>JACVBY030000570.1:0-1200000 GCA_017589505.3 Metroxylon sagu | reverse complement strand
CTCCGTGATGGGCCCCACCTCTAGGCTTAGACCCAGATTATGCCCTCACCTCCCATAAGCTAGTAATAATTTACTACCAGTATCACGCGGTTGTCATTGAAATATATATATATATATATATATATATATATATATATATAAAGATTAAAATTTATTAAAGAGAAAAGCTTATAAATTTTTTACCACGGATAAAAAGAGAGACTTTGTTTTCTTTCTTCACAAATGGAGTTGATGATGCTGTCTAACTTTGGGCTGGGCTGGGCTGACGACATCCCCCCCCCCCCCCCTTGGGCCTGGCCAGAGCAAGCCCACTGACACCCCTATCGGGATTAACAAACCCAACCACGTTTAGCCAATGAGACGCCTTATCCAAATCCTAATCCCAAGCTCCTAACCCCAGTCCCCAGGCTTTGCCACCCAAATGACCAAACCACCCCCCGACCAAACGATACTCCCACCAGGCACCCACCCTAATCCCAGGGCAAATCCGTGATTACACTGGGCTCCGGCCCAAATGGGTGAGCTTTCGCCAAGCTAGGGCCTCCTCGCTTTAGCCTCGGGAAGGGGAGATTTGATGATAATGGGAGCGAGGCAAAGCTTAGGAGAGCGTGTTAAAAGCAAAAGGACTGACCCCCCCCCTTGGACCGGAGGGGAGCAACCCCCACTTCAAAGCTTTGGGATACTAACACGGGCCTCATTTTTTTACCCACCCCTCGGTTAATTTCTTAAGCTAGAGACTTAAAAGCAGGACAAGGCATGGAAGTAGAGGGGATATTTTAGGGATGGTAACAGAGTTAAAACAGGGGTAAAAGAGGGTAGGGCAATGGAAGCGGCCACGGAGGTGGTTTAAGATAATGAGAGGGGATTGGATTACCGAGGTGAGAATCGTGGGGGTGTTTTGGGAATCGGACTTTAAAAAAAGAAAATTAGTCTTAAAAAAAAACCGGACCAGGTCGCCTGGTTGTAAACTATAGTCGGAGGGCACGGTTCGCGAGCTGGGGTCCGGTCGGTGTGGGGTTTTTTTATTCATTCCAGGCGGGGGGTTTTGGCCCAGCTTTAAATTTTGTTTTTTTTTTTTACCGTACCCACACGAGACAGCGTCTCGGGAATACGGCCGGCTTGGGTGGTGCTGGTACTTTGCGAGATCGGACCTGAACCGGGACGGACCGGAGACCAAGTGGACCGGCCTTGGGCTAGAAGTACACCGTGCTGTAGGGTATGGCAAAGCCTATGATCAGAGTTAACGAACTTGGCGTGTTTGATCAAATGTGCACTTGATGGCTGCAAACAGAAGCATCAAACGGCAACAATCAAAAATATGGTAAGAAATTACAACAATTATTCTAATCGAAAGAGATTACGGAAACTATAATTTAGGCAGTTGCAAAATCTAAAACATTATAATTACCAATTTGTTAAATACAAGAAGAAAAGATAAAAGGAATGCAGTCTAGTTTAAGAGTAGCTATAATTGTAAATAAATCTACCCTTTATATCTCATAAGTCGATCCTATTTGGGTATAAATCAAGTCAGTCTATCGTCTATGAATAAGTATTGTATTAATCTTTTTTTTGCCTGTAATAATGTGGTAATAGAACTAGAGTTGCATTCTAAGTTTGGCTTTGTCAACAAAACCGATCCTTAAGATGGTTTCAATTCAAATGCATGAATAAGCCATTTCTAGCTAAAAATTTAGGAGCTATTCCATTAGTTAGCCAAGAAACACTGCCTCTTTTAAGCAATGTTATCATCAGAAATTATTTATTCATCAGTTGGATTATTCTATGAATTTCTCTCAATTTTCTACTTATTTCAATGATTAAAATTGTAATATTGATCTTATGTTATTTTTTAATGTTAATGTATTCCCAATGGTGTTAAGAGTTCACATGCAGTTTGCTTGTGATCATGTTTACCTAAGAGCAACTGCGAGTAATAAATAGCAGGGATGGCCAGCATTGACCACCACCCCAAGAAAGAGGAGAATAGCTACCATTTCCCATGCATCAATGGCTTGACTTATGATATTATAATGAAATTACTAATTCACCACACATGTATACAAGTATAAAAATACTACTGCTACTACTACTGATAATAATATTGTCTCCATGGAGGTATGTGGTTGGACTCGTGGGTTTGAAAGGTGGTAGACTTCCTCGATATGAGGGGACCGGATGAAGAAGGGTAATTAACGGTGCTTGACTGGCCTGAGCACAGACTGCTGATGCCACCTACGTCCAGAGGAAGAAGAGGTCAAAAGAAATGATCATGTCATGCGTCTGCCTCTCGTAAAGCATGATCATGGCGTGCCATGCAGCTAACCTATGGTGCACCAACATGCAATTAGTGTTCCCCGGACTTTAATATTGCTATAGGGAAGGGATAACAGAGCTTCCAAGGGATAGAAAAGGTAGATTAGGCTCATCAAATGATTTATGAGTTGGAGCCTACATTGATATATATATATATATGGATGCTGTTTCGGATTGGAATCATAATTTTTAATTTTTAACTTTAACTTTGTATGGCTTTAGAAAAATATTCTTGGCATGAAGTTGATTCATATTTGAATAGGATTTTTTTTTTTTTTTTTTAAGTAACAGATATTTTTAGCATCGACCTTCAATATTCGTCAAAGATCTATCGAAAAACCATCACTTCGAAGAAAGCTTTGTATGGTTAAAACCGTAACATTTGCAAGATGATCTGCTACTTGATTAACCTCTTGAAAGATGCAAGTGAAATTAGATAAGAGAATATTTTTATTCTGAGTAAAAGATAAAAACCTTCAATAGCATCATTAATCAAGTTACAACAGCTGCAATAGTCATCCTCGAAAATGATCCATCTACTTTGGAACAGACTAATTCTCAATAAAACTACACACCAGGCTACATTCAATTATATATATATATATATATAGCTGAAGCAAGAAGAGAATGATCCCAAAGCACAATTCCAACTCCAAATGTATTTGTATGAATTGATTTCTTCAAAATTAAACTCTATATATCTTGGTTGTGGAGATTGTATACAACAAGAATCTTACTTGAAGAGTTTAATTTGTGACATCTTTGTCGGGTAATTCATGAGGTAATTTGCAAATAGATTTTCGGATCAGAGTGAGATGATTCCCTGGCGTACGAAATGAAGCCCTGAGACATCCTGCCGAAGAACACACCTGTAAGCCACCACGCCTGGGCCATCTTGACCAAGTCTCCAAGACCAAAACCACAACCTAAGGAAGAATAGTATTCTAAAAGGAGTTTCATGCAGTCAGACTGAACTGGAATCTCTTCAGAAGAAGAAGAAGAAGGTGGGGGATGGCGTGATAAAAATGCTTTTTGTGGACGAATGCCACGGACCTCGAAAAGCTCGGAGCACTTTGTCAGCTCCTTGTTCTTCTCCCACTTAAAAAAATAAATTCAAATAAAAAATTTAAGTTCAAGGATTCCTTCAAATTGGATCGCCATTCCCTGTCACGTGCATTCCTCGCACGTTTTTGTGTCGTCGTTCGCTTCCGGCTTGAGGCGAAAGAATTTGGCTGGAACTCAAACGCATCAAAGCATTATGAAATGGATTATTATGGTACCACCCACATAATAAATTTTTTAAGTTAATTGATGATAAATAAACTTAAGTTATAAGCACTTATATTTTTTTATTCGATATTAAACTATTTTTAGGATATTATAATCTTTTTCTTTATAATGCAGGGTAGCTCCATGCCATGGTGAAACCTTATCATCGTTTTATGGATAGTTATTTCCTTTCATCCACCAACTTTTGCACTTACACTTGAATCGGATCTAATACCATTTGTAATGCCTCATTGGTTCAATTAATTTATGAACCGATACCATTTATAAGGCCTTAAGCCTATCTATTGGTCTAATTAATTTGTCCAGGCTTACTTATTGATCCAATTAATTTATTAGTAACTAAAACTATTTAACCCTAAAAATTCAAGAGAAAGTTAATTGGTAGCAGGTGAACTTGAGTTATAAGTCCTTAATTCTTTTTCTTTTCTATTTGATATGATACTACTTTTTAAATATTGCAGTACCCGATCAACATGTGCAGTATTCATACTTATACAATCAAATACTAATTGAAGTCTTATGAAACTCTTGATATCTAAAATAAAACTTTCACATGCTAATCATTGAGATAGGTCATAGCTCAGACAATTGAGCATTTTCTAACCGATCTAGCTGCATGCTTCTAAAAGAGAAAAAAAAAAAAAGAAAAAGAGCAAAAGAAATTTAAAGAATTTCTTCAAAGAAAAGTTTAAAGAGTTTTTTTAGAAGATCATCCTATGTTTAAGTCAATTTAGAAAGTGAAAGAAGATCTCAAGATTCTTGAAGGTTTGAGACTGCTTTCACAAACATTTTAGAAAGTCATCATGAGATTGCTCCATTCATTGATGAATGACTCGAATGTGTTATTTCTCAGATAAGATAGCATCTTAGGCGAAATTTTTTTCAGGTAGAACTAAAATTTCTTTTAAATAGAAGAATGGAGTCCTTTTCAAATTAGTAAGCACCTTTAATAGGAATTCTTTTTAGATTTAGTGCCGCATTTGATGATTTTTTTTTTTTTTAATTGAGATAATCCTCTTTAAAAAAAATATGTATGATGATTTGATCAATAACAATGCATCACCTTCTAATTGTGCACCACATGTCGCCACAAGTCTTAGCTTATATTATATCACTAACAATTAGCTCTTCTATTTCGAACTTTATTACCGCATTGCAGATGCCAAGCAAGAGAGTGATAATTTTTTTTTCATTTTCAACCACTAATTATATGCTTTCAAACTTTGGCCTGAGAGAGATTCTCATACCTTCATCTCATGGATATCAAGGCACTCTTCTCGATACACTGATGTGCACCTACTATTCCTTGGCATATGGAGACCATCTACCCAACTTGATTGCTTCCAAACTACGCATGTGTACCGAGAGTTTTAATACCATGGCATATTGGTTGCTCCATTTTGCTCCCCACTCCATATCACTCATCATACAATGCATGCATTAAAGATACACATACAAAAAACCAATGAACTTATAGCATGCCATGCCAAAGGCTTGCAAAAAAAATTTGTAAATAATGGATAGTGTTGCGTTCAGAGTACTCTTCTACTGCGGTAAACAAAGTGACCTGCATTGGATGATACCTTCACTCTAATTGGGCTCAGCTTCCTCGGATCCTAGTCTTCAATGATGACTGCCTTCAGCTTGAACCCTATCAGATAAAGTGACAACCACCACAGCACCACCACCTTTGACGTCAAGATCGAGAGCTTAAAGCTGGCTTTCTTATAATTTTTATGCGAATGGGAAGAAGCCAAACAACAAATGTAAAACATATCCTGATGGTAAAAAAAAGATAAAAATCACCCCGCCCAACGATGCACTTAAATATTTTTAATCTCATTAAAGTATTCCAAATGCCAAGCAGCAGGCAACGATAAGTCCATTTAGGTCATGTAGAGTACCCTCTTTCCAAAGTCCTGTCTTCCCTTAAAATAAGTTTAATAGGTTTAAAAGCCATAATATATATATATATATATATATATATATATAAAGAGTTTGGAGCATCAAAAGGAGAACATCAAGAAACTCAAACCTACTACCATGCTTCCTAGCCCTGCCAACTTTGCTAGCTGAACATCTTTATCTGTAGGGCTTGGGAGGCAAGTTTAAATTAATCAACAACTTCTAGTGTCCATGGAGCCCCAAACCCTAATGGATAGGTCGTCACCTTGTCCTTTTGTATGATTATTTTAGTTGATTTTCTCTCACTGCACTTGAGTCCATCGGTCTCTGAAGTCCATGCATCAATGCAGCAAATTCTAAGTAAAAGCAGGGGGTTCTTCATGCTGGTAAAGAGAGATGACAGTATTTTTATCTTCATGTTTGTATGTAGAGACGATAGTCATCGGTGCCAGGTTTAATCTCCTAATTGTGGCTCGGCATTCAAAATAAACGTTTCCAAAACGCGGTGCTAACAACAAGACAAGCTTTGAATTCAGTTTCCTGCCTCAGTGAATGAACACTGAGAGCATTGATTTGGACGTGGTTGGAGTCCAACTAATGGAGAGAGAGAGCTTTCATTGGCTCATTTAAGAGATATAAATGTTATTTTCTCATTGGCCAAAGTTTATAAATTTTTAAAATTTTGTAAAGTTTTATCATTTGATAATATTATCAGTTGCATTGGTGATGGGGTATTTGATTATTTTTACGATGTTGAAGTCTTTCAAAAAGAATACTTTTAAACATTCATGTGAGATGAGTTTCAATAAGAATCCATGTTGAAATTTTTTACGGGATCTATTTTATTCTAAAATTACTTTCAATCCTAATTAAACTTTCATTCACATCAAAAAATTATATAAAATTATATAACAAATGAGGAAATCTTTTCGATTCTATGGTTTTCATGTCATTAGATTTTTTATTTTTTTAAAAAATTTAAATAATTTCATAAAGTTTAGAAAACCCTTAACCCAATGTGGCAATTGAAAATTTCTCAAAAGCCCATGCTAAGAATCCAGGTGAGAGACCTAGACATAGGAATTCTCTTGATGATCATAAAATGAAGAGAGATTTCGTAAAGAAAATCATGGCTATGAAATGCATTCATAAATGGGAAGCATTATGGCAACCTAAGCAACATCCTAGCGGTATGAGAGAAAGAATCAACTGTGATCTTCAAGATTTCTTCTTCCCAAGAAGATGAACCAATATTTCATGACCCGATAATAATAATAATAATAATATTATTATTATTATTATTATTATTATTATCATTTAATTTGAAAAATTTTTATTTTTCTCTATTAAAAGCAAGATCTGAACCAAGGATATATAAACCAATGTAGATCTTTTATGTGTCATATTGATTGCCCATTTTAATGAGTAAAAGCATTAAATTTATTTGCTTAATGAAAGCAGTTATATGTATATTTAGGCTCGCTACCTAATTTGCCCTCAGAAAAAACATGGTACCATTAAAACACCTATTTTTAGCTTCTCTCTCCACAAAAAGAGAGATCATTAAATTAAACTCAAATATTGAGGACTTCAAACTTTCAAAGCTTTTTACCCTACTTAGATATCTTTGTGCATTCACACACCTATGTTGTGTCATTATCTTAAGTTGTTTGAACGAGGCAGCAACAGTACTTGTTGGAATCATAAATTTTATTGGGTGACGAGAATGAAAGCTTAGGTCTTCGCTGACATGAATGAAACTCTCAATGAAATAAGGACTTGTAACCTGGTTATTGATTCCTATGCGTAGCTTTGCTGTTGACCCCATGCCATGGCCAGAATGGAGGGAGTTTGGGAGGACTGCATGGAGTTCGAGCTAGAGAGGTGGATCGTGAAGAATGGAAGGCCAAGGCATAAGTCATCTTTTAAATTCGTCGCATACTATAATACTCTAGAAAATAAACTCATATTTGATGAAAAAAAAAAGTTTAAAGTGCTTATAACTCATATTCATCTACTATCAATTAATTTTTACTAAAATTTATAGGGTCGTATGATTTCAATCCGCTAATGAGTTAATTTAGCTAGCAAACAGGCTTGAAGCGTTACAAATGGTATGAGAACCGATTGAAAGTTAGTGAGCAAAAAAAAAAAGACAGTAGGAAATAACGATGGTAGAGTCCTTGCTGTAGTGTGCGGCTAATGACGAGAAAAAAAAGATGATGGTAGAGTCCCCGCTGCGGTGTGTGGCTAGCGACTGTGGTTAGCAACGAGGACGTTGCATTATAGTGCTAGCTTGTAAGGTGTGCGACGAGAATATTGCATTATAATAGGAAGATTATAATACCCAAAAAATAGTTCTACATCGGCTCGAATTTTTATATTACTGTACGAAAATTGTAATACCAAAAAAATAGTCATATATCGACTTGAGTTTTTTAGGGCTACATGGTTTCAGTCTACTGATAAGTTAATTGGACCAGCAGGTGAGCTTGAAACGTTACACATATAATTCCTAGTTAAAAAACTTCATTAAGGGACTTTATCCTTGCTCAATTGAAGATAGTGGGGCCTCATGGATAAGGTGTGCCTTATTAACATTGGTTTAAAAGGAAAACTTTAGAGTAGGATGACCTTTTTCAGCTTCGATAGAGAGAGCATTGATTAGTATGGTATCGTATCATATTTATATGGTATTGAACTATAATTTTAGTTTTGAAGTACTACAATACCTAAGAATTTTTAGTTTTGATGCATGGCGAACAAAGGAAGAAGTGATAGACAACATTGTTTAGAGTACATGGCAAAGCATAAAAGGGAGTGGAGAGTTCATCTCCATGACAAAAGGAATAAAAGGAATGTCAAATTTTTTTTAAAATTATATGGCATGTGTGGGATAAAAGGAATGTCAATTTTTTTTTTTTTTTTTTTAAATGTTTGCAAACCCTTGGCTCTTTGTAAGATTTTGGTGAGTTTCAATGCGTGAGAAAACCTTTACCAATCCAACCATCGTTGTAAATACTTTTGATCTAAATAAAATTTGGTAGGAGAACTACTTCTTCCCCCGGTATTCTCAGAAAAGAAAAGAAAAGGCTTGGCGTGGGGCCTTGCAGTGATCCCTGAGAACTCAATCATAATACTTCACATTGAGAATGGGTTGATGGGTACAATAAAGAGGAGTGTAAACTTCTGATGTTGAAGAGGAATAAAGGTGAGATAGGAGGTTCTGGGGTTTTTATGGTGATGTTGGGCTTGTGTGGACTGATGCGAGGAAAGAGTGCTGCTGTGTGTGCTGAATTAGAAACGGTCTGTGTTACATTATGCTTTGAAACAAACAAATAAATAAATAAAAATAAAAAGTTGAGAAACTTTCCCTTTTTTTTCTTTTCTTTTTTTTTTTTGTTTTTGGGCTTTAAAGAGAGTCTTCATGCGTAATTCATCAAATGGGCCAGCATTGAATGCTGGCACCATAAGCCCAAGCCTAACAAACTCGTGTCCAACCCAGTCCAAGTAAATGGAACAATAAATTTGGGCAAGCAAAGCGTTTGAAACCATATCTCAGCTTTGAGCCCAAACTCATTGCTTGTCGTAACTCGAACCATCGGACTCGAAGCTCGTCAGGCGACCCAGGTGGTTTAGGCCGCACTCCTCTGCTCTCCGATGGTCCCATCTAAAGTATGTCCTCTGCCATGGACGAACTTTCTACATCAAAATTCAACGGACCAAACTCCTCAAAATGCGAGAACCTTAAAAATAAAATAATAATAATAATAAATTAAATAAAAAAAAGACAACGTGAGTATGCGTGGAAAGAGACTGAGAAGAGAATTATGAATCGATTTTACTTAAATTTTCTTTGAAAATTGTTAAATTCTTGCACCTTTCGAAATCCATTTTCATCGTATCAATTGGCATTAGGTATGTAGTTTAAAAATTTTGTATTTGATTTAAAGTAGGCATTGCATTTAAAGTTTAAATTTTATTAGATCTTGAAATCATTAAAATATATCAATGGAATAAAGATATGCTTAAAGATATAATTCAAAACGCACTAATACCGTTTTAATCTATGAAAAATTATTCAAATTCTAATAAAAATTACGATACATCCTATTAGATTTGTTGAGTGTAGTAAAAGAAGTCTTGATTTCTTAAAATAAAAAAGAAAATCATTTCAAAAGCGGATGAAAATGGCTCTTTTTCAACTCGAGAGGATTTTATTCTTCGAATTTGAGAAAAAAAAGGCAAACACAAATCATGCTGTCATGTTTTAAACTTTTAGGTAGGTAACGAGACCCGAATGAAACTTTCATCGTATAAGCTAAATACTATTTTTCAAACCATAGATAGACTAAATAAAGTTGGACTATAGCTCAAATAGATAAAGGGGGATTATCTTTTTTTTTTTTTTTCAAAATATTACAATTGTAGGCCATATGCAAATTGAACCAATTAAAGGCTAGATCTCTTTTTGTTTGAATTATAAAAATTTATCAAGTTCTCAATGAAATATCATCCAAATAAAACATTAAATACAATAGATTTTATTTATTGTACATTTTATCCAATTAATTACTTTTAGAAATATAAGCATGGCAGAAGATTCTTAGCAGTCCAATTTATAAAAGTTCTTTTTCAGCTTAAAAATATATACAAATTTTTTATTTAAAAAATATTTTTTGCATATATGCAGTATTAATACTTTCTATAGCAATTTTAATCATTTGATGATTTTGATATGTTATCATGTTATTTTCATTAAGACTTTTGCTACCATGCTTCTAGTTATATATAAGTGGTGTTGCGATTTAAAAGAATTCTAAGATCATAAAGGAGTAATACAAGAGACTAAAGCCTTTAAATGAGGCTTTGAATAATGAGATTAGAGGCTAGTTTTCAAAAAGAACCTTATAATAATATCATAGTTAAACTCTTTCAACAATACTTAATAGAAATCTTCCTCCTTTATTATATTTTTAATTCCTTTCTATTACTCTACGCACCTCGATGGCCAACTCCTTTGTCCACTACCTTTGCTCCATTTACTACATCGAATCCTTGTGATCCCTATGTTTTCCTCTATTACATATCTATAACCAAGTCCTCTACACTTCTACTTCCTCCTTGTGATCTAACATATTGTCACCTTTCCTAATCCATCCATCTCCTCTCCCAAAACTCGAGATCTTTTAGATCTAATACAGTTTCAAACTATTATTGTAATCATCTAGAATCTTATCTTAAAAAACTAGTCAAAAAATATTGTTGAGACTCTTTGACTCCATATAAGTAGCAAAATTTGCCTAGCACATAATTGACATAGGATATAGGATATAGGACTGAACATATGCTTACATAAGTGCTCACATACTCTTTCATTTAAGTCATTATTCTCGTCAAGTTTAGGTTCAAATTAAGTAAATCTAATCACAAATTCTACAACTAGCCATGTTCGATAAAAAAAAATTTATTGCGGTATCTCTAAATCATATGTAAGCCATAGGTCAGGTTTGTCGTAATATTATTTGCAATAATACAAAAGCTTTATCTTAAAATTTTAGCCATAAGATATTATTTGAATTTTTTGATCTTATATAAGCATCTAAGATTTTTATAATATATAATTGATGTGGAACTAAAAGCATAAATGCACGAGTCTTTACTAGCGTTCTTCTTAGAACAAGGATATAAATCCAATCAAATTCAAGAACAAACATCTTAGTCTAATTATGGTTAGCTCTAAAGGATCTTGTATCATAATATCCTCGATCACACATGGGTTATGGGCTGGGCCCATTCTAACATCATTCGAAATAAGTCATAACCTTATCAAAAAAATTACCCAAAAGGTATTATTTGGGTTTCTTACATATATATATATATATATAAGTACATAAGAACTTTTTATCATATAATTGAGACAGAACTAAATACAATTCCATACAGGCTCTAAGGCTAAAGCGGATCTTCCTCAAAGTTATAAAATATAGTAGATTGTATATTTTTTCTAAATGAATGTTTCCTTTTTCTTAAATACATCATACGTTACAGAGTCTTTAGATTTTTAAGAGGTAGCGGAAAAGATAGCATTTTAAGGATTTAAGGTTTAGATATTGGCTTGGTCAGGAAGTTAGGAGAAAGAGAACAACTTATCCTAAAATTTCTTTGTTTTTTTGGTTTGCTCCTTTCTTTATAAATAAAAGAGGTTTTTATAAGAGTCTTGAGCGAAGTTTGCTATTTACAAGTAGGGTCAGTTAGATGAAAATGGTTAAGATGAGTAAGTAGAATTTAACAGGTAAGTAGAAGTTTTACAATTTCTACCCTAATAACAAGATTAGGAGGGTCTAATCCATAATGGTTATATAAATTCAGAGATTATGTGGTTTGGATTGATTTGGATGAAAGGAGAAGGAGAGATAAATTTTCAAGTACAAATCAGGCTAACCTAAGAGATGTGTTTAATATTATGGCTTTTACCCATGAGGTATAATCGAGAGCAAATGGGAAAGGACAGGATGAAACAAATGCATGGGAAAATAACACAGAATGTCTTGGATTAACCTGGCTTCAATCCATCTTAACTCAATAATTTGTTAAAACGAAATTTTTTACATTACTTTGCTCGTTAGCATTGGGATCGATTGACTTTGGTCATGCTCTAATGTTTGACCGTCCAATTTTACGCGTCTTCTTTTGGCGGGAGTTCCCGATTTTTGGCGGGATCCGTACCTTCCCACTCCCAGCAAAGCCATGGCAAAAATTTTAAACGCCTTCTTTTGGCGGGAGTCCCCACCCTTTTTTTTAAAAAAAAAAAAAAAAAATTTGGCGGCAAACATGCCCTCCAACTCCAAATCGAGTCACCCAAACGAGAGCCGTTTGGGTCATCTTCTGAAAGAATCGTCGGTTCAATTCTTCTCCCGGATCCCAAAATAAACCCATTTCCGTGAACCGGTCCCAGATACAACCTTGTACCATCCTTTCCAACTCGGCGTCGTAAATTAACGCTCTCTCATCCGGTTCGTGAAGGGCCTGGCCCGGTTCAGGCTCACTGAACGCAGACGGGGCTCTTTCGCTCTCTAACGGGAATGAGACGGACCGTTAGATAATTTAATTCGTTAGGACCCCAGTCGTCGCAGTATAAAGCCCTGCTGCTACGCGGCCGAGAAACAGAGCGACGCACCGCACTCCAATCTCCGTCCTCTCCTCCTTCGCTTCGCCTCCATTCAAGGAAACCCCATCCCAATCTCGTGAAAAAACTAATAAAACCGATCAATGGAAGAGCAAGCGGAACGACGACGACGGGAGAAACAACAACGCCAAGAAGGAGGAGGAGGAGGAGGAGGAGGAGGAGGAGAAGCAGAGGAGGAGAGCGTCTGTGTCCTGGAGCCATCGCTGCCGACGGGGAGGGTGAAGAAAATAATGAAGCTGGACCGGGAGGTCAAGAAGGTGACCTCGGAAGCTCTCTTCCTCATCTCCCTCTCCACCGACCTCTTCCTTTTCTCTTTCGCCTCCCGCGCCGGCGATGCCTCCCTCGCCAGAAAGTACCTCAGCATTAAGCTCGAACACCTCCACTCCGCCGCCCGCTCCCATCCCCCCACCTCCGACTTCCTCCTCGACTCCCTCCCCCGACCTTCTCATCGATCGCCGGCTGCCTCCCGGCCCCGATCCGCCGCCGCCGCCGCCGCGGCCGTGAATGCCCTCCCTCCTGGTTCCCGCCGGATCGACGATTTCTTCCGGAAGCCGTCGGCGGATCCTCAGTAATGACCTCTGCATTCCTGGTACACCACCGCCTCCGTTGTTTCACGCCCTTCTTTCTTTCTCTTTCTTTTCTCGGGTAAGGAATGCAACGCATGAGCGCTGGGAATTGGGATTGACAGGGGGCGACTGATGCCCTAATTAGTTGGGTTTTCATCGAAGACGGGGAATCGCTAATTAGGTCGATCTCTGCTCTTCTTCGTGCTCTTGTTTTTATCTGATTTCGGATATTAATGATGAATGCGATCATATAATTCGTATTTTCATACTCTGTTGATATTTGTTTTGTTAGCAGATTAATGTTTAGGACCCTGAATTACTTAAATTGCGTACGATATTCATGGATTCTAGTGAGAAAAAATCTTCCAACACGATACTCTTCGGCCACTTGAATGTTTTTCCTCATGCATCGAAGGATTTCTGAAGTTATTTTTCTCCTCTAGGGTCTGATTGATTGGATGGTCCTGCCAGATTGGAAATAGAATTTCTAGCATTCCAAAATAAGAAGCATGGTCAGACCAGTCCACTCTAATAGTATTTCTGTGAATCCTAGCCTATATTTTTCTCTCTCCTTGTGATCCAGTGAATCATCTCAGATTGCATGGGATTATCCAAACAGTTTTGTTTGGGAAACTGGAGCAGGATAGGCTAGAAAGAGAAAGTGATCAACCTAGGATAAAATCCGGCAATCACAGTCTAGTTTCATGAGTTGGACTTCCAGAGGGAGCATAGATTTTGTGGTGGTTATCTCTTTTATCTGGAGTTTGAGTGAAGGGCTTTGCATCAACTCCATGTCCCAATATGAGCACACCAAGAGTGACCTGGTTCAGGCTACCACACGTGAAATTTAGATGTGCCGTGATCAGTTGGGCCAAAGGGCATTAATCAGGCAGTCAGTGTTTCGTTTATGTGCTTTTGTTCTTTCTTTTGCTGTTCTTGAGGGAGTGAACGTATTTTATTTACGTAAGAAGAGGAAGTGAGATGCATGACATTTCTATTGTAGAACACAATAATTCATTGGAAAGCAACACTTCATGGCATCATCCAAGTTGTAAAGAGTTTCAGGTCAAAATATTTGGAGCCAGAGGTTGGTAATTTTGGATCGTTTTGATGTCATGATCTCCCTCCATGAATTACCTAGGCCAAAATATTTGGTATCAAAATGCCATTTATATGATAATGAACTTTCATGATCTGAACAGACTAACATCATGATATTTTAGAAATCCTTTGAGATGTGCTCAGCGTGACCTAATTCAAAGCTCTGTCAAAGCCTAGTTAAGCTGCTTCAGCTCTTGGTTGACAGATAAATTACTTTAAATCTCATACAAGTGGCCGAATGATACAATCTGCATTTTCCTACAACCCTTACCTTCCACAGTTCTGCTTGCACTTAAATGTTTCTAGTGAAAATATTGTAGCCTGTCAACAATGCAAAGGCTTTGAGTTGAGTCAGCATCCAGTACTGACAATGTGGTCAATTTAGATGGTAATTTCTTTTACTTTCTGGTTAGATGTGTTGACTTAACAGATTGGTTAGCTCAAGCTGGATCATGCCATTTTTTTTTTTTTAATGAGGTTGTGCGCAGAGTAATATACATCCATCAAGCCAAGTGCATCAACCATGACTATTTTTAGCATGGTGAGATTGTGGGCAACTAAAGGAGGACAAAAATTATTAAGGGTCAAACCTAAACTCTCATGGCTAATCCAACTAATATCAAATTAGGCCAGTTCGTTGGCCCATTGGCATTTGCACCCTTAAGCATGAGAGCGAAGGGAGTTGGTGTGGCTTAGAGCTAGCTCAAGTTTTTCTGATAAATGTAGTGTTTTACTTGATATTTTGATCCATTGTCTCATATGGTGCACATAATTTAGTGGGCAATCTACAGGAAATAACACCATACAATATTATACATGTCACAAACTTTTATTAGGTTTTTTTTTTGGCTAAAACAAATTTAGGATCATATATGTGAAAGTAAGAATATTAAATAAGTAAAATTTATTGCTGTACCTGAATGTACCATTGACAATCTCCTTCTATATGCAATCGGTTCTTTTTCTCCTTCATTCTACTTTATATTGTCATTCATACCATAGATCTTGAATTTAATAATTAATTGATTTATACGTATATTCAATGGACAGAGTACATAAATTATAAACTTGAGCAAGCAAAAACACATCCCACTTTTAAACTCTTAGAATACAAAATAATTTATAAGCAAACAAGATTTCAGAAAACGTACATAAATTTTAAAAAATAAACAATAATGCATAATTAAGTCACAGAATATGCGTTAAACAATAAATAATAATGCAATTATATAAAGAGCATCAAAGTGTTGAGCATGGCACCATCTCTTTGTGCGTGTATAGTTCTCGATGCCGCAACCCAAAACATAGAAGCCCTTTCTGGTTGGCCAACCGTGACTTAGTTTCATGAGAGATCCTAGTTTGTGTAATGGTGAGTAACAGGAAACTTCGGTTATTTTCATTCATGTAGCCTGTGAAAAACCAATAAGTCTGATGTTCTGTGTGTATCTCAGCCTAATGGGATGTAATCATTTTAATAAAAGATGGACGATGTAAGAAGGAAAAAGAAGAAACAATATGAGAATAAGAAGGAAGCTGTAATAGATAACATTGCTAGAAATATTCGTTCTTGCTGATTGAAATAAAATATTAAAATCGATTTACGCCAAAGATAAAAAGGGGACTGAATGATGATTTGCACCAGCCGGGAATCGAACCCGGGTCTGTACCGTGGCAGGGTACTATTCTACCACTAGACCACTGGTGCGATGGTCTTAAAAGCAAAAAATTACATGGTTGTGAATTTTACGCCGACGAGCTTTATTCCTCAAAGCCGCCCCCTTTCGCCCTTCTGAGAATGACCGACTTACAAGATGACATATCATTGAACGATTTGCAAGTCTATTTGGTTTGTGATGGCAACATGATTTGGTTGGTAATCTCGTTGTATTTAACATCACAGCAATCATTATGTTCTCTGCCATGTAAGTAACAAAAAAGAAAAAATGAAGCCTTCCCAAGAAATTCCAAAATTTTTGTCCGGTACGCAAGCATGATCCCTTTTGCCTGCTGACTCTGCTATAAGAAGACAGTGCAGTATTCTTTGTTTTTTTGTTTTTGCCTCTTTCTTTTTAACTAGAGTAAATTCATGACACTTGTTAGAAAGGGGAGCAGCAGAATGGCGACGACCAGGGCTCCCAGGAGTATGGCGATGCAATACCACTTCCTGGAGCTCTTCTGGTACTCCCTGGCCGTCACCAACTCCACAGTCCCCCTCCTGACGAAGGAGCTGGCATGCGCGACGTGGCTCTGGATGTCGTTGAGCTGGTGGCCCTGCGCCTCCACCAGTGCCGCCATGTCCAGGAACACCTGATGCAGGTCCAGCAGGCTCTTCTCGATATCCTTCACGGCGTCGTGCCGCTCCTGGATCTCCGAGATGGTGTCCATGATCTGCCCTCGCCCTTGATCCTGGATCGCCTTCTGGAGGAACGTCTCGCTCTCCCCCGACGAGATGAGCGTCTCGATCGTCTGCTCGTCCGCGTGCTCCCCGGTCACCGTGAAATACCGCCGCCCCACCGTCTCCTTGTATTCCGCCGCGATCCTCGTCCTCAGACCCTGGAATTCGTCCATCAGGTCCTTGAGCTTCTTCCCCAGCCCGGTCACCACGGACGTGCGCGTGCGGTCCGCCGACGAGCCCGGCCCGCACCCTGGAAGCTTCCGGTGGGCCGCGTTGGCCCGGTCGAGCGCCTCGAGCTTCCCCTTCACCGCCTTGGCGCGGCGGAGCACCTGCTCGATGTCCGCATCCATGCGCGCCCGGAGATCCTTCATCATCTTGGCGTTGTGGACCGTCTTGCTCTCCTCGTTCGCCTCCTGGAGGCGGCGGTAAAGCTTCTCGAGCCCGCGCATGTCATCCTTCACGTTCTCGATGTCCTCGAAGAACTTGTCGAGGTTGACGCTCTCCTTGCCGGCCTCCCCCATTCCGCCCATGCCGGACTCCATCTCGTCCAGGTGGACCTGGTGCTTGAGGTCGGCGTACTTCTTGAAGGAGGTCGTGGAGAAGAGGTCGTTCATTTTGAAGACAGATTGATTGTGAGATATGCTGATGCTGATGCTGATGCTGATGCTGAGCAAACAACCGACTAGCCAGCTGCAACAAAGCTGATGATATCTAATATCAATCGCTGGTGGTGGTTTAATGTATCCTCTATGTATATAATCTTTCTCGTAGCCAGGGGAGGCCAATTGGGCTCATCTTGCGGTGGTTTTGTACGAGGAGAGCCCAAGATGTTGATGGATTGGTGTCCGGGGGCACGGGGTGGTGGCGATGGGAGAGAGCGGCATGAGAGAGTGGGATGACTGTGGAAAACGGCAGAGCCGGATCTCAGGCCAACCCAGAAAATGAGAGGCCGCCCTCTCAGGAGGGAGGGGGAAGGGGTGTTTTTGTCGGTCTCGCGAAGGACCAGCAAGGAGAGGAGAGGAGAGGACAAGGATAGAGAGGGTGGTGGTGGCTGCCGTTTGGCGAGGCCGCTCCACGACTCCTACAAAAGCTGACGTCCAGACACTCATAAAGTCCCGAGTTGACCAGGCCTCGCATGGACCTGGGTCGTGGATTTTGTGTGGCATCTGGGGACCGGTGCAGCTGCGTGAACGGCAACGCGAGCATTCTTTATCACCAAAATGTCTGGCAAGTAGCAAGGCATTTGACGCGTGTTTTTCACTTAGCCAAGTGATTAAGTTTGATGGTATCGTTTTTCTATTATGGTATCAGAAGTAGAAAACTTAATGCATCGCCAGCGCTGAGCGGCGATGGGTAGGTTAAAAAAAAAAAAAAAAAAAAAGGATAATTAAATGATTAAAAAAAAACATTTTATAACACTTAAGCATGAAACTGATCAAGTGAATCAAAAAAGTTCCTAGCGGAAGAGATTTATGTGAAAGTAAGTGAAAAAAAAAAGAGAGAAAAGAATAATCAACATAATACCACAACGTAATGAAATATTATCCTTTCATTCAAAAAATAAATAAATAAAAAAAAAGAAATTTAATAACCGTTGCATTCTAATTTAGGAGGACCTTGAGCTCTCTTATCGGTTGTTTTAAAAAAATATCGTCGCATTTTCAACTTAACAAAGCTGAGCATCTTTCTTTTACTTGTGTCAGTTCTTTGCCGTCCATTTCTTACCATCATGTTTTGGTGGCGAAAATTATTTTTGCCATTTCTTTTTACTTGCCTTGAAATTTTTCAGGGCACTTTTTCCTTATCATGTTTTAGTATTGGAAGCATGACTTTTATCAAAGAGTCGAAGCAGACTGACTGGTCTGACGTAGAAGCAATTCCCTACCAGGCCAAAGCTCTCGCATAAGTTCAAGCGCTGGTGCGAAACTGCATAACTACCCAAGCAATCACTAATTAATCTGGTTTGCTTGCTTCTCTACATCCATGAGAGATGTTAGCATGTCTCAGAGTATTGCAGGTAGCTTCTTCCGAGCAGTGAGACGTGCAACATAGAAACGCCCATCGATATTCACCTTCACCTTTGTATGGTTCGAACGTGGGGCTACCCAAATGAAGGCCCTAGCAGAAGCTGCAGAAGCTCAGGTGAGCGCCATAGACGGGAATTCAGCGGTTTGACGCCTTGTGACTGAAGATACCGCACACGACTCATCAGAATAATGTTAAACGACAACGATGGTAGCGACTTATGATTCAAAGCCGAGTAGAACGACTTAAGAAAATATATTTGTAAGTAATTCTGACCAATTTGAGATCAAAGCTTTTTTGGATATGGGATGAGATAGATCCCAACCATCAAACATATGCAACCAATTTCCAGGCTCATTGCAAGCACCACAAAACTTCTCAGGCAAAAGCAGTTAATTGAAGAGAGCAAAGGAGGGGCTAAACCCTGCAAGGCATGGCCTGGCCATGTTTTGGGTTCACCTTCATGAGATTACTAAATTGATATTTTCCTCATCATTCGAGACAAACCAACATCATCAAGCCTTCTAAACTAATCAAATATCAACCAATGAAATCTTCACCTCTCACCAGACAATGCCACACGTTTTTTTTTTTTTATTCTTCAATAACTTAGCTGGAAACAAGTAGAAAAGAAAAGAAGTATGTTTAAGGTCACAAATTGCCCTTATTAAATGGGAAGTTGATGATACTCCTAAATATTGCATAAACATACAAATGTCAAAAGGTAAAAATGCTTTCATTAAAGAATATTCCTTTTATTATATGAATGCTAACAAACAGGATGAACAAATGAATGCGAACAACCAACGTGAAATTTTCAGTTAACATCCCTTCTAAAACCCAAAAATATGCCAGGACTGCCTAAATTTTATTAAAAATAGCTGCATTCTTTTACAATATTCATCTAATTTGTATTGAAGAACCCATGTAACTATATTTACAGTGCATACTGACACTGAATTAAAGGCAACCACCAAATCGATCAGTTCACCCAGTTCCCAATGTAGCAGGCTTGCTCAACCAGTACTGCTGAAACCTCTGCCTTGCATACTCCATATAATCGAAGTCAATATCATTCACATGTTCCTGCAGTTAAAATGGATAGACGAATTGAAAAGGTTGACACCAAATGCCAAGAACACACAAGTAACAAGAGCCCAACCGAATAAGACAACAGACAGAAATGACTTACCGATATTATTCCCCACAGGCCCCAAACAAGATGACTTGCAAGAGCATACTTCTCAATAAGTTGCAGTAGATTGTCAACTTTCACGTGATTGGATGTCTCACCTATAGATAAAAATCCAAGAAAAAATTTAAAAGGTAAGGGGTAAATAAGCTAGAAGAGACATGGAAAAACAGAAATAAAATTGCATTCTGCCAGTGCCAACAGTTTGAATAATTGATTCACTTAGTTACTTCAACTGAAAAAACAAAATCGCATAAGAAAACACCAGAAAGGTTAAATTTTAAAATCAGTCCAGTTAGTTATGAGGTCTACATGGTCATCAGCATTCCATGTAATTAACACATCTAGTGGAATGGAGAACATGTTTTCAGTCCACCAGGGGCCTTAAAAAAAATCAGATTTGCTGCATAACCTTGTGTATAATCACATGATCCAGATGATATATTAAACAAACAGACTCATGCATCCATATTTTGGAAATGACCCAGAATTACACAAAAAGACAATTAAATTGCTTCCAAGATCTAATTGTTTCTAATTGGAAGGCTTGATTTAAATACACCTTGGCAGTATCAAACTATCAGTGTGGCCCAATATATCTCATTAACTGCACAATCCTGTGCTGACCACATAATCTGACAAACTTCAGACGGTCATGGTGCTAGCTGCTTCCAACTTGATATTTGATGGCAAAACCCCAACTCATCAGTCTACCAGGTTAAGTGAGCAATAATTCAGGAACATCCGAACACATTTAAAAGGACAGCAAATTTATAGTTTCTTAAATATCTCGATGCCAAAATCACCACTTCTGTAATTCAAGACATCTCGATATCAGTTCCAATATCATGTACATATACACCACTGCACTTGTTGATGCATGTATGGAATGTCTAGGAATGCTTAAGACTGTGATAAAATATTTCTAACGGTTGCTAACTTAAACCAAAAAAGATCAGTTCTCCTTGTGTTTTATGCAGCCTTTTAAAGATTACCTGACGAACTCAGATACACCTGCACAAATCTCTTGCGCTCCTCATAATCTATTGCCAAAAAGATTAGAACGAGATTAAACACCAGTTTGAGAGAGTAAATGTCAATGTGTTCACAAACTGAATGCCAAGAACTACAAACCTGGGTACTTATTGAAATCTAAAATGTGAGGTGTCTCTGTATGGTAATCAGCAGTCATCTCACAAAAGTGATTGGCAATATCATACGCAATGGGGTTGAAACTTGCATACTCGTAGTCCTGGAAATTATAAAAATAAAGGAATGATGAGAAGTGGATATCATGGACATCCTACAAAATTTCATAAATGTCTACTTTTGGTCTGCTGTTGAATGGTCAAGTAAAAAAATTGAATGAAATCAGAGTGCTGGCTAATAGCTATGCAAGAAATTGCTTCTGATTATATCGGTGATGCATCAAGAAGCAAGATTCCAACAGATCAACAAATTATGCAACATTAGAAATAAGATTTATAACTGCATCCAGATGTTGCAGATACATCTTAGTGCATGACTCAACAGATCAGCAAACACTGGAGCAAGGATATGCATAGCAACAGGATATACAGTATAACAGCAAGCATGAAGTTGCAATTGTTAGAATAGTGTGTGCCTCCGGTTGCGGGGATCAGTTTCTAAAGTGGGTATGCCCAACCTATGTAGATGTCTCTAACTACCAAGTTCTGCTTATGGAAGTGTATGAAAAGTTTGGCTTGTTAAATGATTATATACATGTGCGTGTGTAACTAACTTGAGAGAGTTATTTCTACTTATAGAGAGAGAGATTTTCGTTGGCATGAACAGTACACCATCTGGAAAGTTCAATTGCTTTGCTTCCAACCCACATCAAAGAGTGCTGAAACTTTCATTCATTCTCACACAATATTCATACAGGACAGAAGCAGTACATTACCTCTGCAGATAAGTTTTCACATTAAGAAGGACAATTAGCAAAGTAATTGTTAACATTCTCAGACAATGCATAATATAAGACAGCCCCATTATATGCATACATATGGACATGAATGCAAACTAACTCATACAAATGGACTTTTTGGGATAATATGACTCAAATAGGGCTTCTCAAGATAATAAACCTGGCCTTATCACAAGACGAACTTCTGACAGACTAAATATTGATGTAATTAATGTAGCATCTTATTGAGTTGTCCACTGTACCATTCTCTACAAAGTAAACTATTTTTGGATTTTATAATGCCTTTGAACTTCTGAAGTTATACAATGAAATGAAATCTGCTAAAATCCTAAAATCTAAATGTCCCTTGGCCTGCATCGCTCTCCCGTAATTGGTAAAGGGAAAAAGAATAGATAGAAAAGGAAAGAGCAAAGATTTGATGCATTATCGGCAGTGTAGTACTTAGTTTGCGAGTATATACCACAAAAGTAGGATTATGGCTTAAAACCATCATAGCTATTATCAGAACTTCATGACCCAGCTGCAATAACAACTCATCCATATGAGATGGAATTCTCCCTGGAAAACACAACTCAGTTGTGAAACTGGTACTCCACTTTGCTAATTGCAACAATTTCCGGACTAACAAAACCCAATGTATTGTATACAGATGGATCTAACCGAAGTGTGACTCCATAAGGAGTAAAATAATAGCAGAGCTCTTTTACTATTTATATCATAACCCAGATAAAAGAAAGTCTACTTTTCTCTATAAGTTTTTGGAGACCATCATTAATACTTAAACAATGGGAGAAAATGAACTGTCAATAGCAAGAAACTAAACCATTCAGCTATAACACCCGTCCATCGCCCTAAGCAGAAATGGAAATTTAAAAACTTCATGTTTTGAGCAATTACATTAGTATTTAATCAAGAAGAGAACTCACTATTATAGTTACTTGTCTGGTCTTCTCATCAATCATGATATTACCATACTGGAGATCATTATGACAGAATCCAATTTTCTTATCTTTCCCAGACATTAAATTTTCCAATGTGGTTATCTCCTCCTCAAGGTTATCCAGGTGAAATTCCTCAGCTTCTTCAGCAGAACACAAACCTCGAGCCGATTTCAGCCACTTTCTGATAAACAAGAGATAATATGAGCCATCAATCACATGCCGCTCAAAGTTTAAGCCTAAAGTTCGATAGGTAATTGAAAGATACCTCAGTCTTTCCCATAAAAATACATTCCTTGGTCCAGGCATGTTGAGGTCATGAAACTCCCTTAATTTTGATGCTATGAGAGCCGATATTTCTGGGGCCCGCAGATCAGTGGCGGAGAGTGTCTGGAATAGCCAAAGCAACATGATCAATTCAGAATATTGATAGGTGAACTGTGAAATGGCACAATCAGAATAAAAGCCTTGTGGATGAATGGCGCCATATGAAACCAGATTTAGAAATCAGTGTAAAGAATAACTTGTAGGCCGAGGTATGTTGCTATCTTACTTAGATCCTGCTGGATATTTTAACCCCATTCCTTGTTAAAGTATGCACCATGTTACTCTTTAAAAAAAAAAAGCACTTAATTGGATATTAGGCTTACATACCCTAATATTATCTATTCAGTAAAAGGTGAATGCACCTGATTCCAGCTTTATTCATATATGGAAGGCATATTCCACCTTTAGAAGCAAAATTTACAAGAACTTTTATCTAGTTGTCACTATAAATAAGGTTTTCCGTCTGTTTGATTATGCTAGCGTATATCCACATACAGATTCGCAGATGCCCAGGTCCTAAGAATATCCAGTGCAAACTATCAGCAACAAGAGCATCAGGGACAGCATAAAGCAGTAAAGTATAAAGCTTCTTGACCCCACAAGCACCAGAAGTGTCAACCTTTTGAACTAAATAGCAAGTGAATAACAGATTCCCCCAACAAAGGGTTCGAAATACACAGCATATGCTTCCAAAAACATGATAATGGCAGCACACTGTTCTTAACAGTGGTAACGATAAAAATCAAAAGATCCAGCTTGGAAAAATAAAAAGAAAGAAAGAAAGAAAGAATGAATGAATGAAAAGATGAAAGATGTTCAAACACAACCCTTCCCACAAAATTCTAGCTTGAAAACGATTACAGTGACAAAATCAAATGATTCATCATACAACACCTCATCTAATCATATGATAAAACAGCTAATATCGAACAGAGCAACGAAATATATTGGTATGGACTGGAAGATCAACCAAACAAAAAGAAAAGAAGAACTGTTCTCTTTTTACGAAATTAGGCATACCCTGGCGTTGATGAATTCCTCGATCCGGCCATTGGGAAACCGCCCAAGAAGCCGCGGCCCCTGCCCGAGCCTCGACATGCACTCGAACGCCCGGATCTCGTCCTCCCGGTCAAAAAAGACATCCACCCCCTCGCCGTAGATCCGGACTATAACCTTTCGCGAGAGACCGTCGTTCCTTTTCGTAGGCCAGTTGATCTGATAGACCTGGTTGGTCATCGCCCCCTTGAGATGCGCCACCTCCAACGCCTTGGAGTCGGCCACGTCGCTCCATTCCGTCGCCAAGTTATCAAGAATCCTCCTCGCCTCCTTCGGGATCTTCTCTCCGGCATCAATGGAGCTGCCCTCCTCGAGCGCCACCATCTTTGTCGCACGAGAACAGCTAAAAAGAAACGATAAAACACTGATCCTTCCTAGAAACCGGAAAATATGCCTTTCAAGTTCCGCAAAATCGAAAAATCGACGGATTCTTAAAGAAAAACGTCGAAATTTCGCTCCAAAACCCAGGAATAAGCTCTAAAAATAGGGTCCTTTCTGGAGATTAAGGGAGAAAATATTCAGCAACGAAGAAACGTAAAAGCGGATGGAATATATATAACATATATATATAAAAGCGTCCTTTTCTTTCGCGGAAACCCTAGCCCTGGGACAGGAGGGAAGAAGGATAAAAGCCAAGGGAATATATGATATGCCGGTGGAAACGGCATCATTAAAGGCGTAGGAAGAAAATGGAAGGAAAAAGCTTTCGCCGAAAAGAAGGGGAAGAGAAAATACCACGAGACGGACGAGTGGGATCGGGCCACGTGTTGGGTCGAGGCGGTGGTTCTGGACCGTCGGAGGCGTGGAGCTGGGACGCGTTGCAGCAGGCTTGAAGCCAGCATCATCGGTGAGAGGCTTTACCGTGTGAGATTATCTTGTAGAACAAGTCTGGCAAAGTTGATAACCCAAAAATGGTGTGCAATGAGGCACAAAATTACCTTTTCTCCCCCCCCCCCCCCCCCCCTTCCCAGTGAACAGGTTACGGAGTACCTTCTTTCTAAACTAGCTACAACCTTTTTCTTTCATGAAAATAACTCGAGGATGAGTGTGATCCTGTTGTACCTTGATGTGTACTCACCCATGTTCCCACTAGGGGATACAAAATCTGGACCACCAAAACAACACTACTCCATCCAAAATAGAGAATGTCTTCTTCCATAACCATATGTTCTAGATGGTTAAGGGTTTTCTTCCCTTTTGAGATTACCAGCAGCTGTTTCAGCAGCAGGGAATGTTATGTGGCAAAATTGTTCTTTAAATCAATAATTTAGTTAAAAAAAGAAGTTAAAAAAAAACAAGCCGTCGGTCATATTGTTTCTCTCCTATCATGTAGTCATGGTTACACCAGTCGCAACCAAGCGCAAAGGCCATATTTGCATTTGAAACTTAGGTCCAAGATTCCCACAAGTGAAGTGAGAGAGATTGCGTGTTTAAACTGTACCCTATAAATGAAATTGTCTTGTTTTTGTCTCTTGAGATCACTGCATGAAAAATTCCAATGCTTATAGACGAGCAAACTGTTGCAAAAGTCTCTGTCTTATTTTGCTCAGTTTTGATTTGATTCAAGGCATTTAACTCTGCATGATCCATGAAATCTGAATGCTACTGCACCCCTCCATCCAACTGAGAAGACATGCTGCACGTTGTCTGCTTGCTCTGATGACTGTTCGAACTTGCTTGAAATGTTCTGGTCCATCATTAAAAGAATTTGTTTCAGGTGGCTTGTGAGTTTGGTATCATAGGAGGACAAGGAGTGATTTCAGGATCTGAACCAAAGTCATTCACTTGACGCGAATTTGGGTTTGATATGGTGCAAAACCCACATGATGCCTCTGAAGTTTGGACACGGTTCTGGGACACACTTCTGACTGGATTATTGAGCGAGATTAAAGATTGATTTGATGCAGCCTACACATGAGAAGGCGGATTGATCGAAACTAAACTTAAAAATCAAACACGCAGAACTGAAACAATTTAAATTAAAAAATCCTTAATTATTAATAATAATATTCTCATAAAATAAATTTTCTATTTAAAAATTTATTTTTTTATAATTAATTAAGGAAAATATATATAAATAACGATTCTAATCCTAATTTGAGTATTAAACCAGATATAAAACCATAGTAGAAATTGAACTCTATTCTAACAAAACATGAAAAATTATATTGAGAATAGGACCCGTTAGAATCATATAAATGCAAATATATAAACTTGGCTTAAAATTGTATACCTTCTTTAATGAAAAATCTGTTTGAAAGCCTCTAAATTCCATTCGCTCGCACCCTAATTCGCTCTTAAATAGGAAAAGAAATTTTAATATTCAATTGTCACATTCCTCACCTGCAAATCCGCCCGCTCCTGCAAAGTTTCGCATGTTCCAGCTGGTTATAGTATTTGTTAGTAGCTGTATTCTGTGTCGCGTCATAGTTTCTACAATCCAGCTGCACTTGCAGTGCTAATGCTACCACCCTCCTAATACTAAATGGTTAACACACATCATATATTAATGTCATACAAAATTACTTCCTGCAATGCTCAATAATAGCCTTATTGCTAACATCAGCCATCAGAGTTCCTTGGATAGCTAAATCATTCGGCCCAAGAAACTTTTGCACAAAATGATCTTTCATGCACAGAACTCTCAAAGAAAGAATATTCTGATCATAAATCAAACAGTTTAGCACATTCGATAAGTTGCACGAGAAATAAAGTTTGATAAATACCCTCTAACAAGAAAGAAACTTTATTGATGAGCAAAGCAGGTTTGGATTCTTGAAGTTGAGCAAAAATGGCAGCAGTTTTCATCTTGGACAGTTTTGCAGGATTATACATGTCAAAATTGAAGAGTATATGATACAACACTTCATAAAGAATACAGCAAAACATCATTCACCAGAGAGGGAAGCCTTCCAACAAATTATTAGAAGCTACCTATGGGAGAGGAGAAAAAACTCAAGCCAAAATGAAGTTTGAAAAAACTCACCTCACTCAGCTCTGGTGTATCAAAAAAGAATATATGCACTCAACCATACATACAAAATAAACAAAAATAAGAAAACAAACTTCCTTGGAAAAAGGCTGTCAGTGAACTGCCCCATCTGATGCACTCAGTCCACCATGACATGAAAAGAACTTGCAACATGACTACATAAGTGGAAGGTATGCCCCACCATGACCCCTCCTCAATACGAGGGGGCCTACATTCTCTGGAACCTTATCCAACACCTTACTGCATGCATCAATCACATCACCAAATCCAGTTGCAATTGTTGCCAACTGCATCCTTAGCCTCATATCCCTTGTCCTCTTCAGTAGGCTCCTGAATGACCTACCTAGATGTTTTACCCACTCTGCAGGCAACCCTCCGGGTGACAGCCACACAGAAAAATGTGATTGATCCCCTCTTGCTGCAACCTCAGCTCTATAAAATCTTGCCAGCTCAAGAAGCATTGATGGCTGCAATGGCAGCACTGAAACAAACTCTGCCACAAACTGTTCAATGAGGTCTGGTTTTAACATCTGGTTCCATAGAACTGGAGCCCACTCACCCGGTTGGTTTAGGTTGTATGCTTCTGCCACAATGAGAGCCTCCTGAAAACGGGACTGGTCAACAAGGGCCCGGCGAGCATTGGTTTCTGAAAGGTCAATCCATTGGAGGTCAGGAATTCGGATCTGGAGGGACAGAAGGGAAGCACGGGCACAGGCACGATGAGTCCTGTGGCCAGCATCAATAGTGGAGAGAACTTCAGCAGCATCAATAAGGTGGCGCATGGCCTCCAGCAAGTCTTCATTCTGACGATCTTTGTCACGGCGAGAAAACCATTGTTGCATGTATTGCACAGATCGGGATTCAAGGAGTGATGCAGTGTCGTGCTTCATGTCAAAGTTGTTATAGACCTGCAGGTGGAAGAGACACTCAACTTTTTCATGCAACTTTCGATGAAGGAAAAGAACTGCCAAATAGATTTATATCCATCTTGGTGCAGTCACAGCCATTTTGCTCGGGACTCCCAGGCATAGTGAATTGAGCCACTATCCCAGAATCCTCTAAGTGATCATAACCCTTACATGACACATTTGCAATCCATTTGATGCATGTTTTCACAAAAAGGCCTCATGACGATCATACAAACCTAGTGTATATAAGCAGAGGGTTTTGTCCATCCATTCACAAGATAAAACTAGCTAAAGTGGTAATTAGCTAATAAGGGATATGCAAATACAACAGATAGGTAGAATATCATAAAAGAGGATGAAAAGAACCTGAACTACTTTTCAGGGAACCAAATACCCGTTCAGATATAGAACAGAACTGTTTGCATAATGTAAATTCTTTTATACAGTATCACTGGCTTTACTTCATATTAAGATGTGAATGGGAAATTACAATTTTCTCATATTGTATGATAAGAGCTCAAGTCAATGACTGGGAAAAATAGTCAAAGCAACAAGAGTTTACAGCTTCTAATAAAAATAAATCCATTAGTGATCTGGCAACATAAAGCTTTAAATATTTAGTTAAAATAAAATTTAAGTTCATGATAGAGCAGAAATTTTTGTTCCACAAAAGTGTGCACAGTTCCGTCATTAAAATTTTGCAAAAGAAAACAGCACCTCTCTAACAAAAAATCTGATCATGGCAGAAGGAGATTTCAATTCAATTGCTTCCTAACTACAAAATAAAGAAAAAGAGAAATTTTACAAACCATAGCAAATGCATCAAGATCATGTGGGTTAAACAGCTTCAGCGAGGTAAGAACAGCCATTCGGAATCCTCTGACTTCTGCAGTAGCGCCTGTGGCTGTGTCAGCAGTAGAATATTTCTGAAGTAGCAACTCCAGCTGGCCATTTTCTATGAGAATGTTAAGAATGAAGTTCAAGGCATGGAAATTGCTCACTCCAGTGATTAGGCGAGCTAAACAAGAAAAATCTCCCTCTAACACATATGATTCTACCCTGTTTGCTGCAAGGGTCACAAGCACATCAACACCATCGAGACAGGCAGAAGACTTGTAGAAATGGTGTGACAGTATCAAGAGTTCAACCTGAGATAAGATTCCAACTTGTTAGGCATGATTTCTGCCTGTGTCAAAGCTAAGCATAGAACTTTTTATTAAAAAAGAGAGAGGATATTTTCACATCTCACAAGTTAAATCACAAATTTGTATATTTCTTAGTCAAGTTTTGTATAGGAGACGAGTTCTAATTGCTATCATAATAAACCTTACTATGTTTGGTGGCAATTCTAAGCAAACGATTTTAACCAAATCAAAATTTATATAAAAAACAACAACAACAATAAAAAAGCTTTAATCCTAAACTAGTTGGGATGTGCTAAGTGAATCCTTTTTCTCCATTCAACTCTGTTCCGAGTCATGTTTTTGCAAAATGTATATTTTCTAAGTCTCAAATCAAAATTTACATCTAAATTGGAAAACTCGGGAACACACTTTTCATTTTTTTTAAGAAAAATAATTTAGATGGCAATTGAAATGAAAATAAAAATAATAATGCAGCAGCCAATAGCTACTGGGTGATCAAAATACTAGGAGGCATGGATCACACAGCATCACAGAACTTGTCTATTCTCTGAAAGGTAGTGACTGGTGAAAGCTTATCCTGTTGTGCAGTCATGCATTGTGAGGAAAAGAAAATGTAATGTAATTTGGGTAGTCAGAAAAGAATATGTAATGCAAGTTCGGAATTTGGGTTTACAGTAGCTCCTTTGACTAGTAACAGACAAACCTTTATTCCCATCTCCAGCGCATTTCATGAAAATCACTTCTATTTTCACATTTGCTAAGTTAATTTGAATTACAATAATAGAGACAAATTGCAGTTCATAGCTCTCTCTCTCTCCAACCAGTTGCAATGTTTCAAAACACAAATGTCCCAAACAAATCAAAGAAAGCCAAACATTCAATAGATCTTAGAAAAACTAATAAAACTAAGGAACATGTGAATATTAGTGAAAAGAATACTACTTATCCCAAACCTCATTTTGCAAAAAAAAATTATCTTCATTTTTGAGAAGTACTTGGTTTCACAGATACTCATGTAAACACATCCTTGGTTAAAGCTATTTCCCATGGATACTTCTCAAGTAAGCACATCCGTGGTGAGGGCTATTTCCTTTGCAATATAACATACTCTTTAGGTGAAGTCAAGGAAAGGTGCACTGACTCGAACCGGTCGGTTTAGGACGAACTGAACCATACCAGCCAGAACCCGGATCGGTTCAGCCCTTTAAAATGGTTCGTTACAGCTTATCCAGTTCGGATTCAACCTGTTTAAACAATGATCCATTAAAAAAGAATCCTTCACCGATGGTTCGGGTTCAACCCATTTAAACAATGATCCAATAAAAAAAAAAAAACTTCGTTGAAACTTCCCGACACCTCTCCCACGAAATGAAACCATATCTTCGCTCTCTCTTCCTTGTTTCGTCCATCATAAAGAAACCCTATATCCTGTCGTCCATCGTGAAGAAACCCTATCAGTGTTGAGCTACCGATACGGAAGAGGTCATCCCCGAATGTCATCCGTCATTGTTCGTTGAAGGAGAGAAAGGAAAGGTAGACGGAACTCTATCTCTTCAGTTGCCGGGAAGTCATCGTCATCCATCAAAGATAAGCTCTCCCTATCTTCTTCTCCTCTATCTCCTCCTTCCTTTCTCTTCTCTCCCTTCTTTCTTTCTTTCCTCATTTCACTATAGTTCGGCATGGTACATAATGGTACCATACCAAACCAATCACCGGGGTGCTGGTTTGGTTTGACAGACCTTGGTTGAAGTTAATTGCGGGTAAGGACTTTAATGGGAAAAATATGTGACCTGAATGTTAGGCAACTACAGAAATTTTGGACAACATTGGAAGGATAAAAACATGGAATGACAAAAATGAATATGAAGACTCTTCAATGATACTATTTTTTTGAGACAATGTACCAACTAAAGGCCAAAGAAAGACCATTTGCATTGAGAACTTTTTCCATGTCAAAGATTCCCTTGACCTATTCTTAATTTTACATAAAATATTCTATCTTATCATTTATAGCTCTCAACTTCCACATCTCTAACAAGAGAACCAGAGCACTATGTAATGGGTGAACTCATGTAGAAAATGCATACTGATTTGGCAAAAAATTGAAGGATATGATTCTGCTTTTCAGCTTTTCTAATGGCTAGTTCATCACCAAACCATGAGATAATTGGTCCTCATCAAGACTCTTGCAATGAGAATGCATGATTCAACAATAATAATGATAGCCACTAGTGAATATGGTTGGTGCTTAGCAGCATTCAAGGTTCCATCCATAATTCATCCTACTGGATAGGGAGGATTATGGTAGAATTTGTGCTAGTAAGGGAGAAACGCCTAAAATTAAAAGGTTAACATGTACCAATGTAACTTCTAAAAATTAATTGGTCATGGTGGGTGGGAGTAGAAAATGAAGGGACTTTAGCAGGTTACCATTCTTCAAATATGCAGATGGGAGGTATCCACCTAGTGTAAATGACATCCCTAGATAATAGAATCTCTGGTGTAAATGACATCCCTAGATAATAGAATCTCATGTGTAGGATATTTGAAAATTCACAAGAGGCATGTAGCCAGACAGAAGCTAGCACCAGTTTGGGATGATTTCCTGGAGCTTAATTGATCCCCAATGTAGAGTAGATTGATGCCTACATTCCTGTGAAGAAAGGTTAAGTAATGTCTTGACAAGAAACAAAACTGAGGAGACTGAAGATTGGATACCCTTCTTAAAACAACAGGAAAGATGAATGACCCATTAGATTTTTACCAGTGAGGTCCTACATGGTCTTATCAGATAGAGCCCCAAGGAACACTTTGGTGCCTCTTATCCAGTTCTTGTAAGATCAATTTTCATTCCAGGTTTCTCTACCAAGCATAGTTCCAATACAAGTGAGCTGCAGGATGTGCACTTCTCGTGGGTGTTGCTTTCCCTGAATAATGTATTTGGAGATGATCATCCATCCTTTCACTTACAGTTAATTTTCTGTACAAGTTCAAAATAGGGCTTCACTAAATTGACCCACCTCTGAAACCTCACTTGGCATATAATCTTGGTTTAGAACTTCAGGTTAAGGTAATGTAATGTAATGTATGGCAATCTCAGGGCCATACGGACAGAGATACATAGAAGAATAGTAGAATACACGATGACAGAGATATGCGCTACATTCTAGATAACATGTTAAGATTGTCCACAGCTTAATGGTACACAGAAAATTAAAGATAAATCCTATAAATTTGACAAAATAGGTCAAAATTGCTACTCAATCAATTACATGTCAGGTCCATGGTCCAGTTAATGGTGGCTATAGCAGGTGGAATTTAACTAGATAGACTGTTGTGCTCATTCCTCTCTAACTGTTAGTTATCCAGAAAAAGAAAGAGAGAGCTTCTCATTAAGAAATTATCTCTGTACTCTAAGTTTTCTTAGGAGAAACAAAACATAATTATTTTAAAGCTTAACAATTACATGTCTTGTGGTACAACAAAACAAGATAGACAGAAGCTCGGAAATATATTCAGCAGTGACATGGAGATGAGGGATTTAATGTTGATGATAACAATAAAAAAAAGAAAAGCCTGTCCTTTCCCAACTTATCTACAGATGCATGCATTATCTATTGAATAGTATGCATTAGATTTGAACCAAATTATCAGAAACTTCAAATCCTATGATTAAAAGTAATTTAGCATAATGCATTAGATTTGAATCAAATTATCAGAAATTTCAAATGCTACGATTAAAGTAATTTAGCATCACACATATCAGGCCCAGCATGCTACTCCAATTATCTACCAATCTATGGATCCACATATCTAACGTGTTAGATATATCAATATCTACTGGTTATGAGTTATAATCTCAAAATAGTACACCACTCCACTACATATAACAGGAATGGGTAATATCACCCTTGCAGTCAACAAAATGAAGAAACACTGCAACTTAAATAGGAGGATATCTGATTCACACACCACTACCAATCAAAGGATAATATACCTCACATGCATGTGGTATTTCTTGTCCGGTCATCACTAAACGCATCAGTGCATGGCCAATTTCTGGTTCAGAAGGACAAAGTTCTGCCCACTTCAAAAAGTCCGAAAATCTCCACAAAAGAGGGGCAGGGCCTTCCTCTTTTTGAGAATCCATGTACCCTCCACGATGTGCAGCAAGTAGTCCCTGGGCACAAAGAATTATACAGAACAGGTGTTAGCATACAAGTAAAGCATCAGTCTCTACAGTAAAAGAAGCAGGGAACATGCCTTCAGAAAAGATTCAGCAAGAATTCGTGCAATGCTCGGTGGAGGCATGGTGTGAGTCTGCACTAAGAGCTTGGCTTCCTCAAGTGAGTCTTGTGCTTTTAGAGAAAGTAATTGTAGCAACTCAATAGGACGTTTCTCAAATGCTTCAGAAAACGGTAGACCTAAAACTTTGGCAGCTTTGACAACGGCGATTATTCTCCTACACAGTCCACGCCCACAACCTTGACCACACTTAGTAGCTAATGACTCCAAAGCCTGCAATTTTGTCATAAGCACGATTACCATAAAAAAATCAGATGATTTCCTGGTACACCTCTACTCATTAGACTATAGAACTCAACATATATGCAAGTTCACATAAATAATGGAAACTTGTATTATTCCTTTAAATAATGGTAATATCATGAGCATCTATCCAATCAAACCTGAAATGGATCAAGTATATGGTTGGTGATTGGTATATTGACTAATTGAATAACTGAAAGAACCTCCGGGTGAAGCACCGACTCACTAAGCTCTCCACTGTTATTGGAAGATGATAACACAGCAAGTTTTAAAGCAGCATCAATGAGTTCAAGTTCCAGTGGCACATGTTCTGGGGACAGCTTCTGTTGAAGCTGTTTAGCTGCTGTTATTTGTCCAAACTCCAGGAGAGAAAGAACCGCCCTCTCCATTTCTGCAGGCCTCACCTTTTCTTCCCATGCTGAGACAGATGCTTCTATTTTCACACTATCCTCTTGTAACAGCAAATTTCTGGAGAGATCACCATTGCTCTTAGAATTACGTGGAGAATTGGGATAATCATCAGAATCATTATTACTATCAATGTTGTCAATAACTGGCCGCCTTAATGGAAGATATGTTTTGGCCCTTCTCCTCATCCTTGTACTATTTGCTGCAGTTACTGAATTGCTAGATTCTGAGACGTGTGAGTACCGGTGATGTGGCAGGTTATTTTCCCGTGTTCCATTTCTATCTGCAGCTTTCATCTGCATCACATTTATATGATTATCCATTTTTGAGATAATACTTGCAGTCTGTTCTATAATGCTGGCACTAGTTCCCCCTGCCAGATTCTGGACAGAGCCGGGTGGCATAGGGTCTCCTTCATCCTTGAACTGAGCTTCTGATTCTACAGCTAAGAGCCATACTCTAGTTTCAATCTCCCGCAGAAGATGCAGAGGATAAACACTGTAAAAAGAAATTTAGTATTGCATTAGATTAAAAAAAACCGAATGGGTTGCTGTGCAGCAGGGTGTTTAAAAAGTCACTCACGGGGAAGATAGAGTCATAGTTCCGCTTAACCACTGCAAAGAGAGAAGAAGCATTTCATGTAATTCTCTTGCTGGAATCTCTTTTTCAATGGCTTCTGCATGTTTGAGGAAAAATAATCCTGCCTATATGAAAAAAAAAAATCTAATATTTATCAAGGATGAATAAGAAGCCAGTGTTGGTTTTCATTTTAGTGTCTCCAAACATGCTAAAAGAACAGCAAGAGCATTACCTGCAAAGGAGGGAAAGAATATCTAAGGAAAAGTGTTTGACAATGACTCCATAAAGCAGCTCTCTCATCTGGGATGTCCCAAAGGAACTCTTTCCACTCTGCCACCATGGCTTCAGCCTGCAAAAGTTTGTAACTGGAAATGAAAAGCGACAAAGAGACATAGGGTGCAAACAAGCCCAGAAAACCAGTTTCAATATACAATGCAGAAGATTAGTGATAAAGTTAGACGCAAAAATTTGCTTTCATCACTAATAGTAACCGAGTAAATGCTACCAAATATTCAACTAATATGAACTTCAAAGATCGGCTATACTTGAACAAGATCATGAATGGACCAGTTTTTTTCAGAATGAGATCAAGCAATAAACAATTCTTCTCAACAGTTAAATGACAAGTAGTCAAACTGTACTTGTATAAAGCAAGAATCAGATGTAGGTCATCCAATGCCCAAGATGAAAAAGAACAATAGTTAATAAGGAGAAAAAGAAGAAAAGGGTGAAGCTGGGTAATATGGGGTTTCAGAAATGTCTGCCACATCTGTTGTTGACCAAGAATTATAGTCATAGTTCAGGGATTTTTATTTCATTTGACCCCAAGGTGTAAGCCACTTTATTAGTGGAAAATAGCAACCATACACTATCTGTGAGGAGGTCCAAGATTTAAGGAGTATGATATGATTTGGAGGGAAAGAAGAGCTCACAACAATTTCTAAGCCTTTGGGCAGCATCCAAGGCTTGAGGAGGTCCATCTACCATTCATCAGGCATGGTAGAAATGAAAACCAATGAAATATGCCAAGTTTTCCTACTTGAGGGCAGGCCTTGATGCAACTGTAAAGTTGCTCCATAGTGACCTAGGTGTCATGGGTTCAACATATGGAAACAGCCTCTTTAATGCAGCGTAAAGATTGAAAGACGAGTTGATCAACAGAAATTGAACTCAGAGATCAAACATGCAAAACTAAAGCAATACGAATTGAAGAACCCTTCGTTAATGAAGTTTTCACAAAATAAATTTTACTAATATCTCAAAAGCCATTTTTCACAATGAATTAGGAGAATATATATAGACCATGACCTTAACCCTAAATCGGGCATTAAAGCTAGCACAAAATTATAGTAGGAATAAGACTTAACAACAAGGAAATGTTCTAGTTTTATTTGGGTGCAAATATGAAAACCCGGGTAAAGTTTGATACTGTCTCTAATAGAAAATTTAAAGAAAAATCTACCAAAAGTCTTCGCCTGCGAATCTATTGGCTCCTGCAAAGTTTAGCATGGCCCTGCTGGTCATAATATCTATTTATTGTATCTTGTGCTACATCACTCTCCACATGTGGGAATAAGGCTACGCACATCAGATCTTTTCCATACCTGCAGTGACGGGATCTTCATGCACTAGAACACCCTAATTTGAATTGATGTTCATCTTGTATTACAAAACTTCAATGAGCTGGGAACTCTTGCCATCAAGAATGATTCATTTAAGATAGAATGGCAAGAACCACTCATTTGAGATAGAATGCTGCTAAATAATACATGAAAGATGTCTCTTATAATTTTGAGGCAAGATTCACAATCTCAGTATTGGATCTCATTCTCATATAGTGTTGGTACATCCTTAATTTGGTTTGGTACTGACACAGTACAATATGCCTTGTATGGGGCAATACGCACCAATATTGCGAAACTTGTTTCGAGATAACAAATGTTCGGAGTTTGCAAGTGGAGGCACTAATAGTATAGATATAATGACAACCTCTCTATGCCAAATTAATGCTTGGATAGGATATACCCATGCATGAAGCATTCTTCAAACTCTCATGTAAGGAATAGGAAAAAATAGATTAGTCTTGCATAAATAGTTCATGCATAAACATTATATAGTTCACAAATAGCAACAAATTAACATCTAGAAACACAAAGTAGTAGAAGGTTTGGAAGTTTAGCATTTTGAAGAAATGATCAAACCTAATCTTAGAAGCTTGAAAAAGGAATAAGGGTTAAAGAACAGGACTGTCACATAATCTATTTTGAATTAGGAATTGCCTGCATCTCTGCTAAAAAACTTTAACATAATAGTATAGTGCATTCATGACCCAAACAAATGATTCCATCATATACGCACCAATGGGACAAACAATTGGTCCACTAACTAAATATGAATCAATAGCACAATTAAATGGTGGCATAAATCATTTCTTCTGCTTTTTTTTTTCTTTTCTTTTTTTTTTTCCCAAAAGAATATGATGGATCTATGAATAAATTGAGGATTAACAAATTAATCACAAATAACCTTTTTAGGGTGGACAAACAATGTTGTATCATTGTTTCACTCCTAGTTTAAAAAAAAGCAGTTCAGGTTTGATTCAGCATGATATGGAGCAGTTCAGGACTGGTTCACTGAAATCAAGGTGCGGCGAAGGTCCCCTGTACCAGTCCCTGGTTGGCACAGGCCATTTCCAATCCTTGATTTAAAATCCAACAACTTTCATAATCATTAAACAATCTATTCAACAAATACAAAGCAGAATACCTGTGCTTCAGTAACATGGTGAACAGCAGATTTCCAAGATGCACCACTTGATTCCAGCTGCCTTGCCCAATTACGAGCTTGTTCCCAACGCCCATTATTCTCAAGTGCTGTTAAAAGAGAAGCGTCATCCAGAGTTTCATTCCCTAAATATACATCATCATCTTTGCGTAGAGAAGGTTCAGCTAGATTGATTTTCCAATATAGTCGACGAAAATATGTTGAAGCAAAACCCCCATCTGCAAAATCAGCTGCTGCCAGAAGCTGCAATAAGCACCTTTTTTCATATGCTGATGGACAAGTTGATAGCATGGCTTCTGCAGCCTTTACAGCTGTAGAGCTTATCCATGCTATTTTAAGTAGCCCATCCCTCATCAAATTTACTTGAATAAGAAACGGTTCTTCTTTTATTCTAGCTGAAAATGATGCAAGGTGGGCAGAAGCCTCCGGCAATCGCATTTGAGAAAATGCCTAAAATTAGCATTATGGGGTGAAAGTTTTCAATTAGTCAAAGATCAATGTAGGTCATTACAATGACAAGAGGTACCATCCTAGGAAACAAAATATCAAATGTATCCATTGTTCAAGATTTCAGAATGTCCACACACCTGAAGAAAACGTATAAAAGGGAGAAGAGAACATGATGGCAGAAACATCTCAAAAGCTCTAAGCAGAGGAAGAAATAGATGCTGTTCACAAAGCACTGCTACCATATTTGACAGAGATGCAAGACCTTCATCAAGATCATAGGAACTTTTTGGTTGTTCTATAACCATCTTTTTCATTTCATCCTCGTCGACAATTTCCTGAGCAATAGAAGCTATAGTAAACGTTGATGTGCTAGGAACATTGGAGGAGGAAGCTATTGTGGAGTTTCCAGATGTGGGTTCCATAAGGCGCCTCCGCTTTGAATTCCTCCGATTGTAACGAAATGCAAGTGTTCTACTTCCAGTTGGTAATGTATTTGTGGCCTCGACAGCAGCTTCAACGCTTTTTGCAATCTTAGCAGATATATCATCCACCTTAATGGATGACGTCTCCCTGAACAAGAAAAAACAATGAATTTTCAATAAAGTAACATTATAGAATACAAGAATGCCATGTCCACAAGAATACTGGAAAAGCTGCATGAAAGGTTCTGAGCACCAACCTATACAAGGTGATACAGAGCATCACCCATGTACAGGGTGCTGTGCCAATCCTAGCATAAGATTGTGTCAGTAACGTACCAGCATGTGATCTAGTACCAAGACTTAAAACATGTGCTACGTGATTAAATATAAGGGAGAAGAGGCACCACAACATACAACCTATATCATGGGTCACTAATTGGAAAACTAATACAAGTAAAAAATATAATGATTAGAAGGATAATTAATGTAGCTTGCTTACAAGAGATTAATTAGATAGGAGAAAAGGAGAAAAAAAAAGTTGATTGTTATAAACTTTGGTATACAAGAAAATATAGAAATAAAAATAAAGTAAAAATTATAGTAGATAAAAGTTTAAAAGATAAGGTTATAAACATCAAGAGCATAAAAAAGAATAATTTTGATTAAATTGAAGTTATGAGACCAGTTCAAAATATGATCAATGCTTATGCTCCTTAAGTAGGTTCAAATAATGCTATAAAGCAACGCTTTTGAGAGGTCATGGAAGTAATTCAAAAGATTCCTAACAAGAAAAGATATTTATCAAAGAAGATTTGAATGATTATATAAAAAAATAAAATATAGGTTTTGAAAGAGTACATGGAGATTATAGTTACAAAGATAGAAATGATGTCATTTTTAGAGTTTATAATAGAATATGATTTAATATTAGCTGACACATTTTAAAAAGGTCTCTATTTTAATAACTCTTAAAAGATTACATGTAAAGATTGTAAGGTTGCATTGAGCGAGAATTTAACAACCCAATATAAATGGATGGTTATGGATAAATATATAATACCCCAATTCAATGCACATCAATTAAAAATAAAGCTCCAAAATTAATACAATTAAAATTTTTAAGCATGTCTATTTTCATATCAACTGCCATTGAGTTCGCTTTGCAATGCATCTTGAATCATCTAAAACGGAGAAAATAACACTCCATAGCTCATAATTTAAGGACAAATTTTCTTTACTTTTTAATCTAAGTTTCTATATTTCTTTCTTTCATAAACTTATGCTAGATGAGTCATAAATTTAGCATGAGTTAGGAATCTATTTTTAATTATTTATTTGATTATCTCTTTAATTTTTGTTAGAAAATAGGAGTCCTACTAGAAGTGGGAACTCTATTAGTTTTAGAAAATTAGCAACCTATGGAAAGCGAGAAACCTATTAACGTTAGGAAAACTTTGTATAAATAGACTCTAGCGAAAGTTTTCTGATATGATAAATTCATTAATAAAGATTTTGAAAATTTTCTTTCCGGTTTAGAGAGATTCCTTATTTGTTAGAGTGCAAGAGCTCAATTCTGTAAGAGATGATTGATGGAAGGCCAATAGTTATCTTTTTCATGTAATCTTGTCTGCATCAATAAGAATTTATCCTCATCGTTCCTCTCAAGAGAATCCCACATTAACGATGATATTTGGAACTAGTTGAATTTATCTAATAGTTAGGTCTCTAAATTAAGTGATAGGTTTTGAATAGAACACACAGAGTTAATCAAGATTGATATTGTTCGCAATTGTGAGCTAAGTGATGATCTACCTTTTTCTAGATATTTCATGTATAAACCTATTTTTAATAAAACATTGATATCATAACTGATTCATGAATTTTACAAGTACATGTTTCCTAATCACATAAGCATATGTTATTTTAAAAATTATAAATACATGTTTGCAATCTAGTTTTGTGCATCTTTTCTAGCCATTGATTGATATGATATGACTTGTGAACGATTATGTTTTACTACGAATTTTGGAACCTAGCCGACCATGTTCAATGCCCTTGCCCGTGGGATTATATTTGACCGATGCCCTTGCCAACACAGATTGTACTTGGCTGATGCCGTGCCAAGGGGGATTCTCTGGTTGATGTCATGCCAAAGGGGATTGTATCTAGTTGATGCTTTGCTAGTGGGGATTGTACCTAACGATGTGGGGATTATATCTGATTGATGCCCTACCAATGGAAATTGTATGCTGATACTAGATTGATTCTAAGATTTTGGGCATAATCAAGCTAGTCGAGATGATATATGATTGATTTGATTTATTATTTTATAATAGCCACCACAAAGTCTTAATTCCAAACTAGTTGGGTCGGCTATATGAATCCTTTTTCTCCATTCAAGTCGGTTTTGATTCATATTTTTTTCTAAGATGCAAAGACTTTAAATATTTCCTTAGCACTTTCTTTCATGTAACTTTCATGCTCTCTCTCCTTTTGCCTCTATATGTATCAAATTACTCATTCACATAGATACATCTCTAAATCTACGATGCATATATCTAAACCATCTAAGTAATCTTTCCTCAATTTGTCCTTGATTAGTGCTACCTCCTTCTTTTTACGAATGACTTCATTTCTTATTCTATCTTTTCTTAAATTACCATACATTTATCTCAACATTCTCATTTCAGCAACATTCATTCTGTGTACATATAATTTTCTAACCATCCAATATTTCATATTATAAAACATAGCTACTTTTATGGCTATCCTATAAAATTTTTTCTTTAACTTAATACGTACTCTACAATCACATATTCTAGTGCACTTCCCCATTTCATCCAACCTGCTTTAATTTTATGGACAACATCATCCTCAATCTCTTCTTTATGAATAATCAATTCTAAAAATAAAAAATAATTACTTTTAATAACTTCATGATCCTCAATTTTTGCTCTACATTCATCTCTATTTCTAATTGTACTAAAATTATATTCCATGTATTCTATCTTTATCTCACTCAACCTAAAATCTTTAGATTCTAATGCATTTCTTCGTAATTCTAACTTATGACTAACCCCAATTTTAGTTTCATCAACTAGTATTATATCATCTGTAAACATGCACTATGAAATATAATCATGAATATGTCTAGTAAGCTCATCAATAATGTAAACCTATTGTAATAGAAAATTCACTCATATCACCGTCAATAATTCTTACACAAGTAATTGCTCCACCGTACATATTTTTTATTGCATTAATATATCCAACAGATAATCCTTTCCTTTCTAACAACCACTATAAGATTTTTCTACAAACTCTATCATATGTTTTCTCTAAATCAATAAAAATCATATGAAGATCGTCTCTTTTCTCTACTTTTCTATTAACCTCATGAGAAGAAAAATGACTTCTATAGTTGACATTCGTAGCATAAAACCAAATTAATTCTCTGTTTTTTTTTTTTTAAGTACATCTCAACTTAGACTCAATTACCCTCTCCCAAAGTTTTATAGTATAACTCATGCGCTTCATATCATGATAGTCAAAGCAGTTTTGAATATCTCCGTTATTCTTATAAATTGATACTATAGTGCTCTTTCTTCATTCATTAAGCATCATCTTAGTCTTTAAAATCTTATTAAATAAATTTGTCATCCAAGTTACTCTAGCATCACCTAAACATTTTCAAATCTTGATGAAAATCTTGTCAAGTCCCATAACATTTCCTATTTTCATCTTTTTCAGTCTCTTTTATCTTAAATATCCTAATTCTATGAGTATGCATCATAATTCTATCCTGAAACCATTAAGTCATCCTAATTTATCTACATAATTTTTATTTAATAATTTGTTAAAATAACTTCATCATTTTTTTTTATAATCTGATCCTCCTTAACCAAAACTTTTTTGTTATTATCTTTGATGTATTAAACCTGAATCATATCTTTAGTTTTTCTATCTCTTAGTCTTGCAATTCTATATATCTCTTACTCTATCTTTAGTTTCTAGCTTGCAATAAAGTTCTCCATATGCCTTATATCTAATCTCTTATACCGTCTTTTTATCTTCTTTCTTAATTATCTTATAATTTTCATATACTTTTTTGTTTCTACATTTAGATAATGTTCTATAGTGCTCTCTTTTAACCTTAATCGTTAATTGAACTTTCTCATTCCACCATCAGATTTTCTTATCATATGACCCTTTTTCCTTTTAACTTTTCTAACACTTCTATAGCTATTTTTCTAATACTATTAATCATCTCCTCCCATATGATATTGATTGCTCCATCTATACTCTATTTTCCTTCCTTTACGATTCTATCCTTAAAAGCTATTAGTTTCTTTCCTTTCAAATTCCACCACCTAATTCTTGAATTCTTATACTTTTTAGTTCTTCCTTATTTTCGAATATATACATCCATAATCATTAAGTTATCCTGCATGGTTAATTCTCACCCGATATAACCTTACAATCATTACAAAAGACTTAGTCAATCTTTCTTTTGATTAGCATTATATCCACTTTTAAAAGTTATTAAATGAAAGTCCTTTTCAAAATATGTGCTGACTAATACTAAATCATATGCCATTGCAAACTCTAAAATAGCTTTATTTTTATTTTTATTTCTAAATCTATAACCTCTATATACTCTTTCAAAACCTATAATATATTTTCCTATATATCCATTCAAATCTCTTCCCATAAATTTTATTTTCTTTTATTTTTTTATTTTGATTTTCTTGGATTAGCTTCTTTACAACTTTACCCACATCCAGATGCAGAAGTGATGCATCATTTTTGGGAACCACCCTAGATATCCTTGCAAAACTTTTTACTACACTCAAGGTTTAATATACCGTGTTGCTTTTCAAGGACCAACCTAATTTTAACAATTTTCTCTATTAGATTCATGTTTATAGGGCATCACCATAGGTGTAATTTATTATTTTATGAATAAATTAAATATTTGAAAAGTATGAATTTTCTACCATTCAGATATGGTGGCATTACTTAGATGCATGGCATGTTCATTTATTATGAGTTATCTAAATAGGGCAACCATTGCATATTGGGCTATTAAACTCATTTTATTATTTCTTTTTTTTTTTTTTTCAGATCCAAAGTAGTAGATTCATTGAGACACTGATAAGGGAGTGTCAATTGAGTGCAAGAAATCTATATCATGATTTAGAATCAATTTGATTGGACTATTAAGTACGATCGGTGAGGTATTTCAAATCATTGAAAATTTATTTTAAACATGATGAATATTAAATCAAATTTTATTTCCATTGCCCAGATTTTGAATGATATCACGATGAATATCTCGATTCCATGGGACGGGACAGTTTATATTTTTTCGTGGAATCGGACACCATCATCTCGATCCATCCCAACACTTGGGACAAGACATGTCACAAGGCTATAGAAAACTACCTATAAATGTAGGAATATAAAAGTGCATGAAAGCTATAAGATGACTAAAAAAGAAATTAAAACAGCAATACACAAAGGCTAAATTTAAGACATGAAGAATCACATCACAAGTTAGAAACTAAAGAATATAAGATTGCAAGACTAAGAAAAAGAAAAATTAGAGATATAATTCAGGTTAAATATATCAAAAATGACGATTAAAAAGTTTTAATTAAGGAAAATAAGATCAAAAAAAGATAGAGAGGTTATTTTAATAAATTATTAAATAACGATCATATAGATTTATGATGTCTTATTAGTTTTATTGAAAACGTTCAATCATGCATACTTGTAGGATTATGATATCTAAGGTTAAAGAAGCTATGAAAAAGATGATTTGTGCCAAAAATGTCAACTATAGAAACTAGAAGCTCTTTTTCTCCTTAGAAAGTCAATAGAGAAATATAGAAAAAAAGGATTTTTTTATGATTTTTAATGATTTAGAAAAAGTATATAATAGAATCCCTAGAAAAGCCTTATGATGGATGTTAGAAAAGAAATGAGCGCTCATTAGCTATATTAATGCAATCAAGGACATATAATGAAGTGATTACTAGTGTAAGAACTACTGATGGTGATAATAGTGAGTTTCCAATTATGATATGTTTACATAAAGAATCTCTCTTAATCCTTATCTTTTTGCACTACTTATCGATGGACTTACTAAGCATAGTTAGGATGATATTCCATAGTACATGCTATTTGAAGATAATATAATATAAATAGATGAAACTAAGATTGAAGTTAATCATAAGTTAGAATTATGAAGAAGTACATTCAAATCTAAGAGTTTTAGGTTAAGTTAGATAAAAACATCATATAAAAAGCAATTTTAGTATAATTAGAAATAAAGAAAAAGATAGAGTAAAAATTGAAAACCATAAAGTTCTTAAAAGTGATCATTCTCCAAATTTAAGATCGACTATTCATAAGAAAAGAGAGATTGAAGATGATATTATACATAGGAGTAAAGCAGGTTGGACAAAATAAAAAAGTGCAACTAAAATATTATGTGATCGAAGAAAGCCTTCCTAGTTGAAAGAAAAATTTTATAAGACAACAATAAGATTGGTTATACTTTATGGTATATAATGTTAAGCAGTTAAAAATTTATATGTGCACTAAATAAAAATTTACATTTTTTTATTCGATCATAAAAAAATTGAAGTAGCACCAATTAAAAGCAAATTGAGATGACGATGACTTAGATAGTTTGCACATTTATAACATAGACCTAGGAATGTACTAGTGTGAAAGAATGATTTGCATATGTCGAGAGAAAAGAGGTAACGGTAGACTTGAATTACATGGAAGGAAGTTATCAAGAAAAAATCAATATCTTTACCTCTTATAGAAAGTATTCATGGAGCCAACCCAACTAATTTAGGATCAAGGCTTTATTGTTGTTGTTATCTTTGTAACGGACAACCTATATCATACTGTTAACATCAATGAAGGGGCACTACACCCAGTCTAATTGCACAAAAATCTGATGCAAGAAACCTAAGATCAGAACAACCATCATGCAGATTCGATGAGACATTGTTACCTTGCTGCTGTAATCTCAAGCCAAACTGTTAAGCATGCAAGTGGAGAAACATCTGGAAAGCATGAAGCAATCATTGCCAACAAGGACCAACGTAAATCTTTGGCTTTTGTTAGAAGGGCCTCTCCAGGATTTTTTTGCTTCTCACACTCTGCAAGAATCCCAAAAAGTTCCAAAGTTGTGCTACTATCAGTATCAAAAGAAATTTCACTGCTTCCTGAGGATGATGCATTTGTCGAAGTGCTAGTTTTCTTTCTTGTTGACTGCATGCTTCTCAAAACTGTTAACACATGGGTCTTTAGTCGTGGATCACTAAACTCCTTGGCAGCCTGAAAAAGTCCAAATTAAAAAAATTAGAAGAGACATGCATTGAATCAGAAAGCAGGCTAGTTATTAGTGAAGGGTTACGATTAACTTGACTGTAATCAGCATTGACCATTTTTCTTAAAAGAATTCAAGCCTACCACTTGGATGATAGCATCGGTTGGAAAGCCACCTGACTGAGCTTCTGTTAGGAACCCAACCTACCAAAAGCAAACATGATCATCATCATTCTCGATAGATATTTGCTGTTGCCAGATCAATGGTCAAGAGAAGCAATGGAAAAGATAAATATGAGTACCCAATCATTGTCGTTGGCAAGTAAAGCAAGATATTTTGTGCTTAAGGGAAGATGATGCATCTGACAGAATGCTGTGACTAGGTTCCAGCGTTGACTTGCATCCTTTTGCTGAGATCGGAACTCAGACCCATCACCAATGCCACTTAGAAGCCATGCCCCAGAAGTCTTGCTTTCATCCATCGGTGGCAAACTAGCTTTTTCCAGATGGTGTAAGACACTCATGAGAGGCTGTGATGGTTTACCTTTCGAAACTTCAGATGGAACATCCTTTTTCTCCAAAATGTTAAGATGATCATGGCGAATATAATCATCTGCTAATGCTCGGGCAAGAGATACAGTAAGATCACCTTCATGGGATACAGCATGAACTACAGAACCCTTTGGGGAAACATGCTCATAATGTATATTATGTTCAACTGAGTTATAATAAGAAGCAATACGCCTTAGTGCAGCAATATCCACACGAAGCATGCTGGCAGATAGACCACAAAGCTCCAAAAAGAAAGCACATGAAGCAACCAGTACAGAATCTTCAAAGTGCATAATAGCTAGTGGCATGACCTAATATTGAAGAACACACAAGGCATTCATAAGGAGATGTAAATACTGCAAAATGATAGCACTATAAATTCAGCAATAAATTTAATCAGTGGGTAGTAAAAGCATGCCAAAATATGTCAACAAATCCATGATACCTGTTCATGGGAAATTTAAAGATCCAATCAAATTAAGGTATAGCCCTAAACTAAGAGATATGGAGGAAAAGAATTCATGTAATTGACCACAACTAGTTTGGGATTAAGGCTTTAGCTGAGTTGAGTTGAGTTTATATCATAAAACAGTGGTCAGAATATAAATAACATTTTTAAGCCTTGTGTTCATGATAGTTGGCAACCGATATTGTTAGGATTGGTTTTGAGTTGTCAATGGTCGAGGGAGAAGATATGAAAAAGATTTCACCTAATTGTAGACCAACTTGCACTTCATAAGATTGTTTCCATTTACTTTCACAAATTTTAGAAATGCATCAAAATCCTTTTAAAAAATGGAAAAATGAGTCACTGGCATATCAGATGAGTAAAGAATACAAAATCATCACAAGTAAACATATGAAGTCAAGTTTCTACTACCACAAGCTCATATTTAGCATGTCTAGTGGAAAGAAAAAAGGAGGGAAAAAAAAGTCTGATTACTCAATACTCCTCACACATACATATATGCAGATAATATGAAGACCTGACCTCAATACTCCCCCACACATACACATATATATACACGTATATGCATACCGGAACATAATGGATTCGTATGTAAATTACCTCCTTTGCTTTTGCTTCTAAAGGATGAACCAAATCAACCCCCCACCCAGAAAAATAAAAAACTACAGTTGAACTCATATGGCATTATAACAGGTGATTTTTAATGCTATTATGGACAAAATACATCATCATCTTGAGTATGCTCATCAAGCAACAAATCAGCACTCCAACCAACTCAATAATGCTTTTAAGGTAGAATAATAAAGGGAAGTTCAAATTTTGACAAAAATATTTGCAAAAAAGTGAAGATTTGCCTCTTGCCTTTGGCTCCCTGAATTCCAAATCTATTTTTCTTTACCCTTAGATTTTTCAAGAGAGAATGGGAAGAAAACATACCCACACCATAATTGCCTAGGCCCAAATACTAGGTATGCAACCAACCAAGAATCAAACCCAGAACCTTCAGTCACTAAGCAGAGTGGTGTGACCACTAGGATAAACCTCAATTTCCTCTAAATAAAAAATAAAAAATAACTCCAATAAGATGGCTAAGTATATGTTCTACAGGCTTTTCAGTAATAAGCCATCAAGAAAATCAAAATGTCACATGAATTCAGAAGATTCTACAATCCATAATAAGGATCTAGATATCATCACACTGCCTGACTTTGACCCATGGATGAAATCTCAATTGTTTTAAGCCATTTTGATTCAGGTCATGGAACATAAATTCCTGCCAATAATGTTGACAACTATGTATTTTCTCATAACAATGGCTTTATGCATGAATCGCATAAATCTTAAAAAGGAAAAAAAAAAAAGAATCTTTCCACTTAAAATTCAAAACAAATAAAGAGCAGGTATCTCAGTTGGAATTCAGTCAAGACTTAAGCAGAGAGACATCATACAGATGAAAGAATTGATCCTTCGCTTTGAGATAAAGGTGCAAGAATTGCTTGCACGTCTGACTGTATATTTGGTTGTCCAGACAGTTCTTGACGTGCATTAGCTGATTTCAATTTCAAAGCCCGTGCACCAAGTAGCTGGTTGAAAGCTGCCAATGCTCGGCCACGATGCAAATGGTGTTCCAACCCAAATCCATTCCCCTGAAACATATACAAATCCAGTAAAGTCACTCAAGTACCGCTTCATTAACTTTGTGATTCACATCAAAGGTAATCATGTCTCAATGACAAACATGAAAAAAGATGAAACTAAAAATAGCATCATAGACATTTTTCTGTTTTTTATGTATTATGCTTTAGTACAGGCTTCAGATATACCAACTTTTCTTGCCATAGAGCAGCTGAGGTGTGTATGCGTGTGTCTTTTGTGTCGAGTAAATAAATGATCAAGCACACTTTAACAACTGCATACAGGAAATACTCTAAATGACTTCGACATTTGTGCAATCAAATTGTAAAATGACACAATTTTGAAAAATGAAAACTTAAGGTACAGTGAAAACATGGGTAATATAAGACACATCATCACAGAATTTGATTGCATCTACTTGATGAATCTTATGTTCATTTGCAGCCAGAAAACTCATCAGTTGCAGTGACCATATGTCTGAACAAACATAGTATATTTCGAAAAACATATCAATCTTTTTATTAGCGTAAGTTTTAGGAAAAAACTGCTTCTTAGTGAAAGACTGCCTAGGATGTTCAGTGAACTCTCCAGCATACCTACTGGACTTAGAGTTCACTAAATTATCTTATCGAAATCTTTATAAAGGTTGTTGCTGTAGCTCCTGTTACTAAGAATGAGTCACCATTCTGTATTACACAATGCAAATTCCCCAGCCAAGCAAGAGTGCCAACTGTCTCCAAGACCCTCATATAACCACATGTGAGGTAAAAACTATCATGGTACCTGTTTTGATTGATATAGCTACCTTCAGTCACCAATTTTAAAACATGTATGGAGAACAGACAACCTGGGAGTGCATATGAAAATTCCCATTGTGAAACTTTGAAAAAGAAAACTAGATTGTATCATCACTGAGGCCATCCACTCCATAACCACCTCATCTACTGTAACTGATCAAGCCCCTTCTCTCTCATCATATTATAGGGGTCCGTAACCTAAGCCTTCATCAAACCGCTCAAATGAGATCAAGATCCTGAACAAGAAATCCATCCTTCATCAAACCTTTGACTCATATCATAACAAATATGGATATCATATGCACGCCTTGCACATGCTTATGATCTTTCAAGGATTTTTTTTAAGCCAAAATTGTTGACAATTGAACATCCTTAGACTGTAGCTTGGAAAGGACAATGTACTAATAGATTAGATGAGAATAGTCGCTAAAATGTTAATGGAAGTTTTGGATGACAAAAGTGCAGTCAATCTGATGAATATACAATTAAACATGACATGAGAAGCAATACAAATAAAACAAGGCCACTTTAGTGAAACATGCTTATCTCTGATATTATATACAAAAGAATGGAGAGAGTATGATATATTTAAAATGTAAGTAGAATGGGATGGATAAGCTAAAGAAGTGCCTCGACATGTTATTTATTGCATGTCTATGAAACTTAAAAAATTAGAAATAAAAAAAACCTCCTATGAAACACCACTGAAGTTGCTAGATTTATAGAGGTTATGATGCTCTCCACAACTAGCACATAAAATGAGCATACCCAAAAAAATATTTTAATTTATTTTAGATAGAATTAGATAAGCCATAAGTTAGGCATGGATACATAATAAGAGACTGTTCCAAAAAGCAATTGCCGAATGATTGTTCTGAAATGCAATTGCAGAATGGGTGGAAAGGGGATGCTAAAGCAAAAGTGGCCAAGAGAATCCTATTAAAAAATTAGTCACAATTCATAAGTACAAAATTAGAAAACTTGAAGCAGATAAAAGATATTGAGAAAGAGGCATGTAAAAGAAAAAAATTTACATGTTGTGCTAAAAAAGAAAAAATTGCATCTATTTGGGTATTTCATATGGTAAAGCATGACAAGTTACAATGACAACAATCTTTCTTCATCTATTATCTAAAAGAGAAGTTCTAATGCAACCAAAATCTCAACCAAAGAATGAAAAATCAATACATAATTGAAGAAAAAGGAAGAGGGGGGGGCGGGTGTCTTCACAACTCACTAGTCCAACCCACTTAAAACCCCGATCTGCCTGGCTTTCTAAGACTGAAAAAACAGCTTAGGCACGTGCTACTAAGCCAAGCCAGTCACTGGGGATGCCCAGCTGATTAAGATCTATGCTGGGAGTCCAGACTAGGCAACACATACAGCCCCATTTTAGAACACTGGAAGAAGACCCAGGCATTACACCAGAAGAGCAAGAATGCACGAAAAATGATTGAGATGACATAATCATGTGAAGCAAGATGTAAAAGCTACTCCTATTCCTCCATCTAGCAGATAGGTACCTTACCAAAGATCCATCTCATTCATCTCTTACTTCTACACTTCCCTCGTGGAAAGATAGCTCCTCTATAGCTACATAGCATGCAGTGCACTGTTCATAGCCTCCCTATTGGGTGATGCAGCTTCTGATGTGCCATCAAATTTGGCCACTTTAGACATCAGGCAATAGCCAGAAGAGGCATAGAAGCAACCACATCAAGGCCTTCCATCAGGCTGCCAAGTCCAACTCAGCAACCTTTGAAATGACTGTTGTTCAAATTGGGATTTCAATTAGTGGAACGGCTCCTCAGAAGTTCTCAACTAGTTTGGGATTAAGCCTTTGTTGTTGTTGCTCCTCAAAAGCAGCTTTAATCAGTGGAAGAGGAATGTCTTGCATCTCACCATGAAATCTCTGCTGAATATCACTACAGTCGACCAATATTGCAAACCTCTGCTGAATATCTGTAAAACCCAGCCCTAAAGGACTTGGTTTTAGAAACCCTATAGGTAGGTTTAGGTTACTTAAACATGTTCTTAGAATTAGTGGGCCAAGATTCTTAATAGGTCAAGTCTGTGATTGGGCCAAATGAAAAAAAAAGAAAAAAGCACCAATCGAAACAGGGAAACAAGAAAAAGGATAGATCTTGATTCCTGTTTCCAGAAACAGAGAGAACGATCCAGACTAACCAAGAAACCTAAACCTAATTGGCGGGGGATTATGAGGATATAATCCTCTATAAGTAAGGATCTTAGGGTTCATGCTAGAAGGAAACAAGAAAGCTGTTGCAAGGAAGAGGCCGACTGGTTTTGGCTGACAGCAAGGAAGGAGGTTGATCAAGAGTTGCTGGAAAAGAAGCCATCAAAAGAGGTAAGTCACCCTTCTTCCTCCTTAAGTCCATCCTTGGTGAGTCCTTGCAAATATCTAGCAGCCATGGAAGGGTTGCTGGCCAGCTAATAAAATGATAACAGGGCTGATGCCCTATTCTTACCATTAGGGTCTCATGTTTCAACATCAGCGTCGACCACCGGAATAACCAAAATAATTTGGGATTACAAGGCCGAAGATGGTTTTTCTTGATGTCGGGGTTAGGTCGATCAATGCCGGAAACTGGGAAGAAGAGAAGATGGTTTAACACAAGATCAACCAGTGGCTTCTCGCCACCGTATCTTGTTCTTAGATGGCTAATAGAGGCTGCCGATGACCAGCCAAGGGATGGCTGGAGATGACTAGAAGCCGAGACCAAGAAACATGATCAAATCCCCTATTTTGGTTCCAAGAATTAAATGACGCGTATGTCCCTAATCCCCCAAAAGACCCATTTACCCCTCCAATGGTTGCAATAGACGTGCGTCTCCCTCTATCTATATTTAAAATCTAATTCGCACATGTCCCTGGTGCAGTCAAAAGACCCAAATGCCCCTCCAACCATTGTTTTGACACACTCGCCCTTCTTTTCACCTAATGATGTGCGTATCCTCTGTTTTGAAGCCAGGAAATTTAATCCCACACATGTCCTTGACTTGCAAAAGACCTAAATGCCCTTCAAAGTTTGTAATTGATGCGCATGTCCCTCTATTTGGAATAATGACGCACAGGTCCTTTCTTTAACAAATCCAAGAATGATGCGCATGTCGTTTTAATGCCAAAATGATGCTTGTGTCCCCAGGAGCTGAATCAGGTTAAGAATAAATCTGAAATAACTATTCCAAGATAGTTATTCCAAGAATAAATAAGTGGGATAAATTATTTAGAACCAAATTTAAAAAGAGTGACATTTAAATTAAGGTTTAAAATGTATTAATTGACTAATTCAATGATAAACCCTAACCTTAGTATGTAGAACACGTCAAGAATTACCAGATAAATGATATTACTACCATGACCCTAGGAGGCGACCTTAAGATCTGATAATATTAATTCATAGACTAATAGAGAAGGGTTTACACTAATAGGAATGATATAAATATGTAATGATTAAACCTAAATTATATGTTAGATCTGGAAGAGGAATTCTGAGTTGGAATAACTGACTTCCTTGCGTAAGTAGTGATTGACCACTTCTAGAATTTATCATGTTTTTTAATAAATAATAAAATATTTATAATTTTATGATGCTTAGTTTATGATTACTGCATGCTCTGCATATTAACCATGACTGCCATGATTATACCTGATATTGATTATTTATTACTCATGATGAATTGATAAAAATGTTGGACCGATCATGAATAAGACTTAATAAGAGATAATGAAACTGAATTTAAAATTCTAAACCTGACTATGCTAGATGACTCGGATCCCTACCTATTACATTGGAAAAACCCATAATCTTGAGGGATATACTTGGTTGATACCCTACCAATAGAGGTTAAACCCTAAAAATTGGTTAAACCCTAAAAAATTCATGAACTTGGGGAATATACGATTAATACCCTGCCTGTGGGGAATATACACTTATGATACCCATGACTTTGGGGAGCCATACCTTGGTTGATACCATGCCTATGGAGCTGAAGCACTGACGATATGATTCCAACATAGCAAGATTAGATGACACAATATAATGAGAACTAAGAATGTGAAAAATATTGATTATTTATTTTAATTGATAAATTATATTTATATATTGATATTATGCTATATTTCTAGATAACTAATCATTGCTTACTAGGCTGCGAAGCTTATGATTATTTTATCTTCTTTTTCAGATTCTGTTTATTAGCTGCGTGAGGATATCGCAGGGAGTGTGCTTAGATGTGTAAGGATAATAAAGAGATTTTCTTATTTAGTTTTGTTAAGACTTAATGTTTTAAACAATGGTTTGTAACTAAACATTTAGTTTTATCTACTTGAGAACTTTTAAATTTTTAGAACTTAATACTGCTGAGATGCGATGTGATAATGCCTTAATTATTATAAGTTATGAGTATGCGGCTGTTGTTGTGGCTCCTAGCTCGAATCTCGAGTTCGGGGTGTGACAATATCACTACAGTCGACCAATATTGCACTAGATTCTATGATTGAAGATCTACATAACCAGTTGTCTCAACATGCATTCTACAAGAAGTGGCAGTCTTCAGTTGTTACATGGATTCAGATTTGTGTGCGAGTGCATGTCTACGTGTTAGATCCTTTTAATACCTAAGAATTCCTTCTTATGGAACAGTGTCCAAGTATCGTATCAACATTCATATTCAAGTGACAGGTGAAGGTACTATAGGATAAATTGAGGGTTCCCCGCATATGCTTTTAAGATTGACCACTGGATCAAGCCATTGAATTGAATCTAATAACTAAGAGGTTTCAAGTCTCAACAAGGCATCCCATGAGATGCCAAGACGAAACCATCCCATCATCGTCCCAATGTCCCAATCCATGGGTCTTAAGACTCCCCTATTCCAAGTGTTAGGACAGGACAAGATATAACGATAGCATGTCCCATTCCATAAAAAAACCAATATGGATCCATCCCATAGGATTTAAAACTTTGATAACCACTTTGAAGCCAAACAGCAACCCTAGCTCGAGCTCAGCTCGTTTGCTTGTTTAGCTTCCAAGCTAAATTTCAAGCCTATCATGAGTTGGCTCGCAAACAACACACTCATTTGCTAGCCCCATACATACATACATGCATGCATGCATACATCCATACAAAGTTTTATGATATGTAGAATGCAACATACATACATTGATTATATAAATGAATTTAAGCCCACCGTATGCAGTGAATAGGTTAGCTATGCTTTAAGAACACAATGCGTATTATATAGCTTCCTGGAAATGGCAAATTATGTAAGATTTAGATTTACTTTCTTACACAAAGAAAGTGCTTTTAACACAAGATTGCCGCTTTACTATGTTAATTATCTCAAATTCCTAGCATATTTATATAATATCAGATTATCTTCTATCAAAGCAAAACATCCATGTGTAGATAAGCATCTATGTCCAAGCACATACTTCAGATAGTATCTTATTACCACTCATCTATACTTTTAGAATAGATACGAGTTGCCATTTTTGTCACAAAAGAATACCTCAAGTGAAGAATACAGTTCCTTCTCAATACTATTCTGTATAGATGATTCCCAAGATATAGCACTAACTCCACCATTCCAATTTGCACTAACAACATAACTGTTATCTCCATATAGAAAGGATTCTCCAGTAGCTACTGCACCCAATAGTGATTGCCATCCAAAAGGACCCTAAAAAATAAAAAAGAATAAAGAATTACACATGAAGATGGACAAAATTTATCTTTATGGGTTTAGGTAAGATCAAGAGATAGCCATTGAACATAAACATCAAGACTAACCTGCTATAACATAGAAAGCAAATTGTATTATGTACTTTTTTAAAAAAACAATAACATGCATGTCTGTCCTTAAAGTTGACAAATGCAGGAAAAATCAGTTGGTAGCTTGGCTCTAATTTAGACATGAAATATTCAAACCAGACACTTATAACAAAATCATTGTGAAGCAACACTCAAAACAATTAACACGTTGTTCAACCAAATAAACACATCAAAATGTCATTTCTTTCATTCAGAAGACATTTATGCATAGAAAACTAATTATAGGATGATGGACACTCATTAACCGGAAAAGAACAATCACCTTTTTTCTACTGCGATTATTCAATCGGCATTATAAAAATAATGTTCGCATTCAATCATGAACACCACAATTGTTTCAAAATCAATAACATAGGAACTCATTTGAGCAAATGTCAACAATTTTCTCTGTCACTAATATTTTTGTTCTCAATGAGGATCATCAAAATATAGCAAAATGGTGGGATGCAAATCTCAGAAAGAACTCGACTTCTTTGCTATTAATATGAGTCAACAACTAAGAGGAGAAGATGGCAAGTTGAGTTACGTGAATAAATGTTTCGCTCTAGCCTTAGAAACAAGAATGCTCAACACTTATGGAGATTGTATCCAAGTTTAAAGAGAAGATGGATAATTAAAGAGTTCGCCTCAGGTTACACATCACCCAGTTTAGTCCTGAAATTTACTGTTGCTATAATAGCAATTAATTTTGTAGGAAGCAACCCTTGCATGAAATGACACTCAAATGATTCCTAGGTTAACAACATCACTAAACAAATTTCCAAGTAAATTTCCAAATATTCTTTTAAAAAAAACTTGATAAATATCTCAAGACTCTTGATAGCAATCAATCAGTAATTAAGAATATGTTGCGCTCGTTATAGTCAGCATCAATAATGTGTAATACATTTACATTCGACATGTACATTTAGTTATATTCCCAACATGGCCATTGATTCTTTGCAACAAAATTTAACTCCTTGATCGTTTTTGACTATATAGCTGCTTTATTCATGATTTCAACCAGGCAACTAAATTAGATTAGTTTTTTCATGGGAATAACATGCCATTAATTTTAGACTAACTATAAACTCCACTTATCCTTTGTCCAAAGTTGGTCTCAAGCTTGAATAAAGGAAGGCCGCAATAGTCGACAAACGATATAAAACTATAGTCATATCATATGAACATGAATTCATTATAGAAAAATGATAGGGCATGCCTTACCAGCAATACGTCATATCAGACCTCAATTATAGTGAAAAGTGAATAAGGGTTAATTAGGATATTCTCCAAAAGTGACACGCCACATCGACATTTAGATGTGGTAAAAAGCAAAGATTCTTATACTTTAACAAATAGGTGTAGGTAAAAAAAAAGTTAATCTAGGAAAGTAGGATATATTTAGTAACTTGAAATATGGAGACAAAGACAAGAAAATTAATAAAACAAATAGATACAATGACTGTGAGGTGAGTTAACATAGTTTATCTGCAAAGATGCTAACTTGATAGAACATGCAAATAAAGCTTGTGAGACAAATTATAAACTTTCTTATACAAGAAAGGTGGGCATAAAAATAGAGTATTAATGATTGTAGATAAGAGTTTACAAAATGACCTCCACCAATGTTTCATACATAGCCAATTTTAAGCTCAGATAAAGGAGGGTGGTTGTCAGAGGTTGACAACCAACATAAAAATATAGTAACCTAGGAACATGAATCCTACAATTGTTGTTGAAGAGTTTAAAAGATGAGGTTATATTACAAAAAAAAAGAAGATAGAATAATCTTGATTAAATTAGTGCTAGAAGAGGATTCTATTTATATCATTAGTATTTACACTCCCCAAGGAGGATTAGATGATGCTACAAATCAATATTTTTGCGAGGACATGGATCGACCAATTCAAAAGATTTTTAGTGAAGAAAAGATATTTATCTGAGAAGAAATAAATGGGCACACATATATATATATATATAAGATTTTAAAATCATCACAAACCTCCCCATTTCTTTTGACCGACCCTGCTCCTGCCACGACATCTGCACATTTAGATGCTACTACCGTACTATCAAGAGTATTAGCTGCTAAAGGTATTTATCCAGCAATGGATCCGTTAGATTCAACGTCAACCATGTTACACCCATGGAGAAGCACATTACAGTACATGTATGCTTCTAGCTGGAATCTTATTAAAAATGGGATGTATGGAGGTTATAATTACAAAGATAGAAATGAAGAAAGATGCCATTTTAGAGTTCACGATGGCATGTGACTCTGCATTAACTAACACATGCTTTAAAAAGAACTCTCACTTCACAACTTTTAAAAGTAGCTATAATATAAGCCAAATAGATCTCTTCTTCATTAGAAAGATTGATCAACTTGTGTGTAAAGATTGTAAAGGTTACTACGAATGAGAATTTAACCATTCAAAACAGATTGATTATTTTGGATGTATATATTAGGAAATAAAAGGGAACTAAAGAAAATAGGTATCCAAAAACTAGGTGGTAGAATTTGAAAGAAGAAAAACAAATAGCTTTTAAGAATAGAATTTTAAAGGAAAATGGGATCTAGAACAGGAGATCAATATCATATAAAAAAAGATGGTTAATAGTATTAAGAAAGTGATCATAGAGGTACTAGGAAAATCAAATGAAAAAACAATATCTAGTAAGGAAACTTAATAGTGAAATAAGAAAGTTTGATGGTTAATGCTAAAAGAAAGTGTTATAGAAAACTGTTTCAATGTAGAAATAAAGAAGAATGAAAACTATAAAATGGCTAGAAAAGAAGTTAAGAAGGCAATAGAAAAGACTTAATTTAAAATGAAAAGTTATCTCACAAGTTAGAAACTAAGAATAGAGAAAAAGATATATAACATTGCAAAACTAAGAGAAAAGAAAAGTAAAGGCTTGACTTAAGTTAAATGCATAAAAAATGAAGATTCAAAATACTTGATCAAGAAAAGTAAGATCAAAGAAATGGAGAAATTATTTTAACAAATTATTAAATAAAAGTGATGTATAAATTTAGGATGCCTTATTGATTCCATTGAAGATGGAAAGGTTAAATATTTAAAGTAAAGAAAGCTATGAAAAATATTAAAATAGAAAAAGCAATCGGACTTGATGGAGTTTTTATTGAGATTTAGAAGTGTTTAGATAATATAGGACTTACTTAGTTAACTAATATGTTTAATAAGTTCTTAAACCAAGAAGATGTCTAATGAATAGAGAAAGAGCACAATAACACTAATTTACCCATAAAAAAGGTAATATCCAAAATTGTTCTAATTATCACAGTGGTGAAACTTTAGGAGAAAATGGTTCAACATAGATTAAAATGTGACTAAAAAAATCAGCGAACCAATTGTGATTTTGTATTAGAAAGTTTAACTAAGAACGTCATATTCAAAAAGATATGATCTTCTTATAGTTTTTATTGATTTAGAGAAGGTTTATAACAGAGTCCATAAAAAAACCTTATACTAAGTGTTAGATAAGAAGAAAGTTTCCATTAGTTATATTATTGTAATTAAAGATACTTACAATAGAGTGATTACTAGTGTGAGAACTATTGGTGATAATACCAATGAGTTCCTGATCATAGTAAATTTACACCAAAAATTTGCTCTAAGTCTTCACATTTTTGCAATAGTTACAAATGAGTTTACTGAGTATATTAAGGATGATATTTTTTTATGCATGTTATTTGCGGATAATATAGTCTCAGTGAATGAAATTAATATCAAGATTAATCATAAATTAAAATTACGGAAAAGTCTATTAGAGTCCAACTATTTTAAGTTAAATAGAATCAAAATAAAATATATGAAATGCAATTTTAGTAAAATAAAAAATAGAGATAAAGATAGAGTGAAATTTAAGAATCATGAAGTCTCTAAAACTAGTTATTTTTTATATTTAATATTGATTATTTATAAGGAAAGAGAGATTAAAAATGATGTTATCCATTAGATTAAAAAAAGTTCGATAAAATAGAGAAGTGCAAGTAGAATATTATGTGATCATAGAATACTGAATAAATTGAAAAAAAAGTTTTGCAGGATAGCCATAAGACCAACCATACTTTATGGCAAAGAATATTAGATAGTTAGAAAACAACATGAAAATAAAATGAGCATGGCCATGAGATGCAAGTGTGGTAATATAAAAAAAAATACAGAATAAGAAATGAAATTAGTCATAAAAAAATGAAGGTAGCATCAATTAAGGACAATTGAGAGAACGACTTAAATGCTTTACGCATGTACAATATAGGCTTAGAGATGCATTAATACAAAGAAGTGATTTAATATTTGTAGAATGAAAAATGAAGTAGAGATAGATTGAAAATCACTTAGGAGAAAGAACGAAGCAAAACTTAATATCGCAGAAAGTATGGCCCTAAACCGAAAGAAATGGAGGAAAAGGAATCGATGTAGCTGACCACACCAAGTTTGGGATTAAGTTTTAATTGTTGTAATTTTGGACTGAGTAAAATACAATTGAAAATCTAAGATTTTAATAAGGTAAAACATTGCATTAATATTATAAATGTTGCAATTATCTTTATCTTCTGATCCAAAGAAAGGAGGTAATTCCATCACCAACTACCTATAAGATCATGGCCTGGATCATTTACCTATAACATAATGCTAGGGGTGGCAATGCTTGACCTATTTAACCTACTTGTTTCAACCTCTTTTGATGGGTTTGCGTTACCTATTTAATACAATGATTAGATTCAAGTCTAGATTTTTGAACCATTTAAACAAATAAGTCGGGTCCAAATTGACAAATTTTTGGTCTAACTTGTATCTAACCCAACACAACTACCACCCCTACGTGATGTCACCAATGTCATTACCAAATCTTTTTAACTTTCACTATTGAATATCTTAGAATTAATTATATATCCATTGGCAAATTTTTGGTCTAACTTATATCTAACCCAACCCAACTGCCACCCCTACGTGATGTCACCAATGTCATTACCAAATCTTTTTATCTTTCACTTTTGAATGTCTTAGAATTAATGATGTATCCTTAGATAGATGTGCATACACTACATTAGGATATATTGTGATGATTACTTCCTAGCAAAACTTGCATTTTGAGGGAAATTATTATAAGGAGCAAATTATGGCTACCAAAGTCTTTCTCCTAGAAGAAGTCCTATCTTGTTTCGCCATGACTGCATTGCCTTTCACAGATTTCATATATTAGAAAACCAAGCACTCTAAGCCTTCAAAACTAACCAATACAAAATTTGGGGTGCTTTGACCATGATGACTTCCAGGTAGGAGTCACACCATAGTTTATCATACTAAAATATTATGCTATTCCAGGAGCAGCCTATAGATTCAGAGATCAAAACAAATATTAGTTACACCAAAAAAGTCAAAAGAAGCATAGATATGATCCTCAAAGAAAAACAAGGATATGAAAACCAGAGATCAACATGTTTTCCACGACTAATCTGACCATTTTACCAAGATAATTACTGGGTGAAAATATATTGTGTGATTATAATATACTACAAGAATGCAGAAAAGAGATAAAAACCTGGACAAAGAGTTTAATTAATCTTCTAATAGACCTCGGGAACCAGCATGGGAGCATCTGTATCAACGAAGTGTCACCTCCAGCAGATGAAAAAATGCTATAGCGCCAGTTCAAGTAGTCTGAGAATGCTGACTTTCCAAAAACTGGAGAGGCAAAACTCAGTCAGCAGTAAGATTTTTTTTTTTTTTTGAAAGGTGTAATTTAAAAAAAGCTGCTAGCACAACACAACAAAAGGTCAAGGGACTGAAGGTAAGAAATTTACCATTACTTGCATTGGAACTCAAAGAATGGCCACTTGCATCTTGCCCAAAGCAACTGGCCACAAGCGTCCGCCATAGGGTGGGGAAGTGCTGAAGACCTGGCTTTAGATTCTCTAATGTGCACTGAGAAGAAGAGCTACAATGTCTGTTCACACTTCCAGAACAAACACATTCTTGCATTGGAGCAGCAGCATACATTAAAGTAGCCAAAGCAGCCAACTCTCCTCCCCCTTCAGCCATGTCATCAACAGTGCGTATTATCTCATCAATCTCTAGAACACTGAGATTGCTGCCAAGTATCATATGATGAGATAAATTTGAACGAGCATTAGAGAATGACGCTTCATACTCATGTCCTTTAATCCTGGAAAAGAGCAACCATTTTGCCCACTGACAATCTCCCTGAAAGGTGTTGCATCATTTAGTCAGCTAGTCATTTAGTTTTCTAAATATGTCAGGCAGTATTCCATGAATTAAAATCCAGGTAAATGCTAGAAGAGAATCATAGATTCAGTTGATCTTCTATCAATAGATTTGATTGAATAAAATGGTTATATGTGACTGAAAAGAAGACGTACAGCTTCCCGAAATAAACATATCCAGCAATTGATAGTAAATAGGTAATGAAAAAAATAAACAATACAAGAAAGATGAATATTTCTCAATCTTTTGATAAAATGGCATTATGTTCACTTAGAAAAGTAGAGAATTATAGAGCATATGACTAAGCAATCCAAACATAGCGCCAGAAGGCATGCTAATCACAACATGAATGAGCCAGTGTTTTTCAGGTCAAGATAATAATTCGATTACAGAATCATCAATTACTGGTTACTGGCAACTTGCTTGACTCTTACCATGCCTCCTGCTGTGCCAGTCTATTCTCCAGTATCCTTCATCTGTCTTCAAAATTTTCAGAGAATAAATTCATAAAGCTTAATTAACAGCGATACTCTTTCTTCATTTTTCATTTATTTTCTTGTTTTTCAGTGAGCAACAGCACGTCATGGTAATGGTTTCTTAATAAGGATTGAAGCAGTAATATATCTTCTTGGCAAATTTGTCATCAACAATGGAGGCCTCAGTCACATGGCTTAACCTACTGCCAATCCTATCAAGCCACCATCATTTGACAACTTCTGCAAGTTTTGCTGACAAGGATCAGGTATTAGTAGGCAATATGTCATTCAGATATAAATCCAGCCAAGTCATCTCCTCCTGTCATGGTTCTCATTTAATTGCATACAATCTTCTGTGAACTTAATGTAGTGTACCTCAAGACTTTATCAGACAAATACCGAGATACTCAAAATTGCAAAGTCATGGGCAAATCATTTCAAGAAAAGGGGACTACAAGCTTTCTAAGCTATAGTTTATAACTTAGTTCCAGCACATAGTCCTTGCAAGATGGCAAACTATGATCGCTTTGTGGCAATAGGGTTGTCTATTTTATTGTAAGATATAAGAAATACCATCGATGGCATTCATGCACTTGAAGTGTAGAAAAACAAAGCAGATTTCTATGATTTATTAAAAATAAGCCAAGGCTGGGGCAATGACTTGTCATTTTGGGTGAGTTGAACCCCTTGAATGGACTAGCCTCTTTTGATATGCAAGCAAATATGCAGTGTTACCTAGACACTTCACACAGGTGCCAAGGGTCCAAATGTCCTTGAGTGTCAGAGAAAGCAGCCTCCAAAAATCTAGGCACAAGGACCTAGCATATATGTTAAATTAATATATGTTAATTTATAAATGCATGCTTTGAATCATATCCAAAAAACGAAAAACTAAAATGGGGATAGAGAGGTATATGCTTTCTAATATAATAAACAAGAGTTTGCAAGTTATTTAATTTACTAGTTTGGTTCATTTAAGCTTACTTAAGATGTGTGGCGACTTCATATTTGAAATATGATAGCACTTCACTTGAAGAGTCCATACAAATGTGATAAAATATAAGGACACTTTGATTAAAGTGCCTACATAACCTGGATAGCTTTATATTAAAAACATTAGTACACTTTTAAGTGTTCAGATAACCTTGATAACCTTACAACAGAAGCATAAGGGCACTTTGCTTGAAGTCTCCGGCACTTCGCTTGAAGTGTGAAACTAACTCCCCTGCATGACCCTCCACAAAAAGTGCCATTTGTCAGCACTTTTTGCTGAGATCATCAAGATACTTCAAATTGGAGCTTTGAGCCATGTTGTGTCATGACATGTCCAAGTCTCCTAAAGTGTAAACACTTCTAAAAATTTAAAAATGAAGCATCCAAGTAACATGTAACAAAACAAAACTAGTAAGTAAATACATAAACTCAGTAATAAAGAATTTTACGGGTGTTGTCAAGAGTTAAATACAATGATGCTGCTACCAAAAGTCATATCTATGCATTGGAGATTTCAGTTTGCCTTGCTACGTGCTATGCAATCATGCAATCAGCTAAAAAGGAAAGGCAATAAGGTAAAGAACTTCAAATGAAATTATTGCATCAAATCAACAAACATCACCCTCATCATCTAAGCCTTATGGTCATAATTTAAGCTTCTGCAACCAGGAAGCAACATTCCAAAATTCCTCCTCGCTTGAGAAGAGTCTAGATGAAGAGGGAGGATGACAAGTTCAATATCAGAAACTATATTCATCAACCTGCCCGGCCAAAGAGACATCTGTATAATGAGATGTTCATATTCTTCTACACGAAGCAAACTAAGGTGTAAATATTAGAATTTTAGATGAAATGCTCTATTTTTTCATTAACTTTGTAAGTTTGAAACCACAAAGTATGGATCTACAAATATAATCTTTTTTGTTATGGTCCACATAAATTGATTTTTTATAATCAAAACCATGAATGTAAATGGGTTGATTTTGTAAGAAGACTGCTTTCACAAGCACATCCAGTAAGGGGGGTTGAAGCGAATCAAGGCTTGAATTTGCATGAAATCTAACCCAAGCATATTCAACATTTGAAATGTTCCTTTATATTACTGGAACAACTTGCAAGCAGATATTGCATGTTTCAGCTAAGCAAAGTTTGCTCTCTCTCTCTCTCTCTCTCTCTCTCTCTCTCTCTGTGTGTGTGTGTGTGTGTGTGTGTGTGTGTGTGAAATCAAGGCACCAAGTTTACATGAAGTATACCCTAAAATTGCTCCCATTTTTTGTTGCAACACTTTCACAACAACATTTAAGAGGGCTGACTTGGCACGACAGTAAGATTGCTCCCCTATGTCCTAGAGTCCACAGGTTCAAAACGCAGAAACAATCTCTCTACATGCAGGATCAAGGCTATGTATATCTAACCCTTCCCAAACATTGCAAGGACTAGAGCCTTGTACACTAGGATGCCTTTTTTATCTTAAAAGCAACATTTTAGATCTTGCAAGTCTCAGATTCAGCTTTCATATGTACAGGTTAGAGAGATTTCCCCCATCAACAGGCTGAGATTCTGATTGCTATCTTTATTAATCTCCTTTCTTCTTCTAAATAGGACTCATAGTATTGCATACTTCATTCACGCTTTCAATGCTTTACCGGAGTAAAGAACTACATATATTAATAGAGATTACAGAAAAATTAGGACAGAATAAGTTGACAAAAATAAATAACCGATTATCATTTATTAAAGACCTCAAACCTCACTAATTTACGAATCCAGTCTGCCCTATGATCTACCTATCAGGGTTGAACCTGCAGTTGAAGTATGTAAATTTGATGTTGTTAAGTCTTCAACCACAGCCACCATCCTCAAAACCATGAAACTAAGGTCTTGTTCTGTCAGAATTGAATCATAGCCTATCCATCTTAGACCAATGGAAGGGAATAGCAAAGAACAAACACTTGGCAACACTCGTACTTTATATGCACTATCTCTACTTCTGTTTGGAAAACTTAAACCAATGACAATTTACTAGCTTCCAAACTTGTCAAGAATAAATACTGGTGAACTTCCGAAGTGCTTAATGAAATTCGACACACATACAGATACGCACATACGTGCATATGCATTTTAGTGTATATTTAGGAAAAGAAAAGCTTATCCATGGTGAGTACTATGTCATATATTACAAGTCTGAGATTAGAGTGCAACTTGCTGTGATTAAACAAAACTCACCAGATATAGATTCCTACTAGTGTTGGCATTCTAGCACTCTAATTTGATTGGAAGTTTGAAATGTCAAATTGAAATAGATGTCTAATAAGTGATAGTTATATCTTGAGAAAATTTACTTCCATACAGTATAAGGTCATTCAGTAGTACAAAAGTGTGGCTGTTATTCTATTTCTGAATTAAGCAACTACATACAACAAAAACAACTTAGAAAAGAGGAAGAAATTAATAATTATAAATACACTTTAAAAACATATAGATAAACTACAAAAAATAGAAAAAATGAAAGTTACACAAGCAACACAACATATGGACAGCACTAACTGGATTCTGAGAAACTTACCGCAGCTTGCTGTAGCGAGCAAAGAGAACCATAATCTAGAGCCAGATTATGATGATCGAGGTAGAGGTCCAGAAGGTGTGGCAAGTTATATCGTATACAATGATGTACAACAAGCTTATGCAAGGCTTCTCTGGTGTCTTTGTGAGACTGATCACCAATTAATACATCTAGACCAACAGAACTCTTAGAAGAATTACTCTTCTTGGAAAACTTGGACACGTTGATCAGCAAGCCAGCACGGGCAAGAAGTGATATAATGTCAGCAGTACTTTGCCAGTACTCTTTTAAAAAAATATACCTCTTAGCCAGTTCCTGTTCCACAAGCATTTTTAACCATGACGAACATGTAGTAATAGTTGGAAATCTGAAAATTTTAACATGCGGGACATCAATGAACACAGTCTCTAATTCTTCAGCAGCACAAATGTACATTGCATGATCAGGAAACTTTACATCCGTTCCAACATTTGCAGCAGAAACTGAACTGTCCAAATTAATCTTAAGACAACCTTCTGACAATAATGCTGTAGGAATCACATCCAAGAGTTTGTAGACCTCCTCTAGATCATTATGAGAGACATGATATTCAAGTTGAGATTCCCATGGTACATGAACTCCCATATGAAAAGGTTGATCAAGAACTATCTGCATCAAAAGAGTCATTTTGCATTATGCTCATTTGGAATCTATAAGCACTGAATATAAGAGGGCCGACACATGACCAGAAAGATTTTACATAAACTAATCAGGACTCAGTTAGGTAACAATCCACAAAGAGTAGTTTCATTAACAGTGGTACAACATTGAAATGGAAGCATCAATTACTATGGAGCAGATCAGCAAAATCTGTGATCCAAATAAACCTACATCAACCAAAATTTTAACTCTTATAGTGAAAGATATTTAACAGTTCCATAAGTTGTATTCATAGAATTCCAGATAGTTATCCAAATCTACTAGTTCCCTACTCAGATTGTCCACTTGTTTTTTTTGTAAGGATTTCCTTTAACCTTAGCATCTTCAGTTGGCAAAATCCACCAATGCAAGTTACTCAAAGATATGCATCATCAATCAAATTTACAAATTATTTATGAAAAACAACTTGCAGCTTCCTGTACTTGAAAGACAAAAAAAACCATCATGACAAACTAATGTGACATGACAAACCTTTTTGTAGGAAGAACCAAACAACTGAATTATAGAAACAGATGCATTCAGCTTTTTCATTAGACTCAGAAAAGCAATGAGCATTTCAGAAAAATAGAATAACACTTCATGCATACACTGACCTTATTATGTAATGACATAATAATGCAACTAAGTAAAAACCAGAATATATTCCAAGTGCTTCAAAGTATTCATACAGTCTGAAACAAGCCTATATCACAGTATATTTACAAAAAAGTGGAAGAAAGTAGCGCAGAAAATATAAAATATATTTATTTCTCAATAGAGATGTAATTTATCAATAATAAAAGATTTCAAGTCCACTAACAAGAAAATGTTCACAGATAAACAGAAGTTCGGTGAAAGTCACAGAAGATAAATTTGGCATTAAGACGATCACAACCTATGGAGACAAATGAACGAAGAGGACAGGCAAGCAGAGATGGAAGTAGCGAGCTAACCTAAGCACAGGAAAAGATCCTTTGATCGAAGGGAGGGAATAGGAGGAATGAGTACAAATAGTGAGTGCCACCTAGCAAAGAGCAAGAAGACATATCTCTATTTCAGATGGGACCTCTCAAAGCAAAGTGTTGATCCTTATCAGTCATCCACATCACACACAATCAAAATCTCTCGTGATTGAAGGGAAAAGCCTTCCTACTCAAGCAGGAAAGAAAGGAAAGGGGTTAGCCAATCAATAATGTCTTGACCATTCCAAGGCCGATTTTGTGGAAAGTGAAGGGGACCTCAATCTTCGTTCGGTCTTTTGCATTCAGGGAGCTGCAGACCCTTCTAGGCTGCTAGCAAGTAAATCTCCTCATACAGACATGTTGTAAGTAGCGACCTGCATACAAGGTACCTCCTCTATTGCAGTGTTACCTGACCTCCTCTCTGACAGTTGATACCAAGAAAATCTATCATCAGTCGGATCTATTTTGGAAAACCTCCGGATCCAACATGCGGGATTTTCACTGAATGATCTTTCACTTGAGAAGGGAAGACCTCCTTAATGAGAGGTATGACCGGTCTCTGTTTTAAGGGTAGATCCTGAGCTTGCAGCCGAGACAGAGCACCAAAACTTTGTCTGAAAAACAGGGCCTCTCCCTCTTCTGTGTGGGCCTCTTTACCGCTTGAGCTTCTAACTGATCTTGTTGATCAGTTAGTCCACCATATTTTTTCTTTGCAGGAAAATAATGAGATGGCTCCATGTGCTCTGATTCATCATTTGTATTCTGATCTATGAGCAATACCAAAGTGTTTCAAAGAAGGGTTACCTTGACTTAGGTCTGCCTTCGGCCTGATTGGGCCACAATGGAAAGCCAGTTTCTGTCTAGATTCTACACAACACAAAGGATAGCCAGCGTCAAAGAATTGACAGGGACTACCCAACTCAAGAATGAGAAGTGGCCACCACTACAGTTACTAAAGGGAAGAATTTCCGTGGGAAGAAACCCGGTATATCAAAAGTCTTAAGTCTCCGCTAGAGCTAAGGCTGTAGTTCCAAATCCAAAATCTTATTAAGCTTAAAAGAAGAAAGGAGCACCTGCCCTGGTAAGAGGTATAGAACACACACACCACAAAAAAAAAAAGGACAGAATATCAGGAAAAGGAGAAAAATTCCAATAACATCAACCTGTCAGATGTACCGACAACCATATCCACTCCTGATTTTTCTTTTTTTTGGGACTTGCACAATTCTCTCTCTCTCTCTCTCTCTCTCTCTCTCTCTCTGTGCCATGACGGCGTGCATTTAACTATACAGAGTGAGTATTTATATTCCCTTCTCATACTTCTCACATAAATTCAGTGGTTCATGAATTAAATCTTATGCATCCAAGAAAACAAAACCAGCATTTGCACATGCCCCTATGTAAATATACAAGAGGGCCGCTACTACCAGTTGTGACACAAGTAATATCACTTCGCACATATCATTTTGGCATAAAAAACTAAAAGAGTTATTGCAAAATAAACAAGATGCAACTTACACGATCGATGGTTCTTTGGTCCCACGAATCAGACCATGCAGCTGCACAAGCCCAGTACCCAGCATCAACACTATCTTCACAAACGGGAGAAAAGGCATGGCCATGATCAACATTTTCCCAGCAACCAATGACAACTCCATCAATATCCCCACATTCAATGGTAAGATCATTGCACACATGAAAGCTTAATATCAGATTTTCTGCTTCAGATTTAGGAACAGTTGTTGCAGCTTTGCATATATTTTTCTGCTTCCCAAGATATGTACTCCAGAAGCTACTGCTTGGATACAGCCTCTTTTCCACAAAAAGAGAAAAGTTTGTTCATTATGAAATTGAATAACACGTTAGAAATTAAAATAAGTATGCATATATACAAAGATTTAAATCTTATGGAATGGTGCCATCCTGGTCTTTCAATAGAACAGGACGTGCTGCCATCGGACCACATCCCAACACCAGAAACTCAGGATATCTCAAGATGTTCCAATGGAGAAACTGGGATGATGGCGAGATGGTCCCAAGGATAGTATCCATTCTGGCATCCCATGGAACATCCCACCGGGATTTGAAACTATGCATGCATGTATGTGCAATGTAGATGTGGCAAAAAAAAGCGAACCTCAATAAGAGAAATTCTCTCCAAAGTTTTCCATTCATGTGCTCTCAGGTATTTGTACGATTTCATTTCCTCAGCAATTCGTGCCCTAAGTGATCTCCTCACTGTACCAAACAACAATTCTCTAAGAACAATTTCTATATCTTCTCCTAGTCTTTGCAGTGTTGCCACCGCAAGCCCACTTTCCCCCTGTCAATGAAAAAACATCAGCCAATGGATCAGAATGGTGTCAGCTTCTTTTTAAAAGACTGGCCAAACATTTTACCTTTAAAAACAGATCATAAGCAATAGCTCTTCCAACATCACGAACTTCACTGAAAGTATCTTGAGGCTCCTTGTCAGGCACTAATTGCCTCTGGTGTTGAAGGTGCAGCTGAAGAACGGCTAAAGGGAGACGACCAGAGTATAAAGCATCTTTGACAACAGTTTTCAGGTCAAAATTGTCTACTGCCCAGCGTGCAATCATGTCCTTGGGACTTTCCAATAGAATCGGTTTTGCCCTATGAACACCACCTGCCTCTTGAACATATACCATATTAACAGAAGGTTGTGCTAAAGATAGAATGCCAATCTCATCAAATGTCAACTCAGGTGTGCCGAAAGCTGACCCTTCCTTAGTGTGACTTTCCGAAGAATCCAACAATGCTGATGAGCTGGTATCAGCTATAACAGCTGGAAAGGGAGAATCATCCTGCGGTAAATCTGTATCCACCATATTTGCTGCATCTTTAGCATCTGCAAGCTACAAAATACAACAAAATTATCTATCATTATAGAGTGGATTGAAGGTACTTAATGGGTAGAACAACACCCGAATGACAAAACAAATATCATACCCCTTGATTTAGCCTTCTGTTTTTTGAAGTCAATCGGCTCTGGAGATTTCGAATAACTTCCAGAAAGTGAGACATCTCACAAAGCCTTCTTGAATTGTTAATTCCGTCAAAATCATGAGCAGGGAAATTTGGCTGTAGATAAGAAATACTTAAATCCTTCTTGATGCTTAACATGGCCTCTTCTTTTTTATGCTTTAATAACCCATATCTCCGAATCATTTTGGTTGCAAAACGAGCAGCTAGAGCCAGCAACCTGCAATCACAGTCTAAACATGAGAAAATATGGAAATACATATGTAAATGCACATACATATGTACAACAGCATAGAAGAATCATCCATGTTTTGATAGTTCTTAAAATGATTCCATTTGATCATATCAGAATCCATCTACTGCTGGTATACAAAATTTTTTTGTTATATTAGCGCTTTGGAGGGACCAACAAAGCAGCCTGCATCACGTTTACTGCATACTGGATAAGGCCCATCATTTCCTATTTTAAGGGGGGTAAAAACGGAGAGACTAGTGCACTTTACTAAAGTGATCGGACCTGCCTTTCTTCATGAACAGACACTATGAGTTCTTTTAGAAAAGAGTAATCCTCTATTCTATCAGATATTGTGGAATTCAGCTATAGAATTTTTGTCCCTAAAAGCAATGTCAGGTTTTGTTTATGATATTTTTCACCTTATTGGTTTTTGGTACCTGAAGAAATAGGGATTGCGATTGGAGTATCTTTTTTCCTATTTCTGTCAAGAAAAAGAGTGCGAGATTGATGTACTAAAAGCTATGGAAACAGCTATTTTAGTTTCTATTTTGGATAAGTTAATGAAATATCCTAGCTTTATTTTTTTTTTTTTCAAAAATGAAGGCAAACCTTATTCCCATCACAAATCAGACCTGTTTAAACAAAGGGAAACAATTAAACTCATATCAATTGACACTACTCATCAATGAACTTACTGCCAACATTCACCACACACACATATGCGTGTGCGTGTGCACGCATGCTACTTGCAGATGGTATAGTGTTAATTGATGAAGATGGAAAATGCTAAATCAGAAATATGAATAAAAGTCTTCAAGGATAGGGGTTGCAAATAAGTAGTACTAAAATGATGTATATGGAATTTAATAATAACAAAAATATTAGTTAAGGCCCCAAGCAAAATTGATGGCCAAGAAATACAACAATTTGCTTGATTTTAACAGTTTGGATCAAGTGCACAAAAGAATGAAGAGGTCGATTAAGGCATAGCCAATAAAATTAGAGCTAGTGGAATAAAGTGGAGGAGTCTATCTAGGATATTACATGGGCAATACATGCCTTGGCAAAAATGCCAGACTGGTCAGTAATGAAGGCTCGTGCAGACATGATAAGGGTGGTGGAAAGAGAACTTGAGACTGGTATCTGGTAAAATTAGTAAGAATGAAATGAGAGATAAGCATACCAAAGGATACATAGGAATGACAACGGTTAAGGATGAGATGGAATTCTTGGCATGCACAACAAAATAACAAAGAAAAGGGACTGTTTAGGAAATTCTTGAACCAATGCCAATGGGTCAAAATATGAAGGGAAAGAACTAAGATAACATGAATACTGATAATGTAAAATTATTTTGAAAATCATATGTTACACCATATGGCAAATAGGGATTCATAAAACCAGCCTCAAATGCCTAGGATAAAGGTTGGTCTTCATGACCATGCTTATGATTATTGGCTTCTTATTGTTCATTGGAAAGGACATGTTGAAGATTGACCCCATCAAACAAAAGTTTAACTCAAAGCATTAGTCAAAATTCAATACAAAGAAAATAAGGAGTGAATATGTCAAGTGCTGTTATACCATTTTCCTTTTATGTGAGAATCCAAATTATGTAAGATCTCAATCACGAGACAAATTTAAAAGATAAGTATCTCTGCGCGTCCTGTGTAAGGGTTGTTTGCAATCCACACGACCATAAACATGATAGCATAATTGTGAGTTTGTGACAAACAAGATTGGGAAATAAGTAAATTTAATGAAGGGCCACATTCATGGGTTAATGGCCCACTATAAGTAGTTCAGGTTTGCTCGCATGTCTAAAGTGGACCATAATGCATATCTACCATGTACCTCCGCTGCTTCTCATCGAAATATTAAATAACAGACATCCAACATATACTCCTTTTATATAAATCACATGAATTACACATCATGCTCTAACAAATATGCAATGCTAAATCAGGATGAATTCAAAAGGTAATTTAAATGGGACTATCTGCACATAACCTGATACCGCTTGCATATTTGTTTAACGAACAATCACTAGCCATGTAATTTTAAAATTTCCATACATGGATATGATGACATGAAGAAAGAAAAATCACTGGAACATTATACAATAGAGGGCTACCATATCACCAAAGCCCGAAGCACCTGCACTCAGTTATAGGCTTCCAAAAAGCCAAAATAAGTACACTCCCACCATTCTGATCTATCGCTTCCCTGTTACTCTGTATGAGTGTTGGTCATGAGCATGATGTCATTGTTGCTGCCCAGAATACAAAACCTTATGAATTTTTAATAGGTCATTTATCTGAAGAGCAGTGTGGCTGAGCCAATTTCCATATTGTGCCCATTATGGTAGCTTGAATAATGTATATTCTATGAGATGGGTCCAAGGTACACCGAGCCATCCAGAACCGTCCGATTTGAGGCGTACCAAATTGAACCGGTGGAAAACTGGGACAATTCACCATTTCGAAACAGGACAGAGCTCATATCGCCTCAAAACGGTGCAGTACACCCCATACCATACCGTACCAGGCTGGTACTTAAACAGTACCAATTCTCAATATAGCAAAAACCTTTGGTAAGGTAAATACATTTATATAACTAAAGAAGAAAGTGTGAGAATGGACACTTAAGGCCATAAAGTTAGACATAAATAAGATCTTATATCCATTAAGCAATAGACCACCCTCACAATGCAATATTTATAAAGGCTTGAAAGACAAAAATCCATGCACAAGTCCACACAAACCTACCAAACCTTGTAATGTATGTACAACATTATATGCTACTAATACCATATTTCCCTAATATGTAACAATCCCTAATACGTCATATTGATTAATTATGTGTTTTCACAATTATACATTTAGAAAGTTGTTCAGGAAAAAAAAAAAGAAAAATCATAATTTACCTATGTTTTCTTTTTTTAATTTCAATCAAAAGTAGGGGTGGCAAAATCTAGCCCACTACCGCCAGCCCTAACAAAACTAAAATAACTGGGTTTGGATAGGGCCAATTTAAAGTTGGATGGTTCTTAGTCACCCTAAAATCAATGCAATTATATATAGGAGGATTCAAGTTTAGCCCATAGACCTAATGTGCTGCCTCAAGCAATCCCATCAAGAATCAACCAGCTCCTAGACCTAATATAGTTGATAGTTCCCTAATTATTTCCATGTGGTTTAACTTACTAAAGGGGAAAAGGGTGCTACAGTAGTGTTTGGAACCCATCAACCCAGTCCAAACCATTTTACTGCCCCGGTCATGTGTCATTGATTCGACCATGGATCAACCATTGTCGAAGCAGTCTACCCTGTTCCCTTTCTCAATCGTTCAACATCCAAATCCCTTTCTAATTAAGGTTGGAAAAGATAATAAAGAGAAGTGAAGAAATGAAAAGAAGAAATAATGAGAATATCACCCACTCCATGGATCTATCAATCTAGACTTGGACTCTCCTTCCCAAATCTACACTCGCCCTCTCCTTGTGAAATCGGAAGATGAGGACCATCTATAGATGTCTAAAGCCACAGATCATTCTCTTGCCTGAGTTCATTGTTGTCAACCATCCTCCAACCCAATTCTTGGTAGATTTTGACAATGACAACCATCCTCCGGCAACTATAACTTCGTTGACGATCTTCTTCTCACTAGGGTCAAGCAATGAAGGCTCTTCAAGATGGAAAGAAAGGAGATCGACAAAGGCACATCCCTCAATGAAGAGAAAAGAGATAGCAAGAATGATTTGGGATCACTAGACTCAATGTGGACCATTGTAGCCACTATAGAGGATTGGACAAGGTCTAAGAGTGAGATCTACAACATCCATGAGTTAACTGAGTATCAAAACTTCAAGAAACCATAACTTCTAATCCAAGAAGAATTTGACCATGCAACTGAAGACAACGTTAATGTAGGAGTTAAGGTATGTCCAAATTTAAAATTTTAAAAATATTTTTATTATATTTTGTAATTTGAATCCTTTCTAATAAGGAGAGAATCTAATCCAATTTAAACTAGACTTCACTACAATAAAAAGACACAAGTTTCAACCTCATCCATCTAGGAGAGGATTCAAACCCTTTAATAGAATAGTAAAAAATTTGTAGGATATATGTCATGGTTTGCAAAATGGATAAACAGAGAGTGAAAGTAAGGAACATTTTCCACCCACTAAAATCCAACAGAGGGGAGCCAAAGAAAAGAGTATATACTCTACTTTTCACCCATAATATGAACCTCAAATTGTGGATCGTAAAAGAAGAAATGGAAAAAAAAAAAAAGACAACCTATATCTTGCTTTCGCTAATTTCCTTATCTTTTAAATTTTCCTTCAAGAGATTCAAATTGAACAGGTTGGAGGAAATCCTTCTCCCTGATTGGGCTGCTCTCTTTTTCAGGGCCGCTCTTTTTTTCTAATTTTGATATGATATGATTGATCCAATTTGGGATAAAAGATGGTTGAGATGGTTTGAATGTTAAACTAAACAGTTCAACAAGCTAAAAATGGGTTTTTAATAAAGTCCAGGTCATAGGATTACCTAAATTTCTCAAAAACATCAGGTCATAAGGAATGATAGACAGGACAAACCATGGGATTTTGGAATGCGAGGTTGCATTTTAGCTAGTTTTATTCTTAATGAGTTTATGACTATCATTTATCCTCAATTTCTAAATTTATTACGGTTATGATGATATATTTGAAGCTAAACTACATTTTGTTGAATGTGATCTTTGCACATCATGTTTTGCTTTATTTTTTAATTATGGTAATGATTAATAAGCAAAAATAGGCTAACGGGTGGTTATGGATTTATGCAAAACAAAAGTATTTGGTACGGGTTTACATTTTCCAATCCGATTATAAATGAGTCAAGCATGGGTTGAGAGAATTTTTACCCAAACTCAGCCCGACCAAACCCTTTGCCGCTCAGCCGAAAATTGAAACATCATGAGTTACCTTCATACCCAAAGAGCATGTTGTTGCTCTATTAAATGAACAATTCTTTAAAATATCATATGCATCTTTAAAGAAGTTAGAAAATATTCACTAGCAAAGTAAGGACATGCAGTTATCAGAATAGACCCTTTCTTAAATCTTAAACATTTCACTTGTAAATGGGGAAAAAGATGAAACATGCAAAGAAAACATACCGAGATGCCAAGGCTGCCTCATTGTCACTTCCGGTTTTGCAAAAGATCTGATAAACAGAAGTAAATAACAATCTCAGGACACCTTCTTCTGCCATATTGACGTCTACAAGCATATCCAAAGATCTGTTTATCCATTAAAGATGAAGATTTAGAACAGAAGCAAGAAAGATGAGGTCATCTGAAACTTTTCCATGAATTAAAAACTGCTCTAATATGATCCTTATTACTATGAGAAACTACAGATAGACCAGAAAAAACTATCACAAGCCAGCCCAAGAAATCTATAATGGAAGTTAGTATATGATGCTTCTGCCAAATAGCAGGGCAATAGGAGTGGGTTTCTAGGCTATGCTCAATTAATCGAAATAACAAATCTTCAATAGATGCAGGCGGCAGCCGTGGGACTCAAACGTAGGTCTGAGTAACAACCTACCACAAGTTCACCAACTGAACCAGTTAGCACCCACTCTGCTGCCCTATAATTATAATGAAAACGGCTCATGTACAGTTTAGATGACAAATGCTTCTACAATAAAACAGAACTTCATTTTTCAGAAAATATGGAAAATGAACAACTAGTTCGGTTGATTGAGTAAAGGCATAAATGCTGCCCCTTTATCTGTTTTATTTGTGTTGTGTATAGAAGGATCTTTTAAGTGTGAAAAAAAATGTGCACCCATACAAACAGGCAAAATTTCCCTAGCACATTGCCTTAACTCCACTTTCTCAAGCTGACTTCTGCAAATCAATAAAGAGAAAAAAATCTACCTCCTCAATCCTCAAGAAGAAATGAAAAGGTGAAACAGAATTAGGAAAAGCCAGCAGAGAGAAACTTACGGGCAAATAGCACTTGTCTTCCTCTGCAATAAATTAAAGATAAGCAAACTCTCACTCCCATGAGAAAAAAAGGGAAATCTTGCAAATCAAAAATTCAAAAAAGTGGTCTGTGCAATATATCATCCAAATCCAATGTCCTAGAAAATTTTTCTTATCATGTTTTAAGCAGACACACACCATAAAGCATGGAGGACATTCATTAAAGTAATAAAGCTGATCCTTGAAGTTGTTTATCTCAAGGCTACAATCAAAAAGTGAAACATCCTGAGATATAGCAGCCTGATAGTATAACCTTCAAAAGTTATCTCATTGCCATGGGTATGGCACACCTTGACTTGACAACATTATGCCATATCAGGCATGTCATGAAAGCAGGTTCGCATAAAAATCTCTATTTTAAAATACAGAGTACAAGACAGAATCTTACTGTTCTATCTCATCAGATTTTAAGTGTTGCAATGCCAACTGCATCTGACGCACTCGAACAATTTTCAGATCCCATCCTGCCATAAAATTGATTTTCTTACCAAGTGAATGCGGGGGGGAATATGAACTTGTCTAAGTATGCAATGTATTTAGAAGGACAGAGTACAGTTAAGTCATGCAGTTGCACATCGCATTTGCATCATACAATTGCCATATATTCAATGAATACAGGGTATAAAAAGGATAAGCCTTTGTCAAATCATTCTCAAGTAGATCGAACAGTCAGAAGTTAATGTGATGATAGCACAAATGATCTCAAGTTCAACTACCTGCCAGTGAATCTGAATGCTGCCAAGAACAAAAATAAAAATGAAAATAGCATTAATTTGGATGAAAATATCTAGCTACAGTCTGAAGGCAAACCGTGTGTAGCTATATTTTATAGTCAGATCTATGCATAGATGATAGATTGATAACCAATTAACAAATTTTAATATAAATGTTTAGTCTTTATCAGTTACAGCTTTCTTCGACCTTTGTTTGGACCATTTCCAAGTCATTATAATTTGTATCCATTAATGTGACGATTGAAGTTCATAGCATTCCACCCATTAATTCTATCCCTATAATGGTAGGTCCAAGTGCAGATGAAAGAACCGTGCCATAAGATTCCAGTTGCATGCTAGCAAAACATGGTAATCATTATCAATCGCTTCATGATACACAATAATTTACATGGTCAACAGCCAACAGTACAGCACCAAAAAGACTCAAGGTTATACAAGGGTTGGTGAGAGTCATAAATAAATCAGGTTCAACATTACTACAGCTTACGAACGCTAGGCACACATGGCGATGGGACAAGATTCTGGACAGCAATGTGCAACACAATGCTAAGTAATGCATAGGGTAATTTAGTCTTTGATGACTTGTGTTCTAACTTTCAATTATGCAAAACATGAGGTTTTAATGTGTGAACTTTCAATTTCTTACTACAAGTACAGGGGGGAAATTAGGTAAGAATGTATTTGTCAATTTTTAGCATATAACAACACTTGATAATTGTTCAACATGGAATCATTTATTTAGACTAGGTCAACACAAGGCAATTTAAACCATGTTCCATGAAAAAAGCTGGTAACCGAAAATTATTATGCAAGTCAATAGAGTCCAATACTAAAAATCATTGCCCATTCTTAGGCAGCATTTATAAGGGAGCGAACCAAAATTGCATTTTAATTTGAAGTTAGATATATAAGCTGGCTATGCTCAAGATTGAAAGGCAAAATACGTTACCTTACTACAAGAAGCAAACCAATAATCTATAATCTTAGTTTGGGTCATGAAACTGAGGTTTCTAATTGACATCCATCTATAGTGTAGGCCAGAACATATATCAGTTGGCTAATTTTAGATATATGTTACAAAGCAAGAGATTGTATCCAAATGGCTCAAGGACACTCAACAAACCCAAGCCATGATCAGGATCAAGCAAATTCTAATGGTCATGGTTCAGGGATGCTCATGTACACCTTAGACCCAGCAACAGAGATCCTTGTAAACATCCCTGCTTCCAAGCATAGCCTAAGGGGGCAAAGAGAGCGAAAGAAACAATAGAATATAACAGAAATGAGATATAAGCCACAATAACTAAGGTGCATTGCAAACAATTACACTCACCATTCTCCATGCAGATGTGTTCTGCCTCTTTAGGGCCTTCATATAATAGCACTCTATCTAAAACCTCTATTTGCCAAGGTCTCCACAGCTCTCTAGCTTCATTTATAGTTAAAAAATTCTTAACCTGATACTCACCACCTGCAACAATACTTGGTTGCCAATACCTGATGGATTCTGCTGGAAGGTCACCATATGAAATGGAAACTGATGGGAGAATAACAGAGAGGCCATCTTCGGTAACCAGATATAAACATCCTTGGAAAGAGCAACCGATTGATTCTCCCACAAAAGAAGACTCAATAGTAGGAGGAAAAGACGTTTTGGATGGCCAACAGGAATCCAAATCTCTTTCATCAAGAACTGACGAAGCCACATATAAACTGGTATGAACAATTTTGTAACCGTTCTGTTCCTTCCGATCACAACTTTTAACAAGTCTAGTGACTCCAAAGGGTGAAAAGCAAATATAATCTTCTTTGTTGGATCTGTCTAAAGGAAGAAATATTCTTCGCATAGGAGTCAAGGATATGTCAGATGCGAAGTGAGGATTCTTCTGGCCCTTTCTCTGTATGACAGTACTAAAACCACTAAGATAAGGTTTCATTGAACTTTCTTTATTCTGAAAATGATGCTTTCTTCTTTTCCTAGGTCTAGAACAATTACTGGGATCTTGAATTGAAAAACTTTCGCTAGATATATCGGTATTAAGTAAACCTTGACCACTGGAAAGATCAGAGGATAAATTTTGACCACTTATCTCATAACCAGCAACCTTCCAACCAGCCAATATGCCAAGATCAGAATGCTGCGAAGGGGACATAGAGTCATTTAACAAATAATGCTTTTCTGAGATATAATGACCAGCACAAATTACATAAATCAATCCATGTTCATCAAGAATAGCTAGGAGCAAAGAATGAGAAGCCACCATCAACTTCTTAAAAGTTCTAGTACAAGTCTTATTTCTATGGACTTCACTTTGTTGATCAACTTCGCCATCAAAATTTTCCTTTAAAAGAGATGTATCTCTGCTTACAAGCAACCCTGTATCTAACCCGCAGCTCCATAAAACATCAAAATGAGCAACAGGGTCACCAGTGTTTGCACCCCAAATACAGATCAAACCTGAAGTATTAAGACACACAAGAAAGTTGTCTGCAAATTGGAAGTCTGCCCATTCAGATTTTGGACCTACGGCAGCATATGAACCCTGGAGGTCCACTGCACAAACCCATTGCAAACCCCACTGGTGTAGCATAATAACCACCACCAAGGTGTTGCTTGTGCTTCCAGGATCATGTTCATGATTGTCAATCACTGCATTATCTGAAAATGTCATGACTAAACCAACTAAGCGATGTGATGAGTTGGAGAACACTCTTGAACATTTGTAAAAAGTATCCATACAACCAGTTGTACATTTAAAACCTCTTGACATGTCGGATATGGGTGCACCATGCACCAAATCTTCTGCAATTTTGACACTTTGGTTCTCCTTATCACGTAGAGGATTAGCACGAAACTTCAAGAATAACAAAGTACTATTATAAATGCTAGATGATACAACCTCTGCAGAATGAGGAAGTGATGATTTTGCAGGGAACTTAGCCAAATACTTACCATTGGAGACCTTTGTATCCAGTACAGTTAGAAAGGACTTTAACCAATTTTTTCGTCTAATATTAGATGACTCCACATCCTCAAATTCTCCATAACCATTTAACTTTCCAACAGTTCCATTATTCATGTCTCTCTCATTCAAATTTTCACAGCTGCCAGAATGCTCCTTTGACTGTGTGCTATGAGTGGGCCCCCACTCGGCCCACTTGCCCTGCAGATCTCCAACATCAGGCACAGATTCAACAATTTGGGAACTTTTATCAAGATAACGAAAAGCATGGACAGTAATGTCATCATCACCAGACACAATGAGAAGTTCCCTAAAACCAGAATCTTCAAATAGATTGTACCCATCCCCACAATGTCCCCAAGTCAATGACTTCACATTGGAGATAACAGGATAATACTCAAAAGCTGAAGAATAACATCCATGTGGAAAACCAATACTTGATGATGCAATTTCTGAATGTTTAATCGTGCACGGGGCATTGTCTACAAAGTCTGATGTCCGTACAGCTGTATGTTCTGGAGAACAGAAAGGTGATGAACTTGGTTCTTGAAAGCCTTCGGAAGAAAACCTGCCTTGGTCACCCGTCTTCATCAACTTACAAGGCCCTTTTCCTTAAAAGATATCAGAAAGTACTGAGTAACACAAAGAATGCTAGGGTGCAAGATAAAGAAAGGTAAAAGAAATTCACAAAATACCGGTAACTAGAGGAAGTAGCAAGGCTTCGCACTCATATGAAAGCAATAGTAGCAACTCCCTTGTCGGGGAGATGAAAGCTTCACAAAACTCTGATAGCTGAAGTTTAAAATGCAACCGGCTCCATTTTTGCAGCTGCAATACAGCAGGACCATCTCCAGCCTCACCCTTGGAAGACCCAATCATCATTTGACTCTACCTGAGATGCATTATAGAATCAGCTAGGAGGCACACATGCCTGGACTTGTGCACACACCCATGAGAGAGGTAGTGGAAGAGAGAGAAGATAAAGTTCGTTATTGATACAAGATTGCTAATACTCTTTAACAAAACGCAAACAGTACTTCCTAATCATACCATGCTCTACGCAAATCCAATTCAGCAAACACAAATAAAAATAGCAATAATGATTTTTTCTGACCTTTATATATCATGAAGATGGACTTTAAAAAAATAAAATTAGCAAATTAACAGAAGACTTCACATCTTTTACATCTATCTTCCTTCCTAAAGAAACTGCTCGACCACTCCAATCATTCTGCTTGGAACACGTGCCAGCATCCAAAGGTAAACCCAGTTACCTCGAATATTTTATATGAGTATCCAACGCATCATATAGGACCGTGACAGCCCTTAGTGAACCACTGCAGAAGCAATCTTTGGCAAAATGATGGGACCCTAATTCCACATCTGGAATCCAGCTCTTCAGCACAAGAATTGCGGTAACTCTATGACCAACAGGCTTCTAGAAAAGGAAGTCGTACTGGACTCTTCTCCGTTTACGCCTGAGTTCGTGCTTGTTTCGAGCGTGTGGTCAATAAACTTCCATATAAGAAGATGGAACGAGAAAAAGGAAGAATATAAAAATCGGGAAAGGAAGCATCCTCTCGACACCGTCGCAACCTCCACAAGCCGAGAAACTCAACCAAAAACCGTCGTAAACCGCAACGACATAAGCACCAGACCCGATTAGGGGCAGCTCCTTACATCCAAATAATCTTTTTCTTGGATGAGATGAGGGTCGAATTAGGGTTTTGAACTCCGCCAGCCCGAAATTACAGATTGGCGGGCAATCTCCTTGTGGCGGACCGGGCAAATCAAGAGTCCTACTCTTTCTAACAATCAAAGATTCGCTCGTTCTTGATATGGAAGGAGAAAGAGACAGATGGGAAGAGACGGGCGGATCTACCTCGGATGCCAGATACAGATGCCGGAGTTCGAACGGAGGGGCGGCGCCAACGTCGCCGGGCGGCCGGACCGCGGGTGGTTGGAGAAGGAGAAGAGGGCTCGCCTGATCGGATTGGGCCGAGGGTTTGAGTCGGGAGAGAGAAAGGGGAGGAGAGGGGGGAGAAGGAGAAGGAAGGAGAGGGAATCCAATCGGGCCTCCGGCTTCAATCCGGCGGGGGCCTTATAACTGGCCGTGGTTCGGGCACGCTCTTGACGCACGTGCAATCGTGGCCTGAAATCACGTGATGTGAGAGCAACTCGGACATCCATATCGCTATCTCCGGGGGAGCGGAGTTCGAAATCCGATTCGTGCCGTTTGATCGTCCATCAATGATGTCCTCTGAATGATCTCAGCCGTTCAGTTATGGCGGTCGCCATGATTTCACGTGCACGGTGGGAAAAAAATATAAAATAAATTTATCAAATCTTGATCACCGAAAATGAGGTGGTTTGTCGGCGATGGCAAGGCATTTATCGGTGCTGAAAAACAACAGAGACCATGTGAGCCCCAGCATAAATACATTGATCAGCCTGCAAGCCATCCTGTTTCATTCTCAACTTATCTTCAAGAAAAACTTCCTTAAGGTGTAAGTTATGTGCACCAGAAGATTTTCCCAAGCCCATTTGACTTGCTAATTTATTCATTGAAAAACTTTGTATTTACTATTACATAAAATATCTTAATTAGTAGTGTAAGGTACCAATGAAGTAAGAAAATACAACTAAAAATGAGTTAGATAATTTGAAATTAGGTTTGAGCATGAATGTTATTTTCTTTGAAGTAAAATTTACTCTATTGATAGCGATCTACTTCTGACATACGATAAAACACTTCATGAATATTTTGAGTATATTTTGTAGCATAAAGCTGGATTAGTCTAAATCCAAATATAGAGCGAGTGATATAAAATATAAGTTTAGGGTTATTTGAAACGAGAAAAAATAGATTTTCATGTAATCTTTTATTCCTAGAAACAAATGATTCCTAGGAATCAAAGATTAGCACAATTCCTTTTGTTAATCATTATTTTCAAAATCGAAGGCAATAAGATTTCTAAAAATAATTTATTATATTTTAAATATAAAAATTTTACCTACCTATTAATTTACTCATAAATTTGTATAAAAATATGCACTCTAAAATAGCCCTTTAAAAAGAAAGATGAAAATACTAAAGATCACTCACCATCTTTTTTACTCTTATTCGTGTCCCTTACTTGGTTCCGTAACATTTATTTAAAAGTGTCAAAAAGATAAGGTTCAAAAGACATAATACATTTAAGGTATTTCTTTGAGGATACCTTTCATAAATGATTGTTTTAAGACAATAATGCATCCCTTAATAGAATAATAATTATTTAATACAAATGCATCTCCTTTGGACATCACAAATAAAATTGATATGAAATTTAAAAATTAAAAATTTTAAAAATATATAATTATAAAATTATAATATGAGCATTCAATTGTTATTCAATAGTGCATTTATTAATATAATCTGTGAACGTTCCCTGTCACTATACGACAAAAGAATTTTTCATATGTGTAGATTAAAAAAACATGATGCTACTTAATTATTTTCTTTGTTGTGTTTCATTGAGTAATTATTAACAATTATTATATGGAGTTCAAAATTTGCCTTATTAAAATTGCAAACAAAATGCCTTTGATTGCAAAGTGAAATTATGATAAAGAGCAAAATGGTATAGCAAGTAAACCAATGGTAAGGAATAAATATCTTTTATTATTTTCATTTCAATTCGGGGAGATATAAGAGTAAAAGATTTTTTTAAAATTTAAAAAGATAGTCTTATACTAATTTTTTGTTTTGATGCGAAATGGTCATATTTGATGTAATACAATAGAATAATTTAACAATAATAAATTTCTTTTAGTAGGTGAGTTATTCTTTTATTAATCTACCTTATCTTATAACTATACATGACTCTAAAATTAGCGTGGTCATTAAATCGTATGCATATAAATGGATATCACTATATATGGTATTATAAATGATTGCATTATAAATAGTATACGGTAATATTATTATAAATGATCATGTTATAAATAGTGCATGGCAATATTACTTTTTGTCTTTATTGAATAAAATTTTTATATTCTTCAATGACTTCTAATTCATCAAGAAAATCAAAGAGATGAAAATCATTTATGATATATCCAAGCATGATATAAATTTTAGCATTCAACTGATATTCATATTCAAATTCCTAACCAACAAAGAAAAATAAATATTGAATGCATAGATGATTATATTATTTATATTTAAATATCCAATTCCATCAACAATTTATATTTAATCTTATATATCTTCGATGAGCTCATAAAAGAAAAATAAGCGACAGACCCTTTAACTTTATTATTTTTTTCGTATTTGATGATTCATAAGATTTAACAATCAAATTTATATCCACATATGTATCCATACTTGTTAGCTAAAAATAGGTTGTTTTTAGTCTTATTAGAAAGAGAGAACAACCGATTACATGATAGAGTTTACTCATGCAGCCATATTTCTTATGAGTTATTAAATCTTGTTTTAGTTATCTTGTTTTAATTATATCAAATTGATAAATTATACTACCTACGATGAGGATGGACTGAGTAGAGCGGCTTTAAAAAAAGTAATGGAAAATAAGCAATCTTGTTAACCATGAAAGACTAGTGATCATTTACTTAAATTACAAAATAGAGGGCTTGATTTTGGTTGAAACCTGCCTCTTGAAAATGCATGGTGCATAGAGTAAAAAAAAAGCAGAGATTAATCACTTCTAATCTCAAAAAATAATAATAGAAAATGGTTTGATATAGATGAGAGAGAGAGAGAGAGAGAAAGAGATGCATATGATCAAAGTTTGTAAAGATGTATATAATGAATGGATTAATTTTAAACTTATATGAAATTATGTTGCATTAAAGGTAGGGATTAGCCCCTTTTAATCTCAAAAAATAATAAAAGAAAAAGGTTTGATACAGATGAGCTGATCCTTAGTAATCTCAAAAAACAATAAAAGAAAAAGGTTTGATATAAATGAGAGAGAGAGAGAGAGAGAGAGAGAGAGAGAGAGAGGTGCATATGATCAAGGTTTGTAAAGATGTATATAATGGATAGATAATATGAAATGGATTAACTTTAAACTTACATGAAATCATATTGCATTAAAGATAGTGCTACGAAACATGTTCATTGAAACCAAATAACTACTTAACTGCACCAAGGCAAAATTTTATTTTAAACAAGCCTAATTTGAGGAACGAATATGTGCATCAATTCATCTCACTTGACTTAAATACGCTATATAATTCAATCAATTGAATTCTCTTATGTCAATAGAGGATTCATGAACCATCGCACCTTTTGTCAGGAGGATGAGAAGGAATTGCATCAATCCTCATCAAATATCAATTTCACGCTTGGTGATATGGTTTATGATAATTACTAGAAGGTGGTGTTGCTGAGCTTGCGAGCTTGTTTTCGCCACATCTAAATAGAGGTAAGCCCAATATCTTAGAAGACTGGGTCATAGCCCCTTGTCTTCTGGGCCGGCCCGCCGAGCCTCTCATACTATTAGTCGGGCCGGGTCTCCTTGTCCACTGCAAATTGCTCTGGCTTAGGCCCGGTCCAGCCCATTTGCACCTTATTTTAGCTGCATCGATCGTCCAGCTCCCCCTCAGTCCGAGATCGGAAGTCGAGGTCGGGGAAGGGAAGAAGCGACGCCGCCTTCGAGAGGAATAGAGCGAGAACCCAAACCCTAACCTCTCCCCCAGAAAAGAAGGGAGGATGAGCGGGAGCGGGACGAAGAAGGTCGTGGAGGCGGCCGCGAAGGCCACCAAGTCGATCGATTGGGACGGCATGGGGAAGCTCCTCGTATCCGAGGAGGCCCGAAAGGAATTCGTCAACCTCCGCCGCGCCTTCGACGAGGTCAACCACGCCCTCCAGACCAAGTTCAGTCAGGTATCTCATCCGATCGCCCTCTTGCTTTATTTTAAATTACACGAATGCTGCCGGATCTAGGGTTCCCATATTAGATTCACCGTATTCTTCGATATGGCGTCGTTTTTGCTTCCGCTGCATCTTTTAATTCTAATGCGAACTTCCAAAGAATGTTTTTGAAATGCCGAGATAGTTTCATTTCCAAGGATGAGAAGAATGTTTCTTTTGATACTGATTCATGTCGCACTTGGATCTTTTAGAGTGAAGGAAAAAAGATCTCCTTTTAGTTATGATCACGATTATAATGATCGAAACCATGAAGATTTCTATCTCACTGACACACAAGTACATTATACATATCCTGTTAGCTTTTTCTGTCCTGTTTCGAACCCGCCGTGCAAAGTAGGGCATTCGCTGATGGGGTCTATGCGTAGGGTTCGGCATTTTTCTATTAGCAATAAACCTAAGCATTCCTGATCATTATCCGTGCTTATGCTCTGCTGAAGCATATTTCATCTATATTTCCGATTCTCATTTTGCTGAAATGTCTTCATTTGTTTTTCTTTCTGCTTTTTGGGATATAGCAAACAAGAACGATGGTATTTTAATCAGACATTTATTTCTTCTATCAGTGCAACATTTTTTTTTTCTTGGTTTTTTGCTTCAATTTTCCCAGTAAATTTACGTCCAAGTGTTCATTAACGGAGAGAGAGAGAGAGAGAGAGAGAGAGAGAGAGAGAGAGAGAGAGTTATGGGCCTTTGATCCTGAACTCTTCAGGTTTATGCAGGCTCATGAGACCTCACACATCCATACTATTGCAATAATACAAGCTGGATTATGAAAAATGATATTATGCTTCTTTTGCCATCTGAAGTTCAATGATGGTATCTTCATATCCCCCATCATTATTTGGGCACATATATCACCTTTAGTTTTAAATTAGTTTGTTGATTAATTGGCACAATGATCGAGAATTTAATCATTTTGTTCAAGTGCTGATGTAGTTGGTGCACTGAGATTTGTACTTAGCTAGATTATAACTATTTGGACAAACGGCTATTTTAAAATTGTAGATGTGACTCTCTGTCTCCCTTCAACTCCAGAAACGAGTTGTTATCTTAGTTGCTGCATGTACATTGATTTCTAGCTTGCATTAGGCTGACAATTATCACTTGTTATTCTCTTGCTTCTCATGTAGGAACCTGAACCCATTGACTGGGAATATTATAGAAAAGGAATTGGGTCTCACTTGGTAGATATGTATAAAGATGCTTATGAGGGTATGTTTTCTTCACACTTATAACCTTCATGGAACATTTGCAAATTAGTCTATGAATGCTAGTATCTTCTTAGAGTATTTATTCTTATTTCATGAGATAAATTTATGGTTTTCATATTGTTAAGTGGGAAATCTGGTTATTACACTATTAACATGGTGAGATGCTGTGTATGTAAATCTATATGCATGTTTAAGTTTATATTATAGTATGGGATCCAAGTAGGGCTGAAAACAGATTGGATAAAATCAGATAGCAGTTTATTGATATATGTATTCATTTTTATTTGCCAAATACGATTACGTGTATGGATGTTAGTTAGTTGCTAAAATTTGTATCTATATTTGTCTTACACAAAGTTAGGTACAAATCACATGTTGACAAATATGTATATAAATCGGATGGTTAAAATTTTATGGATAAAATATTATTTTGCTTTCTTTTTTCTTATTTGGATTATACAAGCCTCTTTTTTTATTTTAAAATAAATAATATCATACAAAAAGCAATAAAGATATCGTTGCATCCACTAAATCATCTGATTTTTTATGGATTCTAATAATCTTGCTAAGTTACTTGCATATTTTGGATTAAAAACTGATTATTGGGGATGGAATCCGCCAGATCAAAATGTTATTGTACAAAAAGAAGATTAAACTGAAGATATGTTGATGTTGTCACTTATTCTCCCTTTTTTTGGGTACAAGCACTTGTTTTCCTTTAAAATTTATAACAGCTGCGTGAAACTAAATAGAATTGCAGATGGAAATGGTTATTTCGTATATGGATTGGATATTGGTATATCCATATCCAAATCCCCTTCTCTCTAACAAATGCAAGCATGGATATGGATATCAGTTAGATACTATCACTTGTATCTGTATTCAGATAGATTTGGATATAGAAATGGATCCCAGCAGATAACATCCCTTCCATTTTCACCTCTAGATGCAAGTTCATTTAGCTTATATATTTAAGCTTAAATTATAAGTAGTCATTAAATTATTTTCCAATTTCTTTTTATGCAGTAAAATCTAGGAAGGTGGTAGTGGGTACATTTAGTGCGTGATGATGCGGGAAATAATTCAGCCTCAGCGGAGATATGAGAGTATGTTGAGGTGAAATGACAATGGCATGAATTCAATTAAAGAAATAATTCTATGCATGGGCCTTTGGTACCAAAAGATGGTGTTTGTGGGTGTAATTCAGAGAGACACATCATCAATAGAAGTCACACTGGGAATTTCAGGATTCCAAATCACAAATAAGAGGATAATTATGCTCATAGCAGCTGGTTAATAATATGAATTTAAGTTATATTTGGGTTCATCTTTGAGTATTTATGAGAAAACATGCTTTCAAATGTCAGAGCAACCGATGGATAAACTTCGGAAGGACCACAAAATAACAAGAGTAAAAGATTGCAGCTGTAAGGTTATGATAAAAAATTCAGGGACAAGATGAATATCTAAGAGGGAGGAAATTTTAGAAAATGCCATCAATGTATTTTACTGATTTTTGTTATTCAGGGAATTTTCTGAAGTCTGATAGTTTATAAAGACATTGGAACATTAAAAGTCATTTCTAGAAGTATCAATTTTCCTAGACCTTAATTCTATATATTGTGATGTAATGATGAGATCATTGTCTGAGCGCTTGTCACTTAATGCAGAGTGCCTTTTATTTCATTTTCATAACTTTATTTTCTCATCCATGACTTCCCGTTGTGGAGCTGTATATATTTGCATAACTAGAATTTCTCATTGTAACTCTGGTAAACAGAAAGTATTTAGATTGTAAAGAACTAAGAAATTTGAAGGAAAATATTTAGATTGTAAAGAACTAGGAATTTTGAAGAATTATCTGTTTGATACATATATTCCATTTTCTTTATGCGTGAAAATCTTGATAAGATGCTCAATTTTGAACCTTGACACTTTGCAATTACCAATCATTTATCCATTGACTAAATATGTCAATGTTATTTCTTGATTAATGTAAGTCAACATGATTTTATTCGGTCCATAGGACTATCTCAAAAACAAATATTATTGATCTATATGTTTTTTTGTTCGACCAATGTAAACATCAAAATAGTGCAAATAAGTGCTGTAGCTTTAACCTGTCAAGGATTGACTTTTTTGAGATTGGAACATGCTGTCTTAGGAATCTCAGCGCATGGTAGCTAGTAGAGATACTTCATTTCAGAACTAGTAGGTTCTCTGAGAAGATGATTTGTCAGAAGTTGTTATGGATCAAGCTGAGGAAGGCACATCATTGTCCTCTGGGTCTTAAGGGAGCCTCAGGAGAGGACCACGGTGTCATGACCAAGGCCTAACTGTAGAAGAAACTGTTATTAATTAGTCAGTTTAGCTGGAAGATCGCGTTTGGAAACTTATAATGTGCAACGAGTTTTTATTGGTCTGGAAGGGAAGGACAGAAAGTCTGTCAGATATGAACTCTAGCCAAGCAACTGTTTTACAGTTTGCCTCTACTTTCATCTTCTTCATTTGTTACCCTCTCCCTCCCCCTCTCTAAGAGATGGAAGCTTTGGTAGGCATTAGTAGTAATTGAAACATGAACATTGTTTGTCTCTACCCTTTAACTGTCAGATTAGAGGCTCCTCTCTCTCAACAAGGTTTTATACATTAGATATCTGTTTTATGGATCATTGGGCAGCCATCAAGTTGATCTGCTGCTTATCCCGTTAGATTATTTGAGTGCAGTTTTATCACTTGTAATAGATGCTGATCAGTATTTGATTGGTTGGGTTAGAATTCAATGTTGCTGCTGATCTGATCTCAGGAGGCTTGTAATTTAGTTTTCTTCAGCAATCTGAGGAATCAAGAATTCAAAACATTTATTTTGTCCGGAATTTAAAACCAAGAGTTATGCCATTTTTCTTTAATTCAAGTGTAATACAAGCCTAAGGGAATATCAATATATAAAATAACCAAGAAATTTCTAGTCAAACTTCTGCCATATGATCAATGGCTTAATTCTTAGATTAGAATGCATGGGTTTGATGATCTGAACCTGCCCGCTAAGAATTTCGTCAGTTTACCCTTCATAGTTGGAGGTTCATTTTAGTAATATGACGGATGTGCCATAAGACTTACCGTAATCAACTAACCTATTTGGGTTGGCTCGATAGTTTGTCATTCGCCAAACATTTCTATTTGGACTCGGCTGTCATAAATTGCTCATTTATTCTTGCCTCTTGCATATCTGCAGTTTATTGGTGATACTGCACCTGTGAGTGTTAATGTAAACTTCAATCTTTTGCAGGCATAGAGATCCCCAAATATGTTGACACTGTGACACCAGAATATAAGCCCAAGTTTGATGCTTTGGTGAGATAAGTCTACCATATTATCTTTTGTTTTTCGCCTTCTATACTGCTATGAAAAGAGATGAATAGGAAAGGTAAAAAAGGAGAGAGAGAAGAAGAAAGAAAGAAAGAAAAGAAGGGGGGGTGGGGTTGCACTTCTTTGTGGTGGTTTGAAATCAAAGCACTCTGTTTATGAGCTATGCTTTTTTCTTTCTGTTTTTTTTTATTTTTTTTTATTTTTATTTTTTTAAACTTCAGTTGGTGGAGTTGAAAGAAGCAGAGGAGAAATCTCTGAAGGAGTCAGACAGGTTAGAAAAGGAAATTGCTGAGGTTCAAGAGATGAAGGTAGAAAAGGACAAGTCAATCTATGCTACACTATCCTTTTTTTTTTTTGGTTATAATCAATCCTTTACATCACTTTTTTAAGAGGGTGAACTTTAGTGCAACTTTAAGGTTCCATTCGTGTTCGTGAGAGGTCACAGGTAAAATAACCTCTCTGCGCATGGAACTACCTACATCTTATCCTCTCTATGCTCTGCAGTGTCAGAAGCCTCGTGCATGAGGCCACGGCCTTTTTTAGCACTCTCTTTTGTGATGTGATTGATTCTCATAAATCTTATCTACCGTGCAGAAGAAGATTAGCACCATGACGGCAGAGGAGTATTTTGCAAAGCACCCTGAACTCAAGAAGAAGTTTGACGATGAAATCCGCAATGACTACTGGGGATACTGAGCAACAAAAATTATTTGGCAGTTCAATGCTCTTCTTGTGATTGCCAATTAAATAATGTGGTTTTTCCCTGTACTTTTGAATGCCACCAATCTTTGCCGGTGATTTATTAAATTTATCATTGTTAAGAGTTGGAACTTAGCATTATCATCTGTTTACAGCTCTCTGCTCTGAGAGGCCTTAACTTTGTTTCTGAATGCAATCCAATCTTTTGGTCTAATAGGCTTATTTGGATGGTTGCAACCTTTTCCTGTATATGGCATTTTTATAGGTAAAAGCGGGCTTTTGCATGAGCAACCTATTGCTTTATTCTGAGATCATTATCAATGACTGTGTTTAACAGTGTTGTCTGATGTGTTGGTTGCTTATATGGGATTATTAATGATCTTGAAAATTAGTAGGAAGCTTTGACAGCAAACTTTGACTAGCATAGGGACAAGGCAGGCACATCACTCAACACTATTCTCGACATCAATTGTTCTGTAAAGTAACTATCTACCAGCAAGAATTGTGTCCAAGAATCTTGTGCAACCCTTATCTTCTGATGTGTCTGATTTGAGTCTTTAATTGGAGTTGTTAGTTTGTCCAATACACCACAGTACCTAAAGATCTCAATATGTTTCCGCTACTCAGCAAGTCTTGTCTGTTGATATGCGTCAGTCCAGTCATCTTGTTTCCTCTTCATCACGTCTTGATTATTTTTCGCTCATCAATTTGAAAATGTTGCTGTTAAGGTGCCGTCTCAATTGAATTCCATGTTGTTTTTACATTGCAACTGATTTTTTTCTTTTCTAAGAATTTTCGAACTCTACGGTTTCCCATAAGATGTGAAGCAATGGCTTCAACAGCAGTCTGCTTTGAAATGCTTTCTAATGGCCATGGTCGATTCATCATTCATGACCTGCGAGCACAAATCAGGAACGGAAGCTAGTAAGATTGTTCGTGGGAGCTGCACCAGAGGCATGAAGTATCAGCTGTGCCTCCTGAAAAAAAGCACCTCACAACTTAACAGTGCAATGCTGACTTTTGCTCTACTCTATTGGGCATCAATGGAACTTAAATCTTCCGTCACTGAGCATGATGTTTCTTAAATCTATCGGTCGGTCTGAAGGTGGTGTTGGTTCTGTTAGGAGGATTGCTTAGTCCAGTTAAAAATCCTGATCTGATGTTTCTTCAAAGTGTCCATCCTAATCTAGTGTTCAAATCGGACGGACACCTTCTCAGAACTTTTGGTCCTTGAACGGCTTGTTTGCAGATCGCTGATGATTTTCATGGAGCTGAGGCTTCCATTATGGTTCTACCAAGAAAGGCTTTCTATTATGAAGGACCTCATGGCACTGGAAAAGCAATGGAAGTAAAACGCCATGGAAAAGCAATGGAAGTAAAACAATTCAACCTGCGCTCATCCAACCTCCCTAAATTGATGGAAGGGCCCAAGAGCCTAATGCCAAGACCTGTAGCTTCCATACATCTTCTGGCTCTTCTTCTCTGTATTTTCATGCTGTTTAAATTTCATCTCTTAATACTCCTGTAATATCAAAAAAATATTTCTATATCGCATGAGAAAGAAATGTATTATGTGCTTTACTCATTAACACTCGAGTATCGAGTATTTGGGCTACATGATTAACTTCCACTCTAGTATTTTGGTTACATGGTCCGTTAATAGATTAATTAATGAATTAATTGGATTAGCTTGGGATGTTACAAATGAAAAAGTTGATGGGTATAAAAAAAATGGATTACATGTTGAATGGTTAATTTTTTGTGCATCGCGTGCGTGCGGTGCAAGCAGGAGAAGAGAGCATAACTGATTTTTTTTATTCCTTTCGCTCTGCGTGGACGAATCACTGTGTGCTAACTGATTTTTTTTATTCCTTTTGCTCTGCGTGGACGAATCACCGTGTGCGGTGCACAAAGAATGTCTGCCTGTTGAATTTATTCTGCATACAATGCCAACCAAACCAATCCGACACGGCCCAGCCCAATCCCATTGTTGGAGTCCAGGAAACTTTTAGAGGCAGAACGGTAGACGTCGGCCAGGTTGGAGCTGTGTAGAATCTTAACCTGCCCCAAGTCTCCAACCCAATCCTAAGCCACTCTTTATCTCTCTTCCAGTCTTGAGCTCCATCCACCAAAATATCTCGTTCCCGTTCGGTATTGGTCAGGCTCGACTTAGGTGGACTCAGACCAGTTACACTCCATCTCCTTGTTACTCGTAGCGTCCATTTTGGACCAGACATACCTAATTCTGTTTCAACCATCCAAAAACTCGAAGGAGAAGTTAGGAAACGTGGTGTGGATGCAAGCAAAACTTCCACCCACTCACATGCCATGCCATGCCATGCCATGCCATGCCAAAGACTCTGGTGCGCACCAGAATTGTTCGTCAAAATGTCCCAGAGATATTTTGCATGAATTCCACCGTTTTCTTGAACTCGGTTCGAATTTGGAAGCGGTCGTGGTAAATTTCCCTCTTCCGGTGGCTTGCTTCCTTCAAGAGGGAAGGAAGAAGGCATCACGCCGAGGCTATCCTTAAAAGCCTGGTGCTAAAAGTGCGGTGATATGTATCTTCGAATTTGGAAGCTAAAAGAGGTGCCAACTTGGAAAGCACCGCGAAAAAGTGCTTGAGCTCTGGATGACGTGCGATGGTGACCGTTGCCCGTTCGTTCGAAATGATGGGGTCTTAGGCTTTGCGATGTTCGTCTCGCCTTGGGACCTTGCAAGCTTTGCGATATTTCTATGGTTCGGTCCGCATTATCTTTCATACCTTCCTGATATCCTTGCGTGGTCTCGGGCGTTATCCATCCAAACAAACGACGTGCGAAGAGATCGACTTGGAAATGAACTTGTAACTGGTACGCAATTAAAAACCAAAGAAAGACGATTCAGGTGATATGATGATGGTATCTTTAGTTTAAGTTGCCATGTTTTGCTTTTAATTAATTTATGCGCTATGTTCACATGTTTTAAAAATTAACATGATTTTACTCATAACAATATTTCTATAGAAATATGTTTCAAAATTTATGTCTATTGAAGATATTATGCACATTATCTTTATGGTTTAATAAAAAAATAATATAAAAATTTAGATTATAATGATACGTACTTAATATATATATATATATATATATATAGAGAGGATGAATTGACTCCCCAATCATTCAATGGGTTGGAACGTAGCCTTTAACTTTTAGCTTTTGTTGATCAGTTATGTAACTTCTATAAAAATTAAAAATATTTAAAAAATATTATGAACTAGATGTTTAGCATATGCTTAACAAAAATTAAATGTTAAAGTCTGAGAAGCCAAACATTGATTACTCCATATATATTTGAAGATCATCATCATTTTACCTCTAATTCTAATTCTCTTTTTTACGTTTTCTATTCAGCTTTTCAAGTTCAAAATATAAGGAGGGTTTTAAAATGTCGTGCTTCTTATAAATTTATTTTATTTTTACCTTTATCACTAAACATAATATTTTTAATTATCAGACAAACTCCATATTCCAAAATTTGGAATACATCGTCTCATGTCCGTTGGCCTTTCAATTTTGTGCGCTATTTTGCCATCCATTTACGTCTATCGAACAGCCCTCCCCTCTCAATCGGGGCCCATGCATCCACGTAAGGTCAGAAGACTCGACGAGGGCTCTCTCTCTCTCTCTCTCTCTCTCTCTCTCTCTCTCCATCACGATCATATCTCGAAGGCGATGGGAAAGGAAAAAACAAACCAAAAAAAAGGACAAATGAAATCACTGGCGCTGAGGTAACGCCCACCATCGCCGGACGCCGACGCCAACGTCTGCTTCCCACTGCTCGAAGATAAGCCCCAGAACGAGTGCCAACGTCTCCTCCTCGGCGCCGCCGATTTACGATCGACGAAGGTACACATAAACTTGAGTTATAATTTAAACTAATTTTACTGGGGGCAAGACCGGCTTGGCGTTCCAGGGGCTCTCGTCCTCCCCGCTTCCAAGTTACGGCAGACGTGAATACCTTCGAAACATGTAATCGGCAACCTCTCTCTAATATTTCATATATTAAATTTTCATATATTATTATTTTTTTAAATACTTCATATATTCTTCTATCTATTTATATTATATTATATTATTTTATTTTATTTCTTATAGGTTTTTTTTGGCATAAATAATATTTAGAATTATATGGAATGGTGCACAAGTGGTCCAAGATAATTTTCTTGCTCTGGTTTTTATATATGTTCGTCAAACATCTTAATGAGAAAATTAGAAATAACAAGATTTTAAGTGCCATTGAGGCAATAAATATTTGGATATAATAGCAGTGATTGCACCATTGTGAGCAAATACGTGGCTATTGGCTTGGAGGTATCTAATATCCGGCCCATGTAACACACATACTAATTGGCAGCATATGTGGATGATTGTAGTCTTTGATTATTTATAAAAATAGAGATAATAAAACATTAAAGACTATAATCAAGATGTGCTTCTCTTATTTTTTATTAATTACAAAAACATATGAATAAATTCTCAACACAATCAATGTTATTATAATTAAGCGAAATTAAGAGAACTACAGTTTCGCATGGATATGTATTGTGTAACAAACATGATTTTGAGGATGTATTTCTCTTAATTACAAAACTTTAATGAGCAAGAGTTTTATTTTTAATGATAATGATTTTAGGGTTGAACTGGTTGAAGATGGATTATGTGGTCTTGACATTATAAAATAAAGTAAGCATAATTTATGTTCTTAATAAGTAATGCAGGGCATGTTTTGGTGTAACAATTGGTTAAGAATTACCTCATATAATTATTAAAAAATAATTATTTAAAAAAATTATTAATGATCAATCCAAATAGAATCTAATGTTCTTCTCTTTCATTCCATTTTGATTTAGTCTCTAGCATTGCATCTTTCTAAAGACTGAAAAATATTTTTGCAGCGTTGAGTCATTGATGGGGTTACCACGAACATTAGAGTCGCCACCCTCCATCTCTCTTTAATTTATCTAATTTCCAGAATAATATTTTGCCGACATTAGCCTCCAACCTTTGGACTTTCGCCATCACCCTTATTTTCAAATCACAGCGCGTATAAACGTTTCTTACGTTGCTCCGATCGAGTCTGGCTTCTTACTCCGCTTCCGAGCCCACGAGAACCGTCGAATGTTAATCGGATGGTCACGGTTCCATGGGCGGCTGCCCTATAGGAGTGCGACTGGGACCCTTCGTAGAGAAAATATCTTCCATTATTAAAATTAACCGATTACAAGAGTCGAAATATCATGCACTTATCCATCCCTTGGTCAGGTGCAAGGCACGTGAGCAGGTATCCATTCCTATTTTTGTTATTTGCACTCGTTTGATAAATACTATCTACCATCAAATGGTCTGACGGCTTGCATGGAGCGACCGAACTGATCAAACGGCTGACGTCGGCGCAATTCCAGTGCGTGACGGCGGATAACGACGCGCCACTAAGCTCCCATTATTCCCGTGGTGTTCGGGGGTAATCTTGTAATTGAAACGAGGACATCTGGACAATCTCAGCACGGGTTCCGATGATCACCATCCCCCATCATGTGCATGCATCCATCCATGCATCCATCCATGATGGAGGCGTGCGCGGGGCCCACGCAGCCATGTGACCGCGTGAGCGAGATATATTCCTCGCACCGCGTCGAGCCACGTACTCGCCGGCCGAGATCGGAGGGAAGGACGCGCATATCCGTAGCTCGTCCCCCATTGGCCAGCCCATCATCACCTCCCCATTATTTGGTTTCCTTTTTTTTTTTTCTATTTTTTTAAAAAAACCATGCTCGTCTCCGGCTCGGGATGCCGAGGCGGTGCGGAGTCCACTATTTCCCGCCACGTGTCCCCCCGGTCAACTGCCCGTCTCCGGAGCCTACCCGCTAAGAGGAGAGGAGAGAAGAGATCAACGGACACCTTCGGGCCATCTCGACCGTCCGATCCTGTCATCCTTGAAGCCGGGGAGGGGAGGGGAGGGAGGACCAGTTCTATTTACTGTGATCCCCGTGGGCAAATGATTCGGTCCACCGTACGTTCCACCATCGTTTGGGTCCGAAGGTTTGGAGGAGCTCTCTGATGGCAGCATCATGTGGCGTCCGTTGGATGGTGAAAGAAAAGACTTAGAGAAAGGGACATGGCTTCCCTCTTCCGATCTGGACTCTTCGAGCATCATGTAAGGCAAATTAATGACAGGCTCTTTTTTATAGATCTTTAACGTTAAATCTATACAGTTTAACCATGCCATACTTGATCTATTATATCAACTTCTTTCTATTTTTAATCCATCTTATCTATGCATGCATGTATATATAATTATTTTCTTACTATATATAATTATTTTTTCATTACATAATTATTTTTCACTGTAAATATTTATCTTTATATTACATATAGTTACCTTCTTATGACCAAACTATTCGTGCATCATGTAAGGCAAATTAATGCCAAATACTTTAGTTTATAGGACTTTAATATTAAATCTATGTGGATTGATCATGCCATACTTGATCTATTATATTAATTATTATTTTTTTAAATTTTCAATCTTTCTTACTGTATATAGTAAGATGATAACTATGCACATATATATAATTATCTTCTTATTATATATAATCATCTTCTCATTGCATATAATTATTTTTACATTACATATAGTTACCTTCTCATTACACATAATAAATATAAATGCACTCATAGTTATTATGCAATGAAAAGGATTAAAAATTATAGAAACATGGCATTATGGATAGGATGTTAAGTGTCTAATCAACAAAGAGTAAATATTAAAGTTTGGTTCTCTGAAGAATTGGACATCAATTAAGCCTATCAATATCCGAAGGATTGGATATCAATTAAGTTTATCATATAACTCGGTAATTTGATAATCATTAAATCACTACGTATATTTAGTGTATTTAGTGCTGTTTAGGAATGGAATTAGAATTATTCTTTTGGCTATAATTAAAAACATTTATTTCAAATATAGAAACCAAGCTTTGATCTAATTATTGGTCTTGGCTAATAGTTATTTTACATAGCTATCAAAAAATAGTTATTTAAAAATATTCCAATAGCTATTAGCCAAAGTTTTATTTTTCCACACCATTAAACCAATCAAGAGCTTTAAATGCATTTCGTGAGTGCAAAAAGTCCTAATATTAAGTGACAAGGATACTGATGTAGAGTTTAATAGCGAATGCATGCATTGATTCAAGTTTATTGTTGTTGTTGTTGTTTAGGAGATCCTTTCAAGCCAAGCATCCGGGTTTGAGAACAACATGAACACCTATCACAAGTCCTTGCAAGCATGCCTAATACGTTGAACATCTCCTAATAGGAGAGGACTATAATATGCGTAAAGATCTCAGTGTGGCCATTAGACGCTACAAACACAAGCAAACTATGGTTTGAAAAAGCCAAAAAGCCTCTAATGGTTTCTAGTAGTACCCAAGGGCCATTCCACGGAGGCAGCACGGAAGACAAGAAGAACACCCATGGCTGCAAGGAAGAAGCGTCCATACTCTCTCACCAGAAGCATTCCTCTTGGCCTCTGGTCTCGCCTGCCACCTAATCTGATCTTATCCAATACAACCGAAAAAAAACCACGGCCGGACATAGCATGAATCGAAGGGGACGTAGCATCCCATCCCATCCCATCCCTCGCCCTCCGCCATCCCCACGCCTGCCCACTTGATGTCCGGATGGCGAGGGTAATTTCGTCATTTAAGACCCATCACCCTTTTAGCGTGGGATGTTTGGCTTGCTTTACCAATCCATCCATGTGCATGGAGTATGGATGCGGGACATCATCCATGGCATGAGAGGCCTTCGGCTCCGCAAAAATATCAAGTGCCACGTAAGCGGGGCGCTCAGCCTTCGGACCAGAACGCCAAGATCGGCGAAGTATCTTGCGCCCTCTCCACCCAAAAATAATAAAAGCCACAGCCTCCTAAAAAATCTATTTTCCTCCTCCCCGCACCCAACTCCTCCCTCTCCGAAGAAGCCAGCGAGAGCTCTTAAACCCTAGCTTCGCTTCCAAGCTGCGATCGATCCAGGTACCGTGGCTGATGGTCTCCTCTCCCCCATTTTCTCTGCTTCTTTTCTCTGATTTTTGCTTTCCTGTGGAGTTGCTGGATTTTCCGTTCGATTTCTGCCAGAATTTCCAGTTCTTGCGCCTTTTTTTTTTTTTGGATTTTTTTTTTTTTTTTCATGGACGAGTCGATGTGTTTCTTTATGTGGCATGATTGTTATTATTAATTTTTTGGTATTCCCCACGGAAGTGAAGAAGATTTTATTTTATTTTCTTTTTCTTTTTCTTTTTTTTTCTTTTTTTGGCTTTCTTGTCTTACGCAGCGAATTGGAGATTTATTGATGTCTCTCATGATCGGTTCAGATGGTTCGTAATCTTGTGATGGAGATAGAACCCGCGGAGGGGGGTTGATCGATGACCTGGAGAAGATTTCTTTTTATGTGAATTTAAAGAAAGTTAAGTTGGCTGAAGATTGTTGATTCGAGGGATTGGGATCAGTTTCTGGTGAAAAACTGATGATGGATCAGGTCTCGTTGCGAAGGGGAGTGGTGTTTTGCGTGCTGTTTTAGTTACACATGTGCCAGTTCTTGGTGAGGAACGGCTTGCGGGTTTGTGCGAACGCTGCAAGGAAGGGGTCCTGTCTTCTTCGTAAGGAATTAGAATGTCCGTTTCTTACGAAAAGTGGATCGATGGGCTCCAGTTCTCGTCTCTTTTCTGGCCTCCGCCACAAGACGAGCAGCAGAGGCAGGTATGGAGGATATTTTCATAAATTCACTTGATTTTTACTTTAGTTTTTGCAAATTTTTCTTCTTTTTCTCTTTCTGTTTTTCCCTCCCTATTTTCGCATCTTGATATTTAAAGCCCTGCTGGATTTTTCTTTTAAACTCTGTTTCATGCGTATGTATTTAGTACGGGTTCGGCATAAATCAACGTCTGTTCTGGTGAATCTGTCTATTTTTGACAAGAGGAGGTTATCTTGAAATTTCTATCTTGTCTGCAAAAGTTTCAGTTTTTTCTCTTTTTAATTCACGCAGGTAATACTGTTATGCAAACTTAAAGTATGCCAAAATTTGGACATTTTAACTTTCAAAAGAGCTCTTCTAGGATTATCCACCAAGGGTATTATGAAAGGAGTAGTGTATTATCATGGGTTGGTATTCCATAAAAGCATGGTTCAATAATTAGTTTAACTGAGTTCCTCCCAAAAAATGAAAGACCAAGTTGAAGAATGTTTTGAATGTGTCTAGTGTTGGCACAGAGAATGCCATGGAGGTGAGGGGACACATTCCCATCAGATCGGAAACAAAGACAAAAAATAGCAGATAACATACCCCAAAAATAAAGGATTGTAGCTTGATATTTATGTTTATATGTGAATAGTAATTTATTTATGTGTGAACTCTTGTTGGCACATAATACTACTATCTTCAACGCCAGCTTTTCAGTATAACCCCTAAAGCTTCCGCTTGATTACAGCTAGTGCCCTTGCTTTACTATACATTGGCATTTGGTTTTTGTTTTGGGGAGAAAAAAAACCTGCTGTTGTCAGGCTATGAAATGCTGAACGAAAAATAAATACAAAACTGAGCTACAAAGTGTCTTTGACTACAAGGTTTTGGCATGTGAAAGGTGATAAAAACAACCGGTTGTCTATGTATCTACTGAAGCCCTAGTATTGCATATGCAAAAAATAATAATAGAAATTCATCAAGAAAATATCCCCCCTTCCTCTTTTTCTTTTTTTTCTGATGTGAGCATTAACCCAGTATGTTGTGAACAAACCAAGAATGTGCAGGTACATCATCCCCGTCTCTGAGATGCTGTCAAGAGTAGACTAGCTTACTCCTTAGTCAGGTCAAAATATCGCATGGAAGGCATCTTTAGAAATGTTCTTCAATGTTTTCGCTTCCAAATATGAATTCACTCCTGAATTCTATGTATGATGCTGGCATGTGGAAGCAACTTTCTGCTAGAATGAGAGGAGCATTGATATATTGATTTGGGTTGTTTTTTATATAGGCTTTCATTGCTAAAATTAAATGTGTTCACATAATAGGTTACCGACCTGCATCCTAAATTGTTTTTGAATCCCTAGATAGCATCTCCCTATATATATAATGGGGAAGGCCTCAAAATCCAGCAAGCATGCTGGATTTTGAGGCCTTCTTCTAATGTGTGTGCTGGACTTTGAAGCCTTTCTGTAATATATGAATCCATGTGTTTCTAATTAATATATTAACTATATATGAATTTTAATATTCCAGATTTTTCCTTGTAGCAAGTCACTGCGACAGCTAACTATACTTGAATAAAGCACGTGCAAGGTACATGCCAAGCACTGATATTGTGTAACCTTAAGTCTCTGGGCACCAAAAGGTGGGAAATTTGAGAGTTTGCGACTCCTTAGGTTCATATCAACGATAAATGATATGAGAAAGTGTTGAATACTCTTATATCTGATCTTTCCCCTCTTTGTTCCCTTTGTTGTTCTGTTCTCATCCTTTTGTCTGATTTTTTACTTTCTCATCATCTCTTTTTATGTCTCATCTGTTGTTATTGTCATAATCGTTCCTTTAAATGACCAATAGGTTATGCAGGTTGGAAATCAACATCTAGTTTCCAAGCACTATAATGAAGATGGAATCTTGATTTATTAACACCTGTGTTGATCCAGATGCAAATAACAGTAAAACAAATCTGGTGCTTTATGCCGACCTTTTTTCTTTGTGCTAGGAATTATAGCTCTCTCTTTTTTTTTATTACTCTGCAAATAAGGTGCTTAATTTGCTTATGCATTCCACTACTATCATGGTTATTTTCTGACGTTATGGGATGTTGTTGTTAATTTTTTTCACCATCACTTAATTATAGGAGGTTTTTTTCTTGGTGAGGAAAAAATAGAAGTGATATTTAGATATGTTTTTGGCAACTCTTTATCACCTTCCATAGGAAAACAATATTTAAGGGAAGAAACTTCTAAAGTTTTATTTTGATCTAAGTTATCCATGGTAGTTCAATTTCCTTCTCTGAAAATATCTTTGTATTTTATAATCATCTAAATTGACATGCAGTTGCACAGTTACATATGCAACACAAATGCAAACATGCAAAGCTTCTCCTAGTTGTCATTCATGTCCATTTTGGACTGAAAATTCATCTTCTGTTTGAGTTTCTTTAATTCTGCTAAGATATGAAATTGTACTATAAATTCATGAGTTGGCATTAATTGCAACAACGTAGAACATCACTTGCTCTTAGAACAAATAGCTACCTTTTTATAGCTATCCTTTCATATAGTCATGTCACACCAGCTTCTAAATATTTCTCATTCTTTTTTTTTTCCTCCAAAAACTAATATGTTTTGTGCTATTTTGTAAGGCACAAATCATGGCCTATGTTGAATATTTTGGTCAATTCACTTCGGAGCAATTCCCAGAAGATGTGGCTCAGGTATTGGCCTTTCGATTGTGTATAGTTGGTTGTCAACTTGCAAAACACATCAGGAGAATTTGGCATGAGATAAGCAGTAATCATATGAATTATAATGCGCTTTTCATCTATATGAACTTAGTGCTTATAAAACATAAATTTGCATGAATAGAATGATGGATAAAGAACTTATCTTCACGTGCTTCTTGATTTTACCTGTGCAGCTAATTCAGAATTACTATCCATCTAAAGAGAAGCGGCTTTTGGATGAAGTATTGGGTACTGAAATCATACTTCAATCAATCAGCTGTTATAACTTAAACTGCTCATATTGCCTTTATTTCTGCATTGTTGAAACAACACGCTGACCTCCAGTGTTTACTTTATATTCCAGCAATATTTGTTCTTCATCATCCAGAGCATGGCCATGCTATTGTCCATCCTATTCTTTCACGTATAATTGATGGGACATTGGTTTATGATAAATATGGCCCTCCATTTAGTTCTTTCATATCTCTAGTCAGCCAAAGTAATGAGGTAAGGAATCCTTGATTAGTTTTTATGTAGGTTTTCTATTTCAACACCCTGATATATTTTGATGCAGTCTCAATTTTTTAACTACATGTGGTACCATTTGATTCTAAAATCATAATCTGTAAATTCCAATAAACCACATGCCTTTGTTTTGTCCTATGCATGTTATCATCAATGTTTGTTACATCTAATTGCAGAAAGAGTATAATGAACAATGGGCCTTAGCCTGTGGGGAAATTCTGCGGGTGCTCACTCACTATAATCGACCAATTTACAAGTGTGAGCATCATAGTAGTGAAGTGGACCGAAGCAGCAGTGGCAATCATGCCACTACAAGCGACTCCAAGGAGGGAGAAGCCTCTTGTTCACTTCTGCAGGAGCATGATCGGAAACCATTGCGGCCATTGTCACCTTGGATTACGGATATCTTGCTTGCTGCACCTTTGGGCATTCGAAGCGACTATTTCCGATGGTGAGTAATTCCCTTTTTCATTTATCTTTAGTCCTGCTTTATCATTAGTTAGATAAGTCAGGAAAATTGTGTTTCACAGAAACATCAGGCTTATTGTGGGCTGTGGTGTACAAAGAGCTGTCTCTAATAGTAGATTTCATTTAACAATGTTGATTCCATAACTTGCAAAATTTGCTATTAGAGTCTGTGCTACAGATATCCAGACAAAGCTTGGCAATTCTTTCTTCTCCCTTGCTTTTTAACAAATCACAGAACTGATTTTCTTGCATTTTTTCTTCCCAATTATCTTTCTTCATTTTCTTGACTCCAGATAGAAGCTTCCATTATTTTGGAACATACCCATGATAATGATGGAAGTTCAGCTACCTGAATTGGGAGCTGCTGTGGGAGCAGGGAAGTGGAACTCTTGAAAATTCTAGGGGAATCATGTTTGTTAGACCATGCATGATATGAGATGATCTCATGTTGCAAATTTTTTGAGTCTAATTAAAGTTTAAAATTTCAAGACATAATTTCTTCTTCATTATACTTATAAATTTTCCTTTTTTATTTATATTTGTCATCAACGCTCAGTCTATCATGTTAACTCTTCTCTCTGTTCTATTGAGTTCCTGTAATTTGGAGGTAATTCGCATAACATGATGCAATTGAAGAATAGGCTGAAACAGTGTAAAGTCCTGCAGGTTTAGTCTATCTTTTAGGAGTTTGGGCTAATACATTGCCTCCACTAAAATTCAATGGATTTCGAACCATTGGGCTGAAATGCATCATATTGTCAATGAAGTTATTAAATTACCAGTTACCATGGCATCATTAGTATTCCAATTTTTTTCTTCATCCTACATTGGCATGTACCTCATACTATCTCAGTCTATTCTGCAATCAATATTTTTTGTCAAGTGAACGAACTTCAAGATAATGGGCTTTCAATTTTGTACTTAATGCCAACCCTATCCTTTCTAATTTTATGATATATCCAGCTCAATATTCTTAATTCCACGATGTTCCTATTGGTAGTGTTGCTACTACATTATTTTCCTTTAAATCAAAGTTATGCAATGATTGTGAACCAAAAAAAAGAATGCAATGATTGCTTAAATTCCCACATGCCTTCTCTAGGTATTTCACCTTAATGCAAATAGATATTTTTCTTCTTATCACTTAATTCTACTATGTAATACATTTCGTATATCGAAAAATTGCCGTGCTGGGGAAACATCATATCTATCAATTTTGATCACAAACTTGTTCTCATTTTTATGCCCATTGTTGTTTGAGATTTGGACCTTAAAAGTTGAAGTCTTTTTTCTATTCCAAAACAATAATCTATTCCATGACGAATCAATTGACCATATATCATCTGCAAGAGGCATGCAATATGATATCTTTTCTTAAAAGCTGATGCTTTTATTAATATGAAAAATATTTTATTTAGCCAAAACTACTATATTGTAATCCCAATCTCATTTTGTTCTTGTTGGAGATTAAGAGAGCAAAGGTATGCATCATGCCTTAATAAAAGTTTTTGAGTTTAGTCATGCACAATCGGACGGTAAATAGATATTTCTTTATTTGATGAGCATGAGATATTGGCACTTGACTCCTATTAGAATATTGGGACTACATTAATTATAAGCTTGGGAAGATGTACTTGTCATGCTTATTGAATGATGCCCGTGAAACTAGGTGCGGCGGGGTCATGGGCAAGTACGCAGCTGGTGGAGAACTAAAGCCTCCAACAACAGGTTAGTGAAAATTTTTTTGTAAACATATTTGATTTGTTTACTTTTGTATATTTCAGGTTGCACCCATTTAGAGTCTAATTCAACTTAAGATCATTAGCGATCTCTCATTTCTTTAATTATGAAAAAGCATTATAGAAACACATACATTTTTAAATTCTTCAATTACATATTAAAAATTTTAAACTGCTACATTTTGTTAGATTTCGTCAAGATGGATTGACACATAAAGTTGGTTGATGATTGAATCAATTGGACCATTCAGAAGTTCAGATATTTTTTAGGCTGCTTGTAAATGGGAGATTGAAATGCAGGTTAACTTTCAGAAATGATTTTTATATAACTTTTATATGATCATCATTTTTTTTTTCTCTGACTTATTCTTCTATATAGGGAGTTTTGGAAAAAGAGATAGCAAAAGTGTCTTTAGACTATCATGAGGTTTAGAGAAACATGGTCATGAATAAAGCAGATTATAGCAATGATTGGGTCATTCCAATTCAATAAGTTTAGATAAAAAATGAGTAGGAACTATGACAAGATTATTTCTCCTGCATTGTATTCATAATGCAAGCTTACCCAAAAAGATTTATTAGAAAAAATCTTGAGGTGAAGAGCCTTATATTCTTGATTCCTAGGGGAAGCTTAATTAAGATTTAGAATTACAGATATTATTCAGTCTAAATCTTTTATGTTTCTATTCAAGGTTTTATATCCCGTGGAATAGAATGTCTTGATTTCTCTATGAAACAGGATGCCCTACCATCCCATTTGAATATCTTGATAGGTAGCCTCCAACACTCCATCTCTCTTCCCTTCTTTCCTTAATATTTATCTTTTTTTTTTTTTTCTTATCTTCTTTTTTTTTTGCTTTCTTCTAATTCTAGCAAATGATTTTGATAACGTTTGAATATCTCGATAGGTAGCCTCCAACACTCCATCTCTCTTCCCTTCTTTCCTTAATATTTATCTTTTTTTTTTCTTACCTTCTTTTTTTGCTTTCTTGTAATTCTAACAAATGATTATGATATTTATCCTTAATTATGATATTTATCATTTTTTTTGATTAAAAAAAAAAGAGTAGGAACTATGATAGGATTATTGCTCCTGGATTATATTCATAATGCAAGCTTACTAAGAAGGATTTATTAGGCAAGGAGTCTTATGTTTTTGATTCCAAGAGAGTGATAATTAAGATTTAGACTTATAGGTATGTTAGTCAATTTTAGTCCAAATCTTTTATATTTTTATTCAAGATTTTAAATCTTGTGGGATAGAGTTACCCTACTTTCTTAATGCCTTACCGTCCTACTTAGTCTTGGCAACTATCTTGATCGAATGTCCTAATAGGTAGCCTTTAACACTCTTCCTCCCCCCTCTCCATTTTTACCTTGATATCTATCTTTTTCTTCTTCTTCTTCATTTTCTCTTTTTCTTTCTTCCTTCCTTCCTTTCTTTTTTTTTTTTTCCCTTCTCCTTCCTTTCTTACTTTCTTTTTCCTCTTTCTTTCCTTTTTTTTTTCCTTTATTTTTCTCCTCCTCGATTGCTTTTTTCCTTTCCATTCTCTTCTTTCTTTCATTCCTTTTCTTCTTCTCCCTTCCTTTATTTCTTTCCTTTAACTTATTCTTTCTTGTTTTTTCCTTTTTTTTTTTCTCCTTTTCTTTTCTTTCCTTCATATCTTTCTTCCCTTTTTCTTCTTTGTTCCTTTCTCTTTCTTCTCCCTCCTTTATTTCTTTCCCTTGACATCTTCTTTCTTTTTTTAATTTTTTTTTTCTTTTTGCTCTTATCTTTCTTTCCATTTTCTTCTTTTCTATCATAGCATTAAGGGTTTCAAAGTCTCAACCCCATCCGATTGTTTTCTCATAGGAACGGGATAGGAAAGTTGTGATACCCGGTATCCCACTCAAACTTAAAACTTTGTTTTATTCAAGAATCTTTTAAGTACTTTGTTTATAGGAATATATATTTTATGTGTACTTGAGTAAAAATATGAGTCCATTGGTTGTATAGAGCAGGACTTCAAAAAATGAGAAGAAATATGTGGCTGATTATTTAGGTGCCTAGAATGGACTTGCTTGGCATTTGTAATGTTTTAAAACTTATTAAAGATTTTAGGAGCAAACCATGTTAGTTAGGGTATACCATCCCAGGCTAATATGTGCCATGGTACATAGTGCAAAATACTATATTATGCATACTGGTCTGTGCCAATTTGTATTAGCTTTGTACCATTACTGCCATGTGCACATGACAGCCCCGTTATAATTTTATAAACATGCTGGTTCAAAGAGGAAAAAGTTATGGGCATATGAACAAAGAAGGTTATACATATTCAAATTTTTAGAATGCATTAAAAGATAGTATTTTTTTAAGGTGCTTTAGTATACAAGTTCCTTACTGAAATTCCAGTATCAGCTCAAGTATATAAGAAACATGACATTTCAAAAAGTTGCTTTAAGTCCTAGAACCTCAGCCAACTTTAGAAGCTATAAAGTCTCAAACATCATTGTGTTCAGTCAAGTTCATTGTTAAACAGCCCAACTCACCATTGATCTCTAAAAGCTGTGATTGAAGAATTAGGTAAGTATCAAAGATTTTGAGACATATCTGACTCATATTCTTCAATGTTGATGTGAAAGTCCTGGTAGCACAGATTTTAACTTATTTGGAAACTCAGTCTTCCCTTTGAGGTTTTAAAGGCCCAATCCTCGAATAAAAATTATTAACGATGCAAAATTGTCATTCATGTGACATAAAGCATAAAAATCATCATCTTTCCCTTATTGAGGAAAAAGATGAGCCATTGTTATGGTCATTGGCTGTCACGCCCCACCCAACTGGCAGCACGAGGTCGAAACAGGGGGGAACCTCTCCTATTGCCACAAGATCTAGGCCTCAATGGCATGATAACACATGAGCCGGTTGCCAAAATTTGTTAGAGAAGAGGAGAGGGCCACAACGTTCCCCAAAGGTTGGTCGGCCCTCTTCGTTGCCCAACAATGGCTAATCAGCTGACCAAACTATAGGTGGATGACAATTAAAAGCAGAGGAAGGGGGCTAATAGTTTACTTGATGATGCTGGTGAGAGGAGGCACAGATTTAGTGGTTACGATGATGTTGATCGTTTGATAAAAGCTATTGGAGATGGAGAGCACAGGGAAGAAAAGCTTAGTGCCTTGCTCATAGGGAAGGATGTCAGGATTTGAAAGCCTAACATTCGATTATTTTCTGCCCTCCATGCCATGTCTTATGTTTATCTGATGGTTTCGAATGATTTGCTGCGCCTTTGATGGCTATAGGGAGTGAAGGAGGTGAGATGGGGGTTTCCATTTAATTCCAAGTTCTTGCGGAAAGGAGAAAATAGGTGTTTGTCATGGAACATTGGGGAAGGGGGTGTTGGTTATGCTCCCAACTCATCATGAGCATTTCACGAGAGAGGAAAAAAAAGGGCATCGCATTGACATTTAGCTCTAACTTTATATGAAATAGTTGTTGCAATAAAAATGTCATATAGTAGTAAATTTGTTAATCTTTGCAATATTAGCATTTGAACTCTAGTATAAATTTTATAGGACAACTATAAGACTAGAGTTAGCTATTAAATCAAGATCTAGAGTTGAAGACATAAGGAAAATAGGCATGAACGAGTATTGAAGAGATGGGGACAATGATATAGATGTGCAATTGAATTATCAAGTATGGATATGGAAATAGGCAGGGAAAGATTAAGATTAACTGCAGGAAAAAGTGCCAATATATTTTTTTGAGGTACTATGAGGGCATGTTTAATGTACACGTGATATTGATGAACTTAGGACTTTTGGATTCCCTAGAACAGCTACAAAAGGGCAATAAGGGCAATGTGATCTGAAAAGACAGATAGGAGTATTAAGAGTCATGAAGACAATTGAGGACTTCAAACCATCTGTAGGATTTGATCTATAAGGTAAATATGGTTGAGTACAAATTCCCCACAGATAGGTCATGGTTCATTATTTTTACTTCTTAAGTAAGAAGATATCACAAAACCATTTATGTCTAATTTGAAAGATGCACATCCCCTCGAGGATGAAATGCCACAGTCATGGGCAACCTATACATAGACATTCTCGGAGCTCGGACAAAATTAGAGGGTGACCTTTGAAACCAAATTTCATCCAAATTGATAAGAATGTAATCTAAACCTGTTTTTAGTCCAATAGTTTGTTGAGAATTTGGGCATCCCAGTCAAGACTGTTATGTACCTTACGCACCTTATATATAGGAAGCAATCATTTGTCTCTATCAATGGATGGAACTTTGGTTCAAACCAAATATGATTTCTAACTTCCACTTCTTAAGGTCATAGTTAGCTCTAACTTCATCTTTAGAAATTTCTTAATTGGAGTGCACTTCTCAGGTTCTCTCATCTCAAAGTTGCTCTGTAGAACAATGTTATCAGCATCCCTCTAAGTTGCCCACTGCCAAGATTTCCCAACCATCTAAGTTGCCTCTTCCTGTGGGTAACACTTGCCTTAGATTATGGTTATCGTGTTCGCACCTATAAATATTGCCAGGCTACTACAACATCTTTATAGGATAGTTCTCAATTTTATGGGTTGCTTAAAAGCACGGTATGTTGATATGCTATATGTAAAGATGGGTAGAAAGCTCATTGTTATATAAGATATTAAGGTTAAGCATATTGATCTATCACCACCTATTATGCATTTATGTTAGAGGTCAAATAGAAAATAGGTCTTCAAAATTGGATAAATTTTCAAACAATGCTTGATTGTCTAAGGTAGGTGGTGGTTCAATTCTGCTAATGAGGCTCATGTGCCATGACCCTCAAGATTAATACTTGGGAAAAGGCATCAAAACTCTAATTGCTCACATTGATGAGACTATCCATTTTCAAGTGATGTATAATACTAGAATTTAGATTCTCTTCATGAGTTTCTTTACCAGGTGTCAGGCCCGAGCAAAACCAAGAAGGCTGAACGAGGACCTGTTGGGAGCAAATCCAGTATTGTTAAAACATGAAACTTCTCTTCTACAAAAACAAATCTCTGCAGGAAAATATTGATTTTAAGAGTGGACTAAATTCATTAATGTATCATTCTCCTTTATAAGTGGATTTGTTGGTTATATTCAAATAAATCATGTGACATTCGAAGAATGGCTATGTTTAAAGAACAATCCTTTTAATTGACTTGAGTGGAGAAGATTCTTAAATAGGTGTGACCAAGTAGATTATAGCGGCTGCTAAAAGCAGAATAAAGCATCAGGATTTCTGAAATTTAGAATATGAGAGCATATAATTACAAGATTTGGGTAGGTGGAGGTTTAAGAAACTTTAAATAAAATTTTAATTAGGTTGCTAGTATCGGTGATAAAAATAAGCAATTGAGAAAATCGATAAAGTAAGGGTGTTCTTCAGAAACGATCGCTGCATTGGATTCTGGATGTAGTGAAAATGGCAAAGGTAGCTAGAGTGGTCCCCAGAAGTGATGCGTCACATTGGCGCTCGAATATGATGAAAAATAAGCAAGGGTTCTCATACCTTCATGGACGGGTGTGGATAAAGAAGTTAGTCCAAAAAAATAAAAATAAAAATAAAAATAAAATAAAATAAAACAAAATATATTCAACAACTTAAAATATAAGGTCATTAACAAGAAAGTTAATGGAACTAATAGATACAATGCCTAAAAGAAGAATTAACATAGCTTGCTTGTAGGAAACCAAGTGGATAGGTGAAAAAGCAAAGAGGTTGATGGTTTTAAACTTTGAAATATAGGCAAAGATAGGAATAAAAATGGGGTAGGAATTATTGTAGATAAAAGCCTGAAAGATGAAGTTGTAGATATTAAGAGGATAGAAGATAGAATAATTTTAATTAAATTAGTGATAGATGAGGAGTCAATAAATATTATTAGTACTTATGCTCCTTAAGTAGGTTTAAATAGTATGATAAAATAAAGTTTTTGAGAGAATATTGATAGACTAATTCAAGAGATTCTTACTGAAAAAAAATATTTATTAAAGGAGATTTGAATGGACATGTAGGAAAGTATAATATAGGTTTTGTAAAATTACACCGAGGTTATAGATTTGAAGATAGAAATGATGAGAAAAATGCCATTTTAGAGTTTGGGATGACATATGATTTAGTATTAGCCAATTCATATTTTAAAAAGAGGGATTCTCATTTGATAACTTTATAAGTGGATATAATGCTAGTTAAATAGACTTTTTTTACTAGAAAGATTGATTGAGTATTTTGTAAAGATTGAAAGGTTATACCGGGTGAGGGTCTAACTGCATAACATAAATTAATAGTTATGCATGTATGTATTTAAAAATAGAGAAGAAAGACTACAATATATAAGAATTTAAGGATTAGGCAGTGGAATTTGAAAGGAGAAAAACTAATAACTTTTAAAGATAGAGTGATGAAGGAAGAAAAATGGTGTATAGATAGAGAGATTAATACCATATGAGAAGAGATGGCTAATAGTATTAGAAAAATAACTATAAAGGTATTAGGAGAGTCAAAAGAAAAAAGGATCATATGATAAGGAAGGTTGGTGGTGGAATGAAAAATTTCAATTAGTAGTTAAAGCTAAAAGAGAGTGCTATAAAAAACTATCTAAATGTAAGAATGAAAAAGTATATGAAAACTATAAGATGGTTAAGAAAAAAGTTAAAAAGACAGTACGAGAGGTTAGATGTAAGGCATATGAGAAATTATATCATAAGTTAGAAACTAAAGATGGAGAAAAAGACATATATAAAATTGCAAGAGTAAAGGACAAAAATTAGAGATATGCTTTGGGTTAAATGCATTAAAGATAAAAAAGTTTTGGTTAAGAAGAAAGAGATCAAAGAAGGATAGAGAAGCTATTTTAATAAATTATTAAATAAAAATCATGTAGATAATTTAGGATGTCTTATTAGCTCCATTAATGATGAAGTTATGGTGTATACTTGTAAAATTAGGACATTTGAAGTAAATGAGGTTATAAAAAATAAAAGTAGGAAAAGTTGTGGGATTTGATAAGATTCCTATACAAGTTTGAAAATATTTAGGTGATGCTGGAGTAAAGTAGGTGACAAATTTATTTAATAGGATTTTAGAAACTAAAAAGATACCTAATGAATGAAGGGCATTATAGTACCAATTTATAAAAATAAAAGAAATATTCAAAACTGCTCTAATTACTGTGGTATCAAACTCATGAGTCATACTATGAAACTTTGGGAGAGAGTAATTGAATATAGGTTGAGATGTACTATAAAAATATCAGAAAATCAATTTGGTTTTATGCTAGAAAGGTCGACCATATAAGCTATTTTCTTCTTTAGGAGATTAATGGAGATGTATAGAGCAAACAAAATAAGATCTTCATATGGTTTTTATTGATTTAGAGAAAGCATATGATAGGATCCTTAGAAAAATCTTATGGTGGGTGTTAGAAAAGAAAGGAGTATCTGTTAGGTATATTAACATAATAAAAGATATGTATGATGAGATAGTTACTAGTGTAAGAACTATTGTTGGTAATATTAGCACATTTTCTATTACAACAGGCTTACATCAGGGATCTACTCTTATTTTCTATCTTTTTTGCTTTAATTATAGATGAACTTATTAGACATATTTAAGATGATATTTTATGGTACATGTTATTTGCAGATGATATAATACTAGTAGATGAAACTAAGGATAGAGTTAATTGTAAGTTAGAATTATGGTGAAATGTATTAGAATTTAAAGATTTTTTTACGTAGGATAAAGACAGAATACATAAAATGTAATTTTAGTACAATTACAAATGAAAATGAATATAAAGTATAAATTGGGGACCATGAAGTTACTAAAAATGATCATTTTCGGTATTTAGGATCGATTATTCATAAGGAACGAGAGATTGAGGATGATGTTATCTATCGGATTAAAGCAAGTTTGATAAAATGGAGAAATGCAGCTGGAATATTATGTGATCGTAAAGTATCTACCAAGTTAAACGAAAAGTTTTAGGACAGTCATAAGACCATCTATGCTTTATGCCACGAAATGTTGGGCAGTTAGAAAAATACACGTATATAAGATGAATGTGGTGGAAATGAGAATGTTAAGATGGATGTGTGGTAATACAAGAAAAGATAGAATAAGAATTGAAACCATTCGTAAAAAGATAGAGGTAGCTCCAATCGAGGATAAATTAAGGAAAGGATGCCTTAAATGGTTTGCACATGTGCAATGTAAATTTAAAGATGCACTTGTGCGGAAGAATGAGTTGATATATGTAGAGAAAAAAAGAGGTAGAGGTAGAATAGAAATCACATGAGGAAGTGATAAAGAAAGAGTTAGAATTGTTTCATTTAAAAAAAAATATGACTTAGAACATAGCTGAATGGAGAAAAAGGATTTATGTAGCCGACCCCAACTAGTTTGAGATTAAGGCTTTGTTTTTTTTTTTTTATCAGTGATTCAATTCTTGACTGGATGGGGGTCGAGACGATCATTCTGTCTCATCCTAGAGAGATTTTGGAACCGATCTCGACCATCCTATCTTGCCTTGTCTCTGCTATAATACATTATAGTGTCAATTTTAAATAGCTATAATTTATCATAAAAATATAACTTTTGAAGTTCAAATATGTTTAAAAATCAAATAAAATATTAAAGCTTCATAAATATATTTTTTTAAGAAGAAAGCATCCCAAGCAAGTATTGAGATGCTTGACCGGTTTGTGGATTGGGATGGACAGAACGTGGGGCATCTCATTTTATAGAAAAATCAGGACAATGGAAAAATTGGGATACTTCTATCCCACGAGATTTAAAACCTTGGTTAGTATTATAATGAGGAGGCACTAGTTAGCCATCAAATAGAGGTTTAATGCTAGTTCATACAAGTTGGAATTGGGTCAATTTGCATGACTATTTTCTAGCAGAAAAAAGAAAAAAGAAATTTTAAGATTTTTGGCATCAGTCTTAATGATGAATGGTTGGACTGATGGATTCAACTTGTTTCAACAAGCGAAGGTTATAGTAGAGACCGAAATTGCTTTCTATAGCCACGCATTGGAGGGTTCCAAATCATTAGATTTTTATCCCACAAGATAATCTCATATTTATACACACAATGCATGCAGATACAGTAGCATCCTTCTTAACAAACATATGTAAATATAAGTACTGATCTGAAAGCTGAACCACCGCTTCAGTAGATGTTCTAGCCAGTTGCTTTTGGTCAATCTTGTCACTCTACATGTGAAAGTAAAATGTAAATGACAGAATTGATTGTAATAAAAAAATGACAGTATTGATGAAACAAAAATGTGTTATGAATTTTATAATCTGCAATGTCCTTTTTAACAAATCCAAGTGCACCTTTAGAGCACCTTTTCTTCTTTTTTTTGTGGTTTTGCTAGCTAGATTGTAAGTCCTCTTTATGTGCTTTTACTTTTGGTAGTTGTTGCTTTTATTCCTGCAGCTGATTAGTTGACTTGGCTTTTGCTTTTGTCATATTAGTATTTCAATATATGTTTTAATAATCTTGCTTGTTCCATGGATGCATGAGATTTCTGTCTTGCGTATTTTAGTTTTTGCTTCAATTTCTGCATATACTGGGGGCTTTTTTGCTTTTTGGTTCTATGTGGTTATCCGTATTAATTGCATTTATAGTTGTTTTTCTGTGATAATCAGAATATATTTCATAAATTTTGCAGATATTAGCAAATGTTTTCGTTGTTCATACTGATCTGTTTTAGAAGTTGTACTATATTCTGTCTGTAAGACAGGTTGAGGGACCTACCTTTCCATTTTCTACCTTGTGCTGAACTTGAGCATGTGATTTAAAACTAATAATTGGTTTTATGTTTTTGCCTATGCTAGCTTGCAGTCATGGATCTGGAAAGCATCCTCAACTCATGCCATCCACTCCCCGATGGGCTGTTGCTAATGGAGCTGGAGTCATATTGAGTGTTTGTGATGAGGAAGTAGCTCGCTATGAAACTGCAAATTTAACAGCAGCTGCTGTTCCTGCACTTTTGCTCCCTCCTCCTACAACTGCCTTAGATGAGCATCTAGTTGCAGGGCTCCCTGCTCTTGAGCCATATTCTCGCTTATTTCATAGGTGGATATTAGAACCTCTAACTAATTTTCATGTTATAATGTTAGAAACTTTTATTTATAACTGAAAATATTTGAGTCAGGTACTACGCAATTGCCACTCCAAGTGCTACACAGAGGCTGCTTCTTGGACTCCTTGAGGCACCACCCTCGTGGGCTCCAGATGCACTTGATGCTGCTGTGCAACTTGTTGAACTCCTTAGAGCAGCTGAGGACTATGTAACTGGGATGAGGGTAGGTCTAGAACTATGAAAATTAAGCCATCTGCATGTGAAATGATGCTGTTCTATAATGTATTTATCCAGTATTTGTGTGCTTCATATGGTTACTCTCTTTTGTCTCTTATATGAAAAATTTAATGGTAAAATTGCTGGTTTTACTCCATTACAAATGTGTCTGTACATGCTTCATTTTTAGTTGTAAGTATTACTGTTTAGGCTAGTATTTATTTCAAGTGAAACATGATACAATGAACAAGATTGGACTTGTTTTTACTTATCACTTCTAAAGATTCAGCATTTGTGACCAGATGTACCACATAACTTAAGCAGATAAAAAGTTTCTTTCCATTTTGTGTTGTAGTTAGATAAGTAAGGCTTATATTCATCACAATTGTTCAGGTCTCAATTCATTTTGGCATGAATGCACATGTAAAGATGTATGCTAGTAATTAGTAATGGTTGGCTTAGGTATGTTGCATCTTTCCTTAGGTATGTAAAGCATAAACCATGTAATCAGATTTCTTTCAAAGATCTTGTTGTATGAATGTATGAAATATGTAAAGCATAAAATATGAACAAATGTCAGTATTGCAAAGCAGTTTTTGTCAAGGTATGGTTTGAGTATTGGTCCATGCTGTATATACTGTACTATATCAATAGAGAATCAATGCTTAGTATGCCCCCCATACTCATTGTTAGGACCGACCGATATTGTATTGGTTGGCTACCAGTACATGTACCAAAATTGGTACTTAAAAGCTAAAACCTTTGCCAAGGTATTGAACATTGGCGTTTGAGTGAGAAATTTCTAACTCTACCTATGTTCCTAAATCATAACCATGTTCCAACTATTTGGTGTTAGCTTGATCAATGTTTGTCGTACTGAAAACTGGTACCATTTCGATATGATATGGAGATGCACTATACTGAACCACAGTATGCCTTGGCATATCAGTCAAGTGGATCAGTACATCAAGTTTTTTTTTTCTTTTTTTCTTTTTTATTATTTTTTCTTCTCTAATGCGGTATACTCAATTTTTTCTTTAAATTTATAGTTCTTTTAGGGTGGTATTAGGTAGTTCGGCCTTGTACCATTCCGAAATGGCGTACTATCCCAGTTCAGTCCAATACGCAAAAATTGGATGATTCGGGATGGTTCAGGGAAGACTGGGCTTGATGAATGCTCATCCTATAATTGTTTTTATTGCTGGTTATAATATTTGTGCTCATAATACGGAAAACATCATCCTAAGAGCGTCTCACAAGCTTTTAAAATCCTTCTTTAGTATTTATTCCTATTTTCCCACCAAGGTTGCATCCTTTCTGCAAATCTTTCTTGCAACTTATATCAATTTTCTTCTTCAAAATTTTTAATAACGCAACAACAACGAAGCCTTAATCTCAAACTAGTTAGGGTCGGCTATATGAATCATTTTTCTCCATTTAGCTTTGTTCCGAGTCATATTTTTTTTGTAAGATGAAAAAATTTTAAGTCTTTTATTATCATTTCTTCCCATGTGATTTTCGGTCTGCCTTTATCTCTTTTTTCCTCTACATGTATCAAGTCATTCTTTCGCACAGGTGCATCTTTAGGTTTATGTTGTATATGTCGAAATCATTTAAGTCATTTTTTCCTTAATTTATCCTCGATTGAAGCTACCTTTATCTTTTTACGAATGGTTTCATTTCTTATTCTATCTTTTCTTTATTACCATACATTCATCTTAACATTCTCATTTCCGCCACTATCGTTTTACGCTGGTCGTCAACCTACTGCAACCCTCCTTCAGAATTTTCCCTCTTCATTTATAGTCTATCAAGGCATCAAGCCAAAGACAACTTCTATTAAGACACCTCCAAGCTTTGTTGCACATAGTTAAAACCATCTTATGTGATTCTCCCAAAGGTCCTCCCTCATTAGTGCAATATCTAACCATATATAGGAATGCCTTTTCATGACATGCCACAGATTCACTTAACATTCTTCACTTTATAGAACTCACCATATGTACAAGAATCTTCCTCAATTTTGACTCATGCAATATCATTGGCCTTGCTATGTTGAAAAACATACTCCTTTTGGTCCTAAACTTGAAGTACAAGGTTGGAAGATTTGCAAGGATGAAATATGGCCCACTAATGGGGCCGGCACACTAATGGGAAGGCTTGCTTAAGTCACAATTTGTCTTAATATGCTTTGTTCAGCAAATGAAAATTGCTACCAATGAATAGGAATTTGTCAAACTTGAATAACTCAACAGTCACCAAAACAAACAATATTATGAAGGCACAAAGGCCTCATGTGGCTATTCATGCAGACTAATAAATATCACCATGAACAAGTACATTCTTTAACATAGCTACAGTAGGGGCGAAGACCAAAGCATAAATGATATTCATCTTGGCCAAGGACAACTTATAGCTGGTATCTTTCTGAATGAGTTCAAGAGCTATGCTTGGAGATGCAAAATGATAACTTAGCCCTTGGCAAGGTGAAAGTTGGTCTGATACTCACTAATAACGGCAGTCCTGAGGATGAGATGTGCTGGAAGGCCAAAGCATTTCCAGATGACTGGGTGGGTCTTGATGACCTCCAAGTTCAAGAACAATGTCCAGAGATGTAAAGTGATGATTTTGCCCCTAGCAGGATAAAAGTTGAGCCAGTGCTCACTGAAGGCTATCACAAAGTTTGATCTTAGAGGACGCAAAGTCCTGTTCATCCTTAGAGATATTCTAGCAGACCATGGCTGTGAGAATGACACCAAGGAATTTAGATTACCATTTTGCTCTTCAACTACCTCAATGATCCTTGGGTTATTTGAAAGGTCTGAAAAATGTCCAAATTATATGGAATCTTATGTTCATAAGCGGCCTTCACTAAAGAGCTGCCTTGAGGTTAACAATGCTTCAGTAGTGAAATGAACGTTTTGCCCTTACACATGTAGGGACACTTTGGTCAACTTCATGTTTCTGATTTTTGTGGAGGTGCATGAGAAGTTCATCCAACTGGGTGGAATTGTTCTAGTATCTTGATGTGTGCGAAGGAGTCTATGGTGCATGCATTGTTTACCTTGCCTGATTTGACTTGTAGGGCTGATTTGGTCTCCTCCAAGCCTTCATTTCATGTAAATAAAATACAAAAAAAAATTGAGATTTGCTGAGATTAAATTAGTTAAACTGACTTGAAAATTTATCATTTTTGGATTGTAATAGTTAACTGACAAAAGCCAACGGACCTGTTCAGACCATTACATTGTATGCCAATGCACTTCATATCATTGCCCTTATGTAAAGAATCGCCAACTACCCACTGTAAATGTATCATGTGTAATAGATTAACAACTATGTTTTGCAAACGAAAATGATAAGTACTTGACATCTTCTTTATATATGTCCAGTGGAAAATTTTCCTATTCTCTCTCTCTCTCTCTCTCTCTCTCTCTCTCTAGTTCCCAGCCTCCTCCCTTCCCCCTTGAAACAGAGAAAAGATTATTACTGCCTCTATTCTTTCACTTGTTCTAATTATGCGTTGACTGGTAATTATGTTGTACAATGGCCACATGAGTTTTGGTATAAAGCATTCCTAAGTTTTATTTTTGCATATAAATTAAGTTTATGTACAAATTTTTGAAGTCATTTTATCTTGTTTACCTTTTTCCCAAAGAGCGGCATCCTGTACCACAAGAAATGTGGCATCGGTGTAGCCGATTAAGCAATGAAGCATTTCATATTGCACAATATATAATTGTTGACTTTCTTGTTTTTCATATTGTAGCTTCCAAGAAATTGGATGCATTTGCATTTCTTGCGTGCAATTGGCACTGCAATGTCCATGAGAGCTGGTATTGCCGCAGATGCTGCAGCTGCTTTACTTTTTCGCATACTCTCACAGCCTACATTGCTTTTTCCTCCACTGAGACATGCCGAAGGAGTTGAAGTCCAGCATGAACCCCTAGGTGGCTACATATCATCCTATAAAAAACAGGTAATTTAAGACTTTAGAGACAATGATTTGTGCTATAACCAATTTCATATTTTTTGAATTATTGACCACCATGATTTTATTTGTCCTATGTACTCTTAAGAATATATAGACCCAGCTTAGCTTAGCTTAGGTTGCTTGTTTGTGATTAACATCCCTCTGTGCTGATTGAAATTGGGCCAGCTAGAAGTTCCTGCTTCTGAAGCTACAATTGAGGCAACTGCGCAAGGAATTGCTTCTATGTTATGTGCCCATGGTCCTGATGTTGAATGGAGAATATGTACCATATGGGAAGCTGCATATGGCCTGCTTCCTCTCAGTTCCTCAGCTGTTGATCTACCTGAAATAGTAGTTGCAACCCCATTGCAACCTCCTACCTTGTCTTGGAATTTGTATTTGCCACTTCTAAAAGTCTTAGAATATCTTCCATGTGGAAGTCCATCTGAAGCATGCCTCATGAGGATCTTTGTGGCTACTGTAGAGGCTATACTGCGAAGAACCTTTCCACCAGAAAGATCCAGCGATCAACAAAGAAAGTCGAGAGCTCATGGCACTGTGTGGTCTACAACTAAGAACCTGGCTGTTGCTGAGCTTCATACAGTGATTCATTCATTATTTCTGGAATCTTGTGCATCCATGGACCTTGCTTCCCGCTTACTTTTTGTTGTGCTAACAGTTTGTGTCAGCCATGAAGCTTTGCCTAATGGGAGTAAAAGACCGACAGGTAGTGATAGATTTTTACCTGATGAGAACTTTGAGGAGCGACAGATAATTAATGGGAAAACATCTACAGCGAACAGAAACAAGAAAAAACAAGGGCCTGTTGCAACATTTGACTCTTATGTTCTGGCTGCTGTATGTGCTTTGGCTTGCGAACTTCAGCTGTTCCCTTTGGTATTAAAAAATGGTATACATTCAGATTCTAAAAATCCAGCAAAGATGGCCAAAACAACAAAAACTAATGGTGTGACTAACGAGTTACAGCATAGTCTTTTTTCTGCAGTTCATCACACTCGGAGAATCCTCGGTATTTTGGAAGCCCTTTTCTCATTGAAGCCATCATCTATTGGTACATCATGGAGTTACAGTTCCAATGAGATAGTGGCTGCAGCTATGGTTGCTGCTCATGTTTCTGAGTTATTTGGACGATCCAAAACCTGCATGAATGCTCTCTCTGTTCTGATGCGATGCAAGTGGGACACTGAGATTTCTGGAAGGGCCTCTTCACTTTATCACCTAATTGACATACATGGAAAAATCGTTGCCTCTATAGTTGACAAGGCTGAACCCCTTGAGGCATACTTGGTGCGTGCACCAGTACGGAAGGATGATCCAGTGCATTTCAGTGGTAGAGGACGACCCAGTTCTTCATGTAGTAGCATCTCTGAATTAGAGGATCCTACATCATCAGAGTCTAAGGATAGTTCTTCAGGAACATTCCTAACATGTGAAAAAGCCATTATATTAAATGATGTTATTGTAAACACATCAGGGAAAAATATTGCAAGTCTGCCGGTGGATGCATCAGATTTGGCAAACTTTCTTACAATGGATCGGAATGGAGGATACAACCACAGTGCACAAACTCTACTAAGGTCTGTTCTTGCAGAGAAACAGGAATTATGCTTCTCTGTTGTTTCATTGTTATGGCAAAAATTGATTGCAGCACCAGAAACACAAATGACTGCAGAAAGTACGTCAGCCCATCAAGGTTGGAGACAGGTATATTCTTTCCTATTTAAGAAACTGTGATCATTTGATATTATGAAGGTTAAGATGGTAGGATCAGAAGACTACAAGGAAAGTGGAACATAAAACAAAAGTTTAGAAGGTTCAGAATCACTGCTATGCATTTTTTATATTAATATATTGCACTAATCTCTTCAAGCCTTCTGTAGTGCTGATCTTTCACTGCATAATGCTTTTTATCTAATAGGTTTCTATCCTATAATCAGCATCATTTAGTTGTCTGACTTCTCTGGTAACATCTGTTCTAACTTTTCATGCTCCTCACGATTTTTCTAACTAATCCAATGCTTTGCATCTTTTTAACTGCTTTATGCTTTGCATTAAGATAGTGCCAAGTGATTGTGTCCTGTCTTAAATTCTGAGATCTTCATTATATATGTGAGCCAAATCATAGTGATGCTTTACATGCAGAGTTCATCTGGTCTTAACATCTTGTCTCTAACTCAAGCACCACTCTCACTTCTCATGATCCCTTATATTGTGATGGCAATAATAATAACAACTAGGAAACTGGTTATTCATAGCAGTAAAGGTGCATAGTAATTAGATGTCACTTCATCTATTTTCTTCCCCTTTAAGTCATGTACAATGAGTGGATTAAGTCATGCACAATGAATGGAATTAGAATCTATAGCAGCAAGCTGTTGGTTCATGCACTATCATTTGTTCGAGGGGGTTTCTTAGAGAATTTCATGTACAGTTTCACTGTAGTTTTTGTATATTGTGCAATAATGTGCTTGCACCATGCCATGTGTTTGTATTTATTTGGGTGTTTCTCTTTAAAAATAGCTGCTTGTGAACCATCCAACTAGGTTTTCTTGAGTAAAAGAAGTATTACTAGCTTTATTAGACTCATAAAGAATGAATAAGATAAAGAACGGTGTTCTAAATTCAAGTCAATAAAGAAATTACAGAAATGAATCTTGCCTATTGTCATATATAGTAGGGGAATTAACCAACTAAATCTCCCTCTATCTACTGACCATTCTAAAGATTAGTCAGACTGACCATCTTTTCCACTATGTATAGGTAGTAGATGCCCTCTGCGATGTTGTTTCAGCATCACCAACAAAAGCGTCGACTGCTATTGTTCTACAGGTCCAAAAATCGTTTAACTTCAGATTCTTAGCCAGTATATTATTTTTATTGTATTTGCCCTATTTGTGGTGCCCCCATTTCTTCAGTCACTTTTGTGGACTTGTGTGTTCTTGACAGGCCGAAAAGGATTTGCAACCCTGGATTGCTAGGGATGATGAACAAGGCCAGAGAATGTGGAGAATCAACCAGAGAATTGTAAAGTTGATGGTTGAACTTCTGAGAAATCATGATAGCCCGGAAGCACTGATCATTCTGGCAAGTGCTTCAGATCTCCTTCTTCGTGCTACAGATGGAATGCTTGTTGATGGTGAAGCATGTACTTTGCCACAGTTAGAGGTAATGTCTGAACAAATTATTTTTTTGGGCAAAAAAAATCTTGATATTATATATGTTGGGATAACATTGTATGGTCATGGTTGTGTTGTCTTACAAATGTCAAGCACTTAGTTTCATGTGTCAATTTTCCACTGCTATATGATATTGTTCATCAGACGCTAGTTAGTAAAATTATCGATATATTGTGTTTCCATCTAGGGTTTCATGATTTTTCCATTAAAACCTTTTTGTTTACAAGTATCCATGTGACAGATGTGCACGCGCGTAATTCTTGAATTACAATGTAGACATTGGTTATATTGCTTTCTGTCATATGATTCTTATTTCTGAGATCATGTTTCCAATCTATGTAAACATGAACAGCTTTTGGAAGTAACCGCCAGAGCTGTTCAACTTGTTGTCAACTGGGGAGAATCAGGCTTGGCAGTCGTAGATGGCCTCTCAAATCTGCTGAAGGTAATTATCTCACTTATTGCAGTTAGCCAGCATTTGTAGGTGATGCACCATCAAGCAATATGATTCACAATTCATTGTACGCAGTGTCGTCTATCAGTCACAATCCGTTGCCTTTCTCATTCAAGTGCGCACGTGCGTGCTCTCAGCACATCAGTACTTCGAGATATAATGCACGGCAACCCAATCAACTCCAATAGCTTTACACATGGGGATAGGCCAGGGCCCTGTGATCCCTCTTACCGAAACTTGAGTATGGGCATCATCAACTGGCAAGCAGACATCGAGAAGTGCATAAAATGGGAAGCTCACAGCAGGCGTGCAACTGGCCTGACACTTGCCTTCCTCGATGCTGCTGCGAAGGAATTAGGCTGCCCTCTTTCCTGTTGAGGTCTATTTGTGGATCTGTGACGCTCACTATCACGTGGGATTGCAGGTCTGAAAACGATAGACTGCTAATTGCTGCGGCATTTGACAGCCTAGTTTGCATTCTACCATTATATTTCATATTAGAACTTATAAATTGTTAATCGTTATCAGCTTTTTTAACCTATTGGTTTGGAAAATGTTGGTAGGCAGAAATTGTCATAGTTTTATCTATTCTCATTCGTAGATATGAAGCAACACATTTTCATCATCATTGTCATATACATGAAAATTTGCTGAAAAATGGAGAATGAACATGAGTTTTTATTTTATGTCTGACTACTTGACGGTCATATCGCACTGCTTTTAAGACTAGGTGGAGATTAACGCTGGTCAGTACTGGATGATCAAAATTTTGTTTTTATAATTGACGGGGCACTAATTCTATTGGCATCACATCCAATGCCCGGTGAAGGCAGAACATGATGCCACTATCTGTGTCAGAAAGCTGTTTCTGATACGGTATTGCAGGATTGATCAGCTGGCATTCACCTAACTTTGCAGCATCACACCGAGTGATATACTTCAGATGACCTGTGTGCAGAATGGTCAGAGAAGTAAAACCTTTTTATACATGATTGGGATTGGAAGTTCTTAATTTCAGAATTGGTCTATGATCCGAAGTGCTTGTCTGATAAATGAACTGAAGCAAATTTCTGAAGGTGACACTTGTATTTGAAGGTGGCGATCCAGCATGTGACCAGCTGAATTAATTCCCAGGGCTGGAAAATTGAGGATAGCTCTCCTCTACGGTATTCTATTCAAAGATTTCTGACATCCAATCCAGGTTTCAGTGGCTGGGGATTTTAAATCCAGCCGTTTACTTTGAAGCGTCTAGATGCCAAGCTCCTCAACATTAGAGGCAAATGCCACAGGTGAAATAAGTTGGCTAGCGATATGGTTCGATTACATAAGCCAAAAAAAAAAAAAAGAAAAAAAAAGAAAAAGAAAAAAGAAGAGCAAATTAGAACCATATATTAAAATTGATTAGCATCTTCTTATCATGTTCTAAATCTTTTCTTTCTTCTTCACGCTCTCTTCTATAGAATAAGCTACTATTACATTCATGGATCTTCTCATATACATAAACGTGCATTCGTTAACATCATTTTGCGTCTTAAACGATTTCATCCCTCTTCATAGAAATTCTTGTTTGTTACGCTTTCTTTTTATTCATTTACACAGATTAATATATATCTTTATTTAATGGAAGGATGAATGCTGAAAAAACTCAACATTTAGTTGGATAAAAATAAAATCCTTGTATAACAGAAAGCCAGTGCTCTAAAAATTCATTGTATAACATTCTATCTCCATTGTTTTCTCCTGAATCAAATCTAATCCATTATGAGCCTTCGTGCTTCTTCTTTCACACTAATTCACGTTGCACCTTTGAAAGCATGCGTATTTGAAATGTAAAAATAATTCTCTACCAGTGGAAAACATATCTTTAACCATGTTGATCAAACGCCATACTTTACCAGCAAACATTGAAAACCAATAGCAGAAAAATAAAATATTGATAGTAGTAATCTTCTAGCCTATTGCCAAGCTAGACTAAAGGTTAGGCTAGAGATACCACTTGAAACAAACTTTATCACTTTCTCCTATTAAGTAAGTAGTTAAACGTATCTGATAGCCCATAATTATTTAATTTTAGAAATATATAGTTATCTCTTATTTTACATCTAATATGATAATTTTATCTTAATATATGTGGGCCATCTTTAGCCTCTGTAAGGAGACATGTTTAGCATCCTTCTTATCTTAAAACTCTTTAATGATATACACCTAATGTTAGATGACAAATCCTTGAGGGAGACTCTAATCTAAATAAGTATGGTTAGATTGGCTCATAACAAAGACAAAGGAAGAAAGGCCTCAAAGCATACTAGCATTATCTTAAGGCAAATTTGTTACTCCTGTATTAAGCATTACTAGAAATTCTTCTCCAACATACGACCAGGATTCCTTTATTATGAGACAATTTTGAAAAGCATTAACAGATCTTCTTTTAATACCTAATAGTAGAGATCCAAAATAAAAGAATAGAGACAGAAGGATTTAAGAGAAAGAAAACTTATTTAATTTAAAGAGTGAGAAATATTAATGTAGGATATAGAAGAAGGCTTCAGAATGAAAAATAGATAACCTTTAATTGCTTTAGATATCAATACCCTAATCCACATGATGATCGCAAGGAAAAGCCTTCAATCTTCGAAAGAGAAGCAATGAAAGGACCCCCAATAGCAATAGATGGCATGAGATTGTCATTTGACCATTTGATCGAGAAAGAAAGAAGTGATAAAAAATTTAACAGAAAAGAAAAGGAAGAGTAAAGAAAGATAACTCAGTCAACAAAGGAAAATTTTGAATTTCTACTTTCTTAAAACTCATTAGACCTGTTCTCCTCATCCCTAGCTACATAATTACATTGCTCCCTTGATATAGATCACAAGATTTGTAACACTAGAGAATGGGCGCATCCATGAAGGAATCCAAAAATGATTTCATAAATGGCCACTAAAATTCAGAATCCAGCCTCAAAATCACAGGAAACGCTGGCTAAAGAAAAGACTACGCGGTTCCCTTCCTCGGATGGAATTGTAGAGAGAGCTTCCTTGATAAAGAGCATAAAGATGAGTATATATTTATCACGTCCATGGTTACTACGTATTATATAGAAGAGATGCCGACGTACAGTTGCCGGAGGTGCTATTTAAATTAAATGAACGAGGTTTTTATTTCCTCCAAATTAACCAAGATTTTTAAGTACGCATTTCCCACCTTTTTAGAGATCATCATCCAAGCAACGGAAATACAACATCATAGTATTGGTGCAAGATTTCAGGTTTACTGAGAGATGCTAACACTGAGAGAAGCTCTGCTCTTTGGCTTAGGTTCTTTAGAGACTCACTCCATCGAAGCCTACTTTCCTAACCACAGCTTGCATTGTTGCTAAAAATTTTTAAGTAGCATTTTGTCCTTCTTAAAGACAGACTAGACTTCATGCAGCACCCTGTCTAAAGAATCACTTTGCTTGTTGACATAAACGTCAAATGATCAGCTGGCATCATCAAAGCGAATTTCACGTGTCACAGTGCATCTTTGACCTTTTCTAACGCATTCACATGAAACTCTCTCCTCTCTCATGTACTCAAAATATATCCAGACCTTGGCTGTTCTGTGCTCCTCCCAAGTTCCAGAGGCATGCGGTCACACTTTATTAAGAATGCTATGTTCGCAAACTTAATTTCAAATTAAACATACCACGCAATCTTGGCTATATTAAGCATGCTATGGTCAAGAGCTTAATTTCCAACCAATCTTTGCTTAATTTTTCGTTTATATTCAGTTGTATGCCAGCTAGATCATTGATTCCTTATATTTTTCCTTTGTCTTTTATGGCAAATTGCTCGGTCACAGGATTAGAATAAATGCGTATGTTTGTACATAAACGTAGAATTATTAATGAAGAATTTGCTATCGTTTTCAACGACTTAAAAAGCTTTAATGCTGTTGCCATGAATAACCAAAGGATGCTTGAAGCTTGCCCACCATGGAATCCAAGAATGAGTTTTTAACGTACGAGATGGTGCAAACATAAATATAATATCTAACTTCGAGATTACATGGTACATGACACCTCTCACCTCATGAATTAATTAATTATTAGGAAGGACATGGTCATTGCACATGCAATTTGCAAAGGTACAATGCTTAGAATGAAAAGCTTATGGGACACTGAACCATGATGCGATCTCAAGCATTAATGACCATCCTTAGTGTACTTCATATTTAGAATAAAAAACACGAGCCAAAGTGAGGCAACCAATAGTTAATCCAGGCTTCCATGGATGCTTCAACCGTGATCTCCCCACGAACTCATGGTTCCAAAACCATGCCATGGTGGAATTGACCACTAGAACGGATCGAGCATGTGCACTTATTTTCATGCATGCGTAGATGTGGACTCGAGGAAGAAGCAGTGAACTTTCTTCCTCTTGGAATAATAGATGGTCATCGTCCATTCAGTGCATTTGTTTGAGTAGTTCCTTTGCAATAGATGGTCCAGGATTGGCATCCGATGTTTGTCTTCTTTGGGTTCAGCTAAACAAACAAGAGCCAAAATCGAGAAAGAATATCCATCCATCCATCCATCCATCCATATTAACTAGGGATCTCTTTTTCTCAGAAAGAAAGGCAAAAAAAGAGAGAGGGAAAAAGAAGGAAGGATCCCTTAGATATTTTGCAGCAGGGCAAGTGTTTTTGTAGAGCAACAGACGGCCTTTGTTAACGTGGAGGGCATTTGGATCGTTGCCTTGGATTTGCTTCTACCCGCATGAAACATGAAGCGGAACACCTGGAGCCCTGGCAACGCTTTCAAGCAGATGAAAGCTTTTCTGACCCCACTTCTCCTTTCTTCTTTTTTTTTTTTTACTTTAATTAAAAAAAGGCATGAATTCCTGAACCAAAGTATACGTGTGTGTGTGTGTGTGTGTAAGCCATTTCTTTACACAAGACCCCAAAGCTTGGACCCCGGTGCTTTGTTCCCTAAAATCAGGATGCCATAGATGCCAGCCATCTCTTTACACAAGAACCAAAGTATGTATGTATAATCCACGTGAGCCTGTAGAATTCTTCCTCATTAAAAAGTAATATTTCAACCTGCAATCAAAGGACACAAGAACTTTGGAAAAATGGAGGCCTTCCAAAATTATGATGATGATGATGATGATGATGATTTATATAAATCACTCCCATATAAACAGCCAGCTCCTAACAGACGACAAGGCCACGAGAGAGAAACTGGAGCTATTTTCAAGGATGTCGATGAAGACAAAAGTTAGGGCGAAAGTCATCATGCATGTCTGACAAAAATGTTGATGGCTCTAATCAACATACTGTATCTCAACAAATGAAACATGGTTCATGGGAAAAGATTGGAGTAACAACACTACAAGCAGAGGTACGAATAGAATCAAAGTTAGGTACACGTTAACAGGGATCGATGGTCTTATACCTCTATAGTTTCATATTGGAGGTGTTGGTCCAAGTCTGGTTGAAGCTGATGGTCATCCAACTGATCGAGACCTCCCAGGGTCACCCAGGGGACAGACCGTATAGCCATCAAGAGGCCCATGTGTCTCCTCCCCTACTACCACTGAAAGCTACCCATGACCTATGCCTTCTAACACCATGGCCTCGTAGCTTGGTCCTTAAACTGCACACTCTAGCTTATCCTCCATCATGCCTTATCTTCCTCCAATTGTAACATATCTCATCAAGCCAAGTCAGTGCATGCATGCATGCATGCCTGTTCCTAATTGACAGTGGGACTACAAGAGGACTAGTACGTAGTAGGAACTACTAATGCTAAATTAGATCTCAAAAGGCCATCTCTGAACCTTGATTCGAGAATCCTGGAGCAGCTTTTCATGTGGATTCTTTGCAGTTATAATTGAATACTTGGGAAAAAATAAATAAATAAATTCAGTACTGTTGGTGTTGCTACCATGGAAGACTTTGTCTGCCTCCCCTGCTTCCCTTTTTCTCTTGGCTTCTAGCCTATTCCTCCTTCACAACCGCTGTAAAACGATGACTGGTCAATATTTCAATTATAGATTAATAACATAGGAGAGACAAGAGGCCATTATAATAAGCAACTCATTATGGTGGAGAAGATTTGAATCATTATAACGTCTAGAAACAACATGGGAAAGCAAAAGCTAAAAGAGATAAATTTTGAAATGAAAAAAAAAAAAAAAAAAAAAAGGGGATCGTGAGACTCCATTTTCTATGGTTCCAAGAAGCATTCATTGCTTGGCTTTGTGATCCGTACTAATAAAACACATCTTTCCTTGTTGTTAGCCATCCATTGGGCTGAGATGTTATCGTCCCAGCAGCACCCTTTATGTCCTTTTCCTGCGAATCAAATAAGGGCAGGCAAGACTAGTCTACCAATGAGCTTCTCAGGGCCCATCCACATCCACATCCACATGATGCCATCCTTTCTGAACGTGAAATATCTACGAAACGATCTCATTGAAGGAAGTGATTACGACGATTCCCAGAATGCACCAGAATTGGACCCACCTTCTCTTCCAATACTCACGATTGAATCATTTCACTCCAATAGGGTACCAGGATGATGCATTCTGAAATGAAGCCTCCATTCATTGGTGGGGTTCTGCCACTGGTTGAAAAGAATGGACCACCACCCGAACGTCAATCTAAAGAAGTCTCTGCCACACTGGCTCCAGTTAAAGTTCACTACGTGCACAAATGACCCCCATTTTATGAATATTATCTTAGAACAATTATCATAAACATAAGCTTAGTGAGGAGGTTTATTTAATCTTAACGAGGCATGAGCGGCAGCGACAAGTCACTGCACTGCGGCTAAAAAATAACAGGAGTATGGAGAATCTTTGACCGCCGAAGGAAAGATGAGCAAACTGTGTTTTAAAAAAAGGAGGAGAGATGAGCAATCAATGGGGGTATCCTTTTAATTAATTTGCATGCTGAAGAAAAAGATGAGCATAACAGTGTCTAAGTGATTCTGAAGAGATTTCAAAGCAGGTGTAGCATCCTTGGTAGAAGAATCTGGTATTTAAGCTTCTAAATAGAATAGCAGAAGACCACAAGTAATATACATCTCCAGAGGGTCTATATTGGATGGAAGCATGAAAATAGATTTGTTGAGGGTTAAGTTTCAATGTTAATGATATAGCTAAGCAGATATTATAAGAATCCTCCTCAAATTATAAGGCTGATGAATTGATTCATGCTTTACCTTGTTGTCTAATACAAACAGATAACTAATGAGAAGAGCAATCCAAGAGCAAAAAACTTTGAATAATAGCACCTACTACATGTAAGAAAATGCTACGGGAAGTCTTTTTAAGTGCTCAGAGATTGAAGTGGCAATGAGTGTATCCAAGACAAAGCACCACAGAGAACGATTCACCAAATTGAAACATTGCACAGAAATGAACAAAAAGGACTTATCTGTACAGCGCATGACAAATCTTGAACAATGTATATCATATAAGATATAAAGCTATCCTAGAGAATTATATATGATACATTAGGTGGTGGAGCTACAGGAAAAATTTCTCGTACCATTGATTATTGTAAGTGGTGCGAGAGAAAATCAGACTTTCAGAAAGCTTCTTAATGAATATCCATCACTTTCCTCTCTAAAGGATTCTGAAATCATTAATTTGCTCCCATCTTTCAATCCTTGTCTCCTTTTTCTTCCTCCAAGCTCACACCGACCATCCCATAAGTCCCATGCACCAATGTATCTGAGGCGGATGAGTCTATCGTGGACCCTGCCTGTATCTCCTTGAACATTGCCATCACCTTTAGCATTGTGGGACGGTGCATCGGCCTGCTGTCGAGGCAAGCACAAGCAATTTTCAGATGCTCCAGCAGCTCCTGCTCCAGGGTGGGATCTTCCTTTAGAAGCTCGGGATCGAGCACGTCGCTGAGCTTAGGCTTTGAGTGTTGCTCGACCCATCCGACCAAGTTATTGTCCCCAAAGTCCGGCGAGTCTGTGGGCTGCTTGCCGGTTAGAAGCTCGAGCAGGACCACGCCATAGCTGTACACATCCCCTTTGGTGGTACAGCGGAAGCTCTGGTAATACTCCGGTGGAACATAGCCAGGCGTGCCAGCTAGTGTGGAAACACTTAAATGTGTGTCCATTGCACTCATCAGCCTTGCCATTCCGAAATCCGAGACCCTGGCTTCCAAGTTCTCATCGAGAAGGACGTTGCTCGATTTCATATCTCGGTGAATTATGTGGGGAATGCAGTTGTGGTGGAGGAACGCCAGGCCTCTGGCTGCTCCCATGGCGATCTTCCTCCTGGCCACCCAGTTGAGCTTGATCCCGTCCCTCTTCCGGTCATGCAGCACATCTTCTAAGCTGCCAAACTTCATGTATTGATAGACTAGAAGGCGTTCTTCTTTGACCTTGCAGTAGCCCAGCAAAGGAACGAGGTTTCGGTGCCTGAGCTTTCCAATGGTCTCCATCTCAGCCATGAATTCCCTGTCACCTTGCCCGCTAACGTGAATCAGTTTTTTGATGGCTACTACATTGCCATCTTTGAGCCGGGCTTTGTAGACATCACCGAATCCACCGGAACCGATCAGTCTATCATTATGGAAGCCATTGGTAGCCTCAAGGAGATCGGCAAAGGTGAGGTTCTTAAGGGGCTTCCCAAAGGTGGCAAGGCTGATGCTTAAGGCTTCCTTTGTCCCCGTGAACTTCCAGCTAGAATTCCAGGTGCCTGACAGAGACATGCTATCGATGCAGAGATCTCTATCATCCCTGTCCAACCTCTGCCTCTTCCTGCCCTCGATTGCGATCATGATGGCGCCGGAGATGCAGACGAGGGCCAGGAGCAATCCCATCGCCACACTCCCTGCAAGGGATGCTCGCCATCCGAGGGACTTTGAATGCTGGCTGCTCGAGTTCAACGCAAGATTCTTGTCGCAAGATGGGAGAGGATACCCACAAAGGCCTGAGTTGTTCTCATACCGGTAGCTGGGGAATGTGGCCAACTGACCCGCTTGAGGGATCGTCCCGTTGAGCTTGTTATTCGAGAGATCAATCTCGGACAGCATCGAGAGGCCGGAGAAGCTACCTGGAATTGGACCTTGGAGAGCATTGTGGGAGAGATCGAGCACCCCGACGGACCGCAAGCTCCCCAAGTCCGGCGGGATGAGGCCAGAGAGCATGTTGTGGCCTAGGTTCAAGATCATGAGGTAATACATGCTCCCGATTTCCTTTGGAATCTGGCCCTCGAGCTCGTTGTAAGAGAGGTCCAGAAAGATCATCGAGCCGTTGTTGTTGAAGGTGTACCGCGTGCTCCCCATGTAGACCCTGGTGGAGTTGCAGGGACGCCAGCTAGGCAGCCGGCCCAGCTGTTCCGGCCGGACGCCCGCGAACTCGAGGAGGTTCCCGGCCCCGCGGCACTCCTTGCTCCCGTCGTTCCGAAGATACACGTACCTCTTTCCGGTGACCAGACCCGCGGCTATCTTGCCGGACTGCTTGGCGAGGCTTCCCGGAATTGTCCCGGTCAATCTATTGCTGCTAAGGTCGAGCCATATCAGGCTCTTGCAGTTCCCCAGCTCCGGCGGGATGGCTTCGGAGAAGGAGTTGTTGCTGAGCTTAAGGATGGCAAGTTTGTTCAGCCGGCCGATCCAGTGGGGGATCTCGCCGCTGAGGAGGTTGCTCGAGAGGGAGATCCAGTTCAAACCGGAGCAGTTGGCAAGGCCATCGGGGATCCGACCAGTGAGTCCATTGTTGTCAAGAATGAGATTCTCCAGGGTCTGGACGTAGCTCAGCTCACTGGGAATCTCGCCTTGAAGCAGGTTCTGCCACATGATCAGATCGCGGAGCTTGGAGAGCGAGCCAAGGGAGGACGGAATGGTTCCGGTGAGGTAATTGAAGCTGAGATCGAGGGAGACGAGCATCGAGCAGTTGCCGAGGCTCGCCGGAATGGAGCCGGTGAAGGCATTGTTCTGTAAATAGAGCTCCTTTAGGCTGAGGCCACGGGCTTGGCAGAGGCCCGAGGGAATCGGCCCTGATAGGCTGTTCGAGCTGAGATCGAGCGACTCCATGTTTACGAGCCTTGAGAGGGAATCAGGGAGACTTCCGGTGAGGTTGTTGAAGGCGAGCTCCACTCTCTTGAGATTGGGAATGGAGGTGAGGGCTTCAAGAGGGAACTCGCCGGAGAAGTTGTTGCTGGAGAGGCTGATGGACTCTAAAGAGGAGCAAGAAGAGAGATCGCCGGGGAGTGAACCGAAGAAGTGGTTGGAGGAGAGATTCAAAAAGACTAGATTCTGGCATTCGCTAAGGATTCCGACACCGAGCTCGCCAGAGAGACGGTTGGATGAGAGGTCGAGGTGGTAAAGGGCGAAGCAGTTGGGGATGGTCGGAATCCCGCCGGAGAGCTGGTTTCCGCTCAGATCCAGATGCCGGATGTCGGAGCCGGAGAGGAGCCACCGGAGGTCCGACTGGGCGGAGATCTTGTTGAAGGAGAGGTCGAGAGTCTCGAGGTGGAATCCGGTAGCCGACGCGGCATTCCCGGAGTCGGAGGGTCCGATGGCGTTGCTGGAAAGATTTAAGGATCTCAAACCCGCGCACGAGGCGGCGAGGGCCGAGACGTCGGCGACGGACCCGACGAGGCGATTTCCGGCGAGGTCGAGCTCGGCCAGGCGGCCGCCGCAGGGGGAGCCGGTGGAGGAGGCGAGGGTTCCGGTGAGGTTGGCGAAGGCGAGGGAGAGGGACTCGAGGTATTCGAGGGCGAAGAGGGTGGACGCGACGGAGTGGAGGTCAGTGCTGAGGGGGAGGCGGTCGAGGGCGACGGCGGCGACGCGGGAGCCCTTGCAGGAGACGCCGGCGAAGGAGGAGCAAGGGTTCTGGCTGGGTCTCCAGCTCGTAAGCGTCTGGGGGTCGCGGAGCGAGCCCTTGAAGGAGATGAGGAGCTCCAAGTCCGCCGAAGGAGACGCGGCTCCTCGGCGAAATAGAACTAGCAGAACGAGGACGGAAAGCAGCAGGAGGGAATTCATGGAGAGGCGGAGCTTACTTCTTATAACGGCGGAGGTTAGAGTTTAGAGAGTTTGGGTTCTGCCATTAATGGAAGCATGGAGGCCCGGAGAGAGTGGTATTTATCGACTAACAGAGCGCAGTAACATGGGGCGACGTGGCATGTGACAAGGAGCAGACAAGCGGCGTTAACTTTAAAAATCCAATAAATAAATTAGAGAAGCACTGATCTGACGGCCGGGATGAGTGGATCTAGCGTTTCCCCACGTAATTGGAATAACTTATGAACTTTGATGCCCATAAATGCCCCTTGATCCTTTGAGAGAGCAGAGGCCGACACATCGAGGGGTATTTTCAGTGCAAGAAGGAGCGACAAAATGGGTGCCACTGTAAATTACTTGCAGGAGAAGGGGTATTTGTCGGAGGGTTCAACGTACCCCATGAGGGTAGGGTGGCGTAGACCCCGCAGAAGCGTCCAGAAGATAGGAATGTGTTCGATCTCAACCGTTCAGCTTTTTAAGTTAACGATCAGAACCGTCCGGCGAGGGAAGCCGGGAGTGGGCATCATGAGGTGGGGTGACGAATGGACGGTGGAGAAGGTGCAGTTCTCGTGCGGTTAATTAAAACAAAGAGGGGGAAAAAAAAGCTGAGGAGACGTGGCGGCGAAGTATCCAACGTAGCAGCTGGGCCCCGCGCATCCATTACCCAATGACGTCAAATGGCCTTTCAATGGAGCGTCCTTTATGTGCCGTCCACTTGCTGACACGACAACACCTGGTTGACGTGCCAATGCCATGTCAGCAAATAATTAAGCCTGAGAATAATTAAGCAAGGGAGAGAATCAAATCGATATTTTATCCTTAATGGGACAGCTTTTTATTTTATTTTTATTTGGGGAGAAATAACTTACAGACAACGCCAGGGTTGTAAGCCCAAGGGCCAAAAAGAAAGATCCCAAACTTTACCACCATTCTCGTTGCATTAACGGTTGGTGCCTGCCTCCACCATGAGGTTTTCTTACATCTTCGTGATTTTTAAAGCACATGCAGTGGAAAAATTGCCCAAGTCCTAAATTAATAACATCAAATGCAACACTCCATTAAGAAAAAACATTCAAAGCGCAAGTCCGTCCTCGTGCAATTGGAGAGGAATAATGGACAGAGGGTGCCAGAATCAAGTCGTCCAGATCAACAGAACTTTGGCCCACCAGCAGGAGGAACGTCCATGTTACCCACCTGTAAAAGAAAAAGTCCCACTTCCGATTCCAATCCCAATCCCAATCCCAATCCCAATCCCAACGCTCTTTCATCCAGTTGGATCAAATTAGGTGGTGTGTCTCTGTAGACATTAAAGACAGCACTTGGAATTGCACCTCAAAAATATATGTGGGTGATAACTGGGAGGCTGGAAACCAAGGTTTAAAAAGCATGAGATACCCACAGAAAGTCGAAGCTGAAGGGACCACTTCATTAGTAGAAAATTGCTTACGGGCAGCACAAGGCATCCCAGATCCTTATAAATATCGCATTATAAATGTCTTGTGTCTTAGAAACTAGCAAGAGAAAACACGACAGGAAATCAAGCGTTTGAGCACAGCCTGGTGAAAAATGACAAGCCCAGCGCACAAACAACAGAAAGCAACTGAAATATTCAGTGTCTACGATAGGAGAAAAAAGGGCATTATTAGAGAGATGCAAATCAACCATTGAAACCACCTTCTGTAGAATAAGATGCAGACACTGTCCATTGCAGCAGGCGGCCGATGCTGAATACCAAGCTTCCTGTTTCAAACATGCATCCATGTACATAAAATGCTGCTTCAACCAAGCTGTGATTGTTAGATACCCACTTGATTCACAGGAACATAACACAACCAAACATGCTACCAAATTCATATGATCCACAAACCCAAAAAAAAAAAAAAAAAAAAAAAAAAAAGAAGCAAACAGCTAAAAGAAACATAAAATGCTGCCTTCTTTTTACATAGAATTAGGCTGACAGCAGGAAGCCGTGACTAAACTTGGAATTAACAGGGCTTCAGGTGTCAGGGTGCATGGAGCTTCGTAAGAAACCTGCACTTTGGATGCCTCCACAAGTAACTCCAGCAATGCAGGCTTACAATTGTAGCATCTTCTTGATCCACCAAGTTTTTGAGGGACTTGCAGCAAAGCAACTGCAGGTAGGGTTACTGAGGATAACAACAAAGAAATGACACAGCTTCTCGGAAAAGCATCAATAGGATTCATGTGACGGGCTATCTGAATGCATGTCCATAGATGAGTCATTGGAACTAAGGGGGTTAGAGTCTCGTGATTGATTGGCAAAGGCAACTTCATGGTTCCGAGTTCCACTTCCATTCAGCGAGACACTGTTTGGATAATATCCTCCACCCTGAGCTAGGTGATAAGGCTGAAGGCTACGACGAACAGGGCTGGAGAGAGCATTTGAGAAAATTGAGTTCTTCGTTTGATCGGCATGCCCAGTCCGTTGGGCGAGCACGACTGTTGCTGGCCCAGGAACACCAGAAGAGACTTGGCTGTTTGTGTTCGTAAAGTGCGTCGCCGGTTGAGGATGATTAGGGAATTGCAGTCTTGGAGACATTGACGCATCCTCTCCTCCACAATCAATCTCGTTCTGCAATAACAAGTTACCCAACAGTTCTGATATGATGTACATACCAAAAAATATGCAGTCAACACCATATTTTAAAGCTGTCCTTTTTCCAAATGTGAAAAAACAACCAGCTGCTATTGAGAAACAATAAAGCAACCAAAGAACATCACTTGGGTCAAGAAAAAACCCCAAAGCAATACGAGCACAAATTCAAGATGTAAAGAAAATCAAACCATCACACGAGTTCACTAGCTAGCATTCTAGTAATATGCCACAAGGCAAACTACAATACAGTGACACACCAACACAATGATATGAATACGTCAAGGGAAAGATGTCACATTTACTGCTGGATATTCATTTTTCATTGTCAATAAGAAACAAGAACCTGACTTACAAATGTATTTGCTTCATTATAACATATTACGGATATCATTCTGTACTATTGTAGCTGTAGTTCTGGACTGATTACTGATGGAAAAATCATGAAAATAAGATTGAGACAATGTAAAAAGACAGGGAATATAAATTAGGTAAAATATTTCTTAGAAATCAAAAGATCAAAATAGAAGACTCATCAAAATTCAGAACGATCCAACTTACCTCATGCGATACTTGATATATCATGAATTACTTGCATGGAACTCCAAAAATCATCTGATAAATAAATTCAGAAAAACAGAAAAGATAATTTCTGGATGATGGGGAGAATTAGTCAACAAGTAAACAAGTATATTGGTAGAAATGGGTATTAGCACCACCACCAACATTTGAGGCTGCTTGTGCAATCAAATGACTGTAAGTACAAGGAGACATACTGGTCTTCTCACCACCGTTTAATGCTTACTAATATCCATCATGCCACATCTTCAAAGGCTCACTATAGTATTTATCTGTGTTTTGACTTGGTGGCACAAAATAAGATAAGACGTACGACCACTTCTAATGACAAGGTTGACTGAAGGAAAAGAATGGATCTGTGGAGCTCTTAAAATTTTCAAACTCCTACTAAAATGAGTAAAGTGTCACCAAGTAAACATCTGATAGAATTTATGCACCCACCCATATAAAAATCATTTGGTCCTTTACCTAGAAGACCAAAGCTCCAATAGGCAAGCTTGAGTACTATAATAAAACCACCAATGAATTAAAGATGACGTTGATACCCTACCTCTTGGTATAAATTAATAATCGAACAGCTTAGACATAAATAGAACAAGATTCTATTTGTTGATCCCACGGAGTAAATGGTTGTCTATAGGGATGCCAACAGACAGATCTAGTAGCTTTGACTTAAATTGTTTCAAGCCGACTCATTCAGTTGAACTTATCTTGAATTTTCTATATGCTCTGCCTAGACCCAACCCAATGGCATCCCTTTTGGATCCATCTAATTCGCCTCAACAAATTCTGAACATCAAAAAATTATAACATCTTATTTCCATTTCCACTATATGATATAATATAAATTACAATAAGGGTGAGCCTCAGCACAATGGTAAAGTTCATCGATTGTGGCAGAGAGGTCATAGGCTTGAAACATGAAAATGGCCTCTCTATATGCAGGAGTAAAGGTGTGTACATCTACCCAAATAGCGGGGGCCTTGTGTACTGGGTCATCCTTTTTTTATGAAATACATTATAAAAAATTACGTATGTATAACTAAATATCTTGAGGTTTCGGGATACCAATGACCACAGCTTTTATAAGGCAGCCAAAATCATCCCTGTACAAGATGTACAAGGTTTCAAGCAACCTTTTAATTGGAATTTTTCTCTCATGAACCATTAGAACACAAGAGACTTTAAGGAACTAAGAGAGCAACCCCCATTTCGCTCATTTAAGTGTGCACAACCAGGTGGTTCCCACAAGTAGAAGCAAAGGGAGCACAAGCTAGTACAACTGTAACACAAATTAATCTAAATGAAAATGAAGAGTTTTCTGTGCATCAGAAAGATGCAACCAATATCATAAAATCTAATTACTCTAAATAGGGACTAAAAAGTGTGAGATATGAATTGTGTTCAACCTATACACAAACTGTAGAATTTCATTGCTTGTTTGCTTAGTCATGTACACTTAGTTGTAGGCATTACCTTATGAAATCTAACTTAATAAGGTAAGATACCACAACTTGTGCTATGGGACTGGCACCTTTTTTCGGCACGTGCCTCAAGAACCAAGACAGCCTATAGTGCTATGCATAACTAAGAAAGTGAAGAACTCATCAAACATCATATGAGCAAGCACACATGAATCCTTGGGCTCCTTAAATACTTTGTGATGCTATAAATAACATGCCATGCTTTGGAATCCCAAAAAATTCACTATCTCATGTTGAATCAAAGCTGGATGCTCCAACAGAAGCTGTGCATCTTCAGCCTTCTCGTTTTCATGCATCTTCTTCTCAAACCATTCCAGAGCATGGCCAGGGCAATTCTATCCAACTCTCCAGCTTTCTAATCAGTGTATAGCATTAAAGGGAATTCAGATACCCCAAGGAAAAAAAACTTTAAAACTGATAAGGACTAGATTAGAGGAATTCTCGTCAATTTCAACAAACTTATAGTCTTACAAACAAAAAACTTCAACATCAGAAGATGGTCATGCTTGAGTACTTAGGCCAATTAAGTTGGAGAAACAATTAGCTGACATAAAGGAAAATCCTACCAACTAAGACCATGAAATTATATTACAATTTATAAGTCAACAATTAAATCCATTATTGAAAAAGGTTTCTGCCAATTTCTCAACCAAGGCACAGGTGCAATAAATGAATACATGATATATGCCACAGTTAAAGCAGGGGGTTCTTTTCAAGCATGATCTGAAATTGCTGAGCATAGTAAATTAACAACTATTATCAGGAATACCAAACATCACAAAATAGATGTGACATACAGCACAAAACCACAAATCATCAAATTGAAAGTACAGACAAATAACAAAACCTGCAAATAAGCAACAACTTCTGTTGCAGCTACTATTGCTCCTCCCTCACGCTGTCTCAGAATCCACTGGCAGAGTTTCTCCTGTGTAAAACATAAATCCGGAAACAGTGAGAAGCTTATATAGCATAGATCGTATAATAATCTAGAAGAAAACAGGAAACCCAGAAGAGAGAAGCAGAGAAAACATTGAAAGTGGCATCCCCAAATTAAGGAATAGACCATTAACTACTAGCTAAAAGGTGAAACTTTTGTTTAAGAGTTCATCAGGCCGAAGTTAATCTGAACTTGCAAGTGCTGCTTGCTTACTAATTATTTGTTAAAACAGAAAACTATATAGATCAAAATGGACAAATGGAAAGTAACAGGCAAATGGAAGCTACACATACTGTACCAGGAAACAATAGCACAGCCTGGGATGGGCACTAAGTAAACTTCAATTAAAATATATTTAAGGCAAATATCTAATCTTCATTTTATTCCGGAAGTGAAAAAATATTCTGCATCCCAGAATCCAATATTCAATCTATTTCTTCATGGTTCCAAATATCAGTTTTGATGCGCCCTCAGCATACTCTTCTGCGGAATGGCTGCTGCTCCCTGACCAACCTCATACACATGGAAACCAGAAAAGCAAGGAGATCTCCACAGAATATGATGCTAATAGAGACAATCAAGCACTGTATATGGGAATATGATGTAGTGAAGCACTGTATCTTGATGCTATTTAATGAAGCATCTTGGATTGACTGCAAACTACTGCAGCTAGAGGGCAATCGTTTAGGCTGTTTTTGATTTTATATTGCAAGTACATGTCTAGCTTCCTTGTATCTAGAATTAATTCATTGAATTTGACTAGGAATGATTGACATAATTTTGACAACAATAGTTGGGTTTCTGAGAGAATTTTTACAGACAGAAGTATTTCAGTACCTTCTGGATTAATTATTTTGCATCTTCCTATTCCAAAGTTGTTAGGTTCCAGAGAAGAACAGATACAATCATGCTAGAGAATTCAAGCAATTATTGACATCATTAGAACATTGAAGTGAATGAAATTATCATGATGCTAGCAAAAAAAAAAAAAGTTCCTTTTCTCCTTCTACAACCAATCCAAGCATCCTTCAGTTTGTATCAGAATGAAACATCATGAAAAATTGACAGCTAGTTTATAAACTATTCCTAATCACCTAGGCAATCCCACCTGGAGTCTCTTAATTCAGACCCATCTAAAATTTTTTTTTTTGAGCGAAAACTTCTAATGGAACTAAGAGCCAAAGCTCTGGCTCATCAACTGTTATCACTGTACAAGTACATTCACTACTGGAGTGGTTCAAAACTTTGATCCAGGAAAGGAACGCAACCTCACTTTAATTTTCTACATCTATGATAAGAAAAAACGAGGAATTCTAGTACGAGCATGCTTACGAATTCAAATTATCATCTATCACCCCTTCAATTGTGTATGCAGCATTTGATATGCAAATATCAAGGAAACATAATTCAAGAAAAGAAAAAGACCCAATACCATAAATAGGATACAAATTTATCTAGGGGACAAAAGCGCCACCTGAGATCCAAAGAGAAGTTTATCCACCAAAAGATTTCCCCATGCTTAAAGTAAAGTCAAACAACACACGAACAAATTTTCTTTCAAAAAAAAATCACAATTAACTAACGCAAACTGCTTGGAATCTAATCTGAAAAAAAAAAAAAAAAAGTATATTAATAATCATAGCATAAGTCCCGTTAAATAGATCATTCCGTCGACCAAAATCCATCCATCAAGTAGAACAATTTTTTTTAAAAAAAAGGAAAAAGAAAAACTTTCAAATGATCACAAACGGAACCCGGCACGACGGCGAACATATCCGGTCGGCAGCAAAATGAAGATGAGGAAAAGCAACAAACCAGGGCGTAGCGCTCTCCAGCCTGGAAGGAGACCTTCTGCTGTGCCATCGCCTGCGTGTAGATCTGAGACAACGAGTTCGCCGCGCTGCAGAAGGTCGAGTACATGCTCCGATCCACCTCGTCCAGCCGCGTCGCGTCCGACTTCCTCTTCTTCGCCATGGATGAGAAGAAGATTGATCGATCGACGGGACGAAACCAATTAGATTGTCGGGAACTCGAAATCTCGATCCCTCTCTTCACGGAAGGAAACCAGAAGAAAGAAGAGACCTTCTCGACGACGATGACACAAAGAGGACGAGGCAGGGCAGAGCAGAGCAGAGAGAAGGGGGTCGCCGATTTATTCTTCTTCGAGTCTCCATCGGAAGAAGTTTTGCACGAGTCGGCCTGATCTATCGGATGGTGGAGATTTGCGTGCCGACCATGGTTGGTGGCGTGGGCCTGGTTTATTTGGGGGCCACGTACGACGACGTTGGTGTCGGATTCGTTTTGATTCCTTCTAATGCACTCTGATCAAGCGTTGCACTTAATGGTATCTAAGAATTGCTAATTAAGGGATGAGTAGGGCCTCGTCAGTTGCACGCCTCTCACTGTGGCCAAGTTTGATGAGCAAAGTTTCTTTATTGTCAATGGACAATTTAGATCATCTCATGGATTTAAGCATGACAGTTGCACGGTTGTTGGAAACAATTGGTCTTTTTCATCTACATTGCGTACGCGCCCTGCAGAAAGATAATTGCACCAACAGAGACAACACGCTATAATTTTACTTGCAATGCATGTAATGACTGTAGTTTCTGTGGTAAGTTAAGTCCTTGCTGCTTCAGAAAAAGAAAAGAAAAGAAAAAAAAAAAAATCATGATTCTTTGTCATCACCATTTTATACTTCAGCAACAAGACATCATATGAACCCACTCAAATCAAATCAAATCAAATCAACTACAGTGGTGTCCAGAACTCTATGCACGGTAGGTCAGTGATCGTGAAGGTCCAAAATAGCGGCCCGTGGAACACAGGATGGAGCTCGCTAGTAACCGTGCGCAGCTTTCCACACGGAGTAGAAATCAGGCTCGAGGCCGAAAACCATTCACCAAATCTTAGAGTGGATCCAAAACCTGTACCCCACGTGGATACGGTGAGACTGACAGCCAGCTGGATTTGATACGACTGTGGTGGATGGGGGGCGTCTCCTTTGTGGGGTTTATTCTACTTTTACTAATGTAGACCACCTGTCACCAGACCTAGAGGCCTCACTGGTTTCATGCTGTACGGTAACCTTACAAATCCATTCATATCCAATCCCCGCGTTTCTATCCTCCATCTAATCCATCGACAACCGAAATTAAATTCCACCCGCAAGAGCTTACATACAAGAGTCAAAATAAAATAAATAAATTTGGAGATGGTATTGGAATACTATGGCCGTGAGCTCATGCAATCCAGGACACTCAGGAGGGTTGGAAATCCAGAACCCTGGTTAGCTTCGCGTGTTCAGAGCTAATCTAGATATGACGCGTCCCATGTTGCAGTAAACCCAAGTAGACTCAAAGGGTCCCATTTTTATTCTTAAGTTTCTAGCTAAATCTATTAAAATTGGCGAATATATGAATGTCACATTCCAGAACGATGATGTTTGACATGATTTAGAAATAAAAAAACATTATTTAAATTTCATCAAACAAAATCATTCTGATCTTTCTTTTTTTTTTTTTTTTTTTCTGGAATAGAACATGCCATATTTACACGAACACTAATATTTACGATAAAATATTGAAGATGCACTAATTAAAATACTAAAATACTAGAATAAAAATATCTCCATGATCATTGCGCGTGCTTCCTATAGGCAGGGGCTCAGTATTTACAAGAAAAAAATGTTTATGAAAATATTCAATTTGCTATGCCTGGCTTTGCTCTGAAAAAGGTTATAATTCTTTCATATATTCTGAATATCGTCATTTTTTTTAGAATAAAAAAAAAAAAAAAGGAGGGAAGAATGTTTATTAATTAATGGAGAAGAATTTAGAAGAAGTGGACCTAGATGGTTGCATACATGCACGACCATAAGCAGGTGCAAGTTTAGCACTGCAACCATTTCCTAAGTAAGCTTAGAACAGAGACTAGAACAGATGAGGGAGATGTCTTGCCATTGCTTTCCTTCAAAATTTGTCAGCAGATGGCAAGAATCAGCTGATCCCACGCCATCCTGTACTCTTTTACATTACATCACCAAGCAGTGCAAGAGGAATGCCACGATTCCCAGCTTGCTTTTGACGCTGGAAGCGGACATCAACTGGAGCCACAAAATGAGCACCTATCATTCACTTTCGTACATATCCTGTTTCCCCAGGACGAGCCACACGAAAACTCGGATCTTTTCCAGTGCTTGAGAATGCCGGACAGTGGATTTTATAATAAGGTCTGAGAATACCACCAATGTTCAGGAACTGACAAAATGAACCCACAGTGAAAACCTAACAGCAGTTGACTTCCATGTTATTATATCAGCTAAAACAACTTGGCATGATCCTAACAAGTTGATCCGTCAGATTCTCAAGTAGTTGTGCCTCATTAAGCACCAAGAGATGGCATCATTCCTTTTTACTCCACTTAACCTGTATTAACCTGAACAATAGACAGAATAGATTCGGGCAAATCTAATACGATTAATAAACACGTCTACCACTACCTCGGTGCTGTCATTCTACCACTCCCTCGGTGCACTTAAAGATGAGAATGAGAGTGAGAGCACGAGCATGAGAAACAGTTGTATGTATGCATGTATTTATTCAAAGTCAATTGTATTAAACTGCACGAGGAAAGCAGTGCAAGTTATGAAATAAAAAAAAGATACAAGAAAATATATAAAATAAGCAGGTCATAGAATCAAATTTAAATTACAAAATTAATTTAATACAAGGTTCTTTTTAACTTGCCTTTAATTTGTTAGCATAGAGATTCAGTCTTGTTTAGTTCTTTGGGACCTCGTATTCTTTGGATTAAGATTGTATTGCTGAGTTAAACTCCACGCCTTTTGACTTCACTTGCTATGTGGAGTTAAAAAGTATGGCTAAAACAGCCAATGTAACAGTCAGGGATTTTGTTTATATAGTCCAAGCTCACATTAGAAATTATGAACCTTTACTTCCAGGACTATTTCCTTTAATCCCTCCCAAGAAAACTTTGAGTGGCTCTGAAATAATTTCATTTCTCCCCCAGGATCACCACCTTATGATAGCAGTAATGGTGATAGCAGGAATGGTCTGGGTCCTTCGGTCAACCAGCCCGCAGGCAATGGTAGAGATAATCCTCCATTTATTAAATTCCATAGGAACCATCATATCTCTAGGAAGTTCTAGTGGAAGCATCTCTTTTGGTTTATATAATTCCTCTCGAGTTCAAAAATTTGAGACTAAACCTAGCCAATGGACAACTTTGCTCAATATGATAGACCTCAAGCTAATAAAAGCCTCCATGCCATTAATGGTTAAAAATTAAACACGATGGATCATAATCTTGATATCTACATCATAAAGGAGCAAGCCTAGTCAATCCTTTTCTTTCCAATGCCAGAAACTTGCTCATCTTCCCAGCATATTTCCACATTAAAGCAGTACTTGGAACCATCAACAACAATGTGATATTGCCAATAACAAGCAGAACCACACATACCTATAAGGGACAACATAAAGAGCAGCATTGCAGGAATAACGCATGGAACTTGATAAAGTTCTGCAAGACTCCAGCCTTCCTGGAACATCAATTAAGAAATCATATGCAAGTAGAACACTTAATGGTAAGTTGCAAACAACATGGAGCTCTCAGAAAAGGCCAGAATGTCATGTTAATATATAATAAGAGATGGCATAATGAGAAGGCAAAAGGATTTTTTTTTTTTTTTTTTTTTTTTGTGATCTTTTAACCAATACCAAGGAAAAGAAAATAATCACAGAAAATTATCCTCCTTGCTTGGATCATCTCCAAAAATTCTTCCATTCACAAACAGACATGCTTGCCTGTGTTCTATCTCAGTAATCTTTTTTGTGCAGAGAAAAGGACACTTGGTCAGCATCTGATAAAACAGAAGCATGATCAAAATCACCATGGTGGAGTGCTACCAACAGGTTTCTTACTGCATCTACAAATAAAATTAATTGCATCCAACTATAAATACCATTAAAAAAGATAATGTCATCTTGTTGGACCAGAAGGACAGGGGTAGTGGACACTGGAACATAGGTAATAGTTGTCAAACATCCACTCAAACTCCGCTACATTAACAGAACTTAAAAAATAGGGATTGACATTTCACCAAGTTGACAATTGAGGTGGTGAAAATACAGGGACATTTAGTGCAAAGCTGATGAGCCCAAGTGAACATTTAACACCACATGATACCTTTCTTGGTTGCAAGCAAAAGCTGTAGCAATGGTTAAAAATGAATTGCTGTTTTTGATGTGATCTAATGTCTCAAAAGTCAAAATACGACACCTAGACACTTGATTTTGGTGCACAAATATAGGTAATGAGGAATGAACATTCAGTATAATAATGGGCTGAACAATTATAATGACTGGACTGAAGCCTTTGGCTTCCAAAACTGGATGATGAACCAAAATGATCCAACATAGATTTTACATTAGTTTATCTGATAAACTATAATAGGCTTGGAATCACTGAACAGCTTAAGGATATCACTGCATGAGGGATTGGAAAATTTGGAACCACAAACACTATAAGGCTGGAAAATGCTACTTTTACTTCACATCGTTCAGAGACATGTCAAGTTCATTAGGCTATAACACAAAAAATAAACCATGACAGGAGGAAGGAACTAATTGTAACTTCAAATGGGATGGGATAAAGGCTAGGCTACGTATAATCAGCGGTCGTTTGACATATCATTTTACAACCAGAAAAGAGCTGACCTCTCAAGTTTCGCACAGGATCACTGATCAGCCTTATCCTTCAACAGATATTTGGATATCCACCAACCCTTCAAGCTGGTAGTGCATGATCTGATCAAGATTGTGAATAAAGTTTCGAACTCTGCCAGAGTCCCGAAGAAAAGAAAAACCCTAGCCTTTTCAACGAATTAGAATTCAAACTATAAGAATAAATCCTAATCTAACCAACAATTCGAAAGTGACCGCCCTTACAAGAACACGAGAACTCTGTCCAAAAAACTAACAAAAGACACGCAGAAATAAAATAAAGATCATTCTAGAAACAAAGTATCATTGAAACTATAAGAGATCAACACCACATGCAAACCCATGATTCAATCAAGATTTTGAAACGGAGACTCCTCGCGAGAATCCAAGAACTCTGCCAGACCGAAACGCCCAACAGAAAGCCATCGCAAGTCCAAAAATCTAATGGGAAAGGAAAAAACGTTAGACAGAAGAACACAAAGAAGCCCGAATCTCTTCAATAAACTGCACTTCAAAGGCAAAGATCCCAGTTCGACCGCTTAGTTAATCCCACGCAACTCGAACCGAGATTGCAATTTTTAGGGTTCTTGGTTTCCCTTCCTTTTCTTTCTTTGTTGCGGATCCATGGAGAAGAGATGAAACGAAGAGGAGGAGCTATAGATGTGTGAAAGAAACAAGAGAGAAAGAAAGAGATGGGAAAAGAGGAAGAGAGATCACCGCGAAAGGAAGGTCGTCGGTATGGTGCCGACGGGCATGACTCCCCCTCTCTCCGTATCTCCTCTCGCTTTCTTCCGTCTTCGTAACGAAGGTTCCGCTGCCGGGTCTCGAGGCGCAGCGATCATGAGGCAGCTAGGTTGCTCGCATGAAAACCTTTATACGCGCATGCGTACAGCTGAGTCAAGGAATGGCCTGGAGTGATCGCCAAGATTCGTGCCATGGATCTTGATGATGGCTGAAACCAACGGTGTAAAATTACATCGGTTTCACAAATTTGGAACGGAAACAAAAGATTTTGCAAAGATAATATTAAAGTAAAAAATAACATTTCAAATAATGTTTTTCAAGCAAAAATGTCGTTTCTAAAAACGTCACTTCGAGTGGTATTTTTAGTGACGTTTTTGTTTACTCCACCCCGGCCTCCTCTTGTCTTTTTTCTTTCTCTTCCCCATTCTTCTTCCCATTCTTCTCTCTCAACGCTACCTTCTCTTACCTCTTCCCCAATATTCTTCTCCTTTTGAAAAAATTTTGTATTGAAAGGTACGGATCTCCTTTGATCAGTTTGTTCTCTTTCGTTCATAAGACTTATTATGTCATATTTCTTGCAATTTTGTAAAGTATACCTAGTTTTTTGAAATAAAATTTTTTAAATTTATTTTTATTATTGCTTAGAGTTTTTTTTTTTTGATAATTTAGACTTGTAAATGTAAGAAAGATTTATTTTAAGTAAAATTTTGTAGATACACATAATTTTTTTTTAAGTATTTTTGAAGGATCACTCTACTGTTTATATGTTTATGGCTTTCATTAATTTTTTTATTTTAAATATTATAATAGGAACGATGATGAGATTAGAAATGATATGTATTTGGGTATGGCATTCTTGGTTGATAGCAGGTTGAATTTTTCTTGTTCAACTGATCTTGGCTAATAGCAGCCTAAGATATTTGGGTTGACTTGCTAGGATACAAAGTTTTTATTTGACAGGATACGTATTTATTATTTAAATATTAAATGCTTCTGAAATACATGCATATTCTATTATTAATTTGTTTGCAATTAATCAGTAGAAAATTTCTACTTATTTCAGTTTATGCTTGATGATACAATATTATGTATTGATGCTAGATTTATTTTGAACGTCATTTTTCAGATGAGTACTAATACTGTTCGATTGCTGCTTTATTATGATGGATCAATTAAACATGGCTTAGATGAGATACAATATAATCAATCTCTTTGTAAAAGTTTTATATTGAGCACGGGAACATGTTATGTTGAGTTGGTCGAGCGGGTTTATAATGTGCTTAAAATTCTAATGCAACAATATATTTTGAAATTGACGTGGAGATCTCCGACATTGCATCAGAAATATGTACTTCATTCAATTAAGGAGGATGACAGTGTGGAGGAAATGTTGACATTTCCTTCCAAATTTTCAGATTATCGCTATGTTGAATTATATGTTTTCAAGAAAGATGCTCCAGATTCATACATTGTTGGTCATATAGAGGATATTTAGGACAGTTCTCCTATAGTCCAGCAGCAGGTCAGGACTCCAATGGATTTTCCGATAATGGAAGGAGTTATGCCAGTAATGCAGAGTGTTAATGTGACAAATAATCAGTTCAGTACTGATAGTCGGGGAATTAAGTCAGACGAGAGTACAGATGATGACTATTGGCCTGAATATGATGACTTTGACGAAGAGCGAGATGAGGATGAAGACTCACATGGAGATGATGTAGTTCATGAAACTGGCTGTAGTTCTATTCATGTATCTATTCATCCAGAATTGTTCCTATTCAGGTTCATGATCATCAAGTCTTTGCACATGGTCAAATACCAAAATTTTATCGTGACTTAAATTTGCAGAATAGTGGTTATGTTAGTACTCGAAAACAATTACCCTTTAATTCTCAATTTAGGGATTCGTCAGTGACTAAGTTTGCTACAAGATTGTTGTTTACTAGCAAAGAAGAACTGAAGAAAGCATATGAAATTTATCACATCAAGAAGCATCGCACATATAATGTCGTGGAGTCGAAGAAAGCATTCTGTTCTATGAAATGTGCCTCTTCAAGTAATGTACAAAGTTGTCATTAGAGGTTGCGTGCTACAAAGTTAAAGAAGAATGAATTTTTTGAGATAAGGTACGAGGAGCCGCACTCTTGTTTATTCAATCATATAACTCGGGATTACAAACACATAAGTTCATAAGTTATTAGTCATGCGGTTCGATATATTGTGGAGAAAGACCTAAGTATGAATATTGAAGCCATCATTGCAACTATGGTAGAACAATTTCATTATACTGTGTCATACTCCAAAGCATGGCGTGGGAAGCAGAAGGCATTGATTGATATATTTGGTGAATGGGAACCCTCATATGTTAAGTTACCTAAATACATGCTTGCACTTCAGAATGCAAATCCCGGAACGGTAATCTGTTGGGATTTCTACAATGCAGAGACTTCTAATGTATGTGTCCTGAATTATGTTTTCTGAGTATTTCATCCATCTATCGAGGGGTTTCGGTATTGTTGCCCGATAATTTCTATTGATGGAACGCATCTTTATGAAAAGTACAAGGGGAAGATGCTCATTGCGATAAACACTGATGCTGACAACAGGATATTTTCACTAGCCTATGCAATTGTGGATGAAGAGTGTATTGCTAGCTGGAGTTGATTTTTGTGGAATCTCAGGAGGCATGTTATGAAAGACAGAAATGATATTTATCTTATTTCTGACCGACATTCAGGTATACTAAGTGCAATAGCAGATAACAGTAATAGATGGGCTTCACCTCTAGCTTATCATCGCTATTGCTTGAGATATGTGTGCAGTAATTTCAACTCAAGATTCTCAAATGTTCAATTAAAAAGAGTTGTATGGAAAGCAGGGAGTGAACATCAATTTTGAAAGTTTAACTTTATCATGGAATGGATTAAGAAATTGAATGCAGAGACTTGGACTTGGTTATTGGAGTTGGAGCCGGAAAAGTGAACATTGGCACAGAATGGGGGCTTCCGCTATGATATTCTAACAATAAATATCTCAGAAGTTTTTAATAGTATACCGAAGGAAGCTAGAAATGTGCCAATAACGGCCTGCGTTCAGATGACATTTTACTGTCTTATAAGTATTTCAATACGAGACACGTGGAAGTCATAAGATATGTGCAGGATAATCGAAATATATTTTTCACTCCTTATGTGACAATTAAGCTTATTGAAGGTCAAGCCAAAGCTAATGAGCACAGAGTGTTTAGATACAACATACAGAGAGCCACCTATGAAATCATTACAAGAAGGTCAAGTGAAGCTCTTAGAGGTGGAGGGAACGTTTAGAATGTGTCACTCATTGATAAAAATTGTTCTTGTAAAAAGTAGATAATTTATAAATATTCATGTTCACACGTCTTAGCCGTGTGCCATAAAATTGCCATGGATACAACCCCTCTTGTTGATGAAGTATATACAATTAGCTCTTATATAAATGCATAGAGAGGTGAGTTTAATCCGTTACCCTACGAAGATTACTGGATGGATACATTCACATGCATTCCTGATCACAACCGTCTTAGACCGAAAAAAAAAAGATAAGTCTAAGTCAACACGTATTCATAATGAAATGAATGAGGTGCAGACAAGAATTAAAAATCGTAGTATTTACAAGCAAACGGATCATTCTCGATGCCGTTGCCCTAATATAAATGTTGGACCTTTAAGATCCTAAATTATATTATTTTGAAATTAATGTATGTTTTATATATAAAACTACTGCATGTAAAATTATGGATCACTAGTTTTTTTACGTTTCATGTGTTTATACTCCTGTTAACCTATGTGTTTTTTCTTCAGTTTGTATTTCAGGCGATGTCTCGGATCTTATATGAAGCTGTTTATTTTTCTTTTAAATTATATCACTCTAATGTGTTTTTTTTTTGAAACTCCTTTTAAATGCTTTTGAAATACTTTTGAAACTCATCTGATGCTCTTTTGATGCACTTCTGAAACTTTTTTGAAACTCTTCTGAAACTCTTTTAAAACACTTTTGAAACTCTTCAGAAGTGTATCAAAAGAGTTTCAAAAGAATTTAGAAGAGTTTCAAAGAGTTTCAAAAGAGTTTTAGAAGAGTTTCGGAAGAGTTTCAAAGAGTTTCAAAAGTGTTTCAGAAGAGTTTCAAAGGTCTTTTGAAACTCTTTTGATACACTTTTGAAACTTATCTGATACTCTTTCGAAACTCTTTCAAAGCTCTTCTAAAACTCAAGTCTAACTCTTCTGCAACACTTTCGAAGCTCTTTCAAAACTTATTTGAAATACAACTAGAAATGTGTAAAGCCAATATCAAAAACGACATCTCAACTTGTTCAAGGCAACAATTTAATAACGCCTCAATAAGTCATAAACCATCACAATATCTCAGCAACACAACCAACAACTCAACAAATAAAACATATTTAATATATTAAACAAAATAGTCTTAACAACAATTAGTTTATTACAATAACCTAAGTACCACAACCCCGTCTAGGAGATCGTCGAACTCGTATAGGGCGTTGCGCATATGTCGCGATCGGTCGAGAGCCCTCGTAAACCACTTGAGAGACCCCTCCTGCATAGGGATTGTATCTGTCATATCAACATCGTGAAAATAGTGGGAAACATCCTCGCCGACCTCAATGATATCCGTATCAGCAATGTCAGCAATCAGCAACGCTGTATGATCGTGACTACCAGATGTATCCTCACTTGCATGCCTCATGTGTAAAAACTCGTGTGCATATGGCGACCGCATGTAAGAAGGTAATGGTGTATAATGAAATCCACTTGTCCTAGGATCCTCATATGTGTGTGCCATCGCCGGTTCCTTATGAGCTCGTGCTGCTGCAGGTGTACTCCGAACATGCTAATGGCAGATTATAGACATTGTGTTGTCTAAAATCGCCCTCATGTTCTTCAAAATCTCTAGCCGCTCGGCCTTCGATGCCGAATATATACCTTGATCCACATTGAAGGCCAACTGTTGAAACCTCTCATGCTGCATGTTTATGACAATATAATATCAAAAACAAAAGACATTAACTCAAAAATAAATGATATTAAATAATCTTTTTAGAACAATATCATGAATTCAAATGAAGCTCCTTCTTCTTCGTAGCCCGCAATAGGATACTCGGAACGACTAACGCATATACATGTTATACTCCTAAACCATTCCATGTACCCAGGAGTACATGGGACTTCCTCAGCAATAGGCTTCTCAATAATGATGTTTTCACGCCGTTCATTTCATGTAGCAATATGTATAGCATGTATGACATCCCATGTGACATGTGCCCTCCCTCGTCGATCTATCTGATGAAGCTGAAGTAACGTATCGCATGGTAATAGTATCGACTAGCGGCAACGAAATTACTGAAGTATTCGGTCCAGCAAATGCCACTCCACTACATCAAAACAAATAAGTGAGGTTCATGCCATCCAAATATCTGAACCGAACAAGCAGTTTGGAGGCAAAATAGAGATAATCTCGGGCGTATAAGGACACCATATGAACTACATGTAAAAAAACCATCAATCCACAACCTACCTATATAAAATAAAAAAATAACATTGAAAATAGATTTGAAATTGAATAATACCATACCCATTGGGGACTATCATCCAATACGTCCAACTGGTCCCTATAGGCACGTAGTGTAAGAGTTGGGACATTCCTTTGATTCAATCTCACATTCTATCTATGCTCACATGGTGCACCTAAGTGTCAAGCATTATCTACATCAGCAGATCTAACCTTTGGAGTCTCAAGTCTGATGGGATGGAAAATGGGTAATCATTTTCATTCGATTGAATGAAGTGTTTACCTGTAGTAAGGGCAAGTATCCTCCTATCTTTGTTTGGATAGGGCTCGTTCCATGATAAAGTGCCCGATACAAACCGACGAGTATAGCAGAACCCCAGCTATAAGCAGCAAATGCCCCAGGTCTTCTAAAAGAGGCACATACATCAACTTCACTAAAAATCCGGATGTATCTGAAAGGATGACTCCACCTATGATTCGAAGAAGTGGCTCCCTCACAAACTGCTAAACAACCTCATCATCTGCATCATCATTCAAATGGAAGTCTCGGTAGAACTGATCGAAGAATGATAAGCGGAAACGGCCTTTAGAAAAGGCCTTAGCAGGAGTTCAACCCCAAACAACCTTACAAATATATCCTGTCACTACTGTAATATATAACGCGGATCTAGCCTAGTAACCGCGAACCCATCAATCTGTAAACCACTTAGAATACCGACATCTTGTAGTGTGACTATCGCCTCGCCAAATGGAAGATGAAATGTATAGGTCTCCTGCCGTCACCTCTCAACAAGTACAGAAATAAAGCTGACATCGAGTCGAATCTGGCCTATCCGATATACGTCATACATGCCAACATGCTATAAATAATATTGCACTCGTGGGTGTGCCATGCCCGATGTCTCCTTCCATATCTGCGTGTCATATCGATGACATCTAAACACCGGTAATTCCTGCAATAAATTCATTGCAATAATACATATCAATAACATAAACACATGCTAACTAATTAAGGATCATCAATCAATAATACATACCTCACTCTCAAATATTTTGGTTGATTTATGCGAGGCTTACTAAGTGAAAACACTAGGATCGCGAGGCCCTGGATATAAAACATTATGAGACATGTCGTACTACTCTGTCAAAATAAGTAAAAACATCACATAAGTAAAATATTTAAGCAAATAAAAACATCACATAAGTAAGTAAAAAATTAAAAAGGCATAAAATTAACTATAGAAAAAAATGTGATTATAGATCACTGAATACAAAGGCATGTTAACTCTTATGCCAAATCAAATGTCTACAAGAACACATGCATAGCACTGTGGCAAATTGTTGGATTCTTATAAACATCAAGCACTTGAAACTCATACAATATATCTGTTTAATATTCATGTGGTTTGATTTATTTGAACAAAAAAGCATAATTACTATGATAATGAGATGGAAGCCATAATGATGTACACTAAAATTTTTAATAGAATAATTTCAATGAATGTTAACCCAATAACAATAAACAACCAAGGCAATAGCTTAAATATGATTTAATTTTAAAATAAATTATATTTGCTTGAAACTGAGAATGTATTTATATAAGTAATTTATAATTCAAGTAATTTTGCGAAAATACCATGAAGAAAATGCCATGCATTTTAAAAGTATGGTGCCGTGGTTTAAAAAATCTTAATTTTTTTTAAAAAAAAATTAGCCTATTTATTTTTGAAAAAAATGCTATGAAATTGTAACAAACCATAATTAAATCATTTTCAGTTAGTAACAAAGCATATTTAAATTTTCATAGTTCAATTAAATCAAGAAGAAAGATTTACATAGCTTGGATTTGCAGCTGCCGTAGAGAAGAAAAGAGAAGGGGGAACATTGGGACTGTAAAAAAAATTAGGAAGGAGCAAGGAGGGGGACCACCGACCGAGAGAATGGAGCGAGAGGGGGACCACAAGGAGAACGAGTGGGGTTTCTCGCGAGAGAGGGCGGGAAAGGGGGCCACAGCGAGCGGGTCGCGAGAGAGGGCGAGAGGAGAATGAGGGCTCGGGCTGTAGCGTGTTTCTAAAAATTTGAAAACACCACCTCCAAGTGGCATTTTTATAAATGACAAACAGAGTGTCGTTTTTGAAGGTCATGTTGACTTTTCTGTGACACTGACGTGGTTTGAAAAATGACATTTCAAATGTCGTTTTTCACTTTAACATTATTTTTGTAAAATCTTTCGTTTTCACCTCAAATTCGTAAAACTGGTGTAATTTTACACCATTTATACAAACAGCTCTATGAATAAGGGCTGGTTCAGGTCCACCTTGACCTACGTTAGGTCCACATGAACGAATTATAGTTTACCATTTGGGCTTAATTCTAACTGCGTCCCTCCGCAAGTTTTGTTCACAAATTGTTGCCATTGTATTAGAAAATTAGGCTTTAAGCCTGGATTGGAGAATCAAATAATAAACCCCATCATCTTAGTTGGCACAAGTCCAAGAGTTCCTAAACTTAGAGCTAAACCACGTGGCATGTTTCTCTTTTACCAGCATTTCCATTCATTCACTACTAGCCTTAACCAAGAAATGATTCCTAATCGTCAGCCATATCTCTTAATGCTAATGGAGCGAAACATCTCTTAAATAACACCTTGCATCTTAGATGCCTCGTAGCAAATTCGTAGCAAATTACGCAGAAGGAAAGAGAAAAAAGCCAACGTACGAAGTACTTGAAATTAAATCGTGCACAACAAGCTAAAAAAAGGCGTGATTAAAAATTGACCCCTCATCATTGCCCACATCAAATGTTCGGTAGCTGACGTGGGGGACCGCATGGTGGACCGCAAGTCCACCGTTGGTAAATAGGACGGCTCATCCTTGGATGACCCACTCGTTACTTCCTGCCGCCATACGATCAAGATCAAAGGATCCTCAGCATCCAATCCCATCCCGCGGCACGCCTTTCTCGCCTTTCTGTTTCGCAAAGGAAAGAACGCAAAAAGCTTTGCTTTCTCCATTATTATCACCATCACGCTGGAAAAGATGATATTAATTTAAGTATAAAATATTCCAAGGGTTATGATCAAAGATCAGAAGGCGAAGAAGCTCGCGAGTCGTGGGGCTAAAATTGGTGATTATAATTAAAAAAAAAAAAAAAAAAAAAAAAAAAAAAAAAAAAAAAAAACCCGCAACGAACGGTCCGAGAACTCGCCGACCCGGCGCGTATGATGGATTGTAAAAGACGGTGGGGGCCTTTTATCATCTTAGTGCGTCCGGTCGCCCCTTCCCTTTTCGCTTGTCGCCCTTATTTCGGATTCGGGTGGCGAGATCTCCGGGCTCTTGGACTATGGGGAGCCGCAGCCGGCGGCTCGCCGCACCGAGCTCGCCTCTCCAGATCTGGAGTTCTCTTCGAGGTTACTCTAATGAAAGAAATTTCTTTTTTTTTTTTTCCTGAATTTTTTGAACATTGATGTCGCAATTTTATCGAGATATAGCTTCCTCAGAGACCGTAGCTTGTAATGATCGGAGGCAAGTTTGAAATGAGACTAGGATTTGTCTAAGAACAGCTCGTTTTTTTTTATTTTTTATTTTTGAGGAATTCTCCAAAGACGACGAGAATGTTTTTTTTTTTTTTTAATGAGATCTAATGCCGTTGCGATGTTAGTCTTACGAATTTGTGTAGAAATTCGAGGTTTTTTAATGTCTGGATATTTCCCCTACCAGAAACAGCCAGCTTCATTTTTCCACGGAGGTGCTCCGATTTCATGGTGATGTTAATGGTCGTCGTTACATCTTGGAATTTGACAGTGACTTATAGAAATTATCTACCGCCATTGGTCGTCGCTAGTCCATCAAGCGATCTAGTATAATGAAGTTAAATTATGGGTTCCATGTCGCAGAAATCTAAATTGCAAACTAGCATCATGATCATCCTCTTTATTCCACCGTATTGTTTTAAGTCCCAAACGAGTGCACACACGATCTAACTGGTTCGCCTTGCATGCAAATTCCGACAAGTGAATTTTAGCAAAACCAAGATCTTATTTGGAAATTCTACCATGGCTTTGATGATTATGTTGATATGCTATGTGACGATGTGTAACAATCTTCATGCTCATCAAAGCAACTTTTCGCCGTGAGCTCCTTGTTCATGATAAATTCAACCGGTTTGACTATAAGAGTACCTCACCACCAACAAATTTATTCTTGTCTTAACAACTCTTATGCAGATGTATAATACTAAAAGATGTTTACAATCGTTAAAAAAAAATTCTTGTTCATTCTTTTGATAGATTGCCTGCAATGTGTCCCACAAGTATTGGTGTTGCTCTGATCTAAAAAATTTAATAATGTGCATCTTCAAACTTGCTAGGTTTTTAAAGAAATCTTCTTATGTCACCCAGATGAGCAGTAGCAATGCTATTGGCTGTGGAAGGAGGAGGATTTTTCTCATCTTCAGCTACAGGGTATAGCAAAGGACTTGCTCTTTTGTTTCTAGGCCAAAGAAACAAGGAAAGACCCATGAGAGTTTCACCGTGGAACCTGTACCAGTTGGTGGAAGAAGGAGTTGACCCTAATCTTCAGCTGGCTTCCAGAAAAAACCAAGTTTCCTGCGGATGCGCTTCCTTAATTTGCTTTGGCCGCGCATCCGCTGGAAAGGATGGACCATGCCCTCCTAAAGTTGGTCCCATTCACCAGCCTGAAACTTTGCCAGATTCCTCTTCTGCTTCTGACTCTGGCAAAGTGTGTAGCATTAGCGATGGCATTGATGAGAGTGAGAAGAAGACATGTCTTAGAAGCAGCCTTAAGAAGCCATCAACAAGTTGTTCTATGTTAGTTGATCAAGCTGATGGTGCACATGACTCATTGCAAGAGGTGCCAACTTCTGTGTGTGCTTGCAGTGAGAGGATGAGAGTGCAGTGGACAGATGCATGTGGACTGGAGCTTGCTGAGATAAGAGAATTTGAACCCAGGTATTGTTGATGTAAAATATAAATTAATTATTCCATATTTCTTACAACATAAAAGTAGTTTTCATTTTTCAGAAAGAAACAGAACGGGACTATAGTAATTACTTTCTATATTTGTTATGATGAGCTCCAAACACATATTTCCAGATGATTAATTTTTCTTCCTAATTTTCTTTATGAAATAAAGGTTCCCTCTGGTTGGCCTTGTTTGCACATAAAATTTCTGGTAAAAGCTTGCTCTCTCTGTTTTGACTTTTGTGCATGGATGATCAAATTTTTGATTCATCTGCAGCCCTCTAGCATGTATTTGTTTATGCATCATGCATTTAGTTATGATGAAAAGTACATGTTTGATCACAAATTTGAAGATACAACCTACATTACTGACCTCAAATATAAGGCCTGCCTTTTAAATGCGACCTAGATGCTTGATCGCGGATTCTAATTTGTTCAAGAAAATACCAATCGCATGATAAAATTTGTTGTTTATTCTCATGACAGTAGATTTTTGGAAATAGAAAACTATCTTTTGTACATATATTTTTTATTGTCTAAATTTGAACAGCAATGTTACACGGGGACATGTCAAGATGACTTGAAAAATCTGATGATAACTCTCTGAAACCCCAACATGTTGGCATGTGTCTGTTCTTAAAGAGAGCTTGTATGTGCATAATGTAAAATCAATGGAAACAACTGCTTCATTGCTAAACGACAATAACAAGACCCTTAAGTAATGTTATTCTTGAAGTGTTAAATGCTTTTATTTTAAGGGAAGAAGTGTTAAGTGCTTAATTGGAAGATGGTGTCATAGTTTAACAAGAACATGTGTCAAGTATTGTTATGAAGTGTCCAAGTTTCTGTCTCAGAATGAAACATGAAAATTAAAGCTGGTTGGTAATACTGTCAAACAGTGCATGCCTTTATCTATGTACTTGATTTAAAAGAGCAAATTTGGGCCTTTGTGGTTTGTCAGTATTTCTCCAACCTTGACATTAGCTTTTTCTAACTGAAATTTACTCAAAAGAATTTTATATAGTGATAGGTTTTAGTAACCATTTTGCCATTTTGTATAATGGAAACATCCTTTTCACCTGTCGTGCTTCCTCTTACATCGAATCCTGTGTAACCACCTTCCCTCCCCCAACTGTCTCTAGCCCCCCTCCCCCATTCCCACCTTTTCATATATCCTAACTAATTTGGAGGTTGTTTAGGATGTGCCGAACTGCCTGTTAATTAATTGATGTAAAATTCTTTCCTAATACATCCAGGGAAGAAAATCCCGGAAGGGTGGCTCCTCACCCTCTCTAAAGTCTCAATCTCTCTTCATCTTGCACCCCCACATATTCTTACCCATGTCCACAGCCACCCTCTTATTTTGCTTCTCTTTCCTTTCTCATGATAGTTTTTGTTTTCCTCTATGGTCTCAACATGCATTGATACTAGTAGACACTAATATAATATCATCATATTGCATTTTTTTAGTAATGTTCCTTCGCAGCATTTATTCTTTATGGGTTTGGCCCCATGTAGTAGTTTTAAGCATCTATAAAATGTGTCTTGCTTCTAATTAAGTTGAAATTGTAACACTGCATGCTCATATTTGCTAAATGGTTTCCTGCATTACTAACTTAAGATGGATATTCTTAGACAGTTGCACTTAAGCCTGGGGAGTGGTGGCTTGCTTGAAAGAGGGAACAGAAACTTTCCCTCATGAGATTGGAGTTATTGAATTTATTTTTTTGATATTTTCTGTAAGTAGCGGATTCTATGTCCTATCTCTCAGGCAAAGAAGCACATCCTCTTGTTTTCTTATGAGCTACTTTGACACAACTGATATTTCTAAAATTCTGTATCATTGCAAAATACTTTCTTTCAGGCTTTTTGTTCTATTTGGTTGTTTGAGCATGAGTGCTGCCAGTTTATATGCTTCAATATTCCGCTCAAGTTTAGATCACATCTAGAAGAAGTTGTTTAAAATATCATCTCATACATCTCAAATTGTTAATTTATTACTGGATCACTACCATCTTATGTGCATTGGATTTTTTTTAAATATTAGGTCTCAATTTTATCTTTTCCCTTCATGGCATTCTCCTTGTAGTCTAAAATTAAGGATAATTTACTTATTTAGCGTCATTCCTAGCATCATTAAATAAATTAATCTGTAAAGGATTATGCATTTTGTTCCATCCCTCTTTAAAGCTCTATATTTGCTTATTTTGAAACTGCCTCAAAATCTGAAATCATTGAGATACCTGATTTGTTGTTGGTTGTTTCTGCTTTGAACTTTGAACCTGGGAATTCTTTCACTTCAACATGGACTTCTGCTTTCTTAAGCTACAGATAGATGTCCAAAGTCTATAGTGGCCTGTTGGCTTGCATAAAATGATGATCAAAAGTTAGATCTTTTCAGTTTCTAATGCACAAACAACCTACTGTGTCTTGGTACTCGTGAGTGTTCATGTGCTATTGTTTTCTTGTCTTCCTAGTCCATGAAATGTAAACTTTTGAAAAAGCTATTTAATGTCACAATTTCTAGTTATGTAATTATATGTCAATGAACCATGTTTTTAATGTTGCTTAATTTTTCAGTGATGCTGGCTCATCTGATGATGAATTTGGACTCGGAGGTGACAGATCATGTGAGTGTGTTATTCAGTAGGCTACTGTCTTCTGTATATATGGAGTTACATTATCCATTAGGCAAGCATGATATTTTTCTTGGGCAGCGACAATATCTGTTAGGTGATTGGCTGGCCTTATATGACCCAAGCCTGTTAAACTTGCCTGCCATACATTGCCTCCATTCATCAATACGGCTTTGAGCAAGGATAACTAAACCTTAAATTATTGTATGTTTTCCTCACTTTCTCTTCATTGTAGCCCGTGGTTGCTACCATGTCTTCAGGATTTTTGGCTCAGAAAGGGTTTCAGGTAGCCCTTGAGTTTGAATTGGCGGGCCACTACCAGATGCACAGTCTTCAGCATCCTCTCACCATCATGGTTGTTTTTCTGATCTGTCTCTGCTTTCATATGTCAAATGTTTTTGGAATTAATTGAAGGCCTTGCAATTCCTTGCTTTATAGCGGTTGTACTCTACTTCTTTATAACACCCCCAATTAATACAATGAGATCATTAAAAGGATTCATGATATATTGCATATGCAAAAGGTTTTGAAAGCCAAATTTCTTGCGAGCACACTTTTGGAATATGAAAATTGTCAGCGTTAACATATCCAGTTCCTTTCACCTATTGTTACCCTCGAGTGTTGCCACTTTTACAGCTGTCCAAAGATTGGATTATCAGTACCATAACAACTGAAATTTAATGAATTGCCAAGGGTAATAATATTGTTAATTCAATGAATTGCCAAAGGAAAACCACAGCAGTGCCTTGCTAGCCCGCATTAGTAACAAGAAGAAAAGCAGCCTTTGGGGCACTGCAGGGCTCTTTGACAAAAGGTAGAAAAGAATTCTTAGCATGATCAATACATGATGCCAGTTTAAGGGCTCCGGTTACTGGTTTAACACAAATGAACACACAAAAAAAAAAAAAAAAAAAAAAAAAACTCATTGGTAGGGATAGCATGGAATATTGAACTTCTCATTTGCACTAATGAAATGACTAAGAATTTCATCCAAAAAAAAAAAAAAAGAACTAGTCAAAATTTGTTTTTAGCACTATATATTTATAGACACACCTCTTAACCAGCAAATTATATGGCTCTCTGTGTACACCTTGGTTCTCACCCAAAAGATGAGTTTCTCATGTCTTTATGAAGATTTTATGAGGATTTTCTCGATGCACAATTAATATGAAAGAACATTATTAACATCATTAATCCAAAACTTCTGCTTGGGCTGCATCTATTTTATTTCTTCAAGACCACCAGGTCTGGCTTGTGCTTGCTAGCTCAGACCTGCCATGGCAAACAAACTAGGAAGGGTTTCAGTGATGGATGGTGGTGGAGGGAAAGAGTGAACGAGGTATTTTAAAATATCTCTAATTATAAAAGAAAGAAAAGAAAAGGAAAGAAAAAAAAAAAAGTCCTTTCTTCGAGGGATTCTGATTCAGTGGGACATGTATCGGATATAGACCGCGTTAAGTAATCGTGCGATGATTGAAGCAGTCGTACTTACCGCATCACGTTCTTCTATGCGCGCTGGTCGCCTGGCCGTCAACTGGGGGTGTAGGACCATCGATGGCTCCATCTGGACCGATCGCGTTTCGCACCGCCGAAGGTACACCGTAGCTTGTTTTTAAAACTCTCGGTTCCGGGTGAAAGGGCGGCAACTCTAAAAACCGCCTCTCGACTCCTGAAGGTGGGAAGGTAGCTCTTCTGGCTTCAGAGGCCGGAAACGTGTCCTCTTTCCTTCGCAAGGATCCTTCCACGGGAGCTCCGATCTCGTTCTTTTCTCCTCTCCTTTATTATTACTTCACCGGTCGTCTTTCGTCACTCGACGCAAACCCTAAGCTTCGCCTGGAGGAGGCCGTGGCAGCGATCTCTCCCCCCTGGGGATCGCGAGGCGAGGTATCGAATTTCCCCCCCCCCCGCCCTTAAAGTTAGGGTTCGTTGTATGAAAAATCCGGCGGAGAAGAGCGTAATTTGGTACCTTTTCTTGATCTTTGCCGTGCTGAGAATTGAATTAGGGTTCTTGTTGGTGATTGCCAGTGCTTAGTTTTAATATATCAATTGTCTGCCAAGTTTGCCAATTTACGTCCTTTTTCTTAAGCTTGAAATCTTGGTTTTTTTTTTTTTTTACCCCACTATCTTTCGATCGTTCTGATTGTTACAACGTTCAGGAGATTGTTTCGTAAATTGTGCCTTATGTTCTGTGTTGTGCTGATGTGTTTATATCTTTTTCTTTTGAAATTTTTGATGGCTTTGAAGTAGCTCAAGATTAGGATTCCAAAAGGATTATGATTTGGTGAAGCTCTGGCTTGTTCCACGCTTCCTGACCACGTCGAGCTAGAGGTGAAAAGAAGCTAATTTGGGGGGTGGTTACACCACCATGACGAATCCTAAATCCAACGGATTTCTGCTGGACATCTGTTTAGGTTTTTAAGCAAAACTTAAGCAATTGAACCTGTAGCTCTAATATATTCCCATCTTCCCAATTAGTCGATTGATATCATAACCTGTTATCTATTCTTAACTGTAGCGTCTATTCACCATCTATTATGATGGGTTTTTAACCTCCACATCTAGCTTCTGCTCTGAAAATCTGGTCAATTAGCACGTATGCATTATATGTAGATCCGCCCCTGTGTATGCACGTATGTATGTATGTGCGTGCGTATGAATGTATGTATGTAAGATATATGCATGTCCCTATGCCTCCCTTTGGAAGATTCATGTATCATATTCTTCTAGATACTTGGATGCTTGACGCTTATGTCATGTGTCCAAATAACATGAGGCATTGAAGTGTATGGGAATTGATGGCTGATGCATTCTCGCTTGGATCAAAGGAGGATTGGGGGATTATAAAATTTATTTGCTTTTGGCTTGAAATGGGTTCCTGTAAATAGACAAACATGGGCATGTCTGTGACTGCTTTCACAAAATCTAATTAATGGCATGGTGATTTGATTCAGGAAAAAAATTATATGGTACACTAGGGTGGATTAATACTTTAGGTCAGCCCATCTATTTTCCCATTGGATTCTCATCTAGTTGCTATGTAAAAATAGTTCCCTAATAATTGGTTATGATTGCAATGGATGGGGGATAGTGGATTGTTATCTAGCAAGGAAATTGGTGGTTGAATAGAAAGTCTTGGTCCACATGGGTAATACCATATCATTTCTCTTGATTCAAGGGCATGCAAACTAATTGTTTTCCATATAGGACTGGAGTGATAGACTTAGGGCTTTAAAACTTGGTTTTGGTCCCCTAGGCATAGTTTTAGTTTTGGCAGTTTTACCCTGGGTTTTGAAGCCTTGGTTGAAGAAGTCAAAGAGATGTAAAAATATATAATTTTTTTAAAAAAAGGAGTCATTACTTTATGTGGTTGTATTGTGTTTAATCTAAAATCGTATTTTGTGTAATTTAGGTACTTTTATGCCAAAACTAAACTTATTGAAGTTTAATGCATTGAGCTTGCCAAAGAAATGTATAAACTTATTGAATATCAATACCAAATACTACCTGTTAACTAACATAACAAGTACAAAAGAGCGTAGAATTAATTACATATCGTTATTCAATACACTTCAAGTAATCAGAAGGATAAAAGTGAAGGGCATTGAGGTGACATCGATAGTTAGTCCTTATGTCCCCTAAAAATTCTTAGAACCAGTAAAAGATCCTACCTCCCAAAATGGCACATTTTCGAATCAAACAAGCACATGCCTATTTCATGTTGCAATTTTGTGCATAACATAAATGTACATCACATAAATGTATTGATGCCTTGATGGATTAAATTGCAGCTAACTAACCAAATAATGGAGCTTAGAGAAAATAATGGAACTTAGTTATATTTTTTAATAATATTGAATTTTATAAAATATAAAACTATTTATTTTTAAACCAATAAAAAAAAGAAATAAAGCTGTTCTAGTTGGTTTCAATTAAGATCGAGATCAGTCTTTACCAAAATTGCTCTATTTTGGCCTAGACTGATTGTTTTTGTCCGAAACTTAAGCCTCGCTCACACTCATTCTCTTTCTTAATCTCTTTTAATATGTAGTGCATGAATTATGAGATACTGTGGGGTCTTATTATCATGAACTAAGAATTTTCTTTTATATTTTCATTATCATCATTAAATAATTTAAATATTAATCCTCAAACATTACATACAAATAGCTTAAAATTACTAAAACCACAAGTACTTTTGTAATGTCATTTATGATAGGTCATCTCCTTTAATTAAAGCATCTCAGTAGCTCAGATAATTTTCTTTTATTGCTGGTGCTTTGGGCTAAAAAGGTAACTAATAATAAATCATTTTATATGGTTGGCAATGGCTTGAGTTGGTCCAGGTTTAGGCTAGGAGAATAAACTCATGAAACCTTGATCTATGCTTAATCAGACTAGATATTGGGTTAGGATCCTTTGACCCATAACCATCCATTAGTTGTTAATTGACCCATGAACTATTATGCCCAGCACGAACCAAAGCAAAACCTACTTGACTTGACAACTAGTGTTAGGATAGATTAACTGCTCTCAAAGTCCATATTCGAAGTACATGACTTGACCACAAACAAACTGGCCGGACTCAAGTAGAAGTCTATCCTTATGATTTGAGTTGGATCAAAGCTGCTTACCGAGCCTATCTCAAGTTTGGGTTGAGAGAGAGAGAGAGAGAGAGAGAGAGAGAGAGAGCTATGCTTGACTCAAACTAGAAAACCTTTGATGCAAACCTAGCCTAAATAGGGTCAAGTTGAGTTAGGTTCTCAGCTTGGCTTAGTTTTTGCGATCCTTGAGCACAGTTTGAAAGTCTATGGTACGAGGGCACGTCAATCACACATGTGCTTGCATCTACTCATGGTTTGTCAATAATGGATGGTATGGTACAGTATGTGCAGTGATACATACCATGGTACTGTTGATTTTGAATAGGAAAGTTTTTTCTTTTCTTTTTTATTTTTGGGGGGGGAATGTTGTTAGTATTCTCTTCCATTTTTTCCTAGCTGCTTTAATCAATTTTTCATATTTGCAATTATTCTCATGCATATAATAACAAAAAGTAGAGATCAGGCATGTGAACTTATTATTTTCCATGGGGGCAAAAATGACAGGCACAAACCCCTCAAACTTATGCTATTTAATATAGTTTAAATACAGAATTGTTTCTAATTTTGGGGATTTTCTTTAAAGTTGCTTGAACCAATTATGTTGGAGTCAAAATTTGGCTTTGCAATTAAAGTGAAACATGAAGCCATAAAAAAGATTGCTCAACAATGAGTCTCATGTTGAGAGTTAGATAGTATATGGTAGTCTTCTTCAGTTGCCCTGAAAAAAGTTTTATTCAGTTTATATGCTGAATTATGGAAGTCTTGGATCATTATAATTATTTATTGCAATGTTATAGGTTTTTCATGATATAAGGTTCCAGTAGGATTCAAATTTTGCAGTCTTAGTGGTGATTATTTCGTAAAGTCCCTGTTGAACTCAATAACCAAGGTTGACCTCCCTATCCTTGGCTAGCAATGGGAGGAACTTCATTATTAGAGTTAGCTTCTAAAGGAGATTTTCCTGTCTGTTTAAGTTCCATGCAATTTCTTTTTTTTTTTTTTATAATTTTTTGTTGATGTTGAATAAAATGATGGCTAGAACAAATTAAATCTATCTTGTGATGTTTTGCCATTGGAATTCAGTTAGAGGTTGAATTTTACCTTATTGAATCAATCCTATCCTTTCTATTCCCTCTATTTGTTTTTCTGTTTCCTTTCTTGTTTCAAAAAAATACTCTTTTGTTGACTGAACTTAAGTCAAGACAGCGGATTTAAATTATTACAGAAGAGTAGTAATTTTCTTGGTCATCTTGTATGGATGCATGTTGTGGCTGATAGTATATCTAATTGTGACATGTATGTATCAATTCATACATAGATATGGATTTGGACACATGCACTGTGCTGCATAAACTTAAATATTGTCACATTGTGCATGCATCCAATCTTAAGCATGGCCATTCAGATAAATCACCAACTCTACTGATTATTGGGTAGTGTTTTACCAAAATAGATGAACTAATTCTTAGTGATTTTCGAACATTATCATATACAATTGGATTCAGGAATAATAAATATTTTGTTTTCTCATAGTGTTGTAATCTATCTTTATAACTATATCAATAGAAGGAACCTGACGTTATAATCTAGAGAAAAGTCACTGAATTGTCCCTACAGCAGTAGTGTCCGAACTTTCTAGTGACAGCTCATATCAATGCAGATTCAAAGCTGATTGCTGATTGCAAAAATTTGAGATAGGATCTGGTGGTGAGATTCCTGTGAAGGGTGTGATCGCAGGCTAACTGAATTACCATGAAGACTGGCAGGAAACAGATTCAAACAACTACAGGGGCACGTAGGGAAAACAGACTTGACTGCACCAAATCCGTTACTATGAAAACTGCCAAGCAGAGATGGAAAACAACAGGTAATATGGTGGCATTGTATTGTAGCATATATAGGCTTGAAAAGCTAACCTACATCATTTTGTGTGTATTCATCGAAGTGCTTCCATTCAGGTAGATCTTCAACAATCTCTTATTAATTCTGGACTCATATCATAGCTTAAACATGGAAGTGTATGGCCAACAATATATTGCATATAGTTAATACTTTGGTTTCTCTGACGTATCCAAGGAGGCTTAACAATAGTTTGCTGTGTTGTCTTGTGAACCTTCTTTTTGCAGAAAATTCTTTTTCTTTTCGTTTTCTTTTCCTTTTTTTGCCCTTTTTTTGGAATTCTAAATTACTTCTGAATTCAGGGAAAAAAGTTTCTCCAAAACAATCATCCCAGCTGCAAACCCAAGCTATGCAAACTAGCTTTGAGGAAACAACACCTGGAAATTCTACATTTGTATCGAGGCAATGTCTACAATGCGCTGGGAAGCTTAAACTGCAGCTGTTTCCAATAGATGAAGTTACTCGAAAAGGGATGGAGCAGGTGAGATCAAAACCTGAAAGTATATTAATGACATTTTTCACTCTGCTTATGAGTAAAAATAGTTATGACTAAAAACTTTGTGGCTAAACCAACATTTAAAATGCAATGTGATCTGCATTCTTGTGAATATCACAGGGTCAACATAACCCTTACCTGGAGCTGATTTTATCATCTCGAAAGAAAATATCTTCAGTGCTGAAGCACCTCAATGTCAAGTGGGGCAGTTCAGAATCTGTGTCAGGAGAGCTAATGCTCTTTCCATACAATGCACGGCCAGACAATCTTGTCAGTCGCAGAAGATGGACAATAAAAGATTCTGATACTACTGCAGCTGATGTGTATGCTTCCATCGGTAACCCTGCTGTTTTCCGTTTGAGGTATGCATCATATATTTGTTCCGGCTGTGCATGTAATTCTGCTCTGTTGTGGAAAGTTCTCATTCATGATTAAAATGAGCTGCTCAGCTAAAATGCATCACTTGGATATTCTTTTTCAAGATATGGATGGTTCTCCGATTTTGAGCCAACCACCTGTGGGATATCTCTGTTGCCTCTCAATTCTGAAGACAAATTACAAACTAAAGAAATTCAACCTATAACTGATGCGAAAGTGTCTCCACGTCCTGTATCGAGCATGGAAAATGAGCCACTGTATAGAGATAATTCATTAAACCAAGTCACTGGTGCAACCCTTGTGTTGGACAAATCAGCTCAAGCAGTGGTACTAATCTCCTCTGATTTATTAGCCAACAACTTTTTCACCATTTCATATCTTTAATGATGATATGTTTGACTTGTTCTTTTGTTTTTTTGGAGAAGAAGGATAATCAGAGTGTAGGTAAAAGTGACTTGCTTTCATGGGCTGATTGTTTATCTAACATAAGCATTGGAGCTCTGCTATCTGAAGCACCACCAACTTTAGATGCCAACCTTTGCAGTCAATTACCTGCACAGAAGAACTCAAGTCTTCAGCAGATTCCAATTACCTGTGATTCATTTGATGCTGCTATTGCTTCCCTTGTCGCCCATCATCAAACCACAGATCAGTCCACACAGGTGCCCCACTCATCCATTTTGGATGCTGAAGAAACATGCCATGCATTTCCATTTCGTAAGATCACTTCAAACAATGGTGATCCAGCTTCATCCAAAGATGGTCTTATCAGTTCAAATTCCATTGGACTTAATGATATGGTAATTATTTTGCTTCTCATGCTTCAGTTTGTACTAATTTAATTGTTTAGAATGTTGTTGTTATTATTCATAATGGAGAAATGATTAAGACTTGTTGATCAACTACAATATGTGCAGCTAGGCGCTCAGGTGGGGCATGCACCAGCAGATCACTTTTGTCAAGAACCCGCCACCAATTTGCAGATCCACAGAATGAGTGATGTAATTCCAGGGCCTCCAGCTGGGTTGCAGCCTAACACTGGGGATAATGCTAGTAAAGAATTGAAAACAAGTTCAGAGCCTCAAATGGAAGCTTTCCAGAACAGCGATTTTGGGAGAGTGGACATCTATTGGGTACCAATAATGCTCTAAAAATATTTTCCTCTGCTTGTTATTCAACTTTAGTTTCAGTAACTGGAAGACAGCTAATATTTCTGTTTATTTTTCCATGACTGCTCAGCCTGAGTCCTCGGCTGCTCTGGAATACATAGCAACTTGCTCTAGACAGACGAACAATGGTGATACTAGTCTTGGTACATTGTTTGAGACAAGTCTGGATGCATTCCAGAACTTTTCTATTTTTTGAAACAGAGGTGTCCTAGTTTTGAAGCTGCTTCATAGCTGGTTCCTCTTTGTTCAGAAATTTCAAGTAGGTGAGGACATATATTTGTTTCGTTGTTAGATTCATATGGTCGGGTCTGAAAGAAAGTGGGAAGTTGATAGTGTTAGAATAAAATGACCTGGTGACATTTTCTCAGTTTTTAATGCAACAATAAACATCAACATTTTAAGTTGGGTTCTACTTTTTACTCTTTTAATATAATCTATTTAAGGCCTATGGAGAAGTTTTGTTATGCTTAATATCTTTAGTTTAATTGGTATGTCTTAATTCTCCTTTATTTGAGTGGTTTTTTCTCCACCAAATTATCCATCTAATCGTTGGTGTTATGTTGCTGCACGTGTTTTTCTCTTTTTCCCCCTCTTAGCCCTTGTTTGGCAAAGTGCTGCGAGCTTTCGATGATTTAATACTTTACTAAGTTCATGATTTATTCAGTAAAAAATTTTGGAACATCGTTCAAACTATAATTTTTAATCCTATCGGCTGACTAATAGTATTATTGTTTCTATTCCATCCTGAAGCGTAAGCTAATCTCACTTTCTTCATTTTTGTTTGTCCACCTTCTAAAGCCACGAAAACTAATATTACAAAGCCCAAGCACCAATTTCTTGGCACTAGCATCAAAGTAGCTTCAGTTTTATGAAATAATGTGTAGTTCTTCTAGAGATTAGCCTTGGAGACAACGTTATACTAAGCTGTTTTTTCAATGCCCTTGAAATTTAATCGCTGTAACAATATTATCCACTGCCGTTTTCTTATTTATATTTGATATTTAACCACTGCTTTAGCTGTGTTCTTAGTACCTTTTAAATTGCGTTATCCTTGATTCTTTTTCTTGTACCTTTAAATTTTAATTAAAATGTATCACTGCTGAGTTATTTATTATTTGCTAGCATTCAATCATCATACGGTAAGCCCATCAACACGATCCTTTGGTATTTTGTTTTAATCAACAATTTTCCATGTAATCAGTTCCAGAGCAACGGGGTAACGCAATGGTAAGAATGGCATATTTGTAGCGGTTGGGGCTTATCCCAAGTGGTTCAATAGCTGAGCTGCCCCAACAACACGTTCCCACCAAGGACTATGATTGGACCAATCCTGTAACTCTCGCTCTATGGGAGGTAAATTCATCGATCACCCCATTATATTAGATTCATGGTGTCTCAACATATGCGTACAAGCTTGTATTAGGTGCATATTTCATCGTCATATTTGTACGAGAGATGAGGGAGATCATGTGATGAAATTAGCTCGCCCCAGCATCGTGAAGTTACTGGCATCACAATGCTGATAACAATCCGGACAGCAAAGCTTCGGTTCACGAGTAAATACCAGAGCGGAGCCGAAGCCTGCACGGCCTGTTCTTCGATGGTATAAAATAATCTATCCTCATGCGCTTTACGTTCATAATGTGGCAGAAATGATGAAGTATTTGCATGAAAATAATCGGTCCATTGTGACATGAAATCTGAAGATGTATTGCTTCGTGATATAGGTTTAGTGTTCTTGTCTAAAATATCTTGCATATTTTCCGGGATATTCTTTTGATTTTTCAAAAAAAAATAAAATAAAATTTGACTTTTCAAAAAAAATTTCAAGGATATAATGCGACATAACAGGTTTTGGAGAGACGATGCAGGATCCATGCCTCCAAACACTTTTCTAACGCACCACACTGGTCAAATCAACTGGTTATGCATATTCTTTATTTTTAATTTTATCATATTATTATGATTATGGTTTTATATAAAACTTATCATGATGTTGACTCGAAATCCAAGATAACAACATAACAACCATTGTATGCCCATAAAATGTGACCTCATTAAGTATGCAAGGCATTAATTAGGATATCACTAATTAACTAAACAACAAAATAAAATTTTAAATTTATTATTTCAGCATGTCCCAAAAAATTTAAAATCTATAATATTATATTAAATTTTTTTTTTGATATTAAATATAACTTGAAATTTAAAAAAAATCATAAGCCTTGATGATAGTTTTACTCGCATAATTATGCGCTTACCCATCAATATCCCAATAAATCTATTAACATGAATTTGAAAGGGGAGACATAATAAAATACAACAATAAAACTTTAATCTTAAACTAGTTGATGTTGGATATATGAATTTTTTTTCTTCATTCAGCTTAATTTTAAGTCATATTTTTTATAAGATGTAAAAATTTTAAATAATTTTTTTATTATTTCCTCTTACATAATTTTTGATTTATTTCTACCTCCTTTTCTTTCTACATATTTTAAATTATGCTTTCACATAGGTATATCTTTAGGTTTATGTTACACATGTCTAAACCATATAAGTCATTATTTTCTTTATTTATCTTCGACTAGTGTTACCTCCATTCTTTGACGAATGATTTTATTTCTTATAATATATATTTTTTATTACTATGCATCCATCTTAATATTTTTATTTTAGTCACATTCATTTTGTGTATATGTACTTTTCTAGCTATCCAACATAATATACTATAAATCATAGTTAGTCTTATGGTTGTCTTATAAAATTTTTCTTTCAACTTGACAAATACACTACGATCACATAATATTCTAATTGCACTTCTTTATGTCATCCAACCTGCTTTAATTTTATGGATGTCATCATCTTCAATCTCTTCTTCCTTACAAATAATCGATCTTAAATATTAAAAATGATTAATTTTAGGAACTTCATGGTTTTTAATTTTTACTCTATATTCATCTATATTTCTAAGTATACTAAATTTACATTTCACATATTTTATTTTTGTCCTACTTAATTTAAAATATTTAGATTTTAATGTATTTCTCCATATTTTTAACTTACGATTAGCTCCAGCCTTAGTTTCATTCATTAGTATTATATCATTTATAAATAACCATGAAATATCATTTTGAATATTTAAAATAATAGCTCAATAAACAATGATCACCCCTACTAGATAATTCAAATAAATAATTTAAATATATTTTCTTATTAATCAAATATATAACATATTCATTTAAAGAAATATCAATAGAATCTATATTCTAGAGATTTTCGGTTCATATTTAAATTATCATATAAGTTTGTCATAATGCATTTGTATATCTAATCTAATTATGTCCAAAATTATGTTCTTATCATCAATCTCCATTAATATACAACTTTCATTGATAGAATACTAATCAATATATATATTACATCAACCACTAGATATTAACTAATGTTTAATCCCCACTAGTAAGATCTTGACCTTACATATTGCCTATCAATTACAGGTATCAATAAATATTTAGCTTTTACTAATATGAGATTTTAATCAATGTACATTTCTCATCAACCATGGATATTTGATATAGTTGACATTTAAATTTGATTTGGCTTAGAATTTTGAAAATAACATATATCATATATTATTCATGGTTCATATATATGTGTGTATAAAATCATAATTGATAAGCATAATAATCTATCAATCATAAATTGATAAATATGATAATATATATTAAATCATAAACTAATAAGCAGGATCAAAATCATAATTCATAGCATTATATTTGATAAAATAATTTGCAGTTCCATTTTATCTTTCAATTAAAGCATAATTTAATAAAAATCCATATTTTGCATATCAAACAATGGTTATTAAAATAGTGCATGAAAAATTTAGAAGAGATGAGTAATCACTTACAAATCATAGTAATTTCTATCAATTCTGATTATTCCATATAGAAGCTATCACATAATTTAATGATTGAACCATATGAATAATTAAAATATAATTATTAGGATTGGACTAAACATCGGCTGAGTCAATGAATTGGATTAATGGTTCAATTGTCTGATCAATGGGTTAATGATTGAACCATATGAATAATTAAAATATAATTAAAGTTGACAAAGATGATCCATAATAATAAATAAAGATAATTTTTCTATTAAATTCAACTAATTTAGCAGCTTTGAAATTTAAGTACTTAAAATTAAGCTATTTAAATTACAATAAAAAATAATATCCATATTCATACTTGAAATTGATTTCCAATTTCTAGAAGAATAACAACATTTGAAATCTTCTATATTTGTTAGAGAAAGAGAGAAACAAGAAAGAGAGAGAGGGAGATAGGTTGGTTTAAAAAGAGGGAAAAAGAAAAAGAAAAGAAGGATTTAAGCCTAAAAGAAAGAATTTTTTTTTTTAAAATTATACTAATTAAAAGTTTCTTTTAAAGGGGATGAAAAAAGTGATCCAATATTATTGGTGCACTATAGGCCATCCGATCAATACAAAAATTAGCTGGCTTATCTAGTTTTGAACAAATCAATTATGTAATTGGTCTAATTAAAGAACTAAATTGGTCAAGAATTCGATCCATTGGTTTACCAATTGAACCAATCAATTTAGTCTAAGTCTAATAACAATAGTCTCAAATTTATTTCCTAAATCTTAAATATCTTTGGATCAGGTAGGTCTACCAAGCTAAAAATATTTCATCTGAGAGAAGAATAATAATATAATAGAAAAATTGATATTAATGGGGTACAATGCTATCTAACAAGGCTAGGGTAAGGATTAACATGCTCGAATCTCTTCATCAGGGTCACCTTTAGACATGTCACCCAGTTCCTGACCCTAGAGATAGAAAGTGGGAAAGAAAGATAACGAGATGAGAGGGAAATAAGGAAAAGAGAGAGAATGAGAGGCCTCTCTTGTTGTCTCACCGCAGGGGTGACTTCTTCCTCCTCTACTCATGTCTCCACGACTCCACCCAGCCCAGACAAGAGAGAGAGAGAGAGAGAGAGAGAGAGAGAGAGAGCGCCCACCATGGAGGGTAATCTATTTGGCAAGGTGATGGCATTTGTTTAGAAAAAGTATTTAAACAGTCTACCAATGACAAGATATTGGACGAGTTAGAAAGAATGATTGGGATGATTTGGAGAGTATGGTTGGAACGGGGACTTCTGTAGGTAAATTTTCTATTGAAAAACTTAGATGATAACCCATCTGGGTGTTTTCTGGTGGCAATCCCAGCCAAGAAGAAGCCACCACGGAACTTTTTGTAGCGATCAAGTTCCACCTGGGTTCCGTCAAGAAAAAGTATTGTGTTTTTTTTTATGCCATGTATGATCGTGCACTCTTCAGTAATTATGGAGATGGGCCTCAATTATCCAACGCTAACATCGTTCTTCTCCTATCATAAATTGGATTGGTAGCAATCAAGTAGCTTCGTAACCTGGTTCGTATTGTCCTAACTCTGGACAAAGTTGAGATAAACCGATCTCTAGAAGGACAACCCAAGAGCCACATGAGAAGAGTATATGTGAGTCCCTATCAGCTACATAGGCTTGGTTGTTAGATTAAAATTTTATCAAAATTTTAAACTTAAATCTGATAATTTTATTAAATAGATAATTCAATCTAACCAACAATAATAGATTGGATCAAGTTGAATAGGTAAGCTTTGTCACCTCTATTTATTTGTGATGATGATTCCCGGCTTGAGCTACACGAGCCAGGTGGTTGGAAAGACGAGAAGAAATCATAAGCTGATTATTTCCTATCAATGCTTCTTTTTTAAAAAAAAAATTTTTGAGCAAAAACGTTAATTAGAAAGTGGGAAAAGCCATAGAAATTCTTAGAAAAAGATTAGGATACGTGAAGTTAATATACGGGCTCATTTTAACTAAAAACTATGTTGTCTCTAGTGGAGGAAGCCCGAAGGAGCACCATGGCATATGCCTGCGATTTCTCATGAATTTGCTCGTGATGAGTGACTGCGCTTGTATCATATGATGTCTGCATACGAGTTACACCAAGCACCACACCACACAAAGTCACCTTTCAACGAGTGCTTAAAGCTTTAAAAGCACTTAGGCCTTTAAAATTTAAAACTTTTATTTTTAACAATAATTTTTCATCACACTAGACCTTTATCATTTATAATCATTATCATCATCATCATCACCATTCTATTACATGCATTACCCTTCATCACCACCATCATCATGCCACCATTTGCTACTATCGCTACTACTATATCTACATCACTAACTACTTTTATCACTTTTATTATCCACTACCATATCTTCACCGATCAATTCTTTATGATTTTTAATTAAAAATAGTTTTTTTATTTTTTATAAATAAATATATTTTTAAAATTTTTTATAAAAAAATTAAAAATTAAGATGAAAACTAAAGGTAAAGAATGGATAATATTTTTTTTATAATTAAATAGACCTTGAGGGATACACCTAGAGCATCCATTAACCATTTTGGTCCTCATTCTTGAAAATTGAATTGTTGATTTTTTTTAAAAGCAAATTGGCCTATTAACTAATTTTGAATGTAATGGGACTTATATATTTTTTCTCCACAGATTAATTTTCTATTTTCCCTTCATCCGAACTGAAACACCATTCCAACCATTTATGACACTCGTTCCCTTTTGTTATCACTCCAGGGTGAAAGCATGAATGAATGATCATAGAGGTAAGCTGCAAAGCTATAACGATAGATAGCAGAGCGGTGCTCGCCAAAAAAAAAAAAAAAAAAAAAAGTATGAATGAATGATAGATAGCAGAATTGCAAAAATAAAGAATCAATCATAGCAAGAAAAATATAGGGCCAAAAGAGTGAGCAGCTATATGAAACATGGGGTGTTCAAAAGATCACCGTAATCTAGCAGATCTCTAATTGAATTTTGAAATGCTTTAGCACTGTTCTTAATGCTACATTGCGATGCAGATACTGTGCTTGGAAATTAAGAGACAATACTCATAATGCAATCATTGGAGGACATCATCATAGAGGTGAGCTGCAAAGCTATATCGATCAACTTTGCTCTATGTTTCTCCAGTGCATCTGCCAGTGGTCTTTCCTATGTGAGCCCACATTTGGTTGGGAACTCCTAATCACTCTCCATTCCCGCAATTAAATTGACCAAACAGACAACTTGTTTGACATTCTAATCTTGTTGAAGGTGAGGCCTGACAACCTGACGAAGCCTTTGCCAAGTAATAATCAGCATACTTAACTCAAGCTCTCATATCAATTGCGTCATGTCAAGGGCAAGCTATCCTATCTTTTATTATTTATTAGCTAGCTATTGGCTTAACGTTTTCTTCACCACTTTCACCTTTCTGGCCTCCCTTTAGATTCATGAGTTTGACTCGGTCTAAATTGGTGACTGACAAGTTGACTCAGCCTTTGCCGGCCAAACACGAACGTTGGAACGATGATGCTGTGATCTCTGTATTCGCTGCTCAACAACTTCCAGTCTCTGCCGTGGTTTTGGGGTGGGTGGACACAAGAGAAAACGTTACCTCCCGGGCAAGCTTTTTACTCAAATTTCAAAAATAAAATAACGGCTATCCTAAGGCTATGTTAGGCGTTCCTGTCATTTTAAAAAGAAAATAAAAGTTAAAAATTTTATTTTTCTTTTTATTTTTAACATTTCTGATAATAGAAATATATTTGATAGTTAAAGTTGCTTTTATTTTCTATAATTCTGATGTTACTTATTGTTCTTATTATTATTATTATTATTATTATTATTATTATTATTAACAGTAGAAAGCGCTTTTAAAAGTTATGTTAAAAATGAAAGTGAAAAAAAAAATGGTCCCACTATTTTCATAAATAATGAAAATTATTTTTAAAAATAAAAAAATAAAAAGCAATGTAATCAAACATATTGTTTTACATTAGATTTTGTGTTTCTGCTCCTAAAAATTTAAAAAACAGGTGATACCAAAAAAAAAAAAGTTTCTTTTTTTTTTTTTTAAGGGGTACGGGGATGCTAGAGGACTTATAAGCATGACAATTTAAAATTAACTGCTCTTGATCTAATTTAACATTAGTTATTATGTATAGCAAACATAATAAAAATTTAAAATTTCAAACACGTTATAATTAACAGCTTCTAGTTTTCGAAACTTCTTGTTCCAGATTGCTGAAGCAGTCAAGATTCTAACATAATGAGGATCGCCAACTCGGACTATATGCACAGCTCAGTCAACTCAAGAATAAGAACGACTGGAACGGCGCTTCGAGGTATATGTTTTGCTTCCAAGTCGCTTAGAGGGAATTAAAACGATTCATAAAATGATTCGAGGTACACGTTTTTTAAATGGATGCCACACAGCGTGGGCTTCCAAGCCCTTGAGCTCATTGTCACCGAGACATCAAGGCCTTTTAGGCTTTTATTTTTTTTTAAAAAAAATATTTTTAGAATGTATCATAAAAATTCGAAAGATATTTTTTAAATAACATAAAAGCTATTAAATATTGTACCTGAAAAAGCATATATTCAATTTTTTATAAAGCGCTAATTGAAAAGGTTATTTTTATTGGACTTGAAGATCATATATTCTAACCATGACAAAATTTATTTTTAATATTGTAATATAATAATAATATAATATAACTATAATAATATAATATGATATATTAAAATATAATTATATAGCATAAAATAAGATAAATATAATAATATTCTGATATTATAAAAAACTATAATATAGTATACTATATGATATTGTTATGTTATAATCTTATAATATTATTATAATAATATATCACAATATTATCATATTATATTATTTGATAATAATTATTTATACTTTTAATAATAGATTATAATATAGTTATTAAATAATAGAAAATGTTTTATTATAATCATTATTATATGAGAATTATTATTATATTTTTCTTATACTATATTATAAGTCTGTAATATGCTATATTTTAATATTATTATAATAGTATAATATTTTTATAATAAATTTATAAATTAAAAATAATAATAATAATTTTTGATAATGTAAATGATTAGATGGTTGAAAGAATCATGCAATGCCTTTTATTTTTTTATTTTAAAAATAATTTCTTAGTAGATCATCAATTAAATGTTAAAGTCTTACGGTATTTTAAAAAAATATAATTATTAAATAAAAAAATAAATTTATATAAAAGCCCTGCAGGCAAAAGCTACATCGCTAAACATTTTTCTTGATGTTTTGGACGTGAGAGAACCTAGCTTTACTCTAGGTAAGGTGTTTATGAATCAACTGATCAGCTGTGGGTGAAACCCATGAGATCAACAGTGAAGTTTCTTTTTCTTTTTTTTTTCTTTTCTTTTCTTTCCTTAGATCAGTCATTACACCGATCACATTTGAATAATTTGTTGGTGCAATCTCAAATCATCAACAAAACAACAGGAGAACGATCGCTAAAAAGTAGTGAGATATCTTACTAGCTGTAATGACCATAGTAAGTGAGCACGGTGGACGTTTCTTTCTTGTTATGGGAAGAGAGAGAGAGAGAGAGAGAGAGAGAGAGAGAGAGAGAGAGAGAGAGAGAGGGAGAGAAATGAATCCAATGAAAGTGAACTCGATCGACAACCTTGAGATAATAAATAACTACATGAAAGCTTTGTGGATCAAATTTTTAACCTGCCTGCCATTCATGCCTACAATATCATTGCCCGAGGTTGAGAGGTTGCAAGGGCTGATGTGGAGGTGCTGTTGGATGGTGGTAGGGGAAGGGGATGGGATAGTGCTAGTGGCCAAGTGCGTGGTTCTAGTGCTTCACTGCAGTGGACCAAAGAAAGAGCAAACCCTGGTGGTCAAAAAGTTACTCGATATCGCTAGCGTTGTTCATGAACAAAAAATCATACAAAATATCATCATATTGCATGCTGTTTCCTTCTCTCGTTTCACAATTATGTGCCGAGTAATTCCTATTATTGTATAAGAATGCAACTTAATTTGTTATTAATTTCAGTCTTGAATTTAGACTTTCTATCAACCCTTAAAGAAGGTTAAAAAAATCATACAATAAGCTGAAGAACTTCATCAAGAGGTAGCCCTCAAGGTAAGAACTAATTATGCCTACTTCATATAGAACCATATAATAAAAAGCATGCTTAACATTAGCCATCCCTTTACACTAAAAAAAAATAGCTTTATGACATACTTTACCATGCTATCCATCATCAAGCAGTATATTGATTCCTATTCTTATATATATATATATATATATGTATGTATATATGTATATATATATATATATGTATATATGTATGTATGTATGTATGTATGTATGTATGTTCTGTGAGAAATTTTCATAAAAATAATTTTGAATTAGTTTGATGAATATCCATAGTGGTCCATATTGATATCGTCCAAGCTCAGCCGAAGTTAGAATTTAAATAAACCCAACTCCCCTTTCCCGGCCGTGGGGTTCACGTCCTGGACAACTCCATACCAGAAGATGTTAGAAAGATCGAAACAGATCAAACGCCATACGGCCGGCCGGTCAAGGCTTCCCTTAAGGTCAAGCACATCACTGGTCTAAGTTCCAAGCACAAGGCGGCCGGAGAATCTGTCCCATCTCAAGACTTGGACTCTCTACGTGGTGGTGGGGTGGATAGCATCTCATCCTAAATATAAATGGAGTGAGACACGCTCCCAAAGGCTCCAACAGCCAATCCATCTTGTTCCCCCCCTCCGTGCCTAACAATCACCATATAGCCTTCTTCCTCAAAAACAAACAAACAATACCAGCTCGACGCTTTAATGGCCTTCGTCAAGGTGCAACTCCTCCTCCTCCTTGCTTACATCTTGCTTGCGACTCTCATGCATCCGTGCCTCTGCGAACCCACCACAACAACCTCGCTTCCAGGAAATGCTAGAGGAATTGATGGTGAGTTCTAAGCTTCTCCAAATGTTTTGGTTTGTGTGTGTGTGTGTGTGTGTGTGTTTTGGTGGGGAAGATTGAGGCTTCTCAGTTGTGATATCCAAATCTTATTTGTTATTTTTACTCTTCAACTGCAGGCAAGTCGATCGATCAAGGCATTGCTTACGTGTTGATGCTCGTGGCCTTGCTCATCACCTATCTTGTCCACTGACTGATTTCAACAAGAGCTGCCAGCTGGAGCCTTCAGTTAAATTGCTTTCCTTATCAAAAATACTACTATGGTGTTGTTACTCCTGACTTTCATAATTTGAAGTCAGTGAATTGTAACTGTAATGCATTTGATTCATAAATATGGAGAAAAGAGTCACTTGGAAGAAGCCGGTGTCCAGTGATTTCTTCTACGGTTTATTGACTAAGCATCATGAGCCACCTAATGAGCCATGAGAGTTTTATCTAATTTGATTTATGTGAATGTATGACAGATGCGTATACACACACACATATACAATATCTATGCATGATAAACGTATGCACAAACCATACATGTGTGTGAGGATGGATGGATGGATGAATTTATGGATGGTAAAGCTAAGGGTACTTCTGAAAGTCATTGGTTACAAAATCAGTGACTATACTTTTAAAACGAAATTTTACACCTTTAAATCATAGTTTGTAATGTTCGTATCATCTAGAAATCAAAAAATCATGAGCACAAGGTGGAAAGCAGCAATATAATCACAAAGCTAAAATCACCAGAACAAAGCGGCCATAGATGAGACCCAGCTGTCCCGTCCCTTAGGTCGAACTCTATTGGCATGCCACACCTTAGAATAGCTTACGCTTAGGACCTCCCAATACCACCTCCCATGCACTTAGACATATGGTCACGACCTTCTAATTAAGGAGAGTCACAAGCTTCTCAAATTAAGCTTAGTTAGGCTTTTGCAGGGTGGACACATAGCAGAAGAGCTGTGTTTTGGCCTCATTTGAAGATGGCAACCTTGGCAGCGAGTTCATCAATATATGATCATTAGTTATGAGTAGAGACAGATGTCCAGGAGCTAAAAAAGTGGAGGACTTCCTTCTGAGAAGATACAGTTAATGGTAGTTGAAGAGTCTGGGTCAATCTGATCTAGATTTCTTATCTTCATTAATAAATATTGGAGGTAAGCGAGATTACAATCAATGGTCCTGCCTTGCAACCAATGTTTCAGCTAACATTTGGCTCATGGGATACACGATACACCTGAAAGGAAACTTGGAGGGCTGTGATCTTACACCAGCGTGACACAAAGCAAACACAAGACCCACAGTCGCTGGTCATCTACTTCATTTGTTTCAGTTGGATAGACCTCAGCCAAACGTTGCCATAACCTCTTTCGTGAATCCCTAAAACCAGTTGCCGTCCCTACCATATACACATTTTTATACATGCAGGTGCCTATATATGTATGTATATAAGAAATAATTCATACACAACCGAATCATCTTGTTAGAATGATGTTTAAAAAATTAGTATCTTAAACTCCAACTTGGAAGAGCATTGAGTTAGATTTCATACTCGGTTTTTTCTTTTTTTTTAATTTTTTTCTGATGGTAGATGAGTTGGTAAAAATACAAGTCTCTCTACTAGATAGTGAGGAGCAGTCAGGAGGGATCTTGATCAGAATTCCAGCCCTTAAGGCCCCTTGCAGGTGGTGAAACATTTAACATAGGTAAGCTGGGCGTGGGATTGTAAGCTTTTTCTCTGGATCCAAATGAACCCCAATGGCCACAACCCAGTCCCATCGATGGTTTTCCCTATGGACGTCAAAAGGAAAAATTATACACTGTAATACGAGCTTGGAAGACGACATTTTATATATAAGACGTGCTGCGCATGCGTTCATTCATCTTTGAACGAAATGTAGGCGAATGTCACGTAAAAAATGCCAAAGTGCCGGTGGATTTCAATGCAGAACTTCTCAAGCGTCAGCATACAACACGTGGTTGGGCTCAACTGGGCTTCTTCTCGTTAACTCTTTCTCGGTTGCGTTGTGTCGTTATTGCCTGCAGCTAATAATTTTTTAAGCCTCCTTTCTTTGTTTCATGAGCCATATATTTTTATTTATATACTTCGTGTCTTGCTTGAGCTAGAAACAATCATGATTTATTCATTCCATCATAACCACAGGGTCTACTTAGCAGACCATGAGAGAGTCCAAGTTCACCTCTTAACACACAAGCTTTGAGCAGAGGGAGGCCGAATGCAAAGAGGCCATGAGCCAGAATCCCAGCCCAGCCCACAAGCAATTTGGCCGAACCCTCAGCCCAACAACAAATAAGCGAAGAGTATATTGCTCAAAAATAAGAATATATTTGTCTAGATGTTATAAATAGAATTTTCAATTAAATAAGTCGAGCATAATTAAGTATGCCATCTGGTTTGGTTGCTAAAATTGCTAAATGGTATTGTTCACTTGGTTTCAAAACCCATCCTCGACAAATCATAATTATTCATGTTCTCTTTTTTCATACATCCGTTTTCTAGTCATGTTCATCTGCATACATCTATTTTCTAGTCATATACTGTAAAGATGCAATTTAATCAGCTGCTTAATTGCTTTCTTTTTAACTGCAGGATATTCTTCCAAGTAGGAGTGATCTTAGTTTTTCTTAATGAGTCATTATTAATCTAAGATATTGCTGTGCTAAAATCATCTTACATGCTTTCTCTCTACATATATTGGGTGTTAACAATAAAATATTAAAGAAAAAATAGCATCATTTGTATCTTCCCAGGGCCTAAGGCTCAAATTTAGACTGAGTACCAGGATTTCTTTTCAGATTTCTGTTGATGTTTTGACTTTGTAGCAAGTTATCTTCCAACTGCAGGTGATCTAACAAAAACTATGCCACCTTCTAGAAGTGATAAGAAATGAACTTGTTCTCATTAATTAGCTCATCTTTTTTTATTATGTTTAATATCAATATTTTTAAGCTTGAGCTAAGTGCCATTGGACGCAAGTGGCGTGGTGAGGTCAAGGTACACTTCTACCTAGATGCAATTTTGAACAATTTATAATCTATGATATCAAATGAGATGTGATTCATCCAACTAGCCATATACTTGGTTTAGATACAATTTAGCTTGTTATAAATTCTAGGGAGCGCAAGCCGAGCCCACCTTATATATTCTACCACATATTATTAAAATAATTTAAATTTATCGAAGCATGCCCGAATTTATCAGATGTAACCAACTTGGATCTAGGATCCAAAGAGGTCAGTTATAAATAATTCTCATATTTTGAACAATTCATGCATGATTCTTCTAAGCTTAGCTTAACTAAATGAATGTAGATTTGGCCTTTTTTGCGAGCAATTGCAAATGTTATCAAAAATTTATTCATACTTAGGCTTAATGGATGATGCATGGATATTTTGAAAGACTTACTTACACTGTTAGAAGCAGGAGAACAGCTCATTGCTCCAAATAGTAGGTTAGGATCGATTTTTATTGACGTTATCTTCATCCTTAATTTTTTATATCTTATTTATTTTTTTATCCCTTTTTTTATATTATTTTTTAGAAATAGTTTTAATTTTTATTTATTTATTTTATTTGAAAATCTACTCTGAATTCCATGGGATTAAAATGAGCATCCTTTGCCATCTGCCTTCGTCCAAACAGCACATGCAATGCAACGGCTAAAATTGCGGCGATCGCACGCCACATCCGGCCACGTAGATGAGTTGCATATGTAAAAGACGTAAAAGAACTTAGCCACCTAACAAAGGCTCGATGCCTAACAATAATTAAGAATGGCGTGCTTCATTGTTGGCTCCTCCCTCTCTCTCTCTCTCTCTCTCTCTCCCTCTCCCAGGGCATTGAAGGGCCATTGCAACGGAAAAAGAATTGCAAGTCGCCTTCAGATCAAGAACCACCATTGGATATATTAGGGAACCACCGTCCTAATTAATTAATTAATTAATTAATATTCTACGTAGCAATTTCAAGCTCCCAGCCTCTTATACCATAGCTTTATATTCTTAATCTTTTATTTATATTAGGAAGCATTATAAAAAAAAAAAAAAAAAAACTCTAATAAATTATTTCTTCTTTCTCTCTCTTAAGTTAAAATATATTTTGATCCTCAAATTTTCACTTAAAATTTATTATAATCCTCAAATTTTCATTCAAAATATATTACGGTATCATCTCATTATATAAGATTAGTTAAAATTGATCAAATAATTAATATGTCACTCGAACATATGATAAATCAATTATTTTGCCAATCCTAACTAACCTAATGAATGAAATGGTAAGAATGAAATATTTTTAAAAATAAAAAAAGTTTAGATCGTATTAAATGAGAGTTGAAAACTAAAAATATATTTTATTTTATTTTATTCTGGCAACCATCTATAGTTTTGGATGATTATTTTCCTCATGGATATGATGATGAACCAGTCAGAGATGATACGAGATCATAGTGGACATTTCCTTGAGATTAATATCATAGCGGACAAATTCCGCTCGAGACGGCGGAGAGCGTGTGAAAATGGAACGATTCCAAGCGCGGTTCGCCGGCGCGAGGCGAAATGGTTGACCAGGCTCCCTACCCTTTGACTTTCTTTCCGACTCTGACTTGTGTTCGGCGGAGGATCCGAGGCAACCGATCCCCAAAGCGCGGATTCGCTCCCATGGATGTATTCTATCCAAAAGAGCGAATGTTGGGATCACAGCCGTCCAGATTGACTGGTCCCTGAAAATCTTTTAGCGATCCTATGACTCCATCGATCAGACGGTTCCCATAGCAACCCCCATCACGGGCCCATAAGCGGCGCAACTTTAATGGGTGATGGGTCCAGCGTCATGGGCTGCAGTCCCATGTCACATGGCCCCCATGATCTATAAATGTGGTCACACCTCGCCGCTGCCACGCCGTTGCAATGGATTACAGTCCAGAGTTCCAGAGGCAGAGATCGTGGGCATACCCGGCTCTGGACGTCGGCAACTGGTGCAACAGCGGCCGGCGGAGATCCGGGTTCAGCCGGGCATTCGACGATGACTTCGAGTACCCACCGGCCCGAGCCGCCGGAGCGAGGTGGCGGGGTTGGTGGCGGAGGATCGTCAAGGAGAAGAGGAGGATCTTAAACTCGGCGGCTCCGATGCACGCTCCTTATGATCCCTGCACTTATGCCCAGAACTTCGACGAAGGTTCGGCGTCCGTCGAGCCGGAGAACCTGTCGCGATCCTTCTCGGCACGCTTCGCCATTCCTTCAAGGCTGCTCCAAAGGGTGGGTTGCTGAGAGAGTATTATTATTATATAATAAGTGTTTTATGTTCTGTTATTGGCCTTTTGAAATGACCATGAGAATAACTACTGAAGCTATTTGTAAATCTGAAATATTACTCGAATTACTTCACGCTTTCAAGCCTCTGCAAAATTAAGTGACCACCATTTTGCCTGTTGTAAACTTCATCTTAGTGTTATATGTTTCGATTTGATTACCAGTGATTAATTTATATCATAGCTGCGAAGAGGAAGTTTAGACCTTGGATTGGGAATGAGAGATAGATGAGATAAAGCAAAGATGAAATATATATATATATATATATATATATATATATCGGAACAAACAAAACTTCTTCATTTGTTTCTCGCTTGAATCGTTGGAGGATAAAGCTTTCCTCTTATCACTGTGTTCCTGCTCCGCGAATGAGCTGGTTTCTCTCTTCTTTAAAAATGAAGAGGATTCACCTTTCCCTCTGTGAACCTTGTTGCAGACAATAGATTAGAATACCGAGTTCTCTCAATTCATAATAAAGAAGCTACGAATAAAAGTGAAAGGAAAGATAAGAAGACCACTAGATGGAGAAAGAACTAACTGCTGATTTCACCTCTTGTCTGTGATCTAACTAATCAAAAGACCATCATCACCTTTGTGGCATTTTCCATTGTCCATATCCATAAAGGCCCTTGGAGTTTCCCCCTCCTTTCTTGAGTTCTTGCATCCATCCTCATTCAAACAGGCTAACATCATATGCTTTGAGATTTGACCATGCTAAGAATATTAGGTGAACAAGAAAAAGAAGAATCGCCTAAACATCAAGGAAGGAAGGAAAAAAATAAATAAATAAATAAAAGAGTTAAATGATGCCATAAGGGCCCTTGTATCCTTCATCAGAAAGTTTTCCTCATTAAAGTGCAGGGCAACTTCATGAAAGCAACATGAGTCTTCCAGCTTTCGTTACGTTTGTTTTATTCGTTTTGGTACTTACCCATCTTTAAAGTAGCGTTAGTTGCCTTTCGTCCGCAAGTTTGGTACGTCTCTAAAGAGGAAGATGGGACCAATGGTCACCAAAAGTTAGGTATCTTTTCACATATTTATCTACAACTTGAAAAATTTTGAACTTTCTTCTAACTTCTATCCATGTCAAGAACATTGTATTCATCGTTTATATTGTGTTCTTTGGAGACGCAAGATTTTTAAGTAAAATTGAGTTCTTACTGTATGCCTCTTTATCTTTTCCAAAACCAAGAGAACAGAGGAAGGGGAATAGGATGGAAAAGGGATGAATTATGTAGCATTTTTTACAACTAAAGCTCTTTTAAGTCCACCAACTAATGGCCACCTCGCTACGCTATTCCATGGACGTCTCTCAAAGGTGGTTCAACTATCATTTTCCATACATTTAAGTGCTTCTCATTCTAGTCCCATGTGGGTGAAACTAGTGTTAATATAGAAAACAGCCACAGCCATTTTAGACCAGAGGAAGGTGGACCACGTACCATCTTGAGAGCATGCCTAGGATTCAATCTGGCCTGAATCTTATACACAGGAGAAAAGTATGGAGTCTCGAACAAATCTTAACTTGGGTGAAGGACTTTGCTATGGATGCAGGGGAGAAGGAACTCTTTTGACATTAAAAACAGGTCTCCATGTTAAGGTTCACATGGAAGTAAGTCCTACGAATGGACAACCAATCTCTCTTAATATCCACCCACCTCCTCCCCTGTGACTCATATATTTTACCTAGATGTCTAGTATAAGTAGGGGTAGTGAACCATTTGAGATCTGCTCGCACTTCATCTCAATTTTTAAGTACGTTTTACATACAAAAATATCTGCGTGTGTTTGCAAGTCAAGCTAAAATGTGGGGTTCACATGGAGAGAGAGAGAGAGAGAGAGAGAGAGAGAGAGAGAGAGAGATCATCATGAAGTATTTTATGTGCGAATAGGGTGGGTTGTAGTTAGGTCCCACCACCTTGAATGATGGATGAAGGGGCATGAAATCGTAGTGATTGTTTATAATAGATCAGAAGGTTAGTGGTGCGCTTTCATGATGCTATGATGAGTATAATATTCATAGAGGAAATGAGGAGTGTATACTCATTCATCCACAAAAATACTTCATTATTGACTTATAAGATGACCTACATAAGTTTCATTTATATTTTATGATAAATAGATCATTTAAGAAGATTTTTGATTGATGGTAATTCATCTTAATAATCTTAAATTACCATACAGATTACTATATTTGACATTTAGACACAATAATCTGTTTGTAATATTTGATTTTTGATAATATAAAATTACTGTAAATTATGTTAATATAATTCCTATATGAAAAATGGGTATCTAAGCTTTCCAAGGCCTGATAATCTCAGATCATAGTTTTAACTTTCATCTAAATATTTAATAATATTTAATCTAATTATATAATTAATAGATACTTGGTAATATTAAATATTTAATATTATATTTATATTTAATATTAAATATATTATATAATTAATAGTTAATTTAATATTAATATAACATTTATTATTTTAATCATTATTATATATAATTATATATAATTTAAAATTATTAATATTTATAACCTTTTTGCATATTAAATTATTATATTTAAATAGCTTATAATGCATATCTAAAATTATTTATATTATTTATATTATTTATTATTTAAATAATATAATATATAATATATATTAACTATTTATAATATTTAAATTTTTAAAATGGTTTTATAAAGAATCCTTGCTTTTTAGTAGAACATTTTATATTTTAGTTTTAAAAAAAAAAAAAGATGGCAACTTAAAAGTTAAAAAAGATTTATAATAAAATATGAATAGAATTTAATATAATATATAATATATATTAAATCTTACCTTTCTGAAAATTTAAATTAATGTTATTAAGGTAAATCAAATATGATAAACTTATATTTTCAATAATCTGATTATTCCTAATAATATCATATTACGGCTGGTTAAAGGCCAATATTCCTACTAAATATCTATAAAGATTGCAGGTAGTTCAGCTAGCTTTATATGGGGCACCCCTAGATCATCATAGATTAGAGTTTAGTATACATTCCTTGTATGATGACCAGGGTCGATCAAAATAATAAGCCTATAAGTCCTTATTCTAAAACGTGCCCAAAAAAGAAAATTTCTTGGTTTGAAACGTATGGAGGCATGGGGAAGAAAACTATCACTCCCTGCGAAGCGTAGGTGAGAATCATCCAAAGTAAATCATCTCTATCTCTTGTTGAGATGGAGCAGTCATGTCTCCTTTAGAAAGGTCACCAAACCAAGAGGGCCATCATCTCTTTTGTTCTATTTTGACACGCAAAGTTCATGCTGCCTTTTAGCAAGAGCTAGCAAGGCTTAAAATTATGCTTAGATCAATTAGTAAAACACTGAGAGCTGATATTCAACAGATGTCATATCTATGGCTTTGAATGCATTTATTGGAAAAGACTTTCTTGGGGACAGAATTTTCAAGAGTTGATTTTGCCGGACTGCTCTGCTGGTACCGTCCACTCGTTGAGTTTATCTGAAAGGCTGCTCTCATGAATGATTAAAGCCAGTAGAATTCTAGCCCACCATTTATGTTACAGCCAAAGCTGAAGCTTTCCTTGTCCAGGAAATGGCCTCTCTTCAAAACCTCACGCAGACTCACTCCAGGTCAAAGTCCTAGCAAAGACGGCGTTCGCATTCTTGGTTGCATGTCTATCTCTTATGGCGACCAAAACCCTTTTGAAGATATTTATGAGAAAGAAAAGAGAGCACACAAAATTTAATGCGGTTTGATCAATTGACTTATGTTCACATTGAAATTTATAATGCTAATTTCACTATGAAAAAAATAATAAAGAGTACAAGAATGGTTTCCTCACAAACTCCCTTACAAACCCAAAGCCTACTTACACTCGGTAGAAATTAGAACATTTCTCTTGAATTCTTTTTCTCACTCATTAACTCTTCCTTAAGCAGCATTGCATATTCTTATAAAGAGGAAAGGTCTGTAATTTTCTATTAGGATTAGAAGTTGTGTTCTACAAAGATTAAAGATTGACTTCTATATGAATTAGGAGTCATATTTTTATTTGACACATATTAGGACTACTATCCTTATTGGGTTTGAAACTAGGCAAACTCTTTAACACTTTCCTTCTTAGGGCAGATGATCTCAATAAACCTTTGTAAATGAGCACAAAATGAGATAGAAAGAGGAAGGGAGAATCATACCTCAGCTTAAAAAAGATTAATAGAAGCAACTGAGAAAAGCTTCCACGTCTACCATTAAAAAAAAAAAAGGCTGCTGGTGTTTTCCAATTATTTATAATGCCTGCACTTTGCAGCTAACTTAATTTCAACAACCTCACATGATACATTTGATGGGTTTTGTTTTCTACTGGTAACTCCCAATGACTCGAATTCTGCATGCCAAGAGGTTGCCTTGCTGCTCAACTGCAATCTTGCGCATATGGGGTTCAAAACTGGTACACCAGCGAGAAACCTACTATAGAGTTTTTGATTGCAGCCTTTGACGCCCATTAGATTGTGATGCTCCAACAAGCATGCAATCATAGTCTAGTTTACTGAGTGGTATATAAACAACGGTCGCATGTTTGCCTTTTCTCTTCAATGAACTTGAACCAGGAAGTCAGGTGATCCCACTGAAAATCTCTGAAAGGCCAGCAAGACTCTAGGGGAAAAAGCGGATGAAGAAGCCTTAATCGTGCTGAGGTTGAGAGAGAGTATCTGAACTGGAGATAGAAAGCCTAAGAAAACATTTTAATTGATCTATTAGTTTCCCTACGTAGGAGATCAAAGAATCAAGAGTAGAATGGAAGTATGCATTGATTGATAGAACCTTGGAAAAATAGCTAGGTTGAAATGGAAGTTGAAAGAAGATTTTGAGATGTTCCATGTTAGGGCTAAACACTTTGTGTTTCGATTGGCAAAGAAGGTCTCACAAAAGTTAAAAACAAAATTTCATGGATTATGGGTGGTTAAATTCTAGCATTAAATTCATAGCAGCCTAACTTCAAAGCTTTAAAAGATTCAATCGAGATAGCTACTGTGGGGATGAGAATAGAAGAGTTACCTATGAAGTTATGGAGTAAAAGCAAAAGAGGTGAAGAGAGAGTTCTTCAAAAGCCATTGATAGTATTGTTATAATAGGAGCAAGCTCCGATAATACACCTATCAAGAATCAACACCCTCTACATGCACTCAAAAAAATCAGGCTCTACATTGAACATGCTAAAACCAGGCTCTGATACTACTTATTTTAACAAAAGCAAACTCTAATATACCACTTGATATGCAAAGGTATGTAAGAGATAAAAAACTAATAAGGAACACAAGAGAAAAAAACACATAAAGATTTCCATGGTTCGATTCACTGGTTTACATTTATGGGTGAAGAAAAGTAAAACATTTCACTATCAAAATAAACTAAAGATTATAAGAATTATTTCTCACCAAATTATAGAATTAATAGGAACTCTTTTTCATCAGAGATTCTCTCATAAATCCATAAACCTCTAGATCTGTATATACCCAATAAAATCCTCTCTTAAATTCTCATAACAACTCTCTGAATTGCCTCAAGGTCAGGCTTAGAACACCTATAGCCTGAGCCTAAGTCAGAGTCAGGATCAGAGTCATCTTGAAAGCCAAAATTATACGTACTTATATAAAAGATGGGTATACTATGTATTGCAACGATTAGGATTAGAATTCTATACATATATAGAACATATTCTGCTTTATTTTTTAAAATTTTAAGATTACGTAGTAGGACTGACTGAAGTCCTATTTAAATATAAAAAATATTTTCTTCTATTTCAAAAGTAAACCGTAGCATGTATGGTACATGAAACCAGAGATGGAGCTCTCCTTACGGTCTTGGAGCCAGCACATGGAACAATACCTCCATTCATTTGCTATCGGTGTGTTTTGGAGCTCCCGACAGAACTGCTGCTATTGGCTGTCATGCACCAGCTTTTGTTTATTTTGCCTGCTCGCTTGTATTGATCTGATACACTGAACTTGTTTTCTGACTGAATACTTTTCTTTTCTTCTTCTTTTTTGGCTGCTGGAAATTTTTTCTGGGTATTCTGGTTGGTCATTTTTAAGCGTTAAATGCTTTTACCACGTGGAATGTTGACTGAGATTTGAGTTCAGAAGAAGAACAAGTGAGGAGGGAAAGTTAGCCCCCGGTACTTTGGATTTGGGCTTGTGGTTTCTATTTTTTATCTCTTTTGAATAAATTGCCTATCCTTTTGCGACTTCGAAACCAGGAATGTTATTACGCTATTCTCAAATGGTGAGTAGGTTTGAAGCTTGCGATGTCCGCAGGGTTTGGATCAAGATTACGCCAGGTTATAAATAAAATCTACAAACTTTGACAGAATCGTTAACTTGAACATATTGTTCAGGCCATGCTTTGACAGTGGCAGCCCAACCCGGCCGAAAAAAATTCTAGCCTAAATTTGGGCTCTCACCATATTTTTAGAATTTTTTTTTTTTAAAAACAATTTATAGCTGTTGCTTTGCAGCCTAATTAAGAGTGCCGAGCTGGGTTATGAATCAAACCTAGAAACAAAGTGCACTTTTGGAAGTTTGAGAAAATAGTGCCTTCATCTTCTTTTTGCATGCTATAAAATAAACAGATGGTCAGACATGAACTAGGAAAAAAGCAGCAGAGGTTTTTGCATCAAGGACCTGTCAATGGAATGGAGTATTTGTGGGTTTTGTTACCTTTTCTCAAAATAATCCAACTTACATCGCTTATCGCAGTTGTTCTTCTCCATATTATTGAATCGATGTAGCTCCCTATATATGCTTTAATCATTAAGTTCTCTAATTATTAAGTTGCTATCATACTCGTTTAACTTCAGTTCGAAGATTTGGTGGAAGTGGCACTGGTAGTAAGGATTGAACAAGCGCATTTAGCTCTCTCGTTGCCCTCTCGTGAGCTACAGATGTCAAACTGCCTTATGATGACCAGGTTCTTCTCCCATAAACCCTGTGCTCATGCAATTTATGAGTAGATAGTTTTGTTCTTTGAAACTGCTTCGTATATTCATCATACGGCCGACGAAGACAAAATGTAGGCACTTTAACCATCAACCAAGGTGAGACAAAATATAGGAACCGCACGCCTTTCAAATTTGCCAAACGGGTAAAATATAAAGTTTTAGGACAACAGAGGAGACTCCCTTAGCTTCCCTCTTCAGTAATTTATATCTAAATTCATTGACGCTCTCTGAGATGGAACATCAGAGTTCAAGGACCTCTTACCAGTGATGAATTTGATCAGCTATGTTCATTATATGACTTGCTTGTTCACGTGAGACCCACCAGATTCATGGATATTCCAGCATGAAAACTTGCTAGAAATGATATTTTCTCGATCAAAACTATAATATATAAATTTGTAAATGGTGGGAGCATAATTTGACCATTCCATAAGGTAGTTTGGAAGGCAACTATTTCCCTAAAACATAAAAAGTATTTTTGCGGCATGCGTTGAGGAATAAGCTCAACAGTGGTCTCGTGAACAAGTAATCTTCTGCAAGTTCAGTTCTGCTCAAGGCTATACATACTTTCCAGTCATGGTCTGATTCTTCCCAACAGAGTCACCAGCTTGTTTCTTCATCCTTATCACCTATACTGGCAGGGGTAGTTCTCTGTTGAGCTCTATCATATTATGGCAACTGGTGGTATAATTAGAGAGGAATTGTGGCCGGGAAGATGTAGTTCCTGGACCTCCCCAGAAACAGCCAAGTCATGGGGTGATAATCCTGTTGATTGAGAAGACCTCGGTTTTTATCTCTATGACTTTGGACACCGATGGACCCAAACTTCGTTGTTTCAGAAGACTTCTGGCACTTCAAGAAGTTTCTCCGTTTCCCTCTCTCTCTCTCTCTCTCTCTCTCTCTCTCTGCAACCCTGTCTCTCTCTGCCTCCCACTCACTGTTACTGCTTCTGTAATGGGTATCTATGGGAAGAATTGCTTCCTCCAATTACACAACAAAAAAAAACCATCGCCCACGGAGATAATAGTAGATAATAAGAATGCATAATAATGACATGATCCCCAGTTCACGCTAAGGGGCAGTTCGGTGGAGCCTACTCTTGGATTTATCATTTTAATTGTAAATATGTCATCAATGCTTTATTTTTATCTTCTTGCTTGTTTATGTATCCCTAAAAATTAGTACCGTAGTATCCTACCACCCGAAATCTAAACTTCTGCAGTTGCTGAAAATAAAATAGAACTTGCAGCCTGGACGGCTGTGCTTGTACTAACAGTAGATTGGGTATCTGGAGAACACCATGTTGAACACTTTAGTCGTCAAGCGGTAAAGAAAACCATACAGGTATATATGACGATTTTTCTGTTCCATTTCATACATTGTAGACATATGATGATGTATGGGATTTTGATGTCAAGCTTTCTAATTAAGCTAGGCCTTCGGAGCGAAGATGACATTTTTTTTTGTGTTGATATCTACACGCAACCAGCCTTTGATCATCCTTTACTTAAAAGATCATAAAATTCAGGTTTTATCCTCACCTACAACAAGCAATATACGTGGACATCGTCCATTATTACTGCCTCCGAGTCTCAGATCTCATACCTACCTAAAATGTAATCGCTTCTTTTTCTTCCATTCAAGATGAGACCCAATACATACCCAAAAGAAGAGCTCGTCGGTTCTCCACCGACCGCTATTCCCCTCCACTGACGCGATGTCTCATGCACACCCATGATATGGCACTGACTAAAGCTCGGCTGACTAACTCGCATGCCCTCTTATTTTCTTTACACACCTCCCAACATGGACTTCAAACTCAGGGACCATCTAACCAAACACAGCCCTTAATGCCCTGCCTGTGAATGTAGCAAATGACTAAAATTTAATCCTTACTTTGGAGAAAAGCAAAGAAGGACAAAAAAATAAAAAAATAAAAAAAAGAAGAAGAAGACCCTGAAAACCAACGATATGTTGTAGCCCCAAATCATCAATTCCCTAAGAACACCGAGCATAGATGGTAATGTAATAGGGCAATTGAGAGTATGGGATCTTTTCATTGGCCTGTGCAAGCAGGAGGTAGATCTAGACAACTTACCTCCATATAAAGAAGGTAAGCATGGAAGCCCCCATAGTGAAGACATGAAAATTAGTGCAAAAAGGATCGACTTGAAGAAGGTTTGACTAAAAAAAAAAAAACAACTTGACATCTACAATAAAAACGAATGGTTATGGGCGCGGCGCAATTCATTATGAATGAAGCTCAGAAAGCTAAACTTGGAGGCTTTCCTTGGCTAAGACTAAAAATAAATTAATTTTCTGCTGCACAGAATTACCACAACAGAATCACCCCCGAAAAATAGACAGATGATGACAGACTGCATGGTGGCTATTTCTGTTTCATGCCGAGATTTGGTATGTGAATCACCACATAATATTGTGACCCCATGAAAACAAAATATTAGTTCTCAGAGAAAAATTATAATTAATAAAAATAAGCAACCAGGCAGAAGGGACAAAATCAACACACACACACACACACAACTTGCCTTCGCCTTTTGCTTCATGAGATCACAATATGTGTCTTTCTTACTTAATTATTGTCACATAAAATCGTGCCATATATCCCTTTTATTTAATTAAGTTAATTAGCACTATGCGTTATTATTTGTGCAACTGATTGATACTCATTTAAACATTTTAAAATGATCTTTGATTTCTAATAATAAAAAACCTGATAAGAGAGTATTGTGGAATCTGCTATTAACTTTCTTCTTTCTTCACCATCTAAGTTATAACCAACCTCTTATTTTTAAGTTAGTTCTACAGAATACCCCATAATGTTATCTTTCTTTCCTTTACGATCGATTCTCAAAACACAGCCTCAAGCCCTTTTCAATATCTTTTTAGTTGTATGGGTTATCTTTAAATAGTAATTGAAAAGGGTTTGGGAGCGTGATCTAAGAGTCAATCATGAAGGAAAAGAGAGATTATATTGTGGGTTATTCCGTAGAACCAACATAAAAAAAGAAGTTGGTTACAGCCTAGATGATGGAGAAGGTTAATAACGAGCCTTACAATACTTTATCAAGTTTTTCATTCTTTGAAAGGGGCTTGGTGGCTTAATACGAGAGTTGGTCGTAAAAAGAAAGAAAGATAACATTATAGGGTATTTCATAAAACCAATATAGAAATGAAAAGTTGATTACAACCCATATAGTTGAGAAAGTCAATAGCATGCCCATAATACTTTCTTATCTAATTTTTTATTATTAGAAATCAAAGATTATTTTGAAAGCCTTAAATGAATATCAATCAGTTGCACAAACAATAACACATAGCACTAGCTAACCTAATTAAATAAGACGAACACATGGCACAATCTCCTATGACAATAATTAAGAAAGACACATGGCGCAATCTCATAAAACAAAAAACAACTTTATATGTCTATGGTTATTTTTGACAAAGATGTGCATACACAATTTCAAGGAGACCAAAATGTTGATGGTTGAAATACACATACATAGGATATCGCTGTATCAAGTCTATGAACCAGATAACAAGAAGAGAAAAACAAAAAAAATCTTATGTAGCTGTTGATTTGCTTGTTGCATGTTTGCAGGGGACTCCTTGCCCTTGCCTTGCTATCTCATTCCCAGCAACGAGAAAGTAAGCCGTGTGCCTGGGTGGAAAAAAATGTGTAAAAACATCATCTATCAATGATATGCTGATCCAGCATATTGATCATTTCAGAAAAGAAACCCAAGGGTAAGGTTAAGTGCCTGAAAAAATTCATCATTTTGATTTTGGAATCTGGGTCAATACTCGACACGCTGTCCAGGGCTTGTTGCATGTGGTGTAACCACCTCTCTGCTGCCTGATGCGTGACTGGAAATGGCCGATGCCGTGCAATCAGTGCAGGATGGCCTGCAACAGAGGCAACGTGGATAATTTGAATATGTTGCAACACCAATGAAGTGTTAAACTACTTTGCACGGTTGGGTTCTGCTAGAGCAAACAAATGTCCAATGCATAAAATTTATAGACAAAAATGATAACTGATTAGAGGTAATTTTACATGAAAAAATATTAATTTAACTATAATACTCCTAAAATAAAGATTGTATATAAATTAAATGGACCAGTTTAACAATTCTAAGAAATCATACAATGTGTACACAGCAAATTTTTTTGTGAGGAAAATGGTAGAAAATTTAAATACTTTCCTAGATTTATTCTAAATCGAATAAATAATGATCAGAGACTTTTCTCCATTTTGTTGTTGGTATTAAAACAGGAAAGAGATGAAAAGTTAGTGTTGATGTAGGATGGATGAAAAGGAATGTTGTTGGTATTAGAACAGGAAAACTTTTCCATCCTTATTTTCCTCCAACCAAACAACCTCTAAAAGAAAATCTTGTTGCAAGAACTTTATAATTGTTTAGGTCAACTGCAAATCATATAACAGTTGCTTATGCTTGCTTAAAATGTCAGTAGAACATAATTTTATCTGCACTCCTAATGGTCTCAAAAGTCATGCTAGTCATGGGAGTGATCCAGCATGTCACTTTCCAACATTTGGACATATGTAGATCAAGGTACCATACAACACAGTCATGTTTCCACCCATGTTCATGAAAACAACACCAGACCATGTTCAGACAATATTATTGTGTTGATCATGACCAGCCATAAGTCCACACCCTACGTACTTTGTCGTCTCCAATTAATGTGTGACTGAATCTATTGCTAATATACCTCTCACTTCCACAAGCCTATTTTTGCTGTCCCAAATTAGAATTCGACTCCCCTAAACTCACCTGTGCACTTCTCACATTTACCTTCCACTGAAATAGCCATACAGTTGGCCTCATCCATGTTCACTTTGAAAATGTAGATATCCTATAGTTCCTAGTTCCTAGTTTGAGTTAATTCATTGCTTCAACACTTTCAACCCACATCAGAACAATTAGTCAAAAAGAAATCGCCAGTTAACACTGTCTCTGTCACCATCTAAAATTAAAAAAAAAAAAAAGGAAAAAAAAATTCCCAAAAGAACAAGTGTATATAGAATACTATTGTACTTCTAACCTAGCTTCAACTTCATTTCCTTCAAATGAAGTCGGCTCTAGTCACTTCAATGATGTCAAAAAGGGTTTAAAACATTTTAGTCACAAGTATCATAGGACAGCATGTGGGAGGAAGCACAACAAGTATCTAAATGTGGAGGAAGAGAAATGGTTGGTGCTGCTCAGCATGGCAAAAGATGGATGCAGCAACAACTCAACACTCACAACTTCTGATTCCAGGAGTTTCAGGATCAAGGAAAAGGTTAAGAATGTCAATAAAAATTTTTCGAGCGAAACACTGCATATTACCCAACTGTTCTTTCATCCTCGAATAATCTCCTTCAATAACATTTAATACAAACAAAGCATAAAAAGAGAATCATCATTTGTTTTCTACCACCTTGGATCAGGGGATCAAGATGCTTAAATGAATTCAATCCACTATGCCTGTTTTGACATGCCTGGGAATATTAGCTGCCTTAGACATTTCCATGGTTTGAGCATCCCAAGGTTACTGAATACAAAATATTTTACATATCAACTTTTATATAGATAATAGATTATGAGGTCTCCATACTGTCTGGCCTAATGCCATTTGGCAAGCCATCTCAAAAGATGATTCATTTGAACAACAAAGTGTATCCTTATGGTATATAATTAGCTGCACTAATCAGACCATTAATCTGTCCAACCAAACTACTTACCCATAGATGGAGTTAAGAAATCTCTTGATATTTGAGGGTGTCAATTGGTGCAGTTGGTAAAGTCATGGGAGCTTGGAATACCAATGACGTGGGTTTGAATCCTACTCTCACCAGATTTTCAGCTAGGTTTCCTCACGTTCTACTAGTCCTTCAAATAATAATAATAATAATAATAATATTCTCCTTCTCCTTGTCCTTCACCTTCTTCACCAATAAAAGTCTTGTATCTCTCCTCCTTAAATATGGCTCATTGTACCACAAGCATTACATACTTATCACAGTTTGTAAAAACATAAAATTAGGACCTTGGTGTTGATCTGAGCTCTTTCACAATGACAACTATGCAAGTGCAGTTTTAGAACGAAAAATAAGGCTGATACTAGCTTAAGCATATATTTTACATAGAGAAAAGACTAATAGACTATATGCTGTAATCTTCTTATCATTAATGCCATAACAAGGTATATGATCCACGAGATCTCTTTGCAATTTGCATAGGTTTGATGCATGTACATGCAAAAAGAAACTACCAGATACCTCTTTGATGTAATTTTTTATTTTTCTAACATTTCTTCCTTGGAACTTCTATAATACCATAACCAACTAAATATATTCTCTTTTTTTTTTTTTTTTTTTTCATTTTAAGCAGAATAGTGATTTTTGTGATGGGCATCAACTTAGAAATTCCAAACACTAGTAAACAAGAATCTGACGTTGTAAACTCCAGATGCACACAAACCACAGAGCAAAATAAGCCTGCTTTAGTTCGCTATCACCATTTTAAAACTTTCATTTAGTTTAAGACGTCCAGTGACAGATTCTGCCGTGCAGATGGTTGGTGTTTAAATTCACACCGAAGAATATCAATATCATTAATAAAAATTACGGAAAAACGGATAATTTATCTCCTATCTATCATAGAAGAAATAATAAAGAACTATATCCCTCGAATCACTAACCCCGGTACTCAAAAATTGGTGTCGTAGTAGTCTAACATGCAATTCTGTGTAAATTGACCTCGACAAATCTAGAGGGCAGCAGAATGAAAAATTCTTGGTTTGTTGCGTTTGACTTGTGGACTAAATTCAGAGAGTTTGAGAACCACTCTTCCAACCCGAAAATGAAGCCTCTAAAGAAAAACTAAAGAACCTCCGATCTGCCGAATCTAGTATCGAAAAAAAAAAAAAAAAGACAAGAGTTTACCTTTCCTCTGGGAATAAAGAGGAGGACCTCCCATCCTCTGCACCAAGAACTCATACTGGTTCTGAATCGCGTCCTCCTTCTTCGAGTTAGCGAAGATCGACCGGAACCACTCCTCCTCGTCATCGTAAACCCTAGATCAAGTCCAAGATCAAATCCAAGAGAGAGAAAGGAAACAAGAGGGGGAGAAAGGATCGGAAAGAGGACCTGGTGTAGAAATTGGTGGAGAGATCGACGAAGGGCTGGACACCGCCGAGAGTTTCGAAGAGGTTGGTCTCGTCGATGGCGAAGGCGTCGCTGGCGGCCACCCCGCTCCACTCGGACGCCTTCTGCTGGAGGGACTGCATCGGGATAGCTTACAAGGGGACGAGACAAGGCGGAGACTATTGTTGACGCTGCGCCCAATCCTATTCCGCGGCGGCTCCGGTCGGGCACGATCCCGGTATTTATAAGACCATGAGCTCCCGTGGTTTCCACGCTTTCCTGTGGGCGGGTCAGTCGGAACGGAATCATTCTCTTGCCGGTTCGTTTCATCCTACGGTTAGGATGAAGCAGACCTCGCTTCCATCGCACAGCATATGTCGCCATATGACGCCATAAAGTAGCGATCAAATCTAATATATTATATACGTGTATGCGCATATTAAAGAATTTTCTAAATATTATTTTAATATAAAAATAAAAATGTATAAAGCATCGAGAAGAAGAAAAATATATATTTCGTTGGTATTATATCGATTCTGTATTTATAAAATTTAAAAATATTTTTTATCTTTTATATATAATCTGTGTGAGAGAGAAGAAAATATTTTTAATATTTTAAATTAAATTTAATAATATAAAATTGGTAAAATAAGTTTATATTTTTATTTTATTATTAAAAAAATAACGCTTTCCTGTGAAGAAGTGGGGGAATAAATGACGAAACGAGCGTGGACCTTTGCCCTGCCGCTGAGGTCAAGATTGTGACGCCACTGCCATTTCTAACGGTTATCATCAATCCCAGACGCGGCCCAATTCCAGCCCAACATGTTCGATTCCTCTGATTTTTTTTTTTTTTTTTTTTATAATGTAAAGAGAGGTTTAAGGACTATAGCAAATTTTTCTATAATATTAGAAATTAAATCTACACCTTAATAAATAGAGCTCAAGCTGTGCTCAGCACAACGTTTAATGGCCCAGGCTCAGCTCATAAGGTTAATCCTTCTTAAATCGTATTCACCGGTACAGTTATTAAATGGGCAGAATTTGTCACGGCATGGCTCATGCAAGGAGAGGCCAGCGGTCCAACTAAGCGAGGCCAGGCCACGCCATGCCATGTTGGTCTTGGCTTTGGCACGCATGAAAGCTGTGTTGTGCTTGGCATGACTTGTATTTGTGTGGCAGTCTTGGGTCATGCCATGGTCTCCCGTTCAGTCCATACGCCATTTCTAATCACCACCAACAAGAGAGTAAAACAGGGAAACAGAGGATGCATTTATGTTTAGAGAAGATTAATTACCAGCTTTCGTAGATGCATTTAAGCAAATTGTCTGGACATGATAATTACTTTTTAAAGAACAAAGTTAGATCAATAGCTAACATATTAATAATTTTTATGTGCATGTTTGGGGAGTTGCTAGGACTTGGGAATAGATTCCCGATCTTTCCATTAACGCAAACAGTATGCAACCTTTTGATTTTAGTTTGTCGGGAAGTTTAGAAGAAGGCATTCTTACAAATATAATCGTAAGATGTTGTTCATCTTACCATGTTACTTTGGCGACCTTCCATCTTGTAATTCTACGGCGATCCCGTTACCAGCACTGGGTCCCACCGTCGACCGGCATCTGGCTCTCGTTTCGCACCGCCCTAACGGTTCCTTTCGCGTTCTCGCCGAGTCCGGATCCTTTATCCATCCGCTCCATCCCGCAGCTACAAACGCTCACTCCTTCTCGACTCCCTCGCCTTCGCCGCCGGATTCCATGGCAACCGACGTCGCCACCGCCGCTGCTGATGATCGAATCCAGAAGATCTTCGACGACCTCGAGGCCCAGAAAACCCTAATCTCCAACTGCACCCTCATTTGGAAGAACCTCTCCGACCACTTCTCCTCCCTCCGCCAAACCCTAGCCGACCGCTCCCAGGCCCTTGACTCCCGGCGCCAAGCCCTCGACGCCGAGACCAAGCAAACGCTAGAATCCCTCGACGTCCGCGAGGCTTCCATCCCCGACCGCGAGTCCGCTGCCGCTGCCCTCATCCAGGAGCGCAAGGACGCCGTGCTCGCCGAGATCGAAACCCCCGATGCCAAGCCACCCGATGACCTCCAGGGGCTCCTCCGCTGGTACTGCCGCCGGATGGACTCCGCCGGGCTCTGGCGGTTCGTGGTGTCCCGCCGCAGAGACCTCGCCGTCCTCCGGAAGGAGATCGCTGAGGCCGTCGCTGCATCGGTGGACCCCGCCCGGCTGGTGGTGGACGCCGTGGTGGACTTCTTGGACCACCAGACGAGCGGCGGTGCGTCCACCGGCGCCGACCGGTGCTGGGCCCTGGGGATGCTGGTCCGGGCGCTCTTCGATTCCGAGGGGAAGAAGGCGCCGGAGGTATCCGAGAGCATGAGGGAGAGGGCGGCGGCGGTGGCTGAGGCATGGAGAGAGAAGCTTGGAGAAGGGGACGGAGTGATGGGGGCTTCCGAGGCCCAATTATTTTTGCAGATGGTCGTGGCGTTTCGTTTGAGCTCGAGATTTGAGGAAGAGTTCTTGAAGAAGTTGGTTCTGGAACATGCCTCGAGGAAAGAGATGGGGAAGCTTGCTACTGGATTAGGATTTGGGGAGAAACTTGCAGGTACGAATCCTTTTATTTTACTCCACTTGCTGTGTTACTGGTTAATGCTTCTAGCCGTTCATAATTGGTAATGGGTATCGGCTTCCTTTCAAGTTTTCAAACATTTTTGGTTTCCATGTGACCTATGCTGGAAATGATTGTTATTATTTTGGATCTTTGTTTTGTCATTAAGGAGTCATATCTTTTGGAGCCGTGAATCAACTGCAGAAGCTTGGAACTTTATAACATAATCTTAGCGAACCGTGGACCTAATTCAGACATAATGCATGTGTCTTAAAATTAACCCTAATGGTAATCTTTTATGGCCTCAAATGCATTTTCTTTATTGACTCTTGGACAAATGATGAACAATATCTTCATCAATGAAAATCTGTTCTATTATTTATAATTTTATATATGCTACCCTTATTGATATAAATAAGAGAGATGATTTTGTTTGTCATCTTCTGCATGTTCTAAATTTCATATCACTTTTTATGCTGTTAAAAATTATCAGTTTCAAATTGAAGAATCTGACCTGCCAGTACACCTTGACTTGTGGATGCATGTAAACGCATGATTTTTTCAATGGAATCTTATTAACAGATATCACTCCCTAATATATGGGTTAGGGCATGTTAGTTGTTGATATAATATAATAGGAAGTGCATTCTTCTAAACAAGAGCATCTAGTCTAAGGGCTATTTTACAACAACAATTTTGGTTCTTTGATAGGATTCCTTCTTATGTTAAACTAAGTTAGCATATTCCAAAAATGTTTACCGTTTTCTCAGTGAATAATGTACATGTTCTTCATCTGCTAGAGTCATGTTGTCTGTTGAAGAAGCATGATTGATACCATTTGCAGCCCATTAGACAAGGTTGCATCTATCACTCTTGCCACATGAGTCTTGTTGACAAACTTAGGGCCTGTTCGGATAATCCTGTTGGATCTTTGGGATTCGAAAAAAGGATTTCTAGTATTACAAAATATGAGATTTGGCCTGGCTCATGGCAATCAACCCTCTCTCAGATCATTCCTGCATTAAGAAAAAAAAGACACCATTCCTGCATTAAGAAAAAGGACCTGTTGAGGTCTTTTTTCCTCCCTGTGAGATTCAGGCTGGCCAACTCCAAGATATTCTTGTGAATCCTATGAATGTAAACTGGCTTAGCCTTTCCCCCCTCTCTATGATCCTGTGAATCCTGCTGGATTGCATAGGATTATCCAAATAGGTCCTTAGTTTCTTCCTGTGCTGCTTCAACCATCTAGCTGAAAGTCAGGAACCTTTCTGGCGGTGGACAAAATTTCTTTGTATCCTAGATATCTCTGAAACCTGAGCTTTGTCCATATCAATCTTTTATCTTTCTTCCCCGATTATCATGAATGTGCTGTGAGGTTAGTGCTTGTTTTGGCCTCATGCACATAAATGATAAATCCATAGTCATCCCAAAAGGATATGAGATATTGACATGCATATTATCGAAACATAATTTTTCTGATTGGAACCTTGTTCAGACCTTTATGCTCAACTTCTATGTTCTTTGTGACATAACCATGCAAGCTAATATGGCTGATCTCATTTGCTTCTTTACAGTTCATCCATCAAACTTGCTCTGAAGAGAACAGTCTTCAAAGTTCAAGCAATGATTTTCATTTATGAGTTTACAATCTCCTCCTGAAACCACCTTCCTGAAGGCATTCTGACATTTCCAATATCTCGTCTCATGGACACATAGAATGGTTTTACTTATGAGATGATTTTCTTTTGCTGTAGCTTGTAGGTTTTCTGTTGCCGTCAGGTTTTATGCTTTAAAGAACCTACCTTATTATGAGATTTGAAGTTTATTACTGTGTGTACTTGAGAATGAGCACATGCTGATCAAGCCCTTGTCCTGGCTGTCCTTATCTGTGAATCAATCGTGTGTCTTTCTCATCCCTCAATTCTGAGCTTATGGTGGAACTTTTGTCACTTGACATAATTCCCTGTGCAGCCTGGTACCTCGGCAAGAAGCTTGCTTCCAAATGAGAGGTGCCTATCTTTTTCCATCTAACATCAGACTCGACAATCCAATATGTCTATCCTTTTCTTTTGATTCTCAATTATAATAACAATAATAACAAAGTCTTAATCCAAAACTAGTTGGAATCGACTTCATTTAATTATCAAATTTTTTTTTTAAAAAAAAAGTAGTCAAGCAGAAATTCATTGGTTTTGCAACCGTAAAAGCAATGGGCATTAAGGGGACAGTTGAGCATGTAGAAAACCACATCCTAGAGAAACTATTGAAGCAGTCAGGTGATAGTTGATCTTCCTTTCTACCATTGGCATTCTTTGATCTAATGTACCTTGAAAAATCACCTAGTTAAGTTGCTACATCAAGGAGTCTGGTAGTTTTACCATCTGATAGGATTTCATTTATTGCTTAAGGTGTAAACTTTAATATTTTAGAAAAAGGACAACCATTTTCAAAGACATTTTCTTTTTCAATGTGGAAAAATAAGGAAGAAATTGCTATGCATCAAAATTGCTACAACAAAAGATATTAGAGCAGTGGTAAATTGTAATAGTAATTAACTTGCTTCTTTTTTTCCCTTGTGTGGGTGGTGTAATAGCTAGGTCCTATTTGGTGGAGCTTCTGAATGGCCCAAAAGTACTTTTGAAGAGATAAAAAGCTTTTTGCAATGTGTTTAGAATGTTTAGTAAAAATTCTCAAGATGCTTTTACGGTAATGCAAATGCTATTAAACGCTCTAATTTAGAAAGGCCAAGTTTGAAACTTTTCTGAAAAGCTTTACTTGAAAAGTTATTTTTATTAGACTCGAAAGTGACAAAATCGAATCATGAGAACAACCACATTTACTATTATAACATAATAACAATATAATATCAATAATATAATATAATATATTAAAATAATATTATTATATAATATAATTATAATATAATTATAATTATAATATAATGATGTAGTGTAAAATGATATAATTTTAATAATATTATAATACTATAAAATACTATAATATAGTATACTTATATAATATTATTATATTATGTTATGTTATAATTTTGTAATGTTACTGTAATGATATGTCATGTATTATGACATTATATTATTAAATAATATAATATTGTATTAGAATATTATTATATTTTATTATACTATATTATTATACTATGATATTTTGTGTTATAGCATTATTGTAGTAATTTATAAATTAATAATAATTTATAATAATGATTTTTGATGGCACAAATGGTTAGACTATTGAAAGGATTATGTGATATCTTTTATCATCTTTCATTTTAAAAGCACTTTCTTAATTTATTTACTAAACGGATGTTAAAATCTCATGGCATTTTAAAAATGTAGTTATTAAATAGCAAACAGTATTTTACAAAAGTTTTATTTCTAAAAGCTCTACTATCAAAAAAATACTTGACTACCAGTGGCTCCACCAAACAAGGCCTATATAAAGATTGTGTAACTTTTCCTAAGTTATACCTGCATATATTAAGAAATTTGATAAAATCTTTGCATTTTCTCATGCATTTATTATTTGAAAAGATTAATTTCAGCTTTGCATGCTCTTGCAGATATTATTGATGAATTGTTGAAGAATGGAAAGGAGCTTGAGGCAGTATATTTTGCTCATGAAGCTGGTTTGACAGAACGATTTTCACCTGCTCCTCTCCTGAAGTCTTATCTACAATCCTCAAGGAAAAAAGCTAATGCCATACTGAAAAATGGGAATCATTCAGCTGCTGCTATTGTATGTTTGACTTTCAAGTTTCAATTGCTTTACAAATTAGCTTTTACTCTACTGTCTGCAGGTTGAGCGTCAAGTCATTGAGTGATATCTCTGTGATATTACCAACTGTATAGCTTGTAAAAGATATATCACAAGATGCAATTTGAAAATTTAGTCAATATTGCCATATAAATTTTATAAATTTATTAATTTTGAGATACATGACATTAGTTGCAAAACTGCATACAAATGATTAAAGCATTACAAATTGATAAATATTATATGTGATAGGCATATAGAAACATTGTGATTGTTACTTGCGTGCAAGCTTATCACTTCTATCATGACTGCCATTTATATAAGCTATACTACCGATCGATTATATACTTATTTGTGGCACTGGCACACACCGATGTTCCAAGGTATGCACAAAAGCAAATGTTTGAAACATGTTCCACACCAAACTTGACAACCTAACCCTACTAGCTCTCTATGGTTAGGATTCTTTTTCCAGGTATGTTAGATTTGCTGAGTTGCTTTTATCCATATCAATGAGCTCCTGCTTTGATGGCTTATTATTTGTATGTTCTTTGTTCATTCTACCGTGTCTGAGTATATTATCGCATTAAAATTAGTACGAGGTAGGCAAAAATGTAAAAAATTGGGATGAACTGACAAGTCGATCAGTAGACCTCCTTATTTATGGGATAATTTTCCTTCACGAGAGTATTTATGGTAGGAAGAATAAAGCTTCTGTTAACGTAGCTCTAGCACTAATGTCTTCACACAAGCTGATGTTTTTGCCATTAACTTTGCTGCATTTCCAGGAAGAGTCTAGCGTGGCAGAGATGAGTGACCTCAGGTCCATCATCAAGTGTGTTGAGAGTTGCCGTCTTGGATCGAAGTTCAGTATTGATGGCTTAAAGAAGCGACTTGCACAGATGGAGAAAGCGAAGGCTGAAAGGAAGAAGTCTGCAGCAGCCGGCAAGTCTCAGAGCAAGAGAACATGGTCAAGCGGTGGAGCTGCCCACAGTTTCCGTCCTGCCAAGGCAACTAGGACCTTCAACACTCCTTATGCCTCGTACCATCGGTCACCCACTGTACCTCAGCTCCCACTGGCTCGTCATCCATACGGTTATCCAGGTCAGGGTGGCTTTGAAGGCCCACCTTCTGCATCATATGGTTCAGCTCATAGCCAGAGCCCCACTGTATCTCAACAGTATCATGTGCCCGAAGAGGTGAGTGGAAGACGAAGTGGCGTGCCTTATGGAACTTCAATTAACTATGGTGGATATGACTATACTGCTCCGCATGCTGCTCCTGCCCAACCATCATATCCGCACTGAGCCACTGACTATATTAGTCCAGAACGCTGTGCTTCTTTTTTTTCTTGTTGAGGAATCGAACGTTAACTTTAGATGTTGAAGAATTTGCACCCTTGAGGAGAAAAAACAAACAAGATAATTGCTCGCATTAATTTTTGCTGTCATTCTCCTTATGCTTGGTAACGTGGCTGCTATTTTTTTGGTGTTTTGTTTTACTGAGCTTGCTGCTGGTTTTCCTCTTTGTTGGAGTCGGCAGAACTTGTTTGTTTTACGGAGCACGATGCTGGTCTGGTCTGGTCTGGTCTTGTTCCTCTTTTGCGGAGTCGGCAAAACCAGAACAAATGAGGGGTCCCCGGTGTGACGGGGTATGTCAGATTCCTATGCTTAAATAGCAGTGCAGCCTTAACCGCTTCCCTTTTAATTTTATAAAAATATATTTTTATTTCTTATTGCTCTCCAGTTGTAGAGCGCCCATGAAGAGGATTACCTCGTGCAAGGTAGCAGCATACCCACCTCTCTGCTGCAGGGCATTCCACAACCAGTTGACTCTTTTTTTTTGAAAAAAAAAATATTTTTGTGAACTTTTTTTTTTTTGTGGCCCATCCGAAAATAGAAAATATATTTACTAAATTTAAAATACTTTAGGCAATCAATTATAATAAAACGTAAAAATTTATGAGAAGATGTTTTACTCAAGAGATTGCCACGTATGCATGCACAAACGTGCGCATGGCAGTAATCTTATTAACAACAAAGGCTTTATTCATTAAATCTTATTTATCTTTTCAGTCACTAGACAAGAGATGTTAAAGTGGAGAAAGTGGAGACTTGAACGACATTCAGAATCTCATTTAGTTTATACAAACTAAATATAAGAAGAGAAAAGAGTAAGCATCATAAGAGGGAAGAATAAACATAAAGTATGGCAAAGGGTTGCAAAAGATAACATGAATTTTCATCAATTCCAAGAAAATCTGCTGCCTGGCTGATTTTGTCACCGTCGTGGCCCAGCCTTCTGCAAAGTTATAGAAACGCTGCACCATCATCCTGGCTGATTTTGTCACCGTCGTGGCCCAGCCTTCTGCAAAGTTGTAGAAACGCTGCACCATCGTCCTCATTTCCGAGATTGTATTGTTGGTGCAGAAATGGAGACATCTCGTGGTGCAGAATGTCAGACCTCCGCCACCACTACAAGCTGTGAAGTTTATACAACGGACCAACTTTGTCTACTGCTTTGAGATTTACGATAGGCAAAGACATGAACAAGTACTTTGTCTACAGCTCCTTGATGCCACCGATTCTACTGAGAACAAGTACTGCACCAAGGAAGAACAGAATCATGTATCCGGTCACATGGGCGATCTTTTGAAGGAATCTCTCTAATTGCAGGAACCCGTTTGTTGCACCTCTCCACAGCAAATCTTGTCATATGTGCAATCTGAAGCAAAAACCACAAAAAGCCTAGTCGGTGGGACTACAGATAGGTGATGACTACTTCTAGCACTCAAGCACCAGTGACTTTTGGGAAAGGTAAAAAATCAGTTCTAAGCTGCTTTATGCTGTGAACCGTTGCTCAGGAAGTGGAGATGACATGGTGGAAAAATTATGTCAACAAAACTTAAATACAAGACCTAAACAAAGTTCAGGTCCGTGGCAATCCAAGCCTATGGAGTAAATGTGTCCAACATTTACAATCCGATCTGATTAGTTCAGTTGAATATCAAGTTCAGCCAAATCCAACGGCTTAATAAAGTGAGTTCATTCATTTGATTTGTATGTACCTTCTTTTTTTTTTTTTTTTTTTTTTTTTTTTGTGGTACTGAATTTCCTGCTGGCTCAGGGTAAAGTGGACATAGCAGCATAACAAAATCATGGGCATCTTAACATGTAATCATTGAGTTGGCACGAGCAAAAATTTCACATGCAAGAATTTAAGGCAACTCTGAGTTTGCCAGCTGAAGAGGTAATAATACAGTCATTTGCAAAAGTTTAATCTTTAACTTTCAGACACTATTTTGTGTTTGGCTTTTAGTGCATCAGATAGAATGATATACTACAAAAAGATATACTGGGCTAACCAAAAAGCATGAAAGGTGAACAAAGTTTACTAGTGTCTAAAAGAAAACAAAATCAGATGTCAACTAATAAAGTAGCTGTATATGAAAGCTTACATATTGGCTGATCAGCTCTATGGCGATCTTCCTTGGTGAACTCTTTAAATGCATCCTCGATTGCATTCACAGCCATTTCTGATAAACAGTAATAAAGTTGTCATTAATCATTAAAGTAACTGTCATCCTAAGATGGATGCTAGTAAGATTAATTCAAGATTGGGTTTTAGAGTTGTCTTATTAAACCTATAAGAGAGAACGTTTGATATCTATGAAAGTCTGGATTCATATGAAAAGAAACCAGCACAAAAGCACATTGTCCACGATACATCTTACATGTTCATAGACTATGAATTGAAATAATGCAATAATTAGTGGACCAGAACTTCAAAAACAGGAGGACCATCAGATGTAAAATATTAGGAAAAAAGTAACAAGCTGGATCAAGTTAGCAGTAGCCAGTAGCACATCCATAAATTTTAACGCATGGAATGAACACAAAGATATTAAAGCTGGAAGGGAATTACCATAAGAACAAATAGAAATGCAACCCAAGCTTACATGTCAATGTGCACCCGTAAGGCTTACAGGTACACATGAGCAGACGCATATTGTTGACATTGAACAATGTACCGGCTTTAGACTAAGGAATTATATGGAAAGGAATTCAACTAGACAGGAAAAGAGAAACCATGACCAAAAGCAATGTTGCTAATAACTAGTGATTGTATTAGCCTACTGAGTCTGCAATAAGGTAGCTTGTTTTCCTTCTCAAATCAATGTTGCCAACCCCAGCAAGCAAAAATCCAGTTATAGTGTCCTATAACAACAATGTCTACAGACTTGAGACCATAAGATCAACGTTTTGTTTATGAAGAAAATAAAGCACACAGACACCAAGGTTCTTTCATTTATGTGTTCAGAAAGGTAGCTGATGCAGCAAGTGGCCCAAGGATCATAAACATAATTTATATCTTGATTTCTCAATGTACTAGATGTTGCTATTTTGCAGATTGATCAAGAGGTTCACATAACTACATCAGAGAATGCCAAGTGAAACTAAAGAGATTCCACTAAGCCCTAATTCTTCCATTGAAAATTAGCTTTATGAATCCTTCGTCTTCATTTTTCCAGTCAGAAGTTGGATTATTTGTCAAAATATTTTTTTCATGTAACCAAGAAAGGGAAAAATGATTTCTTAACTCCCTAAAACTTCCATCCAAGCATAGGGAACCTATCCATATTTCAAACTCCTCTAGTTGCCAAAAGTGTGCTCCAAATGCACATAAGTTAACCATCTCAATTTGTTTCGATTGTTTTATTCTCTTTCAGTGAAACTTTCAAACTTTATATAATTTCTTGTTCTAAATGCGTCCTCCCTTGGTCCACATGCACGCCACCTTGACTTTTTAAATCTTTCCCGTTTTGAGTTAAATGTCCACACCCCCTTGATCAGTTAACAAGCCAATCAACAAAATACCACAAGTTCTATTGTTGTCTCATTTAATTGATCCATAAGCCTCGCAGCATATGATGATCAAACAGGCTTTTTCTTTTTCTCTTCTTTATTTTACTCAATTGCATATTTGGACTACTTTTCTAACTGGGCATATCAGTCTATACATTATTACACACCATATTACCATCCTTCAGCTTTCAACTCAATCTCATTGCATGCTCTGATCTAAAAGTACTTAGAAAGCACAGGTTCACTGCATGAAAGCACTAACTCGATCATAGGTTTCCACTAGCTGTCAATTGCTATATTATTTTTTCCAGCAGCATTGCATTCCATGTACTTCATTTTTCCAGTTCAACCAAAATTTTGACCCTATTGTATCAGTGCATCCCTCCATAATTCCGGTTCAACATTCATTGCCATTTTAGTTTCACTAACAGAAATAATGTTAGACTCACATGAATATGCCATAGGGCCTCATATTAAATATCAATTACTAGTTCATCTATAACAAATGAAAATAGTTCTTGCTAGGAGTAAACCCTCATAATTGAAGGGTTACGTCACAAATAGTGGACAGTTCACACATGGTAATGCCCACGATTGTGATCGCGGCATTACTAGTATAACGCCGCGATCATCGCAGCGTTACCAAACAGACGAGCTGGAGGAGGAGGTTTTGCCGCCTCCTCTGCTCATCGAGCCCTATCACGGGAAGGAAGGAAGGAAGGATTAAAAAACCCCACCCCTCCTTTTCTTCTTTCATTCCTCTGTTCCCTGCCTCCTCTAACCCATCTGGTGCTTCTTGTTTCCCTCAATCTGTTGCTCATCGCCCAACCTCCACCGGCGCTTCCTTCACTCGGCGACATCAGCAGCAGAGAGGTTTGGCAATGATTTTCTGGCAACATTTCTCCTCGGCAGCGGCCCGCTTCTGGCAGGTAACCCTGTCCTCCTCCTCCCTTTGTCATGCTCTATCATGGAGAAGAGTGGTGAGGGTTATGTCGCCGGCAATCGCCGGAAAATGAGGGGTGAAGTGTGTTGTTCTGTTCCCTTTTTTTGTGTGTGAAGAGAGCTTGGAGCCCTCTGGCAATGGCTGCTCTTGCTTTCGAACACATGATAGAAAGAAAGAAAGAGTGAGAGAGAGAGAGAGAGAAGAAGAGAGAGGCCAATGCAGCCGGCGGTAGCGACCATCGCTGGTGATGGCTAGGCTTAGGGCCTTGCTGTTCGGTGACTTTGGTTTGCTGTGAGAGTGCATGTGTGTGTGTGTGTGTGTGTGTGTGTGTGTGTGTGTGTGTGTGTGTGAGAGAGAGAGAGAGAGAGAGAGAGAGAGGATGGAGAGAAGATGGGGCTGTGGGTTAGCAAGAGCGCATGAAAGAGAGAGGATTAAGAGTCGAATGTCTCTGTTTGAGTTGAAGATTTTGAGAACAGGGGAGAGCATCAATGGAAACGGTGGGAAGGTTGAAGATTCTTGTGTGTGTTGAGTTTTGTCCAACCCATTTGAGCCCAGTTGAACCTAAATTTTTAGAGACCAAATTTGTCATGACCCAACATCTTGGGGTATAAGTTTGAATTTGGGATAGTTCTAGTTTATGAGCTGATAGATGTTGAGATAATGAAGCCCGAACTTGGACTTAGGATTAGACTTGATAGAATGATATGATTTATTTCAACATCATGATTTTTAGAAATAAAAAATTTAAATATTATGTTATAGGTGTCAGGAGCCTAAATAGTTGATTTGAACTTATGAATTAGCGACAGAAGATAAGCCATTTATCATTAATGATTTTAATAAATTATTAATTATGCAATTTCTAAATAAACTATCTGTATATATTTAAATATTACTTTTTATCTGCTATTATCTTGCAAATAAATTCTGATGCTTTAATATGTTCATTTGAAAGCTTGATGCTATTATTTTTAGATTTTAGATAAATTCTGCATAATTTATAAAATAAAAAATAATTATAATAATCATAGAATAGTAAAAATATTTGATGTTAATATTATTAACGTAGCTAATATGATATGAACGTGGACTTATGCCAAATTAACCTAAAGAATTTTTGGACAGTATTTGATATGATTTTGTGATATAATTTCTAATACCGAAATCCATTTCCATAGGAGATATATGTGGAGGATACGCCCTCATCCATAGAGTTAAATGTGGTGTTCTATTCTGATCTCTATCCACAGGGATTATATGCGGTGTTCTGTTCTAGCCCTATTATAGGGATATGTGGTCATAGTTTGTAACCATGACGTATTCGTGATAAAGTGAAATGTAAATGCTAATAACGTGAAATAAGTGAAACATGATTATGATGGCATGAAATAAGTGAATTATGACTATGATGATATGACATAAGTGAATTTTGATTATGATGACATGATATAAGTGAATTATGACTATGATGACATGAAATAAGTGAATTATGACTATGATGACTTAAAAATTTAAAACTAAAATTTTTGAAACATAATATGGAATATGATTTCAACATATTTTAAGAATATAAGTAACATCAGATAATAAGATAATATAAAAGTTCTGACATATGAAATTAATTAAATCATAACATGCTATATTCTTGAAGTTATATGATATGTTTTATATTAAGCTTACTTATTGAGTGTGAGCTGATTAAACTCTCGTTGATATTTTTCAAAGCCAAAGAAATGAAAAGGAAGATAGGTAGACTGAAGCTCCTATCAGCTTAGCTTAGATAAAATTTATGTTTATCAATTTTGCATGCAACCCAGACATTTGCTTTATTTGTAATTGTAATAAGAATGTTGTTACTTTTAATGGCATATTAATTGATTGACCTTTGATTTGATCATTGCTTTTGTTGCTGGACGCCTTGCATGCCTAGCATGCAATGAGTTGCCATCTTCTAGATCCACCTTTGGGTCTAGAGCATGACACACATTTTCTTGACATCAATTCAAAGGTCCAATTCTAGTATTTCTTGATACTCACCAAACCAACTCTTCCAAAGATACTAATATGTTTTGTCCAAGTTGACAAAAATGATGCTAGAACATCTTGCTTTCCTCCAAATTTATTTTCTAATATATCGTAGGCATCAGAATTATAACGAGACCCCAAGAACCAAGGCATCAATTTGGCACCCAAAGGAAAATATGGATCAAAACATGCACATAAACACAAAAATTAATAAAAAAAATAAAGATAAATAAGGCCCCAAAGGAACTTGAAGACTCTGCTTCGACTGCTCGAGCTCAACTCCACAATTGATAGTGACAACAATAATAGTCCTGTAGCCTATGATAGTAATAGCAACAGTAGTAACAACTTCTAACAGTAATGGTTATAAAAGTGGTGGTCATTGCCCACAGCAATAGCACCAATCAACAGCAAAAAAGAGAAAAAGGGGGATCCAGAGGAAAGAAACTTGAACACTCCCCTTTACTGCTATGGATGCTGCAGGACCTGGGAACCCACCAATAAAGCCTTCAGGCCATTTTATGCTCTCTCTCACTCTGTTCTCTCTACCAGGGCATGCTTAAATGGGCTCAAATATCAGAGGAGAGAAAAATGTTCGGTAATAAATTATGGGCTTGGTCTGAGTCATTGAGAGCTGCACAATACACATTATCAATTCAAAAATTCAGATCTACATAAGCATTTTGGTTGCCTAAACACCTGCCCAGAACATGGACTGCATGTACGAACTAATTATGCCATAAGCGACATGCTTTGGGAATAGTCGAACATCTAGGTGGTCGGTTGACTCTGTTTGGAAGATCACTTTAGTTTCATATCATTAACCACCAAGCATAAAGTTAGATTGATCATTATAATTGTTATCAACCATCCAAATTTTGCTTCATTATTATTTTTCATAACTTTCAAAAGTATCCAATAAATTTGAAACCATAAAAGCAGTTGCAAACAATGTTTAAAATGCCATACATGAGGCCATGTGAGTGGGCAGAGTCTCTTGAGCATATTACATTACCTATACATGGTTAATAATATGCATTTATGCTACTTATGGATCGAAAAGACATTCCAAGCAGCACCATATGGCCATGAATTTATTTGGCTCAATTAGAATTGTATGATTGCATATATGAACCCACTTAGCATCATGGCACCAAGTATATGGCATGCTCTTTTGTGGACCTGTGCAGATAGAGCATATTCTAATTGATCATTGGGTTAGATTTGGGTTCAATGTTTTTGTAACTATTGTTATTAATATTAAATGCCAAGCAATAAGCACAACTTGTTAGTTATTACTGTTATTATTGCCATTATTGATATCAATATTGATATCGCTTATCATAAAAAATATTACTATCATTATTATTTTTGACATTACTTATGTATTTTATTTATTTTTGAATAGTTTAAAATATATATATATATTGACTGCATATACGACTATAAATGCAACCTAGATACCAGACATGCACTATACAGTCCTTTAGCCACCTCCATACCACAGTGGTTTTTTAAAGCATTGGTTGCAAACGTGCATACAACCATTATTTCTATAGTTGTACAATAAAATTTCACTTTTTTACCGTGTAATGTCTCTCTATTTTCAAGAAGCAGTTGAATAATTTGACTAACCTTAAGTATAGATAGTCAAACACTCGATAAATAATAGACGATCTACGCGCATATAGAACTTATTAAATCTGATAACATGATCTCATTAGAAAAAAAATAAGAGCATAAATCCCAGGAAGACAGAGGGCAAGAAAGAAAGCAATAATAACAATAAGAGTATAACAAAGACACAACAACAGAATGCCTGAATTCCGCTTGCAATTGGCACGACAGCAATCTTGTTTCTTTGATCGTTAGCTATTTCAAGACATGAAAAACAATCCACATACCTCATCAGCTATCATGACAGCAAGAGCCGAGTTATTAGTTCGAAGCTGAGAGCTCTATCGGCCATCATGCTCTGCCGAGAAAAACCTAACGGCAAGAAAAGGAACAAGAGTTAGAACAAGGATAAAACGCGAGCCATTTTTTCTCTCTTCTAGGTCATCCCCCAGGAATCCAACCCAAATCACCCCGATACAAAGAAGAGATCGAAAACTGTCTAAGCTGCCACGATTCGATTGTGGACACTCCAAGGTTCTGACGGAGTTACAATAGAAAACATTCGGAACCCTAACCCTAGTCCGGAACTCGCAATGCCGGAGCCAAAGGTCGATCGGAATCTACGGAAGGCCTCGGAAGGACGAGGGTTTTGGAGAGGAAGGAGAAGCGTCGAACGATGCACGCCGGACCAGCACGCCCGCACCCGCTGCAGCGCGCCGGTGTTGCTGTCACGGAACGTACCGAGATCGAGATGACTTGGGACACCTGGGGCCACCAAGCACGGCCCATTGGCCCAGTCAGGCCAGCCCGTGCCTTGTAGGCCCACCGTGTTGGTCCGTTTGTCTGGCTTGGCCCACGTAGCTGGCTTATCAGTATCGTTATGCCAGCATAGCCCACTTATCCGTATCCTAAGCAGCGACGTCTTTAATTGATGATTGGAAAATGACTCAATTTATCCAAAAAATATATTTTTTTTAAAAAAAATTATACTTTTGATTCTTAAACTTTCGGCCAAAATTTATTTTGGCTCTCCAACTTTTAAATTATCATAATTTATCATTTTATATTTTAAAAATATTACATTCTTGATTTTTTTTTATTTTTTATATGAAATCAATAAAAATTAATAGAATAATTTTATACGAGCATGATAATTATTTTATTAATTATAATTAATTTTATGCTATAAAATGTTAGATATATAATGTTTGAAAAATATAAGATTCTAAGTTGTAATAAGTTGTAACAATGGAAATTTTGTGATGAAAATAAGTTTTAAGTAAAGATTTGAGAATCAAAGGTATATTTTAAAAATAAAAATAAAAAAAATAATATTAATTTATCAATGATGGCAATTTATTTGGAATGAAATTATTTGTATAATATATTCAAGTAATTTTGCATTGTGATCTTGTAATTTATTTGATTTATTTTTCTAAATATTGCGTGGGTACATGCTACTTGCATTTGATATTAGTATGTTATCATATATTTTTTTTTTTCAAATAATTTATAAATTATAAATATAGTTGTATTTAATAGATATTTGTTGCTAATATTAACAGCACTTCAATGCATGGTCAATAATGAACGCACCATTATATAAAATATGCATGGAAACAACTATCATAAAATATAATTTTTTTAAAAAAATGATTGGCATTTCAATTATGAGGTTAACTATCTTTTTTTATTTATTTTTTTTTAAAAAATAAAACCCTAACCTTACTGTACAATTTCACCATATAATGTATCTTATATTTTTATATAATATTCATATATTCTTGAAATTACAATTATTTACGGCATAATTCAAAAATAGCTAAAGACATCAAAGAATTTATTTTTAACTATTGAATGATTGACGAAAAATTAAAATAAAAAAACATCTGTTGCGCAAAAGAATAGAAAAAGATACTTAACTTTAAAGAAGAAAGAGTCATGCGATTGTTAAAAAGGTTATCAGGGGATTAAAGCACAAGCAGCAGTAGAGAGCTCATCAGAGCTCAATGCTTCAGTTTATATATATATATATATATATATATATATATATATATATATATATATTTCTCTCTTCTTTTATTTTATACAATCTTATTTATTTTCAAGGGAAATAACAACAAGCTATCTTGATAAATGAAATAACATAACAAGATTTATACTATGGATGGATGAATTTAGCAATAGCTTGTTGCATGGGAAAATCGTTCCTTTCAACGCCGAAAGCCACTCATGCATGATAATACATACCTTGTTATCATGTATGCGATGTTGGTTCGCATTTTCTTTCTTATGTACAAGGATTTTTGATGGCATGGTACCTTAATTCACATGACACGACACGTTTGAATAAAAAGAAAGGAAAGAAATGGCATGAAACGATCTGGTCCAAACAGCCACTATGTCTAAATTCCAAACAAAACCAACAGTTGGAGCCTTCGCTTTTTAGCCTCTCACTGTCGGTCAAACTAAAAAAAATTACGGTGAAATGATAGCTACCAACATGGTTAGCACAAAATCTCGGTCAACACGAGAGCACGCATGATTGATGTGAATGCTTCTGAAAATCTAGGCATCACCAGATCCTTTTATCATCAGCCATTAGTGGAAAATAACCCAAAAAAAATAAAAAATAGAGTCTGAACCAAGTCGATCTCCTCGAACACCCCACAGAAGACCTGAAGCGTCGAACAGAGTCTGGACGCATCTGGAGTGTGCGGCCACGCCAGCCTGACGCACGGACGTAGGGTGCGCATCTTAAAGCACCAGCGATGCCGTCATCGATGGTAAAAAATAGTGCGAAAATAAAAAAAAAAAGCAGGGAATTATTCCGGTTGTTAGGGAATTGCTTTGTTACTTTCGAAAATTACGAAGCCTACCCTTAATTTTATAACCCTCCAAATTTTATTCAGACTTTTTATTATTATTATTATTGTAAATAATTTTTATCTTCATAATTCTTAAAATAGATATATATATATATATATATATATATATATATATTTAGTAATTTTTTATAATTTTCACGTGAGGAGCAAGCGACAATCACTTGTAACTCGTATCGGTTTTTTTCATCTTAACATTTTTATAGCTTCTCTCTTTTATTTTAAGTCCACCATTGGCACAGATGATGGAATTTATAAATGCTTTAAGATTCGCGCCCTTTATCCACGCGTCCGCAGGCCATTTATTTACTGTCTTTTTTTCTTTTTTTTTTTTTTGGTACAAATTTATTTACCTAGGTTCAAGCTGTTAGCCGTAGATCTTTCTCGAAGCGAACTCCTCGGTCCGTCTTCCAGAGTTCTCCACCGGCGTTGCCAGATGCTGGCGCCAACTCCACCCCACGATCCTCGCACTGGAGATCGGAGGGTACACCATCAAGCATCTCGAACGTACGTTTGGTGAACCTCCACACGATCAAAATCGCCACACGTGGCTTAGGTTAGCCAAATGGACGGTCTGGATTGATCAAACCGCCAGAGACCCATTATTGTGCGAGGTCACCGTACGATTGAAGCTTTGCGTCGGGCGCGCAAGGTGGGACTAAGGTCGGGTCTGCGACGCCGCTCAAGGCATGTCTTCGAGGGTTCTAGAAACAGCTACGCCGCCGGCGTCTATATATTCATCTACCCGTTCTGCTGGTCCGCCCGAGGCCGAACCCCCGAAACAAAAATAAAAAAAAAAAACACAAAAAAAAGTTGAACAGACGTTCGATCCAGATTCCAGAGGGCTCTTGAACGGACTCCAGAACCTCTGGGCATCGGAGTTTCGAGGGCCGCGAAAGGTACGCTATTTCGTCTCCTTTCCAGATCTGTTCATTTTTCTTCTTCCCAAAACCCTAATTTCTTGCGGCACTTCGATCGATCGAGAACCAAAACCTTAATATCTGTGCGTTGATTGTGTTCGCTCTTTTTTTTCCCCTTGCTTTTAAATTCTGGATGATGTCTTAGATCTCATGAGGCACTCTGCCCGCCGATCTCCTATTATTTAAGAGTTTATTGCGTTGTTAATTCTATAATTAGATGTAAGATCTTATTTTCGCGAGCATTTATTGTCCAGTGTTTGTTTTCTGGGCGAAATCCTTGGCATTTTAGGGATGGTCTGATTGCTATTGTTATTTATTGATGCTCAGATCTTCTCGTTTCCGCACCGGAGATAGTGATAGATTTGGAAAACGATGAGCGTTGTCGGATTCGACGTCGGAAATGAGAGCTGCATTGTTGCAGTCGCTCGGCAACGCGGCATCGATGTGGTTCTCAATGATGAATCCAAGCGAGAGACTCCGGCGATCGTGTGCTTCGGCGAGAAGCAGCGGTTCATTGGGACTGCTGGAGCCGCATCCTCTACGATGAATCCCAAGAACTCCATCTCCCAGATAAAACGCCTGGTGGGGAGGAAATTCTGTGATCCCGAGCTCCAGAGGGACCTGCAGTCCCTACCCTTCTTGGTAACGGAAGGCCCTGACGGGTTCCCTCTGATCCATGCTAGGTATCTCGGGGAATCGAGGGCCTTTACTCCAACCCAAGTCCTCGCAATGATTCTTTCTGATCTGAAGAGCATCGCCGAGAAGAATCTTAATGCAGCGGTTGTGGATTGCTGCATCGGTATCCCAGTATATTTCACTGATCTCCAGAGAAGGGCTGTTTTGGATGCTGCTACTATTGGTGGATTGCATCCTCTTCGGTTGTTACATGAGACTACGGCAACTGCTTTGGCTTATGGTATTTATAAGACAGACTTGCCTGAGAATGACCAGCTCAATGTGGCCTTTGTTGACGTTGGTCATGCAAGCATGCAGGTTTGCGTTGCTGGATATAAGAAGGGACAACTGAAGATCTTGTCCCATGCTTATGATCGGTCTCTTGGTGGGAGAGATTTTGATGAGGTCCTCTTTAAGCGCTTTGCTGCTAAGTTCAAGGAGGAGTACAAGATTGATGTTTACCAGAATGCTCGTGCCTGCCTAAGACTTAGGGCAGCATGCGAGAAGCTGAAGAAGATGCTGAGTGCCAACCCTGAGGCACCGCTGAATATTGAGTGCTTGATGGATGAGAAAGATGTGAAGGGTTTCATTAAGAGGGAGGAATTTGAGCAGATCAGTCTTCCAATACTGCAGCGTGTTAAGGGACCATTGGAGAAGGCACTTTTGGAAGCTGGGCTGAGCACAGAAAATATCCATGCAGTTGAGGTTATTGGATCAGGATCTCGTGTTCCAGCTATTAATAAAATATTGACGGAGTTTTTTGGAAAGGAGCCTAGACGTACCATGAACGCTAGTGAGTGTGTTGCCCGGGGTTGTGCCCTTCAATGTGCCATTCTCAGCCCCACATTTAAAGTGCGGGAATTTCAGGTATCAATTTTTTTTTTGGCTGATTCATTTCATATAATTCCATAACTTGCATGGTCTGCTGTGAAAAATTTGTTAGAGGTCATGCTTGGGGTTTCATACAGTATAAATTTTCATATCCCTTGAAGAAATTGTGGTCTTAGTGGTCAAAGCGTCAAGTAGTTATCCTTATAAGTCGGGCCTTCACTTTTTATGTATTTGCAAAAGCAGTTTTTCAATTCCATCAGTGCACTGCAAAATTCTAGTTTTCTTGCTTGTGTGTGCTTGAATGTGAGTTGATGGTGCTTTCTTTTCTTTCCCTACCTTTTTATGGTATTAATCAATAAGTGATTTATAAGATCTGCTTAGTCTGTTGTTGGAGTTTATATCATGTTGCTTGATTGGAAGTTAAGCCTGAAATTTAAATTGGTCCAACTGCAATTGATGTTGCTATCCTAACGTGCAGTCTGAAGTCAGCCTCAAAAGGTTACCGACCTTTTTCTTTTTAGGAGTTAACAGTGATTTATTTGTTAGCTTTTGTGAGGTTGATCTGATGGATGGGCATTGTTCATGTGTACCTCAAAGATTTTCTTTTCTATGGTAAAGAAATTTGAGTTTAGCTTAGACGAATTAACTAGTGTCAAATGAAAAGGTCATTTTATAGTTAAGATTCTGCAATTCCTGAAAACCTATCATCTTTTGCGTTTTTTTTTAAGCACTGTTCATGATAAGAACTAATAATTTATTTAGGCAGGGTGAATCAACCCATATCAACATTAGCGAGGAAAGGTTTACTTACATTTCAAGGATATGATTTTACCATGGTATGTATATGTTTCTGGATTTATTATGATTGAGATTCCTAGGGAGCTCCACATTGGTTTTCCATTACCTGAGTCATTTTCTACATCTAATAAATAACATAAATTAGTTTGCTTACGATTGTCTCTATATTTCTTTGTGCATCTTTGGTGAGTTTGTATTCTTCTTACTTAAGACTGTTTTGGTTAACTCTGAGTAGCCTAATTCACTCATTTGAAAGATTGGTGCTGCTTTCAATTGCTTTTATATCTGGTAGTGAAATATTAGTTAATAGGCAAAATTGCACCAGTCTTCTATGATGTGAAAGACAATTTCATTTTGTTTCTTGGTGTGTCTATCAGCTTTTATGGATGGGTACATTGCCTCTGATATTATTTCCAATACCTAGAAACATGACCCAAGGCTGCAATTTGATTGCTAGTGTTCTGCTGTTACCTATATTGTTTGTTTTAAATTATGTCATACAGGATTTTAGTTTCTTTTTTTTTTTTGTTTTACTATTGTTGCTGTTTTCTGGTCGTACAATTTACAGGGGTACATTGTCTCTGATATTATTTCTAGAACCATGGGCCAAGGCTGCAGTTTGTTTGCTAGCATGCTGCTGCTATTTATATTGTTTGTTTTAAATTATGTCATACAGGATTTTAGTTCTTTCTATTCCTTTTTTTTTTTTTTTAACTATTGTTGCTGTTTTCTGGTTGTACAATTTACTTACTGAGCCATGTCTCATTTGTCATTCATATGGATATATGATAATACTGGTGACTTTATCCATGTCTGAAGGTTCATGACAGCTTTCCTTTCCCAATCGCCTTGTCATGGAAAGGATCTGCCCCAGACTCGCAGAATGGTGCAACAGAAAACCAGCAGAGTACCATTGTATTTCCGAAGGGGAATCCAATTCCTAGTGTCAAAGCTCTTACATTCTACAGATCTAGTACATTTGCAGTTGATGTGATGTATGCTGATGTGGGTGATTTGCAAGTTCCAGGAAAAATTAGCACATACACGGTAACTAATGTTAACTACCATTCATTTATATGATGTTATATTTTCTATGTGATACAGTCATAAAACTAGCATTCTGCTGTTCATGATGAACATGGATTCTGTGGGACAGATTGGCCCATTTCAAACCAGCAAAGGTGAGCGCGCTAAATTGAAAGTTAAAGTTCGCTTGAATCTCCATGGGATTGTTTCTATCGAGGCGGCTACCGTAAGTCTTCAAGAAGTCATCCATAAATTATCTACAGTTTATTGCCTTCATCCCCCATTTAACTCCACCATCTGAAAAATAAACTTGTGTTCTGCAGATGTTGGAGGAGGAAGAAGTTGAAGTTCCAGTATCGGCTGCAAATGAGCCTCCAAAGGAGGCTACCAAAATGGAGACAGATGAAACAAGTGACTCCTCCATAACTGAAAATGATGCAAATCTGGAGGATTCCAAAACTGAAACAGCAGATAACTCTGGTTCTGGGGTTGAAAATGGTGCGCCAGAGGCCGAAGAAAAGCCTGTGCAGATGGAAACTGATGCCAAGGTTTGTAAATCATCAGATACTTGTTTTTTCAATATGCTTATTGCCTGAATTGGGATTTTGCACTCAAATTATCTCATGCTCCCAGGCTCCAGTTCTTGAGGAATGATTTTTTTGCTTGCTGTTGGATTGCCATATATATATATATATATATATATATGCCATAGTTGGAGTTTATTGCCTTATCAGCTAGTTCTGAAGAGAGAATTGTACTTATTACAAGTTCAGACCTCACAACCTATTCTTCTGTTCTCTGGTTTGAAGTCGGTTGGCTGAGAAAAAAAAGGCTGTACGGTATAGGGATTTCCATGGTCATGGGATTGAGGTTGGGCTTGATACATTTCTTGTTTTTTTTTAGTGTTTGTATTGAACCCTTTGACGTTTGTTCTATCAAAGATTGTAATTTGCCTATGTGAGCTTTCTTACATGGTGCTTCCTTGATGTTTGTCTTAGCATGGTCTTTTATGAATGATGCTTACCTAAGCTTTCCTCATTGGTTTGTTTGGCTGTTGTTGCCTTTTCTGTCATTCTAATTCCGTCGTGTTTTTCTTTTTTTTTTTTAATGATCATTTTCATGGGAAAGCTGCATAGACATCTGAGTTGATAGTCTCCTGTAGATCGATCTTTTATGCTTATGATACAATGTATGATATCCCCTGCCCCCCTCTTTTCCATACCATCATCCTACCACCTGGAAAACTAATTGTCTTTTATTGAGCAAAAACTTTTCACAACTTCTTGTCATTGTCCCATGCTATTTGGTGCTGCTAAACATCAGTGTCAGTGTATCTTTATGTAAACCCTTGAAAGAATGGGAAGAAAAGGATACGGAGACAGAAAAGTGATGTGAATTTCTGTTGGACTCATCTCTTACTAAATTCTCATCCTCTTGGTTGCTCTAGGTGGAATTAATCATGCTTTTTTTCTTCCAGATGCAATTCTGGTGATCTTTTTGGTGTTTACTGAATTATGAAGCTGGTTTGTGGGATTGTTGATCTTGCTTTCATAGAAGAAAACATGTTCACAAGTCTCTTTTTTTCTCTCACTAGTAAATGACTTCTTATTATTAGTTGTACTTGTCCGTGGCACATGAAATGCACATGACATGATGCATGGGAGGGGGTAGGGTTTAGTTGATTAAGTATTCATGATTGTTTCGCATGGATATGATTGTATCTTATCCTTTCAGTGATCTTGTGGGGCTCCAGTTTCTTGAGAGTCTGGCTTCTAGTTGGAGTCCAAGGTTTACTCCTTTTTCTGTGGCACATGATTTTCTTTCTAACAGATTGCATGTGCAATAGTCATATATCCAGTTTGGTGACTGTCAAGCTCTGCTGAGTTTCCATGATGTACCTTATAAAACAAGTTTAGAATTAGTTGTTTAATGCACAACTATTGTAATTTTTTTTCCTGGTTGAGTTTAAAAGTAGATTGCTAATCACTGTTAATAATTTCATGGTTGATTGATTGCACAAATCATCTATAATAATTAAATTGTATATCGGCTATTCATTTGTTTGTAAGGATCAAAAATACCTTCCAAGTTTTTTGTGATATATAAAATAATTATGTTATTTGGGTTTGCCTGACCTTTGCAGGGCTTTTTTTTTTGGTGCCTTTTTGATTGTTTATGTTTTTGCATGGGCTTTATACAACAGCATAGCACACTATATAACATTCTTTTCTGTTCACAAATTTGCTATTAGCTTTCCACAATATTTGCATATTCTCAATATTCTCATCTTTTAATTTAGAGGCAAACAGGATTTTAGCAGTGTCTTTTCCTTCCCCCCCCCCCCCCCCCCCCAAACCAAAAAACATATGAATCTTATATCATACATCTTTTTTTTTTTTGCCAAAGTCTCCTGTGCTCTTTGTAGAGCATGTTGTGGTTATGGAAAAAAGTTTCTTATGATCAGTCATGAAAACATGCTGTGCCTGATTTTTCTGGCTTTTCCCTTTTAATCTTTTCTTACCCAACGAAAATAAAAATGTTTGGTATCTTTACTCACATGATACAATTTAGGATCATTGAAAGTAAATCACAATGATTAAATTGTATCATCTTGAAGCTTATAGTTGAGGATTCTGAATGAAGCATTATATTTAATTAATTATTTTGATGTTTTCTGTACAACGCAAAAGCTGTGTAATCGATTTGAAATAAGCTAGCATTTGATATTTTTTGTGGATGTGTTTCAACTCATGCTTTATAAAATGTTAGGAAACTTCTTTTTTCCTACCAGGGAAAAACAAAAGGTGAATCTCCTGGCTTGTTCCTATTTTATAATGCACTCTTCATGTATTTTCATGCCTAGACTTCGGTGAGTTTTGTTAGTTCTTAGCTAATATGAATATTGTATCCGACCTGTGTCTCTGTTGATGTCTGACAAAAGTCTCCTCTTCCTATGGGATGCTATATGGTTATATAATATATTTCTCTCTAATGATTGTCTAGCTATGCAATTTGATTATCCTAATAAAAAAGATTGTGTACCATCCGACAAAACAGTTAATAATCTTTAGTTGGGGTGCTATACCCATAAATTTTATTCAGCTCTTTTAAATTACATCCCTTTTTTTTCCATTGGTGGTGCAAAAACACATCTGAAAGACTATGAATTGTTATATAATGTTGGCCCTTCAGGTTGAGGTTCCAAAAAAGAAGGTGAAGAAAACAAATGTTCCAGTTTCCGAACTGGTTTATGGTGGAATGTTGGCTGAAGATTTGCAAAAAGCAGTTGAGAAAGAGTTTGAAATGGCTCTTCAAGATCGGGTAATGGAAGAAACCAAAGACAAAAAGAATGCTGTGGAAGCATACGTTTATGACATGAGAAACAAGGTACTGATCATCCGTTCTAAACCTATTTGTTTTATATTACTATATTGACCTACAAGGTCTTATGTCAGTACTCTCTCATTTTTGTTTTCAGCTTTATGATAAATATCAAGATTTCGTAACAGCAACAGAGAAGGATGATTTCATTGCAAAGCTTCAGGAGGTTGAGGATTGGTTGTATGAAGATGGTGAAGATGAGACAAAGGGTGTTTATGTTGCTAAACTTGAAGAGCTCAAAAAGGTGAATAGTTCTTCTGTCTTTTTTTAGTTGCGTCAACCTGAGGAGTTCAGTGCATCTGACTTGGGCTGTCTGAATGCAGCAAGGTGACCCTTTTGAAGAACGGTGCAAGGAGTGGACAGAGAGAGGTCCAGCCATTGATCAACTTGCCTACTGTATCAATAGTTTTAGAGAGGCTGCCTTGTCTAAAGATCCTAATTTTGATCACATTGACATAGCCGATAAGCAGAAGGTATGATGTTACATTGTCCCTCCCTTCTGGGCCTGATTTATATGCTTTATGATTTGTTTGTCAGTGAAACTTCAAATATTACCTTTTTTCGACCTGTTTGTGGTTTGCTATCAACATTCAGTTGAAAAATGACTGAAAATTGTTTTGCATTAAAATCGGACAGCTTTGCTGTTCTTTTATTAGAACCATTCATATATCTGCACAGTGTTTGCCCTTCTTGCGTGTTTTTGTCAATTGGCACTCAACTCTGGGATTTTTCCCCCCCTTTTAACTCAGCCACCAAGAGTTTTCATTGCCTTCAGGATTGCGCATGCTGTAATACAAGCTTATCATCCAATTGGTTAACTTACTCCTGCATTAATATCTGGCATATACTGCATATTTGATATATTTTCTGTGGTTCTTGAATTGAATTTGATAGAACAGTAGTTGCTGTGATTTGTTTTTAAAAACTGTGGAAATTTTGCAGTCATGTGCTTATTTCTTAAATATTTAACATAGGTCATTAATGAGTGTGCTGAAGCAGAAGCCTGGTTAAGAGAGAAAAAGGAGCAGCAGGATGCCTTGCCCAAACATGCCACTCCTGTTCTTCTGTCCGCAGATTTGAAAAGAAAAGCTGAAGCACTGGACAGGTAATAGTTTAGTTTTCATTTGATACTGCATTTTGTTATCAGTTTTTCAAAAACTCAAGAAGTGAATTAGAATTGACAAGTAAGATGAAAACCTTTTGCACTTTTTTTTTGTTCAAGTCTGGTGGGTGGAGAGTTTTGGTAGCTAGGCTTTGTTACTGTCAAAAGGAGTGAATATTGAAAAAACGGGGAGTAGCAATAGTTTTGTGCAAATGCTAACTTCAGCATTAATTTTTATTAATTTGTAGAAAAACAAAAACAATGATGATACCACATAGTCCTCTACCGTATTTTGTACAGCTGCTTTTCCGTCATGCATGCGTTACCCGATAGAAATTAAAGTTGATAATGAAACAGTTTTCCTTTCACACTCTTTGAAAGGATTCTTGGACAACTTGATCTAGGATCATCTGAATCCTCTTTTTGTCCTAGCCCTAGCTGAATTGTGTTCAAAATTTGGCACTTGTGGTCCCTATTATCGGTAAGCACACCAGCTTATCATCTTAAGTTTGTCATGTACTGTTAGCTGACTGTATAAAAAATTGCTTGCACAGGTTTTGCAAGCCGATAATGACAAAGCCGAGGCCACCTCCGGCCAAGCTGCCAACCCCACCTCCAGCTGAAACACCAGCGCAACCTCAGGCCACCGAGCAGCAGCCTCAAGGAGATGGTGCACCCGTTGAGCACATGGCTGATGAAAGTGGTCAGGCAATGCCTTCTGCAGCCGAGCCAATGGATACAGACAAATCACAGGGTGTCACAGATCCTGCAGCTTGAAAACATTATAGTAGCCCTGTGGTTTACATTACGTAGAAGCTATGCTCATTTCGTCTCAGTGCTTTTGTTTTCGTTTGAATCTTGCTTTGTGGTAGGCGAGAGGGTCAAGGTTTTCACTATAGGTGATAAAAATGTGTTTTAATATTCAAATCCTCCGCATTTTGTACTAGCGACCAAAAATCGAGTTTTTGGAAAGTGGTTTACGGGAAGAAAGGGTTTCCATTCTGATGGATTTTGTTTCATTCTCTGAGAGACTAAAAATTCGGGCTTTTGATGCCTTGATCTGCTCACATGTGCTCTTCGTTCGCATCGGGGATTGAGGTACGTGGAGATGCGGTTGAGGAATCTCTTTTCTAACTTTATTGTTCTTATAATAAGAATTTACCTTATTTGATTATAATATTCGACTGTATTCTTGCCATTAGTAGCATCTCCTACGCTGTTGTTATTACCTGCTCCAATGGACCCGTGTTGAGGTTTTAGTTTGCGTGTTAAGTTTCACCATTAGTAAGAGATCTATATTTTAGCAGTTAACTAGCATGTTTGTGCAGATGAGTTGCCGCCGAAGTGGACTGGAGGAAGTGGTTGGGATTTGTCTGAAATATTGATTGGGTTGCAAGTCCTTATATATTTGTTGATATAATTTGTTTGAAATATTTTTATATTATTTTATATATTTTATATATAATTTTATATTTTATATGTTTTATATAAATTATATTTTATATATAATTTGTTTGAAATATTGAAAAGTTTAAATTTTATAAATAATTTTAAGTTCAATTAAAGAAGGACTGCAGTAAGTTGATGGTTATCATAAAGTTATATTTTATAAACATAAATTTATCCTATCATAAAGTTATATTTTATAAACATAAATTTAATAGGATAAAGAGAGGATATTTTCCGGATGTGATGAACATAAATTTGATAGGGCAAAGAGATGTTTTTTGAAAGTGGTTTGTTGCATCAGATGTTTTTTAGTAGCTAAGATGGTCCTGCATTAGATGTTTTTCAATAGCTAGGATGGTCTTAAAAGCGATGGAATATGTTCTTACACATTTATATAGAAATTAAAAATAAAATAATTTTAATTAAATTAGTGTTTGATGAAAAATTAATAAATATTATGAATGTTTATGCTTTTTAAGTAGATTTATATAATGCAATAAAATAAATTTTTTTTTTTTAAAAGAATATGAATGAATTAATTTAAAAAAATTTTGCTAAAGAAAATATTTATCAAAGAAGAACGAACTTGTAGGAAAGTATAATATAAATTATATAAAAGTTATAGATTTGAAGATAGAAATAAAAAAGTACATATCATTTTAGAAGTTTGCGATGGAGATGTTAAGAAAGTCAAAAAGGAAAAGAATAAAACTTAATGGTACGATGAAAAAATTTAATTAATAGGTAAGGTTGAAAGAGAGTTAATTAAAAAAACTACTTTAAATATAGGAATGAAAAAGCATAAAAAAAATTATAAGATAATTAAAAAAAAAAAAACTAAAAAGATGTACAAAAGGTTGAATGTAAAACATATTAGCATTATATTGGAAGCTAGAAATTAGAAACTAAAGATGTAAAAAATATATATATATAAAAGGAATAGGCTCTAAAGATCATCGCTGACATATGCGAAAGTGGTAGATCTTTGAAATCTATCCCCATAAAAATCCCTAGTAAAAAACTTTGATAATGGCGGCTTGAAAAAGATTTTTAAGGCCTTAAAGTTTCTCAAATAAAGTAAAAATAAATTATAAAAATACATATCAAATCAAAGGCTTCTTGGTTGGCTGGCTTATGATTCTACAGTCGCTGGCTCTTAAACTACTTGAAGTTTGTTTCACTCTTAAACTACTTGAAGTTTGTTTCATCACTATGCCTAATGTGGCTTTAACTAAGATGAACTACTACATATCACTCTATCAGCTGGTGAAGATTACCTTATCACCCATGCCTATCATTAATTTATTATAAACTCTTTCCAGGTGATATGCAACAACCAAGATGATGACGGTTCCCTTATCCCCTATTTAGTTCTGGTACACTGGAGATCATACCTATGTGAAAAATGAAACATCTTCCCATGAATGTTCAAAATCTTATTGCTCATTTTTCAAAAATGACCATGATGGTACGGATCATCTTCATTTTAAACTGAACTCAGATGTCTAAGGCCGAACACCTCAGCCTTTCTAAATCCCTTCCTTGAACATATATACAAACGTGCAATAGCCCATCCTCCTTCTGGAAGCCCGCACCTTAATTCTCTGCCAGGCTGACAAATTAAATCCAAGCAACATCCTTCGGCTCTCACAAGTAATGTGACCCTTTGAATTAACCACAGCACTAATGTTCACCTCAATGTTGTAGCTACAATCTTCTAGTGATATAAAAGCGGATCCTTTTGCTTTCCTATAAAAGGTTAAAATTAAGAACATCAATTTCACCTTATAAAATCAAAACTCAAATGGGATAAAAATTTTTCATCTTTGATAGGCATGAAAATTATTTGTATCCCTACAAATAAGGATGAAACGGAAATAAAAATAAATATATCTTTAACTTACATCATCTTGCCCCATTAACCCTACCCTACATTTAAGTATCATTGTACTCTTATATATTTTCATATATACAAAATTACCTTCATATATATATATATATTCTAATTTAAAAAATAAATATTAAATTTATTAATATACTTATAAAAAAATATTTTTTAGTTATATTATTAGTTACATTATTTTTATCAAAAATTTATACATGCCATTAGGACAACAGTAACAAAGATGGGTTGAAAAAAACCTCAAGGTAGATAAAGATTATTTTTTTTAACAAAAAGATTTTTAAAAGTTCTCAAGACAGATGAAAATGAAGACCATTTTCCGTAGGTCGTTTTCCATTTGCTTCTCTAATGGCAAAGGATCGAGTCACTCAGACTAGCTTTCCCTTCCCTTCGCCTGGCACCTGATTATAGATGTCTCCGCCTTGTGCTATTTAAATTACAAGCTTGCATGTTAAAAGCGATTACATCGTTTCACTAATAGCAACAGATTGGAACTTTGCTCCTTCTACTGTAAACTACCATTGGTCTTGCTTGCTGTATCAATGCTAAAGTAAGAGACACCATATGATGCTTGTACCTGTATAGCTTGTAAGAGTCTATAATCTTAAAAATTATAAGGGTACTCTGAATGATGAACACATCCAAGTTGTTCATGTTAAATTTTGCAAGAGAATATATTCGAATTAATAACTTGCCTGTTTCTTCAATCAATTAAAGAAGTGCTCTCAAAACCATGCCCCAAGGAAATGCCAGAATATTCTAGGGTACCTATCGTTACACACCATTTGCAAGCACAAATCTGTGATCCTTTGATGTACCGATACATCATTATCACATCATTGCATCTTTTCAGGCAAGGTGTTTGGTTATTCTTTGTCAACTTGATACTCAATGTCTAATTGTGTATCAGCGAGAAGGTGCAGGCCTCGGAGGAAATATGCTATCTCAGCAATAAGAAATGAAGCAAAAAAACAAATCACCTGCAAGAACGTTGAGCTCATGCAGAGGATGAAAAAGACTTGAGCTATGAAGAGGTAACAGTGGTGTAGAAATTATTTCTGCGTGGAGTCCCTTGTACATTGCCAAAAAGGCAAAGATTTTTATAAGAATTGTTGCTTTTGGCTCTTGCAGCTTTACGGACAAATGCCTCGTACCTATACCTCTCCTGCTCCAAACTCGCTCTAACTCTTCTACCCCAGCACAATGATTCGAAACGTGGCATCCTAAAATCAATCATGCTGTTACAAAAGCAGGACACATACTAACAGAGTCTTAAAGAGCTCTGTGTGTTTCAGAAAACCAGAAATATAGCCAAGAAGCAATGAAAGATGATTCTTAACTAATCATGACATCCCAGCAATTTTTGTCCTAATTGTTTTCTCGTGTGGAGAATCAAGGATATTTCAATATCCAAGGGTCAAAGTATCCAAAATCGATAAATAAAGGTCATTAGAATGTCCAGGTTTCAAAGCCTTAGCCTATATTGCAGCATTTAGGTTCGAGTTGTCCCTGTCTTTTTTAGCAAAAGAATCTTCAATATGTACATTCATCGTTAAATAATATTGCAATTTACTGTTCCCTAGACTACATGTGAGATTTAAAAACTATGCAAACCATAACAACCCATCATGAGCTTCCCTAAACATAGATTTGTGTTCTTTGCGAAGGAGATTCTTAAAAGTTCATGTACAATCACACACAAACACTGGTTGATTAAAAAGAAAAATTGACAGTGTACAACCTTAGTTTCTTAAACATACCACTGATTTAGATTGGCTGAACAACCAAAAGTTAGAAAGTGGGCTTCAAGGCAGTTCCCATTTGGCAGATTTCATAAAGCAGAGCCACATCTATAATCCTAGTTACAACCAGTCAAGCCACGTATCAAGTTAAACTCTGGTCCAAATCGAACAGAAACTAGTGTCGGGTTCATCCCATGTGAAAGCTGGTAGTTTGAATTTAAATCCTTGCATTAATATGTGCTCCTTAGACTACTAAGAATTTCATCATGAAAGCAGTTTCCCCTATGATCATGTGAGTTCATGCGTTCCTAAAAATTGCCTGTCATAAGGGGAAAGACTTATTCAAAGTTGAATAACATCTATGCTAAAACAATCACGTACATATGTAAGTTTGTGAGTGTGTGTACCAGGATATTGGAAGCATGAAACTACCAATCCTGCATAAAAGTCATCTCTTTTCTTTCCTTCTACTAAAGAAGATGGAAACGAAGCTGCACAGGGGAGAAGATTCATTAAAAAGTCTGACCCATATATATGGCTATCAGAAAAGAATTATCTACATAGGCAAATTATAAATCAGGATGCTAGAACTAGTTTGAACACATGCTTCAGCATACTGCATACACCTTTGATGCATATAATCTTTCATGAAGAAACACTACCAAGGCATGCGGGCCTGTTTAGATGGAGGGAACGAGAGGGAGAGGAGGGGAAGGGAAGGAAGGAGAATGGTAATAAAAGTTTGAGAGAGAGGTAAAAGGAGGGGGAGGAAAATCGTGGTTACTCATTCCCCTCCATTCTCCTTCAAAGTGTGTTTGGATGGAGGGAAATGAGAGAGAGGAAAGGAAAAAGAAACAGAAAAGTAATAAAATCCCCTAGTTAGAAGGGAAGGGAAATAAAGAAGAGGAGGGGAATGAGTCATTCCCCTCCATTCCTTCTCAAAATTCTATACCCCCCAAATTAAGAGTCTGTTTGGAAGGAGTTTGATGTGAGGAAGAGAAGGGAAGGGAAGGAAAGAGAAATTATGTTTAAAAAATCACAAATATACTCTTACTAATGAAAGAAGTCCAAATCAACCTATAGGGATAAAGTTGAAAAGATGATTAAAAAATTATACTCATTCTCTTCCCGCTCTTCACCCTCCAAATTGAGGGAGTAAAGATATTTTAACTTTTCGAAGAAAAATCAAGGAAAATGAGTAAACCCTATTTTCCTCCCCTTTCTCTTTTCCCCTCACTTTCGAACAAGGGTCCTCAAGACTATTCCCCTTCATTCCCTCATATCAAACCTCCATCTAAATAGACCCTAAGGAGTAAAAAAGGATAGGAAAATGTTTTATAATTTTTGCTTATCTTTCCAATTCTATCCCTATAAATTAGTTTGAACTTCTCTCATAACACAGAATATATTTGTAATTTTATAAACAATACTCTCTCCTCCTTTCTTATCTTTTTTTTATCCAAACAAGATAATACAAATTACCCTCTCTCTCCTTCCTTCCTTCCTTCCTTCCTCCTAAATAAGAAGAGAGTAACAGCTCTTCTTTACCTTCCCTTCCTTCCCCTCCCTTCACCCTCTCATTCCTGCTCCTCTTTTTTAAGATCCAAGTAGACTCCAAAAGTCTCAATTTCTTTATCCCTAAATAAGGGGATAAAGAGGATTTGAGGAATAAGGAGGAGCAGGAACAATTTATAACTTTTGGTTTATATTATCCTCCTTTTCCTTTCCTTCTTTCCAAAGAAGTGGAGGGTGACAACCGTCTCTTACACTTCCCCTCCCCTCCCCTCTCCTCCCTTCACCCTCCCTTTCCTTCCCCTCCGAAAATCCAAATAGATATTCAAGATCATAGCTTACTGGTTTCAATAAATATGTTTGCAAGCCATGATTAGAAAGTTCAAAGGTAGAAACAGATCCACGCTTATTTAGGAATAAGCAGGCAGGAATGACATTGTACATGGTAGGAGCTTTTCATTGATTTATCAAACTTACCCATGCTTGTTGAGCCCATAGATTGTGGATTAGTGGTTACCCATGCTTGTTGAGCCCATAGATTGTGGATTAGTGGTGATGAGTTTGGGAAGTATTGCTAACAAGGGAGGGAAGTATTGCTAACCAGGGAGGCATGGGAAATTTCCTCATATAGGCCATGTTTTTCCATCCCTTTTAATTCAGAATATCAAATTTAAATGCAATAATATAAAGCTCAAGCCAAAAAGAAAAATATTTGAGTGAAAAAAAAAAAAAAAAGAAAATAGAGTTCGTCATACCTCACCCACTCAAGTCCTCTTCGGAGTCACTGATCCCATCATCTCCATCCTCATCCTCTTCCTTCTCTTCTCCATCCTCTTCCTCCTCGTAATCCTGCTTAAGCCTTGCTATCTCTGCCTGCGCCTGCTCCAGAATCAGCTTTTTCTGGACCTCCAAATCCTTCCAAAACTCTTTCCTCATCCTCTCCAACTCCAACATCTGCTGCCGCTTACCCTTCTCAATCTTCTCATAAATCTCACCAAACTTCTGAATTGAATCTGCTAGTATCTTAAACGAAGTGGGCTTTGAATTCCCCAAACCCTTCTCCCTCCTTGGCGGAGGCCCTTCCGACTTATCATCCTCGTCCACTTCGTCATCATTATCCTCCGCTCCAGTATCTCCCGGGCTATCTCTCATCTCATCCACGCCATTTGAGCGGTTCACATGAAGCATAGAGCTCGTGAACACATACTCCCCGGCATCAACCCCACAAGGGAGCCTCGGCCACGACTGTTGGACCTCCGCTGGAGGCGGCGATGGAGATGAAATGAGTTCATCCATCTTGTCGAAATAGACCCACTCGCTGCTCGAGTTCGGGTTCTCTGCCATCCTGGCCTTCTCCTTCTTGTACTTCTTCTTCAAGGTATCCACCCGGTTCCGGCACTGAGCATCGGACCGGCGGACCTTGGAAGCCCTAGAGACCTTCTTCGCTACCTCGTTCCACTCGTCGGCCCGGAGGCTCTTGCGGCCGTTTTGGAGGTAGAGGTCCCCCCAGGCGCCGAGAAGCACGAAGGTCGCCCGCTCCGACCAGTCGGCGACGGCGTTTCGAGCCGGCGACTTTGCCGGAGAAGCAGCCGGAGGGGAGGGTGGGGCGACGCGGCGGGCGAACTCGAACCGTAGGGCGAGGGTGTCCAGCTTCCGCCGCTTCCCACGTTTCTCCGAGGAGACATCGTCGTCGTCTCCAAATCGGCAGCCGTCACCACCTTCGCCATCGTAGTAGTCGTCGTCGTCTTCGTCGTCCTCTTCGTCTTCGTCGTCGGATTCCATGGCTCGAGCTGTGCCGTAGCGCTCGGCGTCGTCGTCATCGTCGTCTTCATCGCCGTCGGCGAAGCGGCGGCGGGAAGCCGGAGTGGAAGGGGCGTCTCGGAGGGGGATATTGGGGCGGTTGGAGGAAGGGAAAGGGCGGCGGTGTTTGGGAGGGTAGGGGTTCGAAGGATACCTCGCCTCTTCTTCTCCGTCTTCCATCGATGGATTAAAAGGGCGAGGAGGGCGGAAACACCGGCCTACGATTGGGAAAAGAATGAAACGAATCTATGACCTCGAAAACCCTCACCCTGCCTGGATTCGTGGTTCGAACCCTAGTTTTGTCTGGGGAGAACAATGGCAAGGGTTGAGGACGACGAGAAACGGGGAAGGACTCACCGTGACTCGTTTGGGGAAAGGAATCGATCGGAATGCGATGAGGAGTTAAAAAAAAGGATATTTTTTATTTTGTTATTTCTTTATAGCCTTGCTTTGGAAACGTTCCTCGAAACTTCTGTGGAATAAATTTGGAAATGAATTTTGGACATTATACGTGAAAGTTTGGAATTAAAATAAACTCTCATGTTTGCAACAGAACATAACATATAATCGTTATTAAATTCAATGTCCCATTTCCCCAAATTACTCCTATTTAATAACCAATTAAAAATAATGATTTAAAATTTATTATATTAATTACATTCTCAAATCATATTTAATATTATATATTATAATATAAATTAATATTATGATTATATTAGTGATAATGTTAATATTAATGATATTATATAATTATAATTAAAAATAGTATAATATTTTTTTAATGTTATATTATTATTAAAATATTATATATATTATATTCTAATAATATGTTATTATATTATTTAATATTTTTATATTATAATCATAATATTATATTATATTATATTATGTTACAATATAATATAATAATATTAATATTTGATATTTAGTATTTAATATGATATTTAACACTATTAATATTATATATTAATATAATAATAATTTGACATTATTTTTGGTTAAAAACTATTATCCATTGATCGGGATAATTCTATTTAAAAAATTTATTTGCTTTATTTTATGAAATTTATTTATAAATTTTTTAAAAATTGTTAAGATTTGCAGTAACAGTTTCATAATTTTGTAGTTGAGATTTTAAATTTATGATTCGTTATGTTCTCAAACATAATACATCATAAATCTGTAAAAGAATTTTATAATTTTATAAAAATTATGAAATTTATTTGTTCCTAATAGAATGTCAAAGTAGCTCAAAGAAATTCATTAGCAGTGAAGAAAATTGGTCGTGACCTATCAAATTTCTCTAACTCTCTAAATTTGAACGAAAGAAAGGTATCAACGTAGATCTTTGTTCTAATTATCATAAAATTTTTAATTAACTTGATAAGCTTACCTCTCAAGGATTAATGGCATATATTAATAGATGGGACCAAACATGAAATCCACATGGAAGCTCTCTACGTAATCCTAATATCTTTTAATCTGAAACGATTCATGTGACTTTTGTTTAACAAAGTAGGACACATGCCAGCAAAAGGTTGTGAACCCGAGACATGAATTTGTATTCTTTTTGTAGACTCAAAAATAATTTTTTTAAAAAAACTATAAGTGTATAAATGGAGCAGCCAATGGCCATTCAAGCGTACATTTTCTGAACTTGAAAACCATTCTTGAGAGATGGCTGGTATTTGTAAAGAGCTCTTAAATTATTTGAGAATTTGTAACTGCAAATTAATTATGTATGTAAAACATTTATCGCAAGAATTTCTCTATTGAATTTATATTCATGATATACGATCATAGTTTGAAACTAGCTATCTATCGTGATTCTTCTTCTTCTTCTTTTATCTATGCACAAAACTTCATACATGGATGACTTTACCTATCACAGGAATTGAATGTTAGAATAACTCTTCTCCGGATATGAAAATCATGCATTGTAATGTATGTACCATGTATCTATCAGCAAGCAAAGCTCAAGAAAAAGAAGGATAATAGCAGGTTGGGAGCAGGCATCAACAACTCATCAATCCTTTTCAGATGTGATTATAGTTCAAGCATACACGAGCAAGCTTTCCTCCTAAAGACAGAACTTTGGGTTAGTTTAAAAAAAGTCTAACAGTTAATTGGAAAGTAGTTAGGAACTCTAATCAAGTCATACAAATTTGAACAAGGCTTGCCATGGAGGGGACAAAAAAAAAAGAAAAAAGGAATCAATCATCCATCCAACGCTATATTAATTTATTATTCAATACCCTTCAACACATCCTTTGTTTAGAGAGACGAGCAATGGCTACCTATCCATCCTCATGGCATATGAAATGAAGCCGTGAAGCAAAAGGCTTCTTGGAAGAAAGCTCCAAGAGAGAAGTTGTTCTATATCATTTTGATGGCGAACATTCTATGCATCTTTTAATTCTGAAATTGTATTGGCCTGTTGACTTTGGCCTTCATCAGGACAAATAAACCTTGTTTTATCCAAGAAGACATTTGCGTGATGTTTTCCAACTCCATGCAAGCCTGTCATTTGGCTACTTGCGTCCTTGGACATGAGTTTCTATTAAACATAAAGCCAGGGCTAATCTCTACATGCATTGTGAGAAATCGTGCAGATAATGAGGTTTCTGCATATTTAATTCCATCTTTGAATCCCATGTTTTCATTTTTGAATTTTTAAGTGAGTTTCGCTCTGATAAGAACTTTTAGAACATATTAAATTTTGGTGAAGTAATATAGAAATTTATACAACCTAGAGTTGGCAAACTGTGTTAATGGGACACAAAAAGGCCGTATCGATTTAAGGGAATGATAGCAAATGTGTCAACTTTTCATCTAATTTGTTCATCAATCATTTTAGAAATCTAGATCCGATTGACATTAGGTTTGATTGGACGCCCATGATGGTTGACTCATCTTAACTAATGTCATCGAGGCTTAAGTAAGTTGGAGTGAATTATGTTTTTCAAAATCCCATGATTCAGTTCCGAGGAGTTGAGAAAAATGGTCCTCCATGATTTCGCTGCGGCTGTGGCATTCTCTTTGAAAGAGAAGGATTGCATTCACGAAGGTAAAAAGGATGGTAGTTGCAAAGGTTCACGAAATGTGGTATTTGGATTGTGAAAGAAAAAGCCTTTGTTCAATTTGTAACTGAGACTCCGACTGTGAAAAGAGAAGTTTATCTGGAATAGTTCACGTGACTTCAGCCACTTGTCCTGAGAGATAAGTATTTAATATTGTTGATTTCTTCTAACAAGATCCCAACATGACCCATGTATTATGTACATTATATAATTTAGCTCATACAACTTATTTAGTAAATAGGTTGTGATTAGGTTGATATAAATACATAACCTATTTTTAATCCTTAAAATCTCAAATTAGATTTTACTCTACTAAACTATACAATTTATATTTTAGATTTTATCTTATGCAGTATCGAAATACCTAAAATGACCTTCACTTTTTTTTTTTTCCTTCTATTTTACTTATTGTATATATTAAACAAAAATATATAAGTATTTTTCTAAGTTAAATAGTTTTAATGAATCTTATTTGGGTTTGTAAATCATATTACATAGGTTGATCCATTTAATAATCATGTCAATTACAGATCAATTTCTATTTAGTGAATTAATTTAAAACATAATTTATTTATCCATAGTGTTTAACGAATCAATTCGATTTTGATTTGAACCTATTTATACTCAATTTGAACCGTTATTTTTATATCGAATTTGAGTTATGGTAATAGATTGCGCCTAAAATTGTCACGATAAAATTACTGTTTTTTTTTTTAAATGAAGAAATTTTTAATAAAAAATTAAGCTTAAATAAATATCTTGAAGGAAAGCTTAAATAAATGTTTTGAAAAGTTATCTATAATCACACAAGCAGGTTCTTGCATCATTTGCAATTATAAAGAGAGCGCACTCTTTTTTTTTGAAAAAAAAAGTGATCACATCAACGCATTGGCCCCCACGCAAGGCAAACGGACAAGAAGTCCTTCAATCTTAGAGGTGGACCCAACTGGATACAAATGCATACGAGGTCCATTAATGGTGGATAAATAAAAAGTAGTGGACCAAAGAATCAATTGCTCTGGTCCATTAATATAAGACAACATGGGAACCCAAACTCTAGTTATTCGAGCGAGCAACGGTGCATTACTTGGCAATTTGTCAGGAGATAGATAGCTCGTGAAATAATGAATCCTCACCTGATTTCTTTACAAACATAACACAAATGTGAGCAACCCCATGCCCGCTTAGAAATTTTAAGTCTAAGTGGATTATTCTTGTAATACCTCAAACACACCTACTAGTTTAACTAACTTTGTTAGCGGATCAAAATCACATGGCCCAAAAACTCAAGTGAAAGTTAATGAGTAGCAAGTGAACTTAAGTTATAAGTAACCAATTTCTCTCTCATCCAATGTGAGACTAAATTAAGAATATCACAATTTCTTCACTTTATAGTCAGTATCTATCTCGAGTCGAATCATTGGTTCTGCAAGTGTGGCTCCACGTCATGACGGGACTCCATCATCGTTACATGGATAATTCTTTCCTCATATCCATCAATTTTTATACATTCGGATCGACTTTGATACCATTTATAACGCTTTTTTCTGTTTTGTTACATATAACTCGCATAAAAAAGAAAGGATTCCTTTTCTATTTTCATGCGCATAAATGAAATTAGGCCGATCCACTTTGGACCGTCCAATTCCACGAGTCTTACGGTTCTTTTGAAAAGAAGCATCAATCTTACTGCCCAATAATGGCTATAAAGTTACTAATTTCATAAACTTTAAATTTTTTTTAAAAAAAAATTATCCACCTTCTAAACCGTATCTCAATTTTATAAACATCTTTATTTCGTATGCGTCTGGTCAACCACTCCTTAAAGTTATGACAACAGCCAAAGCAACCTTTGAACCACCGAGCAAAATTTTATCTATTGTAAACTTCTCTTTGGCCCAAAAGTAATCTAAATTATTGCAAATCTATTTGCCAATATTTATTTCACAAGTCTACTTCCAACTCTTCAAATAACAGCCTTTCTCATCTGCAGCTTTGGTTGCCCATAATTGAACAAAAGTCCTATAGTGCCTGCACTAGAGAAAATCGTCGGTTGGCGCAGATGAATGGTTTGATAGGGTTGAAAAGAGGCGATGATAAGAGAGAGGTCGCAGGAGAAACAAACAGGACAAGAGAAGCACTTTATTATGTAATATTTCAAAAGCAATCTAAATATTTATAATTTAAGATTATTTATTATTAATTAACTTTTGATTTACTAACAGATTAATTAATTTATCAAATAGACTTAAACATTACAAATAGAATCAAAATCGATTCGAATATACAAAAGTCGATCGATAAAAAAAAAAAATTTATAGGACGATGATAAAGTTCTATCATAGGATGGATTCTATTCAGTTTGTGTCGTGGCAAAAAATATCACATTATAGATAAAAAAAAATTATAATATATAAAAATAATTTAAATTTAAATATTTATAATTTAAGTTTAACTATTATTAATTAAATTTTAAGTAAATTTATAAAATTATATTATTTTAATTTATTAATAAATTAATTAAATTAATAGATAATTTTTAAACCGTTACACTTTGGATGATCTAAGACGTATCCCAAAGTTTGATGTTTATCCCACCAACAGGACTATGAGATCCATCTCCAGGCTTGAGGTTTATCTCCCTTGCAGGTCTCTTCATGGTAAGTTCAGAAAATTTTTCTCGTGCGGACGCATAACTCTTAAGTGAATCGGTCATTTTGACGTTACCCGCGAACAATTTGTGCAAAAACTCTTTAATAACTCGAAATTGTAACTCAGTTGGTGCGTTGCACTCTCACCGCCCTCTTTATAATTGCATTAAGAACTGCGCCACACAATAAAGCAATGCGAATAATGGAGGAAGACCATCGAGAGACTTTCTTTTTTTTAATGATTTTTCTGCGATGCCTCAGCCTTGCTCTAGTTTGTACGTCTAACGAGGCAGAGTTAGTAGAAGCGTCTGATTTAAGGAATATATATATATATATATATATTATCTACAAAAAGCTGAGGTAATCTGACAGCTTCTTCCCAAGTCCCGTTTTATATTTCCCTTCGTCCAGATAAATAAATAATGCAAGCATTTAAATAACGCTTTTTTAAGTTAACTGGAGAGGAGTACCACTGCTCACTTGGAATAAATTCTTGGTACAATCAGATAATACGATTATCACTTGCCTTAAATAAACCAGAGCAAGGTCCAAAGGCACTAAAAGGCAAGTTAAATGAAGAAAAGTACAATCTCAATTACAAGTGTTTAATACGGTCCTTGCGGATGCTTTCTTTCTTTGCGTTTATAATGCCCTGAATATAACCATAGCCAACAACCACTTGAAACTTTCGAGCAATTTTTACTTAAATTTTAATTTAATAACTGCTAATTTTTTTTTATTTTTTCTAATTGTTGAATCTCTCTTCACCGCTATCTTCAACAACTAACTTGTGGTTTTTATCACCTCCTCCAGCGCACCCATTGAAATACTTTGCTTCCATGAATTGACTTGCTACTTTTGAGACTAACAACTCTTTTGATTTTCAGTCCAATTGACCGAAAACATTATCATACATTGCTTTTTTGAGTTCCAAAATTAATGAATTGACTAGATAAGAATGATTCGTGGCTTTATGGTTTCGCTAACCTTTCTTCAGCCGAAAGATATCTATTCCTATTTCAAAATTTATTAATTTTTAATGAACTAAATGGCATCTTTAGCTTGTTCTACCTTTTTAAACTAAGGCGAAAAATACAATGCCAATAACCATCAAACAATCATATTATTGATGTTATCTTCTATGCATTTTACACCTTAAATGAATCATTACACATCACTCACTTCATCATTTTTGCATTTGCACCATGTGCAAGATAATAATGCATGCTTGCTTGCACCATTAAAGCTTGAAAAGAGGTCACCAAAAAACATTAGTGCTGCTCACTTAAAAAGAGCATAATAATTTGACCGTCCAATATAATTTAGGCCCCATTTAGCATGAGAGTTTTCTAAAATCCATAAAATAATCCAAATATAGGAAATCAAAAATTTAAGAATGTGAAAATCATGATTTACTTATTTGTCATACAATCCTTTATTATAGATTTTCAACTTTCATTTTTATCAAATATTCAATTACGTTAAAGGATAATTATAAAATAAAGTAAGTCTATTGAGAAATTTCAATCCAAACTAGTTTGGTGGTACGTTTCCCTTCTTCTCTAAAATAAGAAGTAATTTTTTAGATATCAAATTGTTCATCATAAAGTTAGATCCTTCTTGGATATTAAGATGGGGCAATTGGATAATTTGCTTGCTATTTAATTGGTAGTAAATTATAAATACATAATATTTTTTTTTAATCTAATAAGGGACTATTTGTAGGACCTTAAGGACTCTATCATCGTCCTAATTCTGTTAGCCAATCAAAATTATGTGGTTTAAAACTTAAGTGAAAGTTAATTGGTAGTAGGTGAATTTGAATTATAAATTCATAACATTATTTTTTTTAATTTAATATGTAGCTTTTATTATTATTATTATTATTATTATTATTTAGGTGTTGCAATAACATAAAAGAAGAGGGTATAATGAAAATTTAATTAAAAAACAACTTAGTTTTAAAACAGCCAAGATGGTGTTTACCAGGGCACTTGCTGTATTTTTATACGATTTGGTTAATGATGCGGTCGCATGAAATGATTGATGTCAACCAGGAAGCAGGTCGGCCCGGCCAAAGCCGCAGGCCAACCCCACCACCAAATAAAAGGAAAAAGGCCAGTTCATCATTTAGATTGTTTTATTTAAAGAAAATAGGGATCAAGTAAGATATTCTTTTGGACACTGGAGGATTAGGAGCCTTATGGACTCTTGGAGGGGATGAGAGCCAACGGAAAAATAGTGAGACATTGAGCATCTTTTGCATTATATTTCATGATAAGAATCATTTTGCTTCAGGAATGATTCAATGTCGCCTTTACCGGATGGGGCCGATTCTAGTATTGAGATGGCCAGTTTGTTCGCCGGCCCACCGTGGCTTGTTCCCTCTACGATGAGGCTCATTAATCACAGATTCTACACACCACGAGCGATTTATTTCAATTGTTCAATGATTGCACGGAGGATACGTGAACCTTGGCTTTTTTTTTTAAATTATTATTATTATCTTTTACTGCTAAGTTAAAGTAATCTTTCTTAGTAAATTTTTTTTTTTTTTTTTTTATCCTTTGGTTGAACCGTTTTTATTCTTTTTAATCCTGGCTGAAATATATCCAGGGCTATCTGTGCTTCTCTACTAATTGTATTCTATAAATAAACGAATAAGATCAGAATAGCTAGTCCTCCCATATTATTATTCTTTAAACTTGTCAGTGGAAATTGGACTTATATCAGACTTTGTTCCAGACTTAACTCGGAACCAAACATATGAAGACTGTATTTGGTTCAAGAATAAGAAATAGTAGGATGAAAATAGTTTAGAAATAATTATATGCTAGCTGTTATTTTTGTTCTTGTTTAATTATATCTCATTGCAGTTACTCCAGCTTGCAACTGCATTCAACTTTAGTAAAAAAAAAAAACGATAGAAAATGAAAGACATACATAATGACTTCATACTGCAAATAACCTGTGCCATTTTTTTTGAATATAATCATTTAATATTAGGCTTTTGTTTTGATATATTTATAAGTTTTTGAATTGATGTTTTATATATATATATATATATATATATATATATATATATATATTACAAGATCAAAGATTGTAAGAATAAAATATATTATAGTAAAACCATATGCTTTTTTTTTTTTTTTTTTTTTTTTAAAAGTAAGTATATGACTTACCTTGCTTTATTCTTGAGCCAAACGCTCTAAAAGTATGTAGGGGGAAAGTAATGGCTACGGGTACGGTTGAATTTATTAAGTGTCATATCACCTGGTCCTGAAAGGCTAATTGGAGCTTTACGAGGACTTCCCTGTCCTGTGCTACTGTACAATTTTGTGTCACCTTTATGAAAACTAGCTTTGATTTTTATTTTTTTTAAACGAAAAGCATTTATATATTGTCCTGAAATCGAGCTTTAGAGGCAAAAACATTGTGAGAATGAAACTAATTTATAGAAAAGCCATGCCAGCAGTATGACCTCGAGGCTGGAATGCGATGGCGTCCATGGTCGGGAAGTTGCTCACCAATATGCCAAATGCTATATTTTTTATCCCAATAATTGAGTGTCCCGCTTAATTTATTCCATCTAGTTGGATATCATGATCATGATCTCCCTTTTATTAAACAAAAAAAAAAGAAAAAAGTAGACAAAGTTATATAAATTTTAATAAAAGCAATTGATACCAAAGGAAGTTGTATTTTCTAGATATTCAAATTATATTTTTCTTTATTATTTAATATTTTAAAGACCTGATATATATATATATACACACTAAAAGATTGTTATTTAAATTCTTATATAACATATAATAATTTTATAATAGTATTTTTTTGAGATATATAAGATTTAGCTTTCGCAGATGTTTTTATAGTATTACTTATATGAGGTTTAATAAGTCTCACATAATTTTAAGATTTACTTTAAGAGCATACGATCATGTTAAGATGTCTTTAAACCAGACTCCGGATCAAACGTCGTGATATAGGATAGTATTAGAGTCTAGGCTTTAGACCTTAGAGAGAAAAGAGTAAAGTGGACCTTAGAGATATCTAGGAATGCTAACATATTTAATTATCGCGATAAAAATTAATTGGTTATAGCCAATATGTGACATTAGTGTGCACTAGTTAGTGAGAATCAATATGGTATTGGTGTGATTTAGTTGATTACAAGTTAAAACGTGGCAAGCAAATGTTGGACTTCTAATATAGATACTGGATCATGATAGAAGTGTGATCATAATTAGTTTAATGCTAAAATAATAAGATAAAATTTATTAATATATTATTTTATGTTTGTATCATGATGTTGAAATTATTTTAATACATACATTATTTGATTCTTAATTAATTATTTATTACGTATTCATATCTATAATTATAGTTCCAGAATGAATCGAGAAGATTATAATTTAAATTTATCTGCTACTAATTAATATATATTTAAAATTTTAAAATTATATATATTTGATTCGATAATAGATTAATTGAATCAGTAAATAAATTTAAAATATTATAATATATATAATAATTTTTATTAAGTTATAAACTCACATAATATCTGCTATATTTTTTTATAAAATCTCAAGCCATCATTATTGGTATACAATAGTATGATGGGCTTAAACTTGGTACTGGCTTCCGGGGGCATGATATTCATCGTACTAAATAATTAAAATATAATTACAGGTACAGCACTTACCATCACATTTAATTTCAACTCTATCTATTTCTAAACTGCAAGTATAAAATGCTACACTTTGACGGCATCGATTCATGCCTTAATCGCTAAAATGGCTATTTTGCTCATGCTAATTCGATACAAAGAAATAAGTTGTATAGCCTCAGTCCAGCAGCCAAAGGTCCGATGGTGTGATATTGAAACTCCTCATAGGACCTACGTATTCCACCATAAACGTGTACCGTACCTCATATCCATTATCAATATTCTTTTCTTGTTTTATAATATAAAGCTGAGATTAGGTAAGCAAATAATATTTAGTTTAAGCATTAAAATAAGGCTGTCATCTATTCTTTAACATTTTAATTGTACTCAATGGCAACTACGAAATAAAGCAACAATTATAAGCCACCACCTGCTAGAATTTTTCGCTGTTCGTGAGAGGTTGCAACCTGCCACAATAATTGCAGTGCAAAGCTTACCTTCAAATGGATCGACAGGATTATATTAAAAAATTAATAAAAATATAAAATTTTTCACCCTTGTGCTCGGATAGATGGCAACTGACCTGCTTCAAAATCCCAATATAATTCATTTAAAAATTATTTTATTATCTTATTTATTTATTAATTTATTTTTACTGTTATGCATGTGACACCATCAAAAACTATCTTATATCCATTATGTTAATTGTATGTGCATATGATATTTATATACGCGACAAAACCGAAACGCACGCGTTCGATGTTTAAATTTAGGTTCAAAACTTATTTTAATTTTTTTTATTTTAAAAATATTATATTTTTAAAATTTTATTATTAAAAATAAAATAAAATCGATAAAAATCAATTCACTTACACAAAATGACGCATCAATAATTTTATTAATTTGAACCAAAATTTTAACATAAGATTGAAAAATTTTCATATAACCAAGAGTTAATATATAATGAACATAATATAAGCTAAATATGATATAAATAAAGTATTTGGTAATTTTATTATTTTTGTATTTAGAAGAAATAAGACGAAACAAATGATAGTCTCATAAAGTTTTTATGATTAATTGGTGATCGTTAAAGAATCGAGAATTTAATCTTTGATTATAATAATTGGATAAGTTTTACCACATCTTCCATGCATCGGCGCGCTGCGGCGACTGCCACGGGGGAGCAATGCACGTGCGGTGGAGCCTGCGATGCCGGCCGGCCGGCCGGCCGTCGGTGAGCCGGCAGCCCTCGGGGAACCCCCATCCTGGGCCGTCGGATTGACCCGAGATGCGCACCCGGCGGGAGGCTGAACCCGAAATCACGAAGCGCCGAGTCACGCTAAAAGACGCGGAGGGCTCCAACTCTCTCTCGCTAACGAACTTACAATACGAAGGACGGTAAAAATCGAAGGAAGGCGTTGCGTGTTACCTTAACTCGGTCCGGGTTAAGTCAAAGCTCGTCGTTTTACCGCGGGATGCTGGTGACGTGGCAATTGACGGCGACAGGGAATAATGAGATGCCGGAAAGGCAACGGCGTTTTGGCGCGCAGCGGGAGGAGGAGCAAACGGAACGGTTTTGACCGTTAACGTTTTGGTCAGGGCTTTGAAACTTGGGAGGCAAGGCAAAGAGAACGGGAGTGGGAGTACGGTGTGGGGCCGGTGCAAAGTAGAAGGTTGTAGAGGGCATCGATTAAAGGCTGCAGTGATCAGAGGTCGTACGTGAAAAATGATGCGAAATTGACACTGATATTACGATGTTAATGCAAGTCCATCCATACGGAATGAGATGAAAGAAATAATTAGAAATAATTGAACTAATAGTTGGGGATGAGTTTAACTTAACTGAACGATGATTCTTGAATTAAGGAGTGCCTAATCTGCTGTTCTAAAGAGAATTTTGGTGCAAGATGATCTTTATCCTTCTTTCTCACCAGCTCTCCTTGGAGCGCAAGTCTTGACGCCTTTGCGTTGGGACCTCCGATGCTCTATTTTTCTTGTACTTTTTCTTAGGGTCTTTTCGTCACCCAAGCGATTTTTAACATTTGTTCACCTAGAACGATGCGTTGCTATCTTTTTCCGGTGTAATAATTCATCCAGTGTGTGGGACATCTCTTTACTATTGCACAACATTGGATTCAAGTAACATAAATAGTGGGACTCCCTTTCCAATTTGCATTGCATTTGTGCAAAGGATTTTATTCGGTCATTGAAGAAATGTAATCAAACACCTCTACGCACTTCGCATGCTAAGTTTTGTGAATATTATAATCTATAATCTCCCGGTGTTAGATTCGATTTTAGTTTAAATCTTTACAGCCAAAAGACTGTAATGCAGACTTTATATCAATAAAATATTTATGGAAAATATTGCATCGAATAAATCAAGATTACGCTGCATTGTATTCTCAATGCGAACAGGATTTAAGCTCTAAAATCTAATTTTATAAATTATGCAATCAAGGATTAATATGAATGAAATAGGATAATTTTAAAAATATTCGCATAAGGATGACAGGGATGCAATCCATAAACGAGACCAAAAGCATGCTGGGCATTAAAAATTCACAAATTATTCATCACTGTATTTTAAGTGCCAACTTTGTTTCTTTGATTACGGCGTATAATGTGTATTTCAATGCGATAAGCTTGTGGTGTAACTTTATTCTTTAGAGATGAAATGTGAAGAATACTGTTGGAATAACATAAACGGAATCACTGGGTAAACGCAGCGAAGAAATGAGAGGAAATGCGAGGAATATAAGAAAAATATTTCGCATGGAACAATTCCTGGATCCACATCAGCCTGGTGAAGTAATCGAGGTTGAGCTATCGATGATCCAATAGATGTAATTTGTTTTTTTTTTAAAAAAAAAAATTTTAAAGTCATATCCCATCTGCCGTACCACGAACTTTTCCTGCGGCCGAATACGTGACTTATAGCAGTAGGATCAGGTGGGCATCAACCCTCGGAAAATTACAAAGCTCCGTGGAGGAAAGAGGAAAGGTGATGGCAAATTGGTAAATTTTGCGCGGCATGGTTAAGATTTGCCAACTCGCCTCGATTAGATCGGCGCTGGTGGCTGGCGACGCCCTCCCCCGTGGTAACAAGAGGCCGGGTAAAAGACGCGCGTCGGTTGGGAGGGGGGGCCCACTCGGTCAGCCATCTCTGTCCTCTATGAAACGAGCCGAGCCCGTCCTTCCCTGTTCAAACGAACGGAAGAGGATGCACTCGGCCCCACCACCATAGAGTCATCTGCACCGTCCAGCTCCCCGGCGACTGTTTCCTATCTGCCACCTTCCATTTGCCCTCGATTGATTGCTGGTACCGTGAGTCCTTCGATTGAATAGGCCATCACCGACGGCAATTGCTTGGTTTCCGATAAATTCCGATTCTCATGCGTTTCTTTTCTTTTGATCGTTTTAGTCCGTCGGCGGTCTGCGTCGCGGGGAAGGGTCCCGTTGCGTTCTTGTGTACGCTATACGGCTCACGGGATGACATCGAGTACAAAAGAAGGGTCCACCGCCATGGCCTGTTTTTGAGCATTTTGTCTACGTACCGACCGTATTCAATACGTATAAATTTAATTTTTTGAAAATAAAAAATTTTTCAGGCAGTTATGACTTGGAGGTGGAGTATTTCAGAAGCCACACTGCTGTTGTTCTGATTTTGATGCAAGCAGCCAAAGAAAAACAAAAGAAAAAGAATATATGAGAGTGAGAGAGAGAGAGAGAGAGACGGGAAGGCTAGTACTGTGTACGCTTTGCGCAACCTAGTTTTACTGCACCTGGTCCTCGCCTTAGTCTCAGCCTCAGAGGCATCTTTCTCTCTGTGTGTGTGTGTGTGTGTGTGTGTGTGTGTGTGTGTCTGTGAGAGAGAGAGAGAGAGAGAGAGAGCGGAGGAGGAGGAGGAGGAGGAGGAGGCAAGGTGAGTTCTCTGCTCCACCCTCTGGTCTCTGTGGCGCCAAGTTCCCGCCCCCGTCCGCTTCTTTTTCATGCATTCTTCCATGGGCTCTTGTCATATGCCTTCTTCCTGTGAAACCTTTTGTTTCCTCTGTTCTCTTAACCATTTGTTCTACGATTGATGGCCTCTTTTTAATCCATTCTGCGTCTGGTTCCATCTGGATTTTGGAGGCATGAGGTCTATTTCCCATCTTTTTTCTTCCCCCTCTTCCTTTCGTTTTGTTTACGTGGATTTTTTCCTTGATCTTTCGTATTCTTTGTTTTGTGTCTCCTTATCGGTCAAAATCCTGCCTTCACTGATGATTTCAAGTTGCTCCTTCAGATGATGCGATCTTCAGCCCTCATCTATTTTCATTTTCCTTCTGGTCTTTGGATGAACGTTTAGGTGGCTGTCAATTCCTCTATTCCGCGGCCCCAGTGGCATTACAGGTCTCTTTTTGATGTCTACATTTGTTGAATATCTCAATCTGTCTTCTTTTCAAAAACTTTGTGTTTTCCCTTTGTTATTCCGTGTCTTTTCCAACGCGTTTGTGGAGTCATTTTTTCATGCACCAATTTATCATTTAATGTTTGTTTCTATGGATGTCCCCTGTTAAATATGAATCGTCGTCCATTTCCTATCTTTTTCTGGGTTTTGGAGGCATTAGATCTATTTCTTTTTGCTCTGTTTACGCCTTTTATTTCCCTCCTCGATCATTCATATTCTTAGTTTTTATGTTTCCATCTGGGTCAAAAATCTTTCCTTGCTCCTCTGGGTGATAACGATTTTGAGCCCTCTCCAGATGCATCTATTTTCATTTCCCTTCTGGTCTTTGCATGAACAGATGGATAACTGTATATTCCTCTGCTATCTACTTGTGTTCATGGCCCCAGTAGCGTTACAAGTCTCCTTTTGATGTCTACATTTGTTGATTTATCTCATTCTGTCTTCCTTTCTAAAACGTTTCGTGGTTTTTTTTCATTGTTTTATTCAACGTCTTTTCTCATGGGCTATTTTATAATGTAATGTTGGTTTCTATTGATGTCCCCTGTTAAATCTCTACCATCATCTACTCGTAATCTCTGGATATGCAAATCATTTGCGGAATGAATTTTTATATCGATTTACTTTTTTATAGCATGCTTGTGTGGATATGGTTTCAATTTTTAATCTTTATCTGTGAGACTATGAGCATTCTTCTTGCTTTCGTTCCTTTTGATTGATGTAGCCTTACTACCTGCACTATTTTATTCCAACATTTTCTTTGTTACCTTATTATTATTATTATTATTTTTGGTACAGGAATCTCTTGCTCTCTAGGTGGGAGAAGGGAAGGTGGTCTCGGACAATGCTGAGAAAGAGAAGCAGGCCAGTGCAGAGAGGGCAAAGCAAAGGCCACCTGATGCCTGATTCAGCCTCAGACTCCAGCTTCTCCACTGATGGTGCGGTGCAAAAGGCCAGGAGCACCACCTTCTTCAGTGTCCCTGGCCTCTTCGTGGGGCTCAGCACCAAGAGCTTGTCAGATAACGAATCAGCTAAGAGCCCGACCTCTCCCTTGGACTACAAGGTCTTTTCCAATCTGGGAAGCTCCTTTGTGAGGTCCCCTAGATCACCAGGCCCCGAGGGGCAGCCGAGGAGCTGGGACTGCAGCAGGGTGGGCCTCGGCCTGGTGGATTCCCTCAATGACGAGTCCAAGGCTGGTGCGAAGGTGTTGGGGTTTTCTGAGAGCAAGAACATACTATTTGGGTCACAGATGAGGATTCATATCCCAACCCCCAAGACTCTGCTGGATGGTATCGGAAATGAGCCTTTAGGAGCAGCTCCCAGATCCCTGCCTAAGAACGTTAGGATTTCTTCACAAGCTCGCACTGGATCGCCTTTCTCTCGATCAGCTTGCTCGAAAATGGCCACAAGATCCAAAGGAGCTGAATTAGAGCATGGGGAATTTGGAAAAATTCTATCTTGCTCGGCTGATATTGGTGGTAGATCATCGCTTCCCCTGACGCATTCCATGCACCAGAATCTCAAGTCCAATTCTGAAATTTTTTCTTCTGATTCGAAGAATTCTACGATGGATTCTTCTCCATTAGGTAGAAAGGCCGCCAATTTCGGCAACTTTTCGGGGTCTCTCCCGATATCCTATGGATTCTTGGCTTCTCTCTCTGCTAGTGAGATCGAGCTGTCCGAGGACTATACTTGCATTATTTCACATGGTCCTAACCCTAAGACAACCCACATTTTTGGGGATTACATTCTTGAAAGCCGCACAATTCAGTCATCGGATTCTAAGAATAAGCTTACAAAAGAGGGGGGAGGCTCTTCCTTGCTGGTTAAATGCCCTGAGGATTCACCACCCTGCCCCTCCAATGATTTTTTAAGCAGCTGTTTCTCTTGCAAGAAGAAATTAGAAGGGAAAGATATCTACATGTATAGGTTGGTCTTCTGATTTGTTTAATATGTTGCTCTACTCCTTAAGCATTGATTAGTTTCTTCTTTCAAATGATTTTGAATAACTAATAGCCTCTTTCAGGAGGATCAGCTGCTATCAGTTTCTAAATTCTTCTATGCATTGCAGAGGTGAGAAAGCATTCTGTAGCTGCAGTTGTCGTGATCGGGAAATTTTGATCGAAGAGGAAGTAGAGAAGCTGAAAATGGATTGTCCCGATTCTACTGGTTCATCCTTCAATGAGGAGATATTCCTGGCTGTGGCCTCATAGGCTGAAGGATTGATGGATGAGCTCCAACCCATCAATATGTGAATGGTGACACTCCAAGGTAAACGAGTTGATCATCCGTTTTTCAGTTGCTGTTTTTGTGTGTCTTTGGCGGCCATGGATGATCGCCGTTCATCAATTCGTTTTTCGTATGAGTTTTTAGTGGCTATGGATGATCACCATGTAAGGTCATTTGTTTGCTGATTTTGTTTGAGCACTCATGGTGATAATGGTGGGTTGTGGCTGGAAATTGCCATCTTTTATTCTCTTTTGCCGGAGATTTGCATTTCATATAATTTTGGTCAGATGAGGTGTCAGCGACTTCGTGGCTTCTCCTTCTCTCTTTGGCCTCTGTTCCTTCTCTTGGAGCAGTTAATGTATAACCTCTGCGAACCTTATATGGTAATGAATTTGAGCCTATCTTATATATTTGATTTGCTCATGTTGTGCTTGTTTTTCATTGTTAGATACGTACCACCTTTGTATTGAAACATTGATGGAATTGTTCAAAGCAGAGTGCTTCATTTGCATATAGACTCCACCGCACCATAAACCATTTATGTATTTTTCAATGAAATTATAGACTTCATGGTAGCATAAACCATTTCAGAAGATGTGTTTCATCAGGCGCACAGCAGGGAAAGAAGAGATCAACCAGAAAATAACTAAAGGAAAAACGCCAAAGAAAAGCTCACAGATCATTTGCATATTAACCTACATTCATTCCGGCAAAGACAAGAATAATTTCATAAACAATAAATTGAAGATTACTGTGACTCCCTCATACGAAATCTTAGATCCTCTTATACTCTTAACAGAATTCTCTCTTTAAATCTCTTGATAATTTCTAGGTTATACTGAAGATCAAGACTACATATGCTTGTATAGGTAAGGAATTTTTAGTGTTTTATCTAGATTAGTATTCGTATTCATGTCCATTTAAGGCTCTAAATCATATCAGACTTCATATCTGGTCATGTTCATTGAGGGCTATGTCCTGAATCTCAAATTGAACTCTAACAACATGGAATCTATAGTTATCTCCTTTCTCTCTCTCATGTCTTACGTTGGAATTTAACTTTGTACTAGTAATCTATACATCCCCTCTACCATGTGCAACAAGATTTTTCTCGGTGGCTCCACCAATTATTGCAATTTGCATGTCCTGTGAACATAATTCTGCTAAATTCTTGTGTTGGAGAATGATAAGATAAGATTCTTGATCATAATGGTTCTAAGTCTTCAGAAAACCCAAAACTTGCGACTTGCTGATCTGACCAGATGAGCTCAATCAACTTATTCATGCTGCTTATGAGAAGAGAGCACATTTCTTTGGAAACATGGTGTGGAATGATCCCTTCCTCCTGAACCCTTGAATGACACCCATCTTTTGTGAAACTGCTTCCTGCTTCTGAACAGCCATTTCTTTGCGTGTCCACGTGCCTGCCAAACATCTCTTTCTGTCTTCATGTGCGTTTGATACTGCTATCAACCAGCTTCATGTTAGGGATCCAGTTCTTTGAGCTCCCCGCTTTGATGCTCTGCCAAACATCCAGTTTTCTGATTCAATTGTCGTGGTCTATACGAACTTTTCCTCTATGAAATTTCCTTCTAGCTGGAAAGACTTCTGCTTGAATGGTGTCAGAAGCAAGGGGTTTAGAAAGCTGCAACTAATGAAATCATTCGTAGCTTTCATATTACTGAGCCTCCTTTATTACATATGACCAGGAGGGCAGCGAATGTAGTGATGGGGAATGAGATCGATTTTCCTCTTACATCTCAGCAGGAATTGATAGCACTTTTGGCCATTCCTTTGATTGCATACGTCTGGATGAACACAGTCCTTGCAAGCAAAATAGAGAGCATTACTCCACTTGCTCGGCCTTTCGTCCGTATCTCTCTCTATCCTAAAATTGTGCAGCAAGTGAAGATGGTGCTTTATGCAACAGCATTCTTGTTGTGCACCATCATAAAATATTATTCTTGCCATTGGGAATCCATGCTTGAAGGATTTAAGATATATATTATCCCAAAGTCACCATCCTTCGAAGTCTCCGTCCTGATGCTTGGTTGATTCATTCCAATTTACCAAATTCTGCATCCAGGGCGCAAATTTACGTTCCTTGATAACCAAGCAATGAATGGATCAAGCCAGATGTCCATCATTCAAAATAAATGGGCAGGAGCCAGAGAAAGCTGCTCTGGAACTCGTGCTCTTAACTCTCTTTCAAAATCCCATTTTTGGAAGGAAGCAAAAAAATTTCATATTCCCCTGCTTCAGTTTTTCGAGTGGCTTCACGGTTGTCTACCGGCCTTCTCTATGACCAAACCAACCATTGATGTCTCAAAGGGATCATATTTATCCATGACTTAAGGGAAGTAATGATCTTAGAAACTGGCCATGGATGGAGCAGAGCTTTATAGGCTCGTCCAAGCCACAGAGCAATTTGAAAAGGCTTTTGGGAGCCGACCGTTGATTGTCCTCAATCCAAGGCAGCTGGGTCGAATTTCATATTTGAGTGTCGAGAATGCCCTTGACTCTCGGATAAAATAGCAAAACTCTCCTTGTGCTCTCAGGGTGATCCCTCTTTGGACCGTCGGTTTCTGGGGAAGGCTCTGGAAGAGTTCTCAATCTTTAGAACTCTTCGGGTGGATGGATGTTACGTTGAAGCCGATACAGTGCTTAGATTGCAGCACCCGGAGAGGAAAACTGGTTGAAAGAAACCTAAATAGGACCTCATAAACCTGACGATGAAAACAGAAAAAAAATAATTATTTTATTTTTATATCACGTATAAGGATAAGTTAAGTAGTTTTTAAATATTATTATTAGCAGCTTTTTGATATTATTTAAATATAACGAAATGATCAGTAAAGGAAGCAAGAATCCGGTGAGGGCTCCATGCCTGGAAATTTCTCCAAGAAAGCAAAAAAAAAAAAAAAAAAAATCTTGTAAGGCATCATAAGCCCGCAAGGACTCTAGTAATTATTTTTATTATTTTTATGATGATTGAACTGCTGCCACTGAAGAGTTTTATTTTATTTGGATTTCATTAACTCTATTTTTTTTAAAAATATTCTTTCTATTTTTTAATCCATAGTTTCAAATTAAGTAAACCTTTTTTAAATTTTAAAAATATTTTTTTATCTAGTACATATGTTTTATTTATCATATATCTCGTCAGGTTTTGGATGCTGGAGCGATGTATTAAAAAAATTATAATTTTAAAGTTTAGCTTTAATAATATAAAATTTAAAAAACTAAGTCTACATTTTTTTTATTTTTTTTTTGATCTTATGGTTATTTATAAAAAAAATACTATCAAAAATTATCTACTACACCGGTGCATTTTACAGGGATATGCCTCGTTAGACATGGGATGGATGGCTCCTCTCATTTCAGGGTCCATGCCATTAATTGCCAGTGTTCTTGAATCATCACACCACAAGGTGTCTCAAAACAATTTATTCCTTATCCCTTTTTTTAAAAAAAAATAAATATTGTATGGCATGCTTAAAAGTCTAATTTAGAATACCCCCCAAGCTTTTGCTTGCCCTTCAGTATTCCTTCATTTTTATCATTTTTCCTTTATTCGTCTCTTTGTCGGTTTTTTTTTTTTTTATTTTTCCCAACTTCAGCTTTTTTTTAGTTGAGATTTGAGAATTTGATTTTGCTTTAGCACAATGCAGTTTAAATAAGTTCTTATTTCAAGAGATAACTATAGTTTTAGTTGCTTTAGTTAGTTAAGTATCAAAATTTTTTATATTGAATTTAAAATCAAGAAATTCACCTTCATTCCACCAGATATCATACCTGCACTATATTTTAAATTAGGCTCTGCAAACATATAAATAATTTTTAGTTAAATGCTTACCATGAAATATATTTCTTTTTAGTGGTAATATGCAACTATCTTGTCAATTTTTTTTTTTTTTTTTTTTTATAATCCCATTTCTTATGTTGGACTTTGGCATTTTTTTTGTTTCATTACTAAATATGATTAGTATGTAAAGTAAATTTTTAAGCATAAAAAATATTATGAAAGAGATGAATAATTCTTAGCAACTTACATAAAAATTATATAATATAAAAGAATATGAGTAATAGGTATTAGAACCATTTTGTAATGTATAAATAACTATCAAGGTAATACTTGCTAAAATTTATTATGAACTTAAAATTAAGATTAGCTTTTGGTCCTAACAACCTTAGTAAGAATTAGTTTTTTTATTATAACAAATTTTATTCTTTAACAATAGGATTAATTTTTAATCATAGCAAACTATTAATAAGAATTAGCTTCTAATCCTTACATTTATAAAGTTTTTTGGATTGAACTTTAATAAAAAATCAAAGTACATCACTTTATTTATTCAGTTTGTCTCCGATTTATTTTGCACAATGAGCATTACAAGAGGGCAACTAGTTTTGAGGTTTAGAATTTTTTCTTTTAAAAAGTCTTAAATTATAGACAATATTAAATCTAAGTTTTAAATCTGATAAAATAAAAATATGTATATATATTTTACGAAACAAAATAGCTGATGTCCTATTTCATCTTAGTCGGATCTCTAACTTGATCAGCTCTTCTATACTTTATATTTTTTAAAAAATTATATATAAAATTTTAATATTTTATTTTATTTTTAAATATATTTAAATTTTAAAATTATATTTTTATATTTTATTAAATTTATTTAAAATTAATATTATAATATGTTACGATCAAAATAGAATTGAATGAGGCGTCGCAAGATCCTTGACATGGGACCGGACAGCTGAGAAAACGAATCTTTCTCCGCCTACCAGGGAGCAAACTCCAAGAAAAGGACACTATTGCTGAAGGTACAAGCTCTCCATCTTATCCCGATCGATTTAACCGGTCTCCTCCATCCATCCCGTACAATTGATACTCACCCAGCGATAACGACAAGGATAAAAACAAATAAAAAAAATAAAAAAAGAAAGACTGAAGACTTCCTGGTACCGGACTCACAGAGGCACTGTGGTGTCCCTCTGCGCGTCAATCGTTCAGGCCTCTGTACAAGGTCACCTGACTCCAGGGCCAAAGCAAAGAGAAAAGCCACGACCATCTAACGATTTAGAGGGTGACATTTTGTAACTTATTCTTTGATTCCTCGTGAATGTATCATATAAAGTATATATGAACTATATTTTTATTCAGGCTTCTTGTTTCTTATCTGATTCATGGCTTAGCAGGAACACTTAATTTATATATATATATAGTGAAGCTTATTTATTTGTTCTCAGCTTTGTTAACGAGGTTGATTTGTCTGTAAGGTCCTAGTTGAAGGAAGAATATCCTACCCTTTCCTTTAATTTTGGTGATTAATTAGGCGTATTAAGCCAGGAAGGAAATATTAGGTATTATTACAGATCCTAAAATGTCTGTGAGCTTGTTGAATTGGTTTTCTAAACTTGGGAGTGCAGATGGGGGACATTTTTTACTTTGAGAATAATTTGTGTTAACTTCTGTGAATTCTCATATCATTCTTATTTGTCTGCATGATTATGGGTTTAAATTTGAGTGCTCCTTTTACGATCTACTGGATGACAGATCAAGGATGCCTTTGATATTTCCAGCAGGCGCGGTGTCTCTGTTCAAGGATTTTGGCATGACAGATCCTTGCAAGGAGATGTTCATTAAAAAACTGTTGAATATTTGGCGGCCGGACACGCGTAGTATATTAGTAAATGGTAAGACTACTGCATAGAATATATCGCAGGAGGAAGGGTATTCACTGCCCATGGCATCTTGATGTTCTTAACTCATTAGGCATCTAATCTTGCACTTTCCTTCCCTCTTGTATATATATATACTCTTTTAATAAAATTAGAGGCCAAATCTCTCAACTTGTCCGCATTTTATTGAAACTTTTCTTATTTTATTCAAAACTCTTTTGTAACTTGGTATCCGCATTTTCTCCATGCTCTCTTCTTAGAATAGCTTAGCATTCACTCTCTAGTTTGCAAATTATTATTGTGTGGATCAGATATGAACAATGTTTACCTAATATTCAACTATCTACTTTGTCCCCCAAGTTGTTATTTGTTTTTTAGTTTAATTAATTGATCTAGAGGGATCATTTGATCTGTCAAGAACCAATCTGGTCATTCAAATATGTTTGGACAATTTTCGAGAGTAATATTTGTGACAACCAATATTTAATTAAGTATTAAAATTACGGAAAGTTATAACTTCTAATTTAGAAAGAATTTAACAATATAATTGAAGATAAAATTAATTTAAGAATCAAAAACAAGCTTCTACTAAAATCTCAAAATTTTTAAAATATTTTTATTCTTTTTTCTCATTTATATCCTCTTTAATTTTTTTAAAAATTAATTCAAATTTAAGCTATATTTCACTGATATAAAGATATGGAAGCTTTTATTCTCTTTTAGCTAGGAAAAGCGCTTGACTCAAATAAAAAAAAGACCTTGCTATTAAAATAGAAGGTATATATATATATGATGATTTTAGGGAATAAGAATCAAGGGAGAAAAAACAAAGATTATAACTCTACTTTCTATTCATCAGAATTAGAGGTATCAAATAGACCAAGCCGACATAGCCTTCCACGGCATGATTGCTACAGTATTTGTGCTATGCTTGACACAACCGACTTATTAGGTCATGCCGAGTCACCCTCTGCGGCCTATGGGTTATACTAACACAATGGATCGTGCTAGGCCAGTCCGATACAAGCATGCATAAGTAACCCATCAGACACGAGCAAAGTAGTCTGGTAGGCATGGACTCTCAAGACCGTGTAGTTGGCCTATTAGGCATGGCCCACTAGGCTCGCCTAACGACTTGCTAGGCACGATCCATCAAGCCTACTCGAGTTGACATGCCAAGCACGAATGTTGAGTATACACTTAGCATGCCCAAGACCACTTAGGCTTTGACCATTTTGCCCCCATAATCGCCATAAAATGGCTAATTTAGATGATATTTATATCTATTTTTAAATAAAAGATTGTTCTACCCTTTTAATAGCCAAAAATGGCTAGTTTTTAAAGATATTGTTATCTTTTACACAAAAGCCTTATTTATCATTTCTAATAACCATAGATGACTAGTTTTTAAGGTTATTTGAGATATTTAGAAGTCCCCCAACCTTTATAAATAGCCTCCAACCTTTTTGTCGCACCTCGCATAAAATCATATGCTCTTTTGAGCTCTTTAAAGCTCTTCTTATCTTTCTATAAGCCCTCCTAATCCTCCTAAGTTCTTTTATTTTCTTTCTAGTATTTAGCTAGCTATTCTAATCTCTCTCTAGTATTTATTCTCTATCTTGTATAATTAATAATGTTTGGTGTTGATAGATCTTACCCACCCAATGGTCAAGAAATCTTTGGGCTCGACATCGATATAATGAAATATAAGGCATACCAGTCACAAATCGGAACTAGTGTTCGCAAGCCCAATAGTGCCACTAATGCCACGTTAACTATAAGGTCTACTGTTAGACAGTAAGTTTCTAAAAAAAGATAAGCACATTTAATTTAATTTATTTAAAAATCTTTAAATTTAATTTTAAAATAATAATAATAATAAAAATTTGCCTAGCGAGTTGGACCATCAAACTCAATAGCCCAGGACCTGTGCAGTGTCAGATTAAAAACAAAAATGAAGATTGAAGACTTTTCTTTGAACACTAGAAGATAAAGAAGAAGATGAAGTAAGAAAGCAATGAGATGATGCGATTGTGATGGCAAGCCATTAACCTACCTATAAACAAAGGTATATATAATTTATTTTATTTAAATAATATTAAAAAATAGATAGGTTGGCATATTGGCCGGCATATGGGCTGTTCGGCCCACCCCGGGTTAAGCCTATGGGCCATGTCGAGCCATCCTTCGATTTGGTGGGTTGTCCTGGGATCAGTCGACCCATTTGATATCTCTAACTAGAATACTAATGGTGGGACTAGAAAAACCAAAAAAAAAAAAGGAATCTAAACTTTATGTTCTACCCACTAAAATGTTAATAAAGAAAATGAAAGCAAAGTGCTAGTGTAAACTCTACTTCTCACGTATCATAATTTAAAGATCATTAAAATTAGTAAAAATAAATGAGTTTTTTAAATGTTTTATTATTTATTATTTTGCTCAAAAAGATTGAGTAAAGTGGGTTAGACAAAATCCTTCCTTCTTCCCATTTAAATCAATTATTGTTCTATAAAAAACACGTGATCCGTGGAAGAGACTATGGTAATTGGTTTCTCAATGATTATATAAATACTTGGCTAAACTACAATATTAACTCTCGAATCTAAGGGGCTGTATCACTTTGATCCTTAAACTTCAAAAAGTTACAAAAGTGAATCTGAACTTTCATTTTTGCTTCACTTTAATCTCTACTATTAAATAGTGAAGACACCGTTTGATTTTATCCTACGTGGCAGCACACGTGGCATCCAAGTGGCAAAAAATAGCACACATGGCATCCAGATGATAAAATTAAATTTAAAATTTATGATCAACATGTTAACCTAATATCTAATAATTCTTTAAAAAAAAAAATATCCTCTCCCGCGTACCGCCGCAGCCCCTCCGTCCATCCTCCCCCTCCTCCGACCGTGGCCTCCTTCGTCCGACCCCCCCTCCGCCTCCCGCTGTGGACCCCTTCGTCCATCCGCCCCTCCGCCGCAGCCTCCTCCGTTCCCCCGGTGAGGGACCGACCGTTCTCCCGGGTGAGGGACGGAGGGGGAACGGGGGCCGGGCCCCGCGGCGAGGGTGAGGGACGGAGAGGGCGCCCCCTCCTCCGCAGCCTCCTCTGTTCCCTCGCCTCCCCCAGTGACCTCCTCCCTCCCCCACCCCCGGGTTTTCGGGGGCGGACGCGGTCCCCCCCCCCCCCCCCCGCAAGTCTCTCGCACCCCCACCCCCCCGGTCCCTCGCCCCGCAGCCTCCCCTTGCCCCTAAGTCCCTCGCACAGGACCCGCCCCCTCCGTGAAGGAGCCGCGTTCTCTCCCGTGCCTCGCCCAGGATGTAGGGCGCGGCCCCCCCCCCCCTTTGCGGTGCCTCGCCCCCTCCGTTCCTCAACCCCGTGCCTAGGAGGAGAACGCAGCCATGGGAGGTGGTGCGGAGGGCCGAGGTGGGGGAGGGAGGAGGCCGCGGGGGAGGCGAGGGACGGGGCCCGACGGAAAGAAGGTTAATTTTTTTAAAAAAATTATTAGATATTGAATTAATGGATTAAAATTAATAGATATTGAATTATCGAGTTGATTATATATTTTAAATTTGATTTTGTCATCTGTATGCCACGTGTGCTGCCACGTAGGATAAAAATTAAATGGCGTCTCTTCTATTTAACGGTAAGGATTAAAGTGAAACAAAAATGAAAGTTTAGGATCACTTTTGAAACTTTTTAATGTTCAGGGATTAAAGTGACACAACCTGCTAAGTTCGAGAGTCAATACTGTAGTTTAGCCTAAATATTTTTATGGGTTATTTGGTTCATAATAATCTATCTTAATAATATGATATTATCATGTAAATTATCTTATTTGGCAGTTAGACATAGTAATCTAAGTGGTAATATTTGATCCTGCTAATTTAAGATTATCACAAATCATGATAATCCGATTCCCATCTAAAAAGTGGATATATGAGATCACCAAAGTTTGATGACCTTAAATTATACTTTTGACTTCCATATAAATATTTAATAATACTTACTAAGATATATATTTAATTATACTAGATAATATTTAAATATCTAATATTATATTTATATTTAATATTATATGTATACTATGACATTTTATATTTAAATACTATTATATATTTATATAATAATATATAAATATTAAAATATTAAATTATTAATATTTATGACCTTTTTGTATTATATAGTAATATATAATATAATGAGATATTTAATAATATATAATATATATTTATAATATTTAAATATATAATATTTCTAAAATTAGCTTACAAAGAATTTTGATTTTTATTAAAATATTTCATATTCTAGCAAAAAGAAGAGATGGCCACTTAAAATATAAAAAAGATTAATAATAAAAATCAAATAAAATTTAAAAATATGATAAATTGATTATTATATTTTATTATTATGAACCAAATGCGGTAACATTTTTAAGAATCTGATTATTATATGTAAGATTCTTAGTAATATTACATTATCATGAACTAAACGTCATCTTAGATCTAAATGCCTCCCAAGTCTCCCTTCGTCCTTTTTGTTACATCTTGTGCTAGACTAGCTAGCACAAGCTGCAAAATCAAATAGGAAGAAGAAATCATGTTAACTCTATGTCCCTTCTTAAATGCATCGACGGATCTTACCTTGCTAAAGTGGGTATATTGAATAGAAAATTTTCCATACCTCAGGAGATCTCTTACCAAATGATGATGCTGTTTTCTAACTTTTAAAAACAACGGATAAGGTTTATTGAAGAAGAATTTGGTAGAGCACAATCTAAAACTACCTCGTGATCAGTAAGTTAGCCCATAACTTTAGCTCTGGGTCAAGATCTTTGTCTAAGAACTTCAGTTCCAAAAATCCTACGCTCACCAAGAATCAGGTTAGAGGCTCTGGAATTTCTAAAAAAATTAGCAGAAATAGATAAGAGAAAAAAAAAAAAAAAAAAAGGGAATAGAATAGGAAGTAAATCCGTGGGCCTTTCTTTGAGGCCTTCTTCCTCTGTTTATAAACATCTAGGGTGGGTTAATCAGAAGCTGGGCTTCTTGATGATAAGTGCTCGTAATTGCTTCTTAATCTTGAATGAGTTAGCTAAATTTTAGATGGATTTAATTAGTTATAATATAATCTTAATGATTTGATTTTAACATGATAGTTTATGAATTATGGGTTTTCCTTTTACTATGCCTCTTCATTAGAATAGCTTATCAAACCTCACATTATCACCCAGTTATCTTCTTCAGGTCTGTCTGAGTGAATCCATGCCGCTTGCGTCTATCGTCATCGCACCTAAGGAAATTTTGAAGTTTGCAAAACAATTGGAAAAAAAAAAAAAAAAAGATTATACTGATAGGTCTCTGTTTTAATTGCATTCAATTGAATCATTTGGATTCAGAGTTACACTTGAAGGTGATATATAGCTTACCGCTCATGTCCCAAACAATGCATTTGATAGAGCTCTCAATCATTTTTATGGCCCTTTTTTCCCCTTCTCGCACCCATCTCAAGATCCTGAGCATGAATGACTAGAAGACCCAATTGTCATTCAGAAGATTTGTTCTCATGCTTGCATGTGCTATTTCCAATTGCATTTGTGATATTCTGGGTCTATTTACTGGCTGTTGCTTTTTAACTGCATCTATGAAGTACTGCCTTATTCTAACCCCAACTTTTAGTCACCCAATATAACTCTTGATGAAGTACATGAATTGGGTAACTCATTGCATACGCTTAATTTGCGCCCTCTAAGATGAGGATCTTCGATTCGATTCAGGTCTCTCCTCCAACCGAGAAAAAATTGTTGGTAGTTTCCCATGTCCTACCATTGTCCATGGGTGCTTTCTCAAGTGCAAACCAAATGCCACACCCAGATCAGTCTCGGGCAAGCTCTTTTTTATTTTTTGTTTTGTTTTAATAACATTTTTGGTCGTCAGTCGTCAAGATTTCATGTACGTCACAAATGCTTAAATGGGATACACCTTTTATTTTTGTAAGAATAGTTGCATCAGAAAACATTGAAGTTGAGTTCTCACGGGTAAGCTCAGTATGGTTGAATGTTTGATAATGTCGGCCCATGCTTTCATTGTACGTCCCAATTAAGATTATATATATTCCATCTAGCTTAAGACCTGGATCTATACTCGGAACGCAAACCATTTCCATGCGAATTTCCGTTCCATTTTCCTCGAAGACAGAGTGACGACGGTAGCAGGACGGAGCCTCGTACGCTTGTTACGTTCCGAAGAACACCTAATTGAAGTCGGCAACAGGGGCAATTCTGTAATTCGAGATAGAATGACTGTTTCTTTTTTTAAAAATTTTATTACCAATATATATATATATATACACACACACACGCACGCACTCGTGGCGAGAACCACCGTCCGCTGTCCCGAAGCCAAACCGCCCCACGAGGGTTCGCTGGATCGCGATTCTCCTCCCCTCCTCACCGTTCTCAGCTCTTGCAAGACCTATATTTCTAGGGTGTCGGCTTCTTGATCCGCGGATTCTCCACTGCCAAGCGCCCGCCACGCGGTTTCAGCCGGAAACATGGTAGGTTTTTCCGATCTTTCTCTGTTCAATCGCTGCTCCCAGACGGAGTGACGGTAGATCTGGCGCAAGATTTCTTTGATTCGAATTTAGCAGTTCAGAGGATGCTTTTATTACCTCGAATTCCCGGTGATCGCACCATACTTTTGTTGCATTTTCGATGTGGGGATCGATTGATGAGTTTTAGTCCGTTAGGATTTTGAATTTTCGCAAGATCTTAGCCTTTTCTGGCAGCTGATGGACTTTTCTTTTCTTTTTGGTTGACGCGGCAACACTTGCAGCCTCTCAGACTAGAAATCAAGGTACTCCTTTCTCATACGGGCGAAATTCGATGGCTATTGTTTGGATCTTATGTTTTCTTTTGTTTCTGCGTTCAAATCTCTCTAATTCTTTAATTTTTTTTTTAATGTCAAATTTGCTTTCAATGATGTTTGGATCAGAGGAAACTTGCACAAAGGTCAGAAAGAGTAAAATCCGTAGATCTGCATCCAACAGAACCATGGTAATCCGATTCTTGATTCCATATTTTTTTAATATATTTTAAACCAAGTTGCATCTCCGTTTTGGACGGAGATTCTGCAGGTGTTCACTGGATACAAATATATAATCGTGCGTTGGTCTTTTTGCTGCAGGATTTTGACAAGTCTTTATTCTGGAAGTGTCTGCATCTGGAACTATCAATCACAGGCAAGTAACCAATAATCAATTAGTTATCTAAAACCATGATTTTCTGAACTCTGATTTACTTTTGAATATGCGTGCATGAAATACTAAAATCAAGTTATGGAACCAATGTATTACATGAAAAGTGTAGATGGTCTCTGACGTTGATTGAACCTTACATCATCCTACCTGTGAATACATAATCAGTCAATATTATACTGAAAATCTGTGTTCATTGCCTAACTAATTTGTATTAGTTAGTTTAGATGCCGTACTATTTAGGTACAAGTCGTTATTTATTTGTATCACAGAAAAAAGATTGCTTTTGGTGATAGTCAACTGTGATGTCTATCATTGCATTTTATGTTTGAATAATCAAGAAAAATGGATGCAATTCATTTCCGGAGGGGGAGTTTAGCGTAGGATTTCAAGTCATTTCTTGAGAAGGTGGGCATGATTTGCTAATGTCTTTCATGATGCAAAGACTGGATAAGTTAGATATGGTAGGTTCGGCAATCTATGCTTTAAGTAACTGTAGGATTTTGATCATGTTGCACTTGCAATTTCTGCTGATTCTTTGAACTTGTCTTTCAACAAGCTTTGTTGAGTGGTCTCAATAGCATGCTGTATACGTAAATGTTTTGTTCAAGATCCCGAAATTGGTTTGGTCCTTTTAGAGGTCAAAGGTTCTATCTAACTTTTATGGTGAAGATAGTACTAGTATTTGATAGAATAAGAAAGTAAGTTAAAGAAGCCTGATCGCATGCATTGACATGGTCAAGCATTGTTGGTCAGAAGAAGTGTAGGACACAGCACTCTCCAAGCTTGCTGGTTCTAGCTCTCTTGCTCTCTCTCTTTGAGATTCATGTTCCATTTTTACTAGTCTTTTGTGTGCGTTAAATTTTTGGTCCTTTGTGTGATGATAGATTTGTGACCTGTATTATGGAAAGTGATAAATCTGCATGGACGTACCATGCTTTTGGCATCTAGTTAATGATTGCGATGAGACTAGGATTTTTGGTGGATGATTCTATAGCTATTGGAGAATGACGATGGGATGCATAGTGGTTAAGGGGTGGCAATTCTGGACACGACTCGAGCTTGATCAGAAATTAGTTGGTTTGGGTTGAGTATAAATGGATTCGAGTCAAAATTGAGTTGACCCATTAAACACAATTCATAAATAAGTCGTATCTCGAGTTGACTCATTAACTCAAAATTAACTTGCAATTAATTCGATTATTAAAATAGTCAATTCATATAACACAATCCGTAAATTCAGGCATGATCCGATAGAGCTGTTTAACTTATCTAAGTTAATTTCATCCTTTAATCTTCAACTACCAAGATCATTATTTTGTCGTCATGTAGGATCCAACAGATAGAAATGGATTAGCATACAATTTTGTGCTTTAATTATAATTGTGGATATATAATTATTTTGTGATTGAATTAGTATTAGACGGATTATACAGATTATACAAGTTAGATGAAGTAAAATCTGATTTTAAGTTATACAGGTTAAAAATAGGTCATGCATTCGTGTCAATCTGAACATGGTCTGATTATTAAACGGGTTGCATAGATCGTGTTGTATAACTTATCATGCATAAGTCGGATTTTGGTCTAGATTTCTGATACAATTAGTGAATGAGTCAAGTTCGGGTTGGCCCATTTGTTGTTATGCTCTTAAGTTGACATAACCCTTTTGTGATCCATGGACACGACTTGCCATCCCTAATAGTGGCCAGGTAGAATGGAGTGGTGTGGTGGGAAAGATGTCGATAACCCTCCTCATAGGGCTCCACATTTGGGAATCATGCACACACACATACTCACAAGCTTTCACTTTCATAAAACATCTATGATAAGTATCATATTGCTAATGAGACTACATTTGCTCCATTTCTAGTGAAATATATATTAAGCTTGAAGTATGGGTTGTAGGTATTCAAGGTAATTGACATAGTAGATGGAACCTTATTGGAAGTTTGGAACCACTAGAGAGGCATTGGAGAACTGGTGGATATGTTGTAGCTTCTCAGCAATTTGAATAACAGATGGTTCAAGACTACAATAGGGTACTTATGGAAGGTCTTATTTAATGCAACATTGGCAAAAGCTCGTAGGGCAAGCATGCTGCTTTGATTTAGTTATTTTTGGCATGCTTCGTTGCATTGACGATGCCATTGAGTGCCAAATCAGAAAAATGCCCAAGCACTAGCTAAAATTGAGGAACAGTGGTGAGAAGAATTTAATATAGAAAATGCAAGTGAATTGTATCAACAATTTAGTCTGTTCATAACAGATCAGGACATGCAAAGGGTGTCAGGGCTAGAAGTGATTCTCCATGCATAAGGATAAGCTTGGTTGCATTTCACATTCTTCTTGTATGTCCAGTTATTGAAATGGCTGCAAGTATTGCAGTCAAATGCTGCAATTTGATTTTTGTCTAGAAAAAACTTCAGATTGAGTTTCAGGTTTAGTCATGGTCATTGAGGTCAATTACACACATTCAGATAACTGCAGTCAGCGTACTTTCAACTCCATGCTAAGCTCAAAACTTAGTAGAGATGCACATCACAGACTTATGATTTTTTTTTTTGGATAACCCTAAAAAGGCTTTATTGGCTTGAAATGCATAATGTAACATCAAAGTGTAGGATCCTAAATAAGCACCTTGGACAAGCTGTCACCTGGTTTTTGGTACTGGTGCCCTGTTTCACTAGGCATAAAGTTTACAGAGGTTAGTCCAAAATTTGTGGAGCAATTTAGAAGTTGGAAGTGTGAGAATAAAGAAATGGCTTCTTTGATGTAACCATATTTAAGTACATTTGCTGATCTAACTGATGCCATTTAATGTTGAATGAAGGTGACTGGATAGAACCATACAACATCTGTTGTCATCATAGCTGGGTTGTGAATCAGTGTCATCGAGATGGCCTTCCAAATCATGATCAATATTGTTTGCAACTGTGCTCTAGTGGTGCTGATTGTGCTTCTTCATTCCATGAACTGAGAAAAGCAAGCATCCGTGCTGGGATGATAGCCAAGCAAGTCATTAAGAGGAATGAACCATAAAAGCAAAACAAAACACATTACCCAAGCACTATTTGAACCAGAGGTGAAAGCCACAAGTAGGAGCTAAATACTTTTACATACTTATGTGCCTTTGATGTATATAATGCAATCCTTAACACAGCTATATAAGATGGTCGAATTCCTAAGTTTTTTGCTAAGGCCTATCATTAGATTTCACATATTATGTCTTCTTGTATTGGTACATGCACACGCGCATGCATGCTTACAGACAGATATGCGTAATTGTATACTCAAATTTTGATCTGGTTTTCGTACATTTTCATTAGTTTGTAAGTTATGAGATATAGAAGTTCAAACAATTGTAAATTGGACACTTCACTTTCTTTTCTGGATCTTCTTGATCAAGTTTATTATATTTGTTGATTCATTTTCAGACTATGGTGAAATCTTTTGAGGTCACAGAATTGCCTGGTATGCTTCTTTATACTTCATCCTTTGTACTTTTGCTAGTGCTGGCAATACACTCTAATGTTTACTTGTTAAATATTCAGTGCGATCAGCAAAATTTATAGCACGCAAACAATGGGTTGTGGCTGGAGCAGATGATATGTTCATCCGGGTGTACAATTATAATACAATGGACAAGGTTAAAGTGTTTGAGGCACATACAGATTACATCCGGTGTGTGGCTGTCCATCCAACCCTTCCATATGTGTTATCATCATCTGATGACATGTTGATAAAGCTTTGGGATTGGGAAAAGGGTTGGATGTGCACTCAAATTTTTGAGGGACATTCCCACTATGTGATGCAAGTCACTTTTAATCCCAAAGACACCAATACATTTGCAAGTGCCTCCCTTGATCGCACAATAAAGGTGTTGCTGAATTATATTTTGATTGGTGGCATGATTCTACTGTTGGTTTATGACAATCCAGTTATTTTTGTTCATTTGGTCTATCTTAAAAATGTTTTTCCAGATATGGAATCTTGGTTCTCCAGAACCAAATTTTACTTTAGATGCTCATTTGAAGGGAGTGAATTCCGTTGATTACTTTACTGGAGGTGACAGGCCATACTTGATTACTGGTTCTGATGATCAAACTGCAAAGGTCTGCCTCCTGGTTCTTTGTTGGGCAGTTATTCTATTTGCTTTTTTCTATGGCTTTCTGTTAATAAATTAATGGAATCAGGTCTGGGATTACCAAACCAAGAGTTGTGTTCAAACACTTGAAGGCCATACGCACAATGTTTCAGCCGTCTGTTTTCATCCTGAGCTTCCTATAATAATTACAGGTTCGGAGGATGGAACTCTTCGTATATGGCATGCCACTACATATAGGTTTGTTCTTTACTTGATCCAAACCATATGTGCATTTGTGGTAGTAAGGTTCTTTTCAGTCATCCGCATGAATTCTGAAGTTGTATTTTTTTTATTTTTATTTTATACTTATGTGCATTTCATCTTGTTGTTATAGCATACTGGAGAATTGGTTTGTGTAGGTGATGTAGGATAAATGATGGCACTCACGAGCAGGCTCCATCTGCTGTGTAATCAATAGCCGAGACAACTTTCTTTCTTTTAAATCTATAAAGATAACATCATCTGCTAGTTCCATCAATTTTTTCATATAAATACTTCTGTCTTCTTCTCTTAATGAATCATGCTGAATTTTGAGTACAGGAGGGCAACTGCAGGACTTGTTATCCAATTATATTTCAAATTCTTGTTGTCGCTTGTTTGTTCTGAATCTCTTTTGTTTGAGTAGCAACATTAGAGTCTACTTTGTACATGAACTAGTCTGTAAGGTGGAATGCTTAACTCCTAGAACCTTGAAATATCCACGATCTTGTTTTTACTTATCTATTTTTTTTAAATATTTATTCTAAATTATGATTCATATGATAGTCTATCCTTAAAAAGAAATGAGAGATTCATCTGATAGTTTGGCACTTTATTTGTATACATTGATGTCTACCCACAACCTATTCTTCAGGCTTGAGACTGGCATAAGCATTTTTTATAGAAAACCAATAAAAACTAGCAAGGTTGCTGATTGTGATATAGGTTGGGACATTGAGTATAAAGATAGATGAAGATTATTATAAATATGATTGTAATGAAGGCTAGGATACTTCTGAAAGATAAGGTGTTAGAGAGGGGAGGGAGATAACTTCAAGATATAGATGGTGTTGTAGATTGTGCATCCACTGCATCTTGTAAAATGTCTACTGCTTGTTGTGGATATTTTTGAATCTCAGAAATCTTTTCGGTGGCTGTGACAGTTAGGTGGAGCATCTTCTGTTTGCAATAGAAAATGGTGGTGACTTGAGCAATTGTGAGTTAAGCGTAGCTGTGCAGTGATAGTTAATATCTTGATGCCCTCATTTTGAGTTTTTCATTGCCAGCTTCACACCTTGCTCCCATTTCATTTTGTTTTGGAATCTCTCTCTGGAATCTCTCTTAAATTGCCTTTGTTTATAAGTGCACAAATGGGTGAGAAATATAAATCTGTGTCTGTTTTTTCCTATACTACTTTATTTGGTTTTGTTTCTTCATGTGCATGTTTTCTGCATTAAAAGAAATCAAACTAGCTTTTAGTTATTTTGGTTTTTGTTTTAATTCAAGAAAATCATGACTTTGTATTTAACATTGCGAAATTGGAAGAAGTAAGCTTAGAAGCATTTTGGGGATGTGCTCACTCTAAGTCAAATTTATGTAAATGAAGCACCATTGTTAATTGAAGAAACTATGCAGTGAAATAATGAAATCTAGAGAAGCATTTTTGTGGAAAATATCACAAATTAGAAATGTCCTGGAAGACAGCTTTCTGTGTTCGTATCAGCTTAAGATTTTGCGCTCTAATTTCTGTGGAGACAACCTTGGTGTACATAGGTCTAAGACCAGCTCTTAATTGGGAATTGGTCTTATGATGTTCATACTTGGGTGACTTTCATGGCTACAACTTTATTCTCAAAAATGAGGAAGAAACCTGGGGCTTAAGATGACTTTCATGGCCACAACTTTTGGGCATCAAGCGTTTTTGTGGCTTTGGAATAATGGTGCCCATACTTTTGCCAACTTGGGCCACCGTATCTTGAAATGATGATAAACATTCTGGACATGGTTATTTGTTCTATCGTTATTTCTAAAGCTGATTTTTATTGATCTCTGTTAAAAGAAAGCAAATTTCTCACTATATGGAGTCTACTACACTGCTATGTTGCTATGGTTGCTGGGAAAGAGCGAATGCGGACTGCTCTACTGGCAACAGTTCTTACTGGTAAAGGTTGCTGGTCCCTTTTACGGTCCTGAAATCCTCAGAAACAAATGTTGAGATATTAATAATTGGAGATAAAACTTATGTTTCTGATTCCCAGTTTTCTCTAGCTAGCTGATTGCTAGGGGAGGGCGAGCATTATGAAGCTGGCAAGTATACAATTTTGTGCAGGGCTTATTAGTTAATGTTATAAGCTTCGTTAACATACATAATTGTGAAATTATAAATGAACAATTCACTGTGTGAGCAAATCAATCTGTTGTCTCTAGCTCAGGATATCAACAGGAACCAAGCTGTTTGTATAGCTCAGGATATCAAGAAATGGGAGTACAGCCATATTGGGATGATGTGTTTCTGTCATGTGCTCAGCCTTCACTATGTTGCCTATACATGCAAAACGTACATCTAGTAGCTGTTCTGGAGCCATAATCCCAAACCTTATGCTGACTAACTGATGGTTATTACTTTAGAAGTCATCACTATTATATCTGGTTCATATTATTTTTGGTGTTAATGTTTGATAGGAGAACTTAAAATCATGTTGGATCTTCAATTACAGATATACTCAACTTTTTTTTTTTTTACCGATACAGACTGGAGAACACATTAAATTATGGCTTGGAACGTGTTTGGGCTGTGGGATACATGAAAGGATCAAGGAGGTAAAAAGCCAACTGTCATTTATTTTACTTTTTATTTTATCTTTTCATGATTTAGGAGTACAGATATTTTGATGCTGATTCCAAATTCGTTGGATATGTGATATTGTCAATTTTTAAAGAAGTATCAAATCAATAGATATTCTACAAAGTTTAATTGGTTTTGATGCCCCCATGCAGCTGAAATTAAAGCTTTCTTGAAATGTTCCAGGAGAAGATAGTAGAGTGCACTTAGTACGATTTTTTTGTTCTTTCTTCTTGCTTAAATGTGGCATCGGTTTTATTTTTTAGGGTTGTTATTGGATATGATGAAGGAACCATTATGATAAAACTCGGTCGTGAAGTACCAGTTGCCAGTATGGATAGCAGCGGGAAAATTATATGGGCCAAGCATAATGAAATACAGACAGTGAATATCAAGACTGTTGGAGCAGACGTTGAGGTTAGTTAGCCCTGATGTGCTTTCAAGAAAGTTGAGAAAAATTCTATGAAAGTTGATTTGAAGATTATGAAACTTTTCGACATGTCAGGTCACAGATGGAGAAAGATTGCCTTTAGCTGTGAAGGAGTTGGGAAGCTGCGATCTCTACCCACAAGTATGTTTATTTAATGTGACCGGTTGCATATGCATCTGCTATGGTTTCATGGTTGACTCTATGCTGTGCACAAGCTGTGTGGTCTTCTTGGTTGTGCCCACATGCATGTGCTTGCGGGTGCACATGTGCATGCATGTGCATGTGAATGTGCACTTATTCCAACTAATGCATCAGATGACATCAAGAAATCCATACTCCACTATTTGTCTACAGAAACCAGAGCAAATAAAACAGTATTTGTTAAGTGCTGAAAAATATCTATGGTTATCGATGTACTGACCTTGTATTGCCTTGCAGTGAGACATATCTATCCAGGCTCTACTTTAGAGCTGTATGATTGGTTTTGGACTAATTGCTATTTTTATCTACAGTTATCTTGGGCTTCATCTGTCCTTTTGTCTTGTCTGATTATTTTATGGAATAGAACTTTAATGTAACTTAGCTACCACTTCCCTTAAATTATTGGTCAATTAGAGTATGGAGGTCACAGAAAAGAGGTAAGTGATGTACTAAAAGTTTTTGTAACTTGAAGTTTAGATATGCTGAATTAAAATATTGAGGAAGTGCAACTGGCAGAGAATGGATGAAATTAGATGCTATGATTGAGCATATCGATCATCTTCCTATATAGATGCTATGATTGAGCATATCAATCATCTTCCTGTATGTTTTCGGAAATTATGTATTCATTTCTTCTTCTAGAATGTATGTTTTCTACTTTTCTTTAATGTCAGTTGATGCGGTATTCTTGGTTTTTTAGCTTATAGTTCTTCAATTGCTCCTGCTTTCCAGTTAGTAAGCATTGACCAAAGTTTCTCGTTTTGTTTGTTCAGAGCTTAAAACACAATCCAAATGGGAGATTTGTTGTTGTTTGTGGAGATGGAGAATACATAATATATACTGCATTGGCATGGAGAAATAGATCCTTTGGGTCTGCTTTGGAATTTGTCTGGTCATCTGATGGAGAATATGCAGTCAGGGAAAGCACATCAAGAATAAAGATTTTTAGTAAAACATTCCAGGTCTGTTTCTTCCTCTGTTCGTTTTTTAGGGATTAATTGGCTTGCTCCCATTTTCTAGCATCAGCCTTATGTTTTTTTTTTTTTTTTTTTTAATGTGACAATATTTAAACAATTTAATTGGATGATTTTTCCAAATAATAAATGTAAAGGCCATGCTAGATTCATTGTCAGATTAATATTTTATGCATGGGCAAATAGTTTTTAGATTCTACATCTCACAGACCCATTAATTTTCTGCTCTCTTTTGCAGCTGAGTTATTTTATTTTTGGTATTACAATTTGCTGATGCATGGATAACCCACGATGAAAGGAACTGTTATTTTCTGTGTGATATTTTTCATAGATGATCTGCTGTAACTAGTTGTCTTCTCTTGTTGTGTTTTAATTATAATTGTAATAATTATTGTGCTACTGTTTGAGATGTTCCTGGATGCTTCATTCATCATAATGAGCACATGGTGATATTTGGAAATCAATTGACCCTTTGCTTTTTTGCCTCTCATCTTTGTTTAAGCCCTTCATGTTGGCTCTTCATGCTTTCCAAATATGTGGCTTTTGAATATCATGGAGCTAAACAATGTAGCAATTCACAAGCCAGTGCTTCATAATCTGTCTGCTGTTAGCATCCAATTATTCTTGCAGTCATGAACAAAAATTGTTTTGTAGATCTCTTGTCACTTTGTCACATGTCTTGTCATCATATTTATGAGAGTCTCCAGTAATGGATTACATCAACCAAAAAATTTTGTCTACTGACGACTTGGAACTTGAACTGAGCCTGAAGACTATTGCATCTTTCAGGAGAAAAAAAGTATTCGACCGACCTTTTCTGCAGAGCATATCTTTGGGGGAACATTACTGGCAATGTGCTCGAATGACTTTATCTGCTTTTATGATTGGGCAGAATGCAGATTAATACGACGGATCGATGTGAATGTTAAAGTGAGTTTGTTCTTTGTTCCACATATTTTCTGTAGTAGACTGTCAAGCTTCAGCTAGATTTCCGTTGTATTTTTAATAATCATTTGTCCTGGTACATGTTTTGCAGAACCTTTATTGGGCTGATAGTGGTGACCTAGTCGCAATTACTAGTGATACTTCATTCTACATCCTGAAGTACAATGTAAATTAGCTGACTCATTTATCCTTTTCTTTTAATGTTCTATTGTTGCATGATTTCATTTAGGTGCCTCTGCTTACTTTGTAATTTTTCCTGGGAACATGCTCATATAGATTGGCATTTGCATGTACTATTTTTTCAAGAAAAAGAGAAGACATTTACATGGGTTATTGTGTGTATGCATATCTTGAATGGTAAATTTGAAAAACTCAATCTTTTCCCGACAGAGAGATATTGTTTCTTCCTATCTAGAATCTGGAAAGTCAGTGGATGAGCAAGGTGTTGAGGATGCATTTGAGCTTCTTCATGAAGTGAATGAGCGGGTCCGAACAGGTATATGGGTTGGAGACTGCTTTATTTATAATAATTCATCTTGGCGACTAAATTATTGCGTTGGAGGGGAGGTAAATGTTTGAACTTTCACTTTAAATTTGGTTTTTGGTGCTTATTCATGTGCACGCTTGTTGATTCTAGCATTTATATGATTATCTGTTTTGTTGAATGCAGGTCACCACCATGTTTCACTTGGATCGGCCTATGTACTTATTGGGGTATCTTGCTAGTCAAAGTCGGGTGTATCTTATTGACAAGGAGTTCAAGTGAGTTCACCTGCGAGATTCTTTCTTAATCTTCTGTCATCCCCGTCGTTAATTTTTCTGTGGCTAATAATTTCTTCTGTTGCAGTGTTATGGGCTACACCTTACTCCTCAGTTTGATTGAGTACAAAACTCTAGTGATGCGTGGGGACCTGGATCGTGCAAAAGAAGTCTTACCATCAATACCAAAGGAACACCACAATAGGTACATCCTTGTTTCTATTGAATAGGCCGTTTTTGGTCTTGTTGATCTCTTGAGACCTGGAATTCTGATAGAATGCAAATCTAGCAATAAGAAGTTGCTGTTGTTAAATTTACTCAGTGTGGAATATCAAATTGGCTCTTTTCATGGTCGTATTCATTTTTGTGCTTGGATAACTTCTCTGAGATTGGTGATTTATGGATCAATAAATGGCTATGAACTCTCACATGAGCCCTTTCATCATATGAAAGAGATGATGTTCTGGAATTTCTTTTTCTGTGGAGTAGATGTGTGTGGGTTGTCTTAGCTTTATGGCTGTTATTGTCCTGTCATTATTCCAAGTTTAGATATTTTCTGTCTCTTGTTGCTTTTCTAATTTTGGTTGGGGGATTCTTCTTCATTTCCTTTGATACTGTAACTGCTCACTAAGCTTCCCTTGGACTGTATTTCATAATTTGCCAGTGTGGCTCGTTTCCTGGAGTCTCGGGACATGCTAGAGGATGCTCTTGAAGTAGCTACAGATCCTAATTACAGATTTGATCTAGCTGTACAGCTTGGTAGATTAGAGGTTGCAAAGGTAAGCATTAACAATCATATAAGCAGATTGTGGACATATGACATTTGCTCATTGTAATTCTACCTTTGAATTTTTCCTTGCAGCCATTTGTTTCCCAACTGAGGACAAAATTGTTTTGCAGGCAATTGCTATTGAAGTGCAAAGCGAGTCTAAGTGGAAGCAGTTAGGAGAGTTAGCTATGTCTACTGGGAAGGTATAAAATGAACTCTTAAGTAATGATTCAAGTCTCATCTTAGAGAGATTTCGGAACTGATCTCAGCTGACTTTTCCCATCCGGTCTTATCCTGGCCATAATACATTATAGCGTCGATTTTAAATAAATCTAATTTATCATTAAAATATAATTTCTAAAGTTTAAATATATTTAAAAATCGAATAAAATGCTAAAGTTTCACAAATAAATTTTTTTTAAAAAAAAACATTTCAAGTAAGTACTGAGACATATGACCGGATCGGAGATCGGGATGGAACAGAATGTAGAACATCTCATTTTGTAGAAAAATGGGGACATCTGTCCCACAAGATTTAAAACCTTGCCTTTAAAGCCCTATTTTAGTTTAACTATGATGATCGAACTTTCTGGTTTTGTTTTGATATTTTTGTTAATATGTAATAAGATTTGGTGGGGTGGGAGAAGCAACCTTTCTTGCAATCAAGTTCATTTTCCTGGACATCCTGCTATGAAATAATTGTGAAATAAATATAAATGGAATGATATCTTGTACTTGATGATCATTTTGCATTCTTTTATGCAGTTAGAAATGGCTGAGGAGTGTCTATCACAGGCTATGGATTTGAGTGGCTTATTGCTTCTTTACTCTGCTCTTGGAGATGCTGAAGGGATAACAAAACTTGCATCTCTTGCTAAAGAGCAAGGGAAGCATAATGTTGCTTTCCTTTGTCTATTTATGCTAGGTAAATTGGAGGATTGCCTTCAATTGTTGGTGGAGAGGTATTTATGGCTGATAAACTGAACCCTTTCTTTTTTCGAGTATCATTTTTTTTTCCCAGAGGATTGGGTAATGTTGTGGCCACGGTTTTAGTTAATCATTTTTCATTCTTTGCAGCAATCGTATACCAGAAGCTGCATTGATGGCACGTTCCTATCTTCCAAGCAAAGTCTCTAAGATTGTAGGAGTATGGAAAAATGATCTCAATAAGGTATTTGTTTTTCATGTTTGTTCCTTTAAGCTTTGCTCAAAATAGTATCATTGGTTTGCTAAATCCGTACGAAAGTTAGGAAGACCAATGACTCTCATTTTTATTTTCAATTGATTTATGCTATTAGTGTCTGGTTATCTCTGTTATGTTCAAATTTTTTCTTTCTTCTTTGAAATCATCTAAAAGATCATTCTTTTTTGCTTCTAAATTGCTTTGAACAAAGGTCAACCCTAAAGCTGCAGAATCTTTGGCTGATCCTGAAGAATACCCTAATTTATTTGAGGACTGGCAGGTTGCTCTTGCCGTTGAATCAAATCTTGCCCATAAAAGGTACTTGTGTGATTTCTTTTGCTTTAGATGGTGATATTTTGTGCATAAAGCTATATGGTGTGGAATCTTTCATGCCACACTTGATGTTAATTTTCTGCTAACATTTGAAGTACAATGCAATCTTATAACTAAGATGTTCTTGTATCATTAGGAATCCATATCATTTGATCAGAAACCAGGCAAATTCCTTTGAGTAAATGGTGGCTGTGCTAGGTAGGAAGCGCTAGTTTTTGTATCCTTGGTCCTAGTGAGTTTCCTAGGTGCATAACTGTAGAAAATAATTGAACAAAAATGGAAATATATGAAATTACAGGGGCAAAAAAAATCTGTTGCTGCCAGCTAAATGGTACACATGGTACTTAGACATCCCAGCTGCCAGCTGAGCACTCACGTTGTAAAACAATTATAGTTTGCATTGGATAGTTAAATTTGAAGGTCAATTCTAATATGAGATTAGATAAATAAAGAGTGTGATGTCTTTATTTAGTCATGTAACTTCTTCCTTTGATGTTCTTCTTTCTTGTCTTAAATTTTTCTCTATTTTATCTATTAACTTAAAATGAATTTGGTAACATTAGGGAACCCGTGAGGGCTTGCATAAAAGATATGTAGATGGTTTTCTTTTATTCAAAGGTAATTCTTTCATGGCACCTTCAATGACATAAGTTATATTAAGAGCTGGCTGTAATATTCATGACTAGTTTGTGAGGTAATTGTTATTTTTTTTTGCCCCTTTTTCATAGTGTTTTCCACAGTATTGTAACTAATCTCATTATGCTTATGTTTTGTCATGCATCAGTTGGATGCCTCCTTTGTGTCATCAATATCATGATTTGTGATATTGCACATTTTTGGCCTTTCTGTTCTTGGGCTTGATTACCACATAAAATGCTAATTAACGTTTATGGTGGTGCAAGAAGACAGGGCAATTCATGGTGATGTCTTTACTGCTTCCTCTGTTCTGAAAATTTGAACAACAGAAGGCTGTTATCCAAGTCTTGTTGTTGGATACCTTGATGAAATTTTTATCTTTTGTCAGCATCAAGAATCAGGCATTCAGACTTTCAAATAAATGTCTTCTTTCTGAGGACTGCTCTGCTGTTTTTTTTTTTTTTTTGGTGCCCGCGGGCACGCTTTTTCAATCCATCACAGAATGTGTTGTTCCCTTTACATTCTTTGAACACCTTATTTGAATGGAAACAAAAGGATTATCAAAAATCAGGAAAGAAAAAAGCATAAAGTGATATATGAACATTATCAATTGAAAGAATGGATGAGGTGAATTAAACAGCAGAAGACATGATGGACTATTTGCTAAAATATGCTGAAACTTGAAACCTGTGACCATGCTAAAGTAAATAGCATGCAGCATATCTTTACATTAACAGCCTGAAATTTTGTTACGCATAGTGACTGATGCCGTCCATTCCTGACTTTTTGCAAACATACCAAATTGAACAAGAGATTATGAGAAACATCATTTGGTATGCAACTTCTGCAAATTCAAGTAAATGGTTTTTTTAACTATAAGAACATTTTAATGACAATTATGACTGACTATATAAAGAACTCCCTGAAAAAAATATTTTCTGTACAATTTGAGGTGTTGAAAGCTCCAACTTGACATGAAATATATCAGAACTCTTTTCATTGGGGATGATATAAGCCTAAACTACCTTTTAGGTTGTGATGCTCATTCTTATTCTGTATGGATCAGATCAAATAGCTCTAGATATCTCTATAAAGATTGGTACATTGTTTTTATAAAAACTAACTATATAAATATAATCTTCACATTAGCCGTGCAAGCTAAAGATCCTTGGCAGAAAGAAAAATGAGGAACCATATTTTACTAATGTCGAACATCTATATAGAAACACCAATCTAAAATATAACATCCGGTTGGTGTTCTCAAAGGTGGCTGTGTATGCAATCAGCAAGGAGACTGATAGCATTTAGGCTGAGGGGAGGCACTTTTTTTTTTTTCGGGGTGGGGGGTTAATATGACGATTCATGAGTCCACTTCTTCTTGAATATGATTGGTTTGTTTGGAAGCAAAATTTAGACCATAAATATTATAACTTGTGTCCATATTAACTCTAAGAATTTGGACACTTATGTTTTGAAAATAAATCAGTTTTGAACAGCTGATGCAATTTTAGTAAGTTGCTTGAAACTCAATCGTTGGTGAGCTTATTTTCATCTGCAGATTAACGCAAATATGTGCTGTTTAGTTTTAATAAATATTTCATGAAAACAGGGATAATTATCCTCCTGCTGTGGAATATTTAAGCTATGCTGAAAGATCAAAAATTAATCTCGTGGAAGCTTTCAAAAGCATGCAAGTTGATAAAGAGGATGTCCCACTTGAAAATGGAGGTTCAGGTCATGAGGTAGGTTGTGCTTAGTATTCGCTCTTTTCTTATCCATATCCCAGTTTATTTTTGATCTTTCCTTGTTTGTTTTGTTGGTTTTCTTTAAATATCCCTCTTCTCGCTGAATCCTATCTGGTAACCACAATTGTTTGCAGGTGATTGAAGAGAATGGAGTGGAGGAAGGTCAAGAAGAAGCAATTGAAGTTGAAGCTGATGAGTCTGCAGATGGTGCAATCCTTGTTAATGGGAATGAGGGTGAGGAAGAGTGGGGTATGAATAATGAAGGAACCCCATCAGCCTAATAGCAATTGGTTGGGCAAGTGTAAAATTCAAATTTTGGTATATGGTGATTAATTGTTTTTCTTTTCTCCTCTCTTCCATGAACCCCCATGCGTGTCTAGGATTACTAGCATCAGTGCCACTTGTTAGAGTAGCAGGTCTCTGCCCTCCTGCAGTTCTAGTTTACAGTTTGTGAAAACGAAGCAGGGCCATCCTTTCTGAGTAAAAAATATTATGGCTGTTCTAGCACTGGAGTACACCAGTCACTATTTTCCTCGTGCATATCAGCAATAGCTGTGGGGATAGCATATAATAGTGTAAAATTCTCATATTTAACAACTCTTAGTTGATGCCCTGATGACATGGTAGAATTTTGATTTCACTCCTGTAATGTCATGGCATTGCGATATTCTCCTTTTTCTGAATTTTTGACCTGTCTAACAGTGGCATACAATCTTCTTAGTGGGAACGTTATCCGAATGCTCTTGTCAGAAATTATTTTCCCCTCGTTGGGTAACTTTATGCTAGTGTGCTGCCAATTATGTTTGTCACATTAAAAGAATTTGCAATTTTGATGTGAAAATATTATTTTCCAAACTAGATTCTGTACATACCAACGGATTCAGGGTTGTCACGCATCATTTGGATGTTTATTAATTTTGATTAGACATTTCAATGCAATAATTTTCTCTATTTATGTGTTAATTTTTCTCTATTTATTAATGTATTTTTTTGCTATTTAAGTTTTACAACTCCATGATGCAAGCATTTGGCATACTTTTTCTGTGATGTTTTCGATATTTGTATGTGACTCGGTTGTTTGTTGATCTTGCAGTGCTAACTCCGCATCAATAGGGACCTTACAAGACATGAAGTTTCAGATATCTATCTCCTTCTAAAGGTGACAACATATCCCCACGGGACAGATGAAATGGGTTTTTCTCTTTTTTCTTTTTCCTCCTTGTGCCAGTGATCCCTTTTTCTGTTTTCTTCACACGGTAGATGGTATTTCTCCGGCACATCTCTTTCGCTGATTGATGACTTGCCTGGTGGTATCCAATGCTTAGAAGCTTCAGAATATTGATAGTAGTTATCCAGCATCCGTGTACTCCAATATATAAATATATCTAGCCTGGAGCCGCGCTCTCAATTGATTTCATGCGTTTGAAGTAAATATAAAGTAGGGCCACAGGACTTGCATTGAGCTGGCGTTGTTTGTCCGCCTACCGAAAGATTTTCCTTTTCTTTAATAAATCTGAACCGATTAGATGGATGTTACAAATTTTTGGTGCGATGGAATTCCTTATATGTTGTCATACAAATAATGTTTAATTGCTCATGTTTGCATTTTGATCAGGTTTGCTGGGAGGAAACGTGTATGAGATTTTGTTCTCGGGATGTCCGTCCTTAGGTCCCTGAGCTTGCAGCATTTCCAGACCCACGCAAAAAGTTACATATTTATTAATTGGTGTAATGTCTTTTTTTGAGGAGAAAATTAATTGGTGTAATTGCACAGGGCTGCTTCTTGTATCATTGGATTTCTAGAAAGGATAGAGAGAGTTGCAGATGCCTCGCTTTCCTAGCCATCCTTTTTCATCCCTGTCCATTTAGCAGACAGCTGTATCTCAAGCTTTACAGTTTCCAATTTGTCTTTCATCGTGATTTTATATGCGTTATCATTGAATGGGTGCTATTTAATGCAATATAGTACCATTGAGTTTTTCTGATCTAAAAAGAGATGAATCATCTTGAGATAGGGGTGAGATTTAGCAGGCCGATAACTTCATCCTAAAGTTGCCTCACCTATTATTTAAGGTGTCATAATGAAAAAAAAAAAAAAGTGGGTGAGGTTGCGGGAGTAGGTTCTGCTGCGTTAAAGCTGGGAAGGTCCCGCCCGCACGTTAATTGTTGGAGATAAGGCCTTTCAAAGTGTTTAATGTTGTTGATCGGCTGTAGCAAAATCATTAAACCGATCAAAGATTGAAGTGCTTTAGAATTCTCTATGGGCATCGCGTCTTGTCACCCTTGCAAGGATGCCATGTGCCCATGCGCGAACAATAGACTGTTTACTATTAAAAGAATTTGAATATAGTTTTGATAAGTCTTGCATAAAAAAAGAACATGGACGGTTATTTAAGCAAGATATGATGAATAGTCTTTAGTGAGATCGATGCTGTTTGTCTGGTACATATGTCGAAGCATTGGTCAATCAAAGCTCAGATGTGAATGTTTTATGCACATCCACGACATCATTTTATTGTCATTTTTAGTGATTGCTTAATAAAATTGCCAGAACTGCCTGTGGGCTTACTGTGCCCTAAAGAGAGTCTTTTGAAAATTTGTAGCAGCCTTTTCTTTCTTTCTTTTTTTTTTTTTTCTTTTTTTATAAGATGCTGTAGTTATCAAGAGGTTTGGTGCTACGAGAAAGCCACACTCTCAGAAGGCAAAAGCTGGCTTACCAAATCTTCTGTAATTAAGTCATTCAACTTTGTCTGGCACTGTCACATGTATGCCATGCAGGCTAAAAGCCAATATGGTCACCATTACTCTCTCCCGGCCTGCTGCACCTATGAGGGTTGCTAGATCATTATCACTTTTCCGTAAGAACCTTTTCCGTGACTTGATCTTTTGGATCGTAGCAAACGAGTCCATGGTCGATTTCCCTGGCACCGGCATGCCCGTGATATCGGAAAAATCATTGAGGCAGCATAACGGCATTTGTTTCTTGGAAACAATTAGAACTGCTCCGTGATTCGCCATGGCAGCCACGTTTTGATTATTAGCCAGCGTCATTCCGTGTGAAATGGAGGTTCCGCAATGCTGGCCTATACGTTGAATATAGTCTGAGCGCTCCAATTCTTAGCCTAAGCCCCTGCCGTCTAAGCTGGTTCGAACAAAAAGATATCGATCATTTTATGATCACGAGGACCGATCCGATGACGTGCATTATATACGGATCCAGTCCATCTAAGCCGTTCATAGGAATGACCGGAAAACTCGAAACAGAGATAGTATTGGTTGGACAGAGGAGGTCCCATGATCTATCATTGCAATCGGATGGCGCTGGTCCCACGCTCGCAAACAGATTTTTTTTTTTTTTCAACATATTATACTCATTTTTGCAGATCCCTCCTCGCCAAACCTAAATCCTATCTCAATTAAATCTCCATACACATAATAAACATTGTATTAAAAAAAAAAAAAAAGTGGATCAGGTTTTAGATAGAAATTGACATTTTTCATGTTTGAATTATATTTTTTAATTATTTAGTTCATCCAAAATACTACTTCATGAACCATAAAATATATAAAATGTCGGAAAAAAAAAAAAGATATGGTTGGATCTTCTTTTGATATATTCTTCATTATTTAGGTGTCATAATTATTTTTTTACTGCATAATGCTTAGTTAGTCAACTCTGAAACATGTGCTATATAATTTTTTCTAGCTCGTGCCAAAATTACTCACTTGCCTTATTATTGCTAAGTCGATTTTGGACATCAAATTGGCCTCCCAACAATATTTATTTCTTGCTTTTATAATGCTTAATTAGTCAACACTTATATCCATGCTATTTTTTTTTTTTTTGGGGGGGGGTTCACACTAGAATTACCCACTTACCCAACTACGGCTAAGTAGATTTTGGACATCAAATTTCAAATAAACCTCATCAATTTGATTTTGGGTAACGAGTGAAATAAAGGGACATGGATAAATCCATGAGACAGCACTTGCATAATGGCTCCATTGAATACCTTGTCAATTACAAGATCAAATTCTATAATTTTAGAACCCATAAGATGGATTCATAAAGGACCATTCTCTGTTAGGAGGAAGCAACTATAGAAGTAATGTGGAGGAAACAATAAAAACTATAACTTAAAAAAAAAAATCTATCTAATTATTACTTTTATTCTCTAAATATCCATGCAGCTCAAAGATATGAAATATATATATATATATATATAATAATTAAGCTCTAAACAAATATTAAATCATCATAAATATATTATAAATGGATCAATATGGACATGAATTTGGCAAAACCCAATGGCTCTGATTTCACTAGTTTCTACATTACCTTTATTAATGATTAAAATAAAAAATATGATATTTGCAAAAAGTTATCTATTTAGTTATTTTTTTTATTTTCTATCAATTAAAAATATGAAGAATAAAAAAATCTACAATAATCAAGTTTAATATAAATATTGAATCACCATAAATATATTATAAAAAGATTATAACCAGTATGGCTATAAACTTGGCAGATGCTCATGATTTCATTATTCTCTACTTAATTTTTTTTAATTAAAACAAAAGATACATACATAACATGCGTGTGTGAGATATCTGGACAATGGTTAGGATTCTAAGGTTTTTTTTTTTTTTTTTTTTGTGTGGATATTCGGACAATCGATAATTAATTAAATTTATTTTTTATATCCAAATTCTATGCTTTGAGTCAGGCTTTGATCGAGACATCCCCTTCTGACAAACTTGTTTCCAGATCTCTCTCCTCTGCCTCGTGAAGTCCGGGCATCTTCTCTCCGTGATTTCTGCATCAACTCTTTATTTAATTCGTTATTTAATCTTGAATCGTTGTTTATTCGATCTAACGAGCAGCTAATTTCCTATTCGTGTTGATACGAAGAGTGTTTTTTTTTTTTTTTTTTCCTCAAGAACTAAATCAACGGTCAGATATGATAAACGGAGGAGAAGGAGACGAATTATTTGAAATGGTAATGAAACGAAATGGGAGAGGCGTGATGGAGGAGCACATGATCGACCGAGACGTCGAAATCGGAGAGCCAATCCTCGGCACGCTCTACGGTCAACCTTTGGCCCAGTCGTCTCTGGCCTCATCTCATCCGAGGTTCCAGCGAGGGGTTGAATACGCTACGCGGAGGGGACGGAGGATGGAGTACAGCTAACCTCTCTGCCTGCTGGCATTTGGAGGGTTCTGCTGCGTCCGGGACACGACTTCGATGCCTGGCCTCAGGCGGTAACCCGGCGTTTGGTAGAACCGTAGGAGAGCCATTTTGGGCGCAGATTGGGACCTTTGTCTGTGCCTTTAGCCTGTTAAAAGCTCGGAAGTTGGCAGCGAGCATGCTGTGCTGGGTAGGAACCAGAGTTGGGATCGAACAGTTTGAGTCCAATTCTTTGGACTTTTGTAGAGCTTCGAATGTTTCCGTTTTTTTTTCCTGATTGGACTTCAGAGACAAGGTCGGCGTTGAATATTTAAGGAGCAGCATTCGGCCAGCTTGTTTTCCTTTCCTTTAAGCTTTTCTATGATCAGAATATGGATAAAATAGCAACGACAACTTTTGAGACGTCTTTGGCTGACTTCCAGCAACAAAGGTCTTGTTTAAAAAACAATTTCTGTAGCTTGTATAATTTGGCGTTTTAACTTTTAAATCCAGAAAAATAGCTAAAATAATGCTGAGCAATTGATGACACTGGATTTTAGTTAACTTATAGCAAGAAAAAGATATGCGACAACTGAGTCCATCTATGTTAAAATGGGTTAGCACACAGCACGCTAAGTATGTCAACCCACGCCTATCTCTAAATAGAATGGGCTATATAAAAAGTTCAAAGTGCAAAAGAATATTGATCATCATAGAATTCTTTAACTCCTTAGAATAATATTTCGCACCAGTGGATAAAAGTAACAAATTTGATCTAGACTTGTTTGAATTGATTGTTGGAATAATTTTAAATAATTTTTAATTAAAAATTATGCAAAATAATTATTAATTAATAGCTAATTTAAATAAAACTTTAATTTAAAGGTACAGAAGAAAATTTTCTTTCTTACTTTCATAACTCGGTGAATTTTAAGATTTCTAAGCATCTACTTGACTCACCACTACATAAAACTCTTCATTTGCTTAAGCTTTGAAAAATCTTCATGAGGGTAAGCGTCAAGCCTCTCTTCTTTCTTTTGCTTTTTTCTTTTTTAGTAGCGCCACTTTAAGTCTCATTGTTTTCTTTATTTATCTTTGTTAATCCGATCATTATCAATTTTTTGGCTGTTGTTTGAAGGTGTTTTTCGAACTAAACAGCATTAGAAATATACAACAAAAATCTATAACCTGTAGCTTAAATAAAGTTTTCAAATACATGTCCGAAATTAAGAAAATAAATAAATCCAACTGAACTATTACATTTAACTTTTGAGGGCTTCTCTCGGTACTATACGTAAAAATGCAAAGAATAACTATCTATTAGTTCGTATAAATATGCACCCTTTTTTTTATTATTGACTAGTAAAATGAATCCTACGCTACACCGTTCTATTCAACATAATTCTCAGTGGCAAACAACTAAAGAAGGTTTTTTAACATCATCATTTCACAGCGTTGTGGCACATAATGGACCACAATTGGCAGCTCTTTACTCCCCTGTTGAAAGTCAATCTTTCTCCGAGTTAAACAATATTCTTTTTCTTGGCTCGTACTGCTGCATAGATCATCAATTGTAACATCCTCTTGCATCGAGATTATGAGCTGCACAGCAATAAAAGGAGACCTGGCATTTTGACTCCCTCGTAGGAGCAAACAACCCCCATTTGCTGAAACGTATTAGGTGAATCATTTTGTTTAATAAAGAGGGGACCTATAAGGGCAGGTCATATCCCACCTCATCCCACATAAGCAATAATTTTTATCCCATCTATGGCCTCATAGCGCATGGACCCTGATCCCACCCTAGTGCTCCGTCTTGCTTCTTTTTTTTTTTCCCCTTAAATTATCTTAAAAAATATACCTCATCTATATTTAAAAATATAGATTGAGAATGGATTTCAAAGTAGAGAATATATATATATATATATATATAGAAAGAGAGAGAGCATGTTCGACTTGACTACATTCAAAGATAGTCAAGTATAAGTTTGATCGTTCTTTTAATCCTTAAATGTACATAAAGCATAAATTTTAAAATTGAAAAAGATGAAAAGATGAGAGAAAATATGTATAAAGAGAGAGAGAGAGAGAGAGAGAGCACTTGACTTAAATACATTCGAAGATAGTTAAGCTTAGATTTGATTGTTCTTTTCATTCTTGGATGTACATAGAACATGATTTTTAAAGCTAAAGAAGATAAAAAAAAAAAAGGAGCGGCTTTCATATTCAAATCTAAGGATGAAAATGGTAAAAGAATTCAAGAATGTAATCAAGTTTATATATATATATATATATATATATATATATATATATATATATATTCCACTTCAATCCCAACACGAGAATAAAATATTTGATTTTAACTAAAATTTATCATGTTGAAGAATCCATTCCATCAGAGTGGGTCCCATCAGATTGAAGTAATATTAACATCCCTAAACTTACATGCTTGTCTCTGAGAGTATACGCGGCTAGGCGGGCCCACAACATTGATGGGCTGGAAAGTTAGCCGAGAGGGCCATTAGGTTGCTCCTCGAAAGAGAATCATATCCGGGTCATCAGCTTCGGAACACGCGATGATAAGTTAGCAAGAATTCTGCCACGGGAAATAACTGGTGGTATTTTATTGATGAATTTAAAGGCTCTTGGAACGTAGCGAATCGATCAGCTTCTGGGATCGAGTTGTTCTTCCATTCAAGCCAAAGAAATTATGATACAAAAAAAAAAATCTCAGGAACATTCTAGAGGAAGATGATCTAACCGTCCGATTTCATCGGTGAGGGACGACGATGCGGCGGGTACCGCTCACGGGGACGCGGTGTGCCAGCAGGCCTCCGCGCCGACGGTCCAGCCGTGTAGGACGTGACGCCTGGGCCCATTCACATGCTGGATCCCTCTCCCCTCCGATTTCCCCTTCCCAGGGCCCACACGCTCGCTTCCCCCTCCTCCCCTCCGCTCCCCTCCCCTAATTTAATTCTCTCAAAGCATTAAATTAAACAAAACATACCACCAGAACCTATCATCGACATGACCATCACCATCGTCATCCCGTCCAAATTCCCAATCCCATCCCATCTAATGAAATTTATCCGGCATGACGAAATTACATCATACCATGCCAATTTATTCATCCACGTATTTTTTATTTTATTTTTTCTAAAAAATTTATTTCAAGCAAATAAGACTCTATCACACCTCTCTTTCCGCGCTTCGGCCGCCTCTCTCGTCTTAGAAATTTTCATGCAGTTGATTTAACGTATTATACTGCCCGATGAATAATGGATTTTAACCTCCTCTTAAAATAGAAAAAGAAATCCTCTCGATATTCCAATCTTCCTCTTGCCCGATTTGAGCACGCATATCGAGGCTCACTTCATTATTCTAATTAAGATGAGAAGTGTTCTCCACGCTCCGTAGTCGCGTAGCAGTTCAAACAAATCATGGTGCTTGGAATCTCACCGCGAATGAGTGCATCGTGAAATTTTGTTTTTAAAGTTAAAGAAAAGACAAACAGGGAGTAATAATAAATTCGAAATATCAGTTATTCATAAATCACGAGAACAGAGATGGTGGGAAAGGAAGAGAGAGAGAGAGGAGATTCGATGACCGAGCGTTGCTATCTCTCCCTCTCCTTTGAAAACGCTCTCATTGTGGGTGGGCTTTGAGCTGGGATTTAGCTGTCTCTAGTTCCTCTGGCGTTTTATCTCTCCTTGCTCTCCCCCGAAAAAACCCATAGCAGCGGTAGAACGAAGCTCAGTGGGGCAAACTCTACGCCACCATCCTCGTCCTCCTCCTGCTCTCTTTTCTTCTCCCTAATCTCTGAAAGCACGACCCACAGGAAGAAGAGGATGAGATGAAGAAAAGCAGTAGATTACAGCAACTCCATCTCCTGGTCTTTTTTCTCCTCTCTTTCGCCAGCTCGGCGGTTGGGTTATCGAGTCATGGGCTGACGGACGCGGAGGCCGGGTTCATCCGGCAGCGGCAGCTCCTCTACTACCGGGACGAGTTCGGAGACCGAGGGGAGTCGGTGACGGTGGACCCGTCCCTCACCTTCCCCAACTCTCATCTCCGGGACGCCTACATTGCCCTCCAGGCCTGGAAGCTGGCCATCATCTCCGACCCCCTCAACCTCACCGCCAACTGGGTCGGATCCGAGGTCTGCAACTACAAAGGCGTCTTCTGCTCCTGGCTTCCCTCCGACCCCCACCTCCAAGTCGTCGCCGGCATCGACCTCAACCACGGCGACATCGCCGGTTACCTCCCGGAGGAGCTCGGCCTCCTGACCGACCTCGCCCTCTTCCATATCAATTCCAACCGCTTCTGCGGCACCGTACCCCACAAGTTCGACCGCCTCCGCCTCCTCTTCGAGCTCGATCTCAGCAACAACCGCTTCGCCGGCAAGTTCCCGGACGTCGTCCTCCGCCTCCCTTCGCTTAAGTACCTCGACCTCCGCTTCAACGAGTTCGAGGGAGCCGTACCCACGGCCCTCTTCGACAAGGATCTCGACGCCATCTTCATCAACCACAACCGCTTCGCCTTCGACATCCCCGACAACCTCGGCAACTCCCCCGTCTCCGTCATCGTCCTCGCCAACAACCGCTTCCGGGGATGCGTCCCGGCCAGCATTGGCAACATGTCCAAGACCCTCAACGAGATCATTCTCCTCAACAACGGCCTTCGATCTTGCTTCCCTCCTGAGATCGGCCTCCTCACGAACCTCACCGTCCTCGATCTCAGCTTCAACCAGATCGTCGGGCCCCTGCCAGACTCCATCGGAGGGATGCTCAGCCTCGAGCAGCTGGATGTCGCCCACAACCTCCTCTCCGGCCAGATTCCGACCTCCATCTGCACTCTGCCCCGCCTTCAGAACTTCACTTTCTCTTATAACTTCTTCACCGGAGAACCGCCGGTGTGCCTCAAGGTGCCGTCGTTCGATGATCGGAGGAACTGCCTGCCCGGTCGGCCGGCGCAGAGATCCGCGGCGCAATGCAAGTCCTTCTTGTCCCATCCCGTCGACTGCAACTCTTTCCGTTGCGCGCCGTTTGTGCCGTCGCTCCCTCCTCCTCCGCCTCCTTCACCGCCTCCACCTCCACCATCGCCAAGTCCACCACCGCCTTCCCCTCCACCACCGTCTCCATCTCCACCTCCGCCTTCCCCGCCACCACCGTCTCCATCCCCGCCGCCGCCTTCCCCACCTCCACCATCTCCGTCTCCGCCACCACCCTCTCCACCTCCTCCATCCCCCTCCCCCCCGCCTCCTTCTCCGCCGCCGCCTTCACCACCTCCGCCCGTCTACTGTGTTCGTTCACCACCACCTCCGCCACCCAACTCTCCTCCGCCACCGCCGCCGGTCTATTCTCCGCCTCCGCCACCTCCCAGCCCGCATTATTCTCCGCCGCCTCCTAACCCATCTCCACCGCCACCTCAACCTTCTCCGCCTCCGCCACCTCATTCACCACCTCCACCACCTAATTCACCGCCACCACCTGTTTATCACTACCCATCACCGCCACCACCTCCAATGTTCTCGCCACCTCCGCCTAATTCACCTCCCCCTCCCTCGCCATGTATTGAGCCACCCCCGCCACCATCACCACCTCCGTGCATAGAACCGCCGCCACCACCATCACCACCTCCATGCATAGAACCGCCCCCGCCACCACCACCACCGGTATATTACATGCCGCCTCCACCTTCTCCCCCGCCGCCAACACCAGTATATTATACCTCTCCACCACCTCCCTCACCTCCGCCGCCGTCGCCATCTCCACCACCGCCAGTATACTATGAGCCTCCACCATCACCTTCACCTCCACCGCCTTCGCCACCTTACCATTATGCATCACCACCGCCGCCCTCTCCTCCACCTTCGCCCCATTACCAATATCAGTCACCGCCCCCACCTATGCCTTCCCCTCCACCGCCCTCAAAACCATGTGAAACTCCACCACCGCCGCCATCTTCTCCAGCACCCTCCCCTCCACACGAAGGCCCATTGCCACCTGTTATCGGAATACCGTACGCATCGCCGCCTCCTCCTCCGTTCTATTGATTCTTTTGAGCTCACCCTCCTCCCACCTTCCATTCATAGAGAAGAAAGAACGTATTCCATTCATTTTGGATTCTTATCATGCCTGTTGTCAATTGAATTCTCTAATGTCTCTGTTCCTCTCCCTTCCTCTTTTGTCGACTACCCTCCGATGGAGTGGGCAAAAAGGAGAACAGAAGTCGCTTAACACAAAGCATTCGTCATGTTGATGAAGAAGAGATGGAGAACACTTCGGGAAGCGAGGGACAGGGGATTGGGGGAAATCGCTCCATATTAATTTAAATTAAGGATATCTGCGTTGTGAATAAATGGCTGAGAGATCGAGACAGAGTACATGAGCATAGTTGCAGGGAAAATTTATGTATAGAGAGAGCTTGAGATTCAAGAACAAGTAGATTAAATTGTGGTATTATCCCTCTTCTGTTATACTTTGTTCTTTTCCTCCTCCATTTATATATGGTAATCATTACTAGTGAATTCTTCAAGCTGTCTTCTTTATCATCCGAAACTTGTCTTAATCTTCTCTCTACTCTGCTTGTATTTGCCCTATCATTCTGTATACAATTTCTTTCTTCTTACACAATGAGATAATTTACACTGTAGTTACTGTTTGTGTTATTGAGGACCTGGAATTGGTTCGTATCTGTTTGCTACGTTGTTTTGTATGGACCGTTTAGTGATGCTGGATTACTATTTGTTCTCTAACCATAACAAGCGGGATGAATTCATTATTCTTTAAAATTTTGAAACTAATCATCCTTTTAGTGGAGGAATGCTGGGGATGGGGCCATTTAAAAGAGCTCCCTGCGAAGCACTTTTCCCGCCGAAGAGTCAATGGCTGTTTCGAGATGAAACCTTTTAAACCTGCTGCACGTTGAGGAGAAGCCGGAAAGCAGGCGGAGACTATTCTTTTCCAAAAGAAATAGGAATAAAAAGGCCGGTGAGTTCACATTCTTATGAGGTTTAGGTTACTTTTCTAGATTCGAGGAAGTCACCGGCCCCCACTTCTATGCCGTAATCCCCGGCAAAGTCTCGGATTGACTTGAGAGAGGGGGGGGGGGGGGGTAGATATCGGGATTCATTCATCAGTTGGATGGCAATCTCTTCTGATGTTGATTGAAAGCTTGTAACCGTGTTCCCTGTTTTCTCAGTCAGCTACCGAAATGAGTTGTTTGTTATTTTGGACGTGCTTCCGTTCCTTTCTCCTCTTTGAAATCTTTCGCCATCTCCATCGTTGCATGGACCTAACCGCATGGCTGCTCTTCCGTCCTTACAATGCCGTCCCAACCACGCCCCTCTTCCCATGTTCCTACGGGTCCCATGACTTTGGACGGGCCTTCTTTTTTTCTCGGTAGGTAACTTAGGACTGAGTCCATGCCACTAGAGCCCTCCTATTTTCCACTATTTAACTATTTAAATATTAAAATGCTACTGAAAGAACAATGGGTCGTTACGCAACTAAGAAACAACGGTGGCATTGAGGCCTTTGATACAGGGGTCACGAGCAAAGGCCCCTGTCGCTCTTTTGCTGTGTTACACTTGGTTGCTCACGGGTATTTGGAGCCAGCTAACGAAGGGATACGGTGTGGCTAAGGTGCAAGGACTTGTCAATTGAATGTCTTTGAATAAGCGATTAAATTGGGTTCTTCGGATCCCATGTTCAAAGCGGTGGTCTGAAATGGAAGTGCATTGGCATCGGATTTTAGATTTAGACGCTACCTGTCCAATTTGTTTGCAATTTGCAGCGGGAAGCCCCAAATGGCGATGGAAGTCATTGGTAGTGGTGCACTTCAGAAAGCTGCAGCTTCGAGGAAAGTTACAATTTTTAAGTGGCTAGTTGGAAGAAATAAATTGCATGCAAGAAAAGTACCGGCGGGGTGTAAGCTCTATTATTATAGTAATCGAGTGGAGGAGATTACTCAGTATTTGTTTCTATGTTGCCCATCTATCAAGGGAATATAGTGGAAAATCAAGAAAAAACAAAAGTAAAATTCAGATAATTTCCTTTTTTAATTATTTTGGATCAGAAAAAAAGAGTTGATAATTTTTTTAACTAGCATGGTATAAGCTAGTACTTGCAATCTAGGACACTTTGCGGAAGAAAAGAAATGATAAAAATTTTAGGCAGAAGATATTGTTATTTTTGTATATTTTTAAAAATTTAAATTTATTTAGATAATTCTAAAGTGCAAAAGATTTATTTCATGTTGTGAAATTTTATTTTTTTTTAAAATAATATATATATTTTTTTCTTCTTTCCTTCTTGTAGTATATACTTTCTTTTAAATTTCGGTGGGCTTTGCTCCTCCCATCTATAAATAAAAAAAAGAACGGAGTTGGGTGCAAATTCTGTAAAATTCTGATATAAAGCATTGATTTTCTTATGACACATGGCAATGATATAAAGCAAGAGATGATACGCCCTCTAAATTCTAATTTACAGTATTGGACTCCCGTTCTCCATCCCCAATCCCCTTCACTCGGCGGTGAGAATAAGCCCGATCGTTTTCTTTGTTCATCGGCCAGATAAAATGACCGCACGATGGCATCCATGTCCATGTTGTGGTGATGGCGGAAAATAATCACGAGGTTACGAAAAGAACGTTTTGGAGCCATTTGGTGAGGAGGGCGAACGCAGCCTTGAATCCGTTGCCAGTGAAAAGGAAGCGGGCGAGGTTGACGCTGTTGACGTAGGGGCGGCGGCTGGCCCGGTAACAGAATGCAGAGGCGCAAACAGAGGCGAGGGGCGGTGATCTCTTTGGTTGTGGTGGAGGTGGCCAGGGGATATTCGAACGGACAAGGGAGAATACGTGGAAACAGTGTCCAAAGTAGAGAAAAAAACAAGAAGAACGGAAAAGGCTGTTTCTTCCTCCATCTCTCTAAGTTTGGATTCTTCTTTGTTCCAAAATATATAGATATTTATTCTTAAATAAGAGTTCCTCATTGGATTTGAGAGATCTAGTTTTAAAAAATTAAAGAAAATAAAGAAAAGAAGGGAATGGAAAAAGCTAAAGCTTAAAGATTCTAAACAAAAACTGAGAGAAAGAAATGAGGAATTAAAAGAGATTGAAAGAAGGATCCATTCTTCTTACAAGATGACGAGCTATTTATGGTTGAAGAAGAAATTGATGAATAGAGGAGTTTGATTTTTTTTTTTTTTTTTTTGGGAATTGAATAAAGGTAGATGACATCCCAATCTTGGGTAAAAGAGATAGATATGAATCAAGCTTATACAAAGAAAGGACTATTCTCTCCTATATCTAATATTCTCTCTTTTCAACTTTAGGATAGAAATTTATTTAGAGTTAAAATGTGGATGGACTTCTTTATATTCACTTATAATTAGTCCAAATTCATTCAACTTTTGTGGCATTAGATTTACATGAATTTCAAAGCAAAAAAGTTACTTGTTAATCATCATTACATGCTTTAAAAAGAAAAATTCTAACAAAATAAACAAAAATATGTAAACATACATAAAAATAGGATGGAAGTAAATACTAATTGTTTTGAAGGTAAACATTTATCCTATGGAATAGACACCAGTATATCCAGAATAAATAATTAGCTGAATCGATACCTACTAATTTTAGGTAGTAAACAAAAACATTATAGGAATAAATAGAAGTCATAGGACTAAAGATATAGTATTATGCACACCTTGAGGCATGAAACATATGGAGGTTGGACACATGGCATGCAGGTATTGGTTGCACATCGCGTTTGTCCACTTTCTATAAGCGTACCTCATTTTTCGTAATGGACGATGTGTAAAATAGTTTCTATTTATTTCTCAACATTTTTTTTATCATTTAAATTAGGTGTACAAAGTTATAATTTTTTCTAAAGTGGTTAGAGATGTTAAATCGAAGACCCTTAAGGAGCTGGTGCGAAACTAGTAGTCATCCCTCTTTTGCCTACCTGTATCAGATTTGGTATCAGAACCAAACCTGATAATCTCTCCTTTTTTCTTCCACCTTGTTTTTCTTTTTTCTCCATCTTCAAAACCCTAGCTTGAAAAAAAAAAAAAATCACCACTAGTTCCTTTATTTTCTTTACATCCTCAAAAACCCAAGTTTGGAGAGAGAGAAAAGAGTATTGAAAAAAAAAAAGAGTGAAAAAAAGAAGAGAGAGACAGTTGAGAAAAAAGGGAGGGTTTGGAAAAAAAAGTGTGAAAAAAAGAAGAGAAAATTAAAAAATAATCAAAGAAAAGTTCAAAAAAAAAAAAAAAAAATCTCTCAAGAGAGGCTTATTTTCATAATTAGGAGGTTTTCCCTTTATTTGTGACTGCATAGCAATCTTGCACTATTATCTTCATCAATATGAAAGTTCGTACTACTCGGATAGAGTAACAGTTTGATCGATTAGAGCAACAAATGAATAAGGTATTGGTCATGCAAAGAATAATTAAACCTATCATCTACCAATATGTCTTCTATTCCTCAATCTCTAAAAGCTCAACCAAGAACATATGATGTTGATGAAGATATCTACAGAAGAGCTCCATTTAAAGTATCCGATTTTCAAATTAACTTGGGGCCTAAAGCTTTTATAAACTAGCTTTCATTTGTTAAAAAATATCTTAGCTACCATAAATTAACTAGTCAAAGAAGTATTGAGTTTGTTAAAAACAAGTTTGAAAGAATGACTAGAAATTAGTGGAAGGTAGTTGAATGTGCAGCACAAAATTATTTTGAACCTATTACTACTTGGGATGCTATACACATAAAATTGAAAGAGAAGTATCTACCTCTTGATTAAAGCAAATATCTTAAGAGTTCTACTTATGAGCCAACTTTTTAAGTAAAGAGGTACTATATTCCAACCTCCTATCCTACTCCTGCTGAAGTTGTCGTTTATGATTCTACACCATCAAAAGTCTTTTCTAGTAAAATTGAAGCATATAAGGTTCTTGCATCTATTAAAGAAGAAATCGAGGAGAAGGAAATAATGATACCAACATCCAATTAGTTAAAAAATCGAGTTGAGAAAGATAAGAAGAGTATTATGGTTGAAAAAGTAAAAGAAGGGCCAAGTCTAACCTATCGCAATATGCAAGAGCCTATCATTGAGGTATTCGATAATATTGCTAAAGAAAAAGTTACGAAAGAATTTAATGAATCTACAACTTCAATTGATCAACTAGTATATAAAGGAAAAAAAAATATGATGACATATGAATTAACTAAAGTAGTTATTTTTATTCTCAAGAAAAGTAAATCTAAAGTTTATCTGACTTATTACATAGATAAATTTGAAAGTTACTATATTTTGCCCCATGTTAATGCGTCTGGAGCTAAATCTTTCAAGACAAGGAGAATTGATGCAGTAAGGGTTTACCATGTCTTTCAATGGTCTAAATCGAAGATACCAATTCCTCGAAAGAGGGATCATCAAGGAAATTTATATGAAAGAGGATCATCCAATAAAGAATATAATGGAGCACCATGGAAGTATAAAAAGAAAGCATGATTGCATCGTAAACTATATTTGAATAAACTTAAAGGGCGATTTTATGAGATTCACGCTATGTTATAATGGTTAAGATGGATCACGTTATGGAAGACCATCAGATTGATACACTCATTTATTAAAGAATAAAGGTCACATTTAGTCTGAGTTTAATTCGTCAATAGCCGAATTTTTCAAGCCGGAAAGAGTCAATGCAGTATAGAAAAGTAAAAATAAGAAAGTTTTGACTTGTAAGGAAACTTCATTATGAGTTTTCTTAGGAGTCTTATTTTATTCCTACTCTTTATAGAAGACTTATTTTATTATCTTTAAGAGTCTTATGTGATTCTCTTTTATGAGTCCTATTTTTGTCAGTATTGAATCAGTTAATGGTTTTATAATCTTATTTTTCGAAAGTGCCTTGGTTTTAGTCTGATTAAGAATTCTAATTCTAGTAAGACTTCTATTGAGCTATATTATTCTCTTTTTCTGTTTTGGAATTATTCTTAGCTTGAGTAGAATGAGGCCACAACTTTTCTCAGGATTGTCAGAGATATTGAATTGAAGACTCTCAAGAAACTGGTGCGAGACTAGTAGTTATCCCTCTTTCACTTGCCTACATCAGGAAAAGCCTCTGACCATAAACGGAGAAGAAACTTAGGACCTTAGCTTTGGCTAGGCAGCGAAAAAGAAGAAGAAGAAGAAGGAAGGAAGCAAGGCTGATTTTGCTCCTTGATGGGATTGGATTCTTGACCCCTTTTTATAGAGGATTTGATCCTCAAACCCACTTGTTCTTAAGCCATCATTACAAGATAAATTGGTTAGGATTAATGTTCTAGAATTTTGCTATTAGAAGATTTGGTTGGTGATGAGAAGCTAGAAATGATGAAAAAAAAAAAAATAGTTTAGCTATTATTTGGTTTGTTTTAGTTTAAGTTTAATTGGGTTTGGGTTTAATTTAATACAACGATTTAGTTTAGTTTAAGCTGGTTTAGTTAGATCGACTGAGACATTATAATATTATTTTGGTTATGAAATGGTTTTTGCTTTGATTTAAGATATATGAGTATGACATGTTAAAATATATTATTTTGGTAATGGTATGGCTATGGTTTTGTTGGATATGTGATATGATGATGTGAGCATGTGGACTAGTCGCTAGACGAAGCAGTGATGGCATCGGAGAAGGGTAGTTTGCCAGAGAGGCTGATGTGAAACTAGTCATAGTTTGAGGATATGACATTGCTAGGATTCTGACACTAGATATTGATATTTACTATTGATATGTGGTACTAGTTCTGATAGTATTAGTATGATTCCTTACTAAGGGCTAAAAGAGGCCACCGTAAAATTAGTCATAGCCTGTGGATATGACATGGTTGAGTTTAAAACATTGAGCACTAGTATGAGAACCAATATGTGCATGCGTATATTGCCAGGTTATGTGGTTAAAGAGGGACTACTGGCATAAGGTTTGTCAATATATATTTTTAGTATGTTGATGTGTAAGATAATGATGAGAGTAACTTAATCCAATGTCATGGATGGTTAAGATTGTAAATCTAATGTTTACTATTGATATGTGATACTAGTTTTACAGTATTAATGTAATTCTTTACTGACCTAGACTGACAGCACTGAAAAGGGTGAGGGTCGAGAGAGGCCAGTATAGAATTAGTCATGTTTTTTGGATATAATATGGCTGAGTTTAAAATGTTGTGCACTAATATGGGAACCAACCTGTGTGTGCATATATCATTAGATTAGGTTGTTAGATACGAACTACTGACATGAGATTTGTCAGTATATATTTTTAGTATATTGATATGTATGATGATGATGAGAGTGACTTAGTCCAATGCCTTGGATGGTTGAGATTGTAGATCTGATATTTACTGTTAATACGTGGTACTAGTTCTGACAGTATTGGTGTGATTCCTTATTGGCCTAAACTGGTGGCATTGGGGAAGGGCTGAGGGTCGAGAAAGGCCGGTGTAGAAGTAGTTATGGTCTATAAATATGATGTGGCTAAGTTTAAAATGCAGGGCACTAGTATAAGAACTAATATATGCGTTTGCATATTGCTAGATTAGGTTGTTAGATACGCACTATTGGCGTAAGATTTATCGGTATGTATCATCAATATGCAGATGATTGAAATGTAGACATATGGATTATGTTGGTATTTGGTTATGATGGTATTTGATATGATTTATATTAGTATTTATTATGGTTGGTTTATAGTTTTGCAACTAGTTTTATGGATATGTTATGTTACATTCTGTAAAAATTTACTTTGATATATAATTCGTTTTGATTTTGTTAGCATATTTATGATGATATGTGTAGAATTTTTATTAGGCTTTTAGCTCATTACCTTCCTATCATGTTACAAAGAACGACGATGATGCTTATCTATTGGATTTAGATTTGGGCGAAGGGCATCAGAAGTGAGATTTAGTTTTTAGTTTCTTATATAACCTGATATTGTTATAGAAGAGGATGACATTTAGATCCTTATATACTAATATATTGATTCAGTGACAAAATTTTGAGATATATGAAATTTAGCTTTCGTAGATATTATTATGATATTGTTTATGTTGAGATTTAATAGACCCTGCGTGTTCTTAGAGTTTACTTTAAGAGTATGCAGCATCCCTAAATTATGTTCCGGTTCGGGAGTTGCAATATGACAGTGCTTGGTACGGTAGATCCATAGGATCTATGAATCTGCCTCTTAGTTTTTATTAATTTAGTTATGGTGGAAATAGAAATGTCAATTCGGATATGATGCAAGGATATATCAAAAATCACTTGCAAACATATTTCTACTGGTGTTAACCATCCAAAAGTTCTCCCTTTTAAGGCAAACACCTAGGGATCTTTTCTGTTATACACGTAGGAAGTATAGAGTCCTGGAACTGGTGTCGTCCTTCTCCATTCATTCACCTCTTCTCTGGGATTCTTTACATATCTAGTCGTGAAGCTTATAAACAAATCTCCTGTACATTGCAATGGCTCCCGATTCCGGTCATCTAACGTGCATCTTCTGGCGCCATTACGAACAGAGACAAACCTAGAGAAGGTTCTTTGTTGCCTCGATCGAGGAAGCAAGAGAGGGCATCCTTGTCGGTACCTGAGGTATTGTAGGGAGCGGGGAGGCCTGCTTCCTGGATTGCATTGACAATGCCTTCCTCTCTGACGGAAACAAGGCGTATATATATTGCATCCTTTCCGAAAGCATAGGGACATCTGGTAAAATTGAAGTACCTAATTCTATCCAATACCAGGCGTCCCAAAAGCAACACCTGGCTGATTGCTTTCAAGGCGATCCAAGCTCCAGGTACTCGACTTGACTGGAAGTGGGTATGCATATCATTGGCGAGATGACGGCAGCCGTGGTGAGGGAAAAAATTGGGGTCTATGGGGATCAAGTATTGGAGAGCTGGGATATCTACAGAGTCATGTCAAGACTTGGGAATAACGTTAATGACAACAGTTCCACTCTCCATCGGCTGTCGCCTCCGGACGGTCAGGCTTGAAGGGTTGGCAGGATCCCTCCGGCTGCAGGCACTTCTTGGGAGTCCCAGGAGAATTTGGTGGAGCTAACAATCAAGCACAGCACAAGCTTGAGAGTTGGTGATTGTCATTGGCGAGGAGGATGAGGTGGTAGCTACAGGAAGAGGATCGCATCCCTGATGATGATCCCAAGCCCGTGCCTTCTGAGACTCGAGAACCTGCAGCTCAAGTCTCAAAAATTTGATCGTAGTTGTATGGAATGGAGTGAGGCCTAGGGTGTGGCCTCCCTCTGCAACAGAGCTGACCATTGTGATAAATTGAAGTATGTCGACTGGGTTCCGAGTCTCCTGTGTGAATGGAATGTCCCAAGGCTGTGCAAAGAAATGCAAGCATGATCCGGCGCCAACTTCAAGCTAAGCCTTAGACTAAGCCGATTCTAATCTGATTGAGTTTGGGCTTTAAGTTTGAGCTTGAAAAAACAAATTCAGGTCGGGTATGAGCCTGGACCAAAAAGTCTGAAACACTAAACCTTAATTAGAGCCGAATCTAATCCTGATCAAATATTAAAATCTTAAAAATATGATGAGTTTTTTAAATTTCCTAGTGAACTTGCTATCAATTGTATGAGAATAACTAATAATTTTTTTTTGAGTGATTAAATTTAGTTTTGTTCAAGCATTTAGAAACTAAAGATTAACTTTGCTAGCTGAGTTTTTATTCCATATAAATGGTTATGAGTTGGTCCAATTAGATTTTGGGCTAAGCTTAGGCTTAGGCTTGGATCAGTCTTAGGTTTTGAATCTGAAAATTTTTTCAGACCTAAGCTCGATGTGAAGTTGTAAAAATATTTTTAGGTTGAAATCAGGTTAGAGCATGACCCGTTCTATGTAGATCTACTGCTAGCCCTACTGATAACTTTTTACATTGAAGGATCTCTACTTTTGTTATATTATTTGATATGGATAGGATAAGTGATGGCCTATATATTCTTTGAATTTCTAGTATAGAGTAAGAGCATGATAGAAAGTATGAAAAAGGCTCCGAGCAACCTCTTAGTTGATAAGGAAACTAATATAGAAAAAGAGAAGCAGCATAAGAATAATGATCAATATATTTTAATCTGTCACACGTTGACTTATTATTATGCTGTTCTTTTTTTTATTTTTTTATTTTTTAGTGGTGTGTGTCTGTTCTCCTCATGAGGTGTTGAGAATGTTTGAGTGGCCGATAGTGAAAAGAGAGAGAGATTGATACTAAATTAATAAACTATCTTTGCAAGTAAGTTTAGAAGACAACTTCTACGTATTATAAATTAAGGTAGGATTATGTGAATACGTTATGTTGACCTAAATGGCTTCATGATGTTCCAAACGGTGCATCTCCGAATAATAGACTATTGCGTTGTTGAAGGGAGCAATTTCATATGATCTTAGGGAAAAGGTTACTCAAAAAAAAAAGAAAAAAAAAAAGAAAAAAAAAAAGAGTACAAAATCGATTCATATGGAAATAATGTATGATATGATAAGAGAGGATTATAAATAGTACAAAACTTACTTTTAATTAATTAGATATTCGACATCAAGTTTTTTACTTAATAATTGATAAATATATAATTTTAAACTCCATCCAACGGTTTTATTAAAAAAAATAATGATAAACATATATCACTTGTTAAATATAATAACTGTTTATATATTTTTATTAAATATAGGATTTCAGAAACTGCACTTAAGTTTTATTTAGGAAAGGATTGGTGCGGTTTACAGACGCACCGTAGTGGTATGGAGTGGGCTATAGGCTTATAGCGTAAACCAGAAATACATGTGGCTGTGGAGATTTTTTTAAAAAATTTAAATACAGAATTTCTTCCCAACTCGTCAAAAGCTATTCAACCAGGTGATCCCATGAGAACATCAATGCATCCAGATGCCTCGCAATTATCAAGATGCTTCGCAATTCCAGTGCCGGAGGAGCCGCTCGTCCCACTCAGGCCACCACGTTTTTCAAGCGTGCAGCATGCTTGACGCTAAACATATCGACGCCGCAAAGGGGTTCAAAACATCTATTTTATTTAATGTAAACTGGGGAAATTGACCACCAGTCTTATTAAGAAGGGTTCAAACATCGTCCCCCCTCTCATTCGACAAATCGCCCCCTGAGCCCGAGAAGTAGGTGCACCAGGACCCCGCAGACGAACCCAAGCGCCGCACTTGACCCAACCAGCGACACCGATGCGCACGCCAGCATCACGAACGCCTCAGCCTTGGTCCCCATGTCCCTGGCCGCCATCGCCAACTCGATGCCCGCGAACAGCAGCAGCACCCCCAGCAACCCCACCGGAAACTCCACCAGAAGCCTCAGCAAGGAGCTCCCGAGCACCAGCCCCACCACCAGCTTCGCCGCCCCCAGCGCCGCCACGCACCCGCCTGTCCTTCCTCCGAACTTGTACTGCCCCGCGAGCCCTCCCGCCCCGTGGCAGCACGGCATGGCCCCGAACCAGCACCCCACCAGGTTCATTACCCCCACCGTGATCGCCACCGACGTCGCCGACGTCGTCCCCTTCTCCGGGAACAGATCCTTCGACAACTTACACACTGCAATCACAGAGTTTAGCACCGAAAGCGGAATCTGCGGCACCGCCCCCTTCAAGAATCCCTCCTTCCATGAGTGCTTCGAAATTTTTACTACATGAATCGGTGATGGACCAAGCTTGAAGTCCCTGGTCACCGCCTTAGGATTTCGTATCACTGCTAATATTAAACCCAACAAGAAAACAATCACAGCTGATGGCATTGATACTACGATTCTCCAGAGTTTCCCTCTTCTTTGTCGTGATCCAGAGCCCGAATCATCGTCGCAGTTCTCGTCGTCGCCATCTGGTTTCTCGCCCGCGCCATTGATAACTATAATGAAGCACGCGGCAAGAAGAGCTAAAACTAGGCCATCTGGCCCTAGCCATGGCCTGCCGCTGAGCGACTTCCCTCTGGCAAGATCTTGCTCCGTTCTGATGTACTTGACTGCGGCCATGGAGAAGGAGAGACCCTGGGAGAGCTGGACCCCTCGCACGATGGGGAGGGGGATGAGTCTGTAGACGAACCCCATCAAGCTGGTGGCGCCGAGGACGAGCACGGCGGCGGCGGTGCAGATCCCGGCGGCCATGATCTCTGGGACGCCGAAGCCGGGGCCGGCGGAGATGGCGACCGCGGCGATGGCCTTCATGGGCTGGACTGGCATGGGGACGCCATAGAGGACGCCGGTGGCGATGTTGTAGGCGCCGGTGAAGATGAGGGTGGTGCCGAGACTGAGGTTGCGGGAGAGAGCGAGGGCCATCACGATGGGGACGTAGGTGCCCAGGTCCCCCATGGCGCCATTCAGCTCCGACCATTTCGAGCGGAAGGCCAGGTTAGTCTTCACCTTGGAGAGGAGCCTTGCCGGAGTGGGGAAGCGCGGGTGGTGGCCTGCTGTGGTGGCCGTAGGGGCGGCGGCGTCATCGGTGGTCTTACTCATTTCGTTGGTTATGATTTATCGGGGGTGTTAGCACGTAGCCTGGACTTCCCGGATATATTTGGTCGCTATATAGAGTCGGAGAAGTTTCGGTGTGGGTCTTTCATACCGGGCTTTGATATACTGGCTCCCATACCCGCCCTTGGAATCTGATCTCGATTGGACGGACTTGGTGTCTTCTGCTATTTTTAATGCCATTTTCTGGTTGGTCGCGCTACTTAAAATTCCAGAGTCACCGAACCATCGGTCCGCTGGTTGAATACTGTAGTGATAAAAAGGAATAATAATCGAATCGAGCGTGATCTAATGCAGATAATGTTTGTTTTCCTCGTGGTTGTAGGCATCGAATGGCTGTGGGGCCTATCGAATAATTGCTGATGGTTGCTGTTTGTTTACGTCGTACTCATATCACTATGAGATGAAAATGGCGAAAATATTCTCTGACAAAAGATCAGTTCATTTTATACTGGGTGCATCGGAATAGGTAAAAAGAACATAGAAAGAATGAAAGGAAAGGGCATCCTTGGTGGTATAGATAAAAGGAGCTGAATTTAAAAGATTGAGTAAGAGTATTTAACTATAACATTCAAAAGAAAAGAAAAGATGAGCAAGTAAATAAGGTTAGGCGAGCACAAGCTACACTCAGATTGACTTCTAAAATTCTATTGAATCCGATCAATTTAGATCTTTCATTAATGCCAATCATCATCTTATAGCAGTTCAATGCTCTTCTGCGTCTATCAGTATAGGTGTGAACAATGAATTAGAATTATTTTGAATTATTTACTATTCCTATTTTTCTTTGTTTTTTCTCTTTCTTTTTTTATTTTTTATTTTTTTTATTTTAAATACATCTGATGTTTCATTATTTGCGAGTTACCAAATATATGTATTCCAACGTTCCTGTTGGACATCATCAATGTAATCATGCGCACATCAGGCCTTCGTCAACAGCAAATGGCGAATGACAATGAGGTTGAAGGAATCCATCTTCCCTTGTCGAGTTCTGACACGCGCTTATGTCACCGGAGCGCAATGCCAATCGCACTCTGTGTTTATGCGCGAGGCTGTGCAGAGCGAACGTTTACCTCCATTGGCATTTTGAGCAGTTCAGGTCTATGGTCATTATAGGTTTCGATTGCAATGATCGTGTCGGCCTCAGGGCAAACCATAGCCACTGGCAATCCAATCTCTATCCTGGATGCCAGCAGACCTCGGCCTGGCACCCTCAAAGCAGGGCTCGCCCTGCGGCCAAGATAGCCATGCATACGCGTATCAAGTAGAGCTGACCTGGCATTCCAGACAAGCAAGTTGGGCTTTATATAAACAAGTCCAGGCCTTAAATGACTCGACCTGACTTAATATATTTCATAAATAAACTGAGTTCAAGTTTAGAATCTTGATCCAATTTAACTTGTTTCCATGTGTTTGATTAATTGACACGATAACAAAACTACTCTTTTTAAGAACTATTTACCTCATCATCTTATGCAACCTATTTATTAAATAAGTTGTGCTTGTTAGTAAGGTTATCTATTTAATAAATATAAATAGGTCTAGTTTTGTTTTAGATTTCCGACCTCGGGTTCATGTTGACGGGTTTTTTTTTATATTATATGTCTAAATCTCGCTCAAGTGGCACCTCTAATAAGGGAATGGGCCGCCCCAGGGCTGAAATTGGACTAATTTCATGCTTAAGACCAGCCCAGCCCAAGGATGCCTGGCACAAGCCCGAGTTGAAACGGGGATTTTAGTCCATTTTAATTGATTAGAAACCACATACGCTTGAATGTATCTTTTCTCAAATCTAGCCGAGTCATGATTAAATTTAAGGGTTCAGAGTTATTGAATATCTAAACTACTTATATATAAAAAATTATATGATTTGGAGATCCCTAACTTACACATCAGTTGGTCAAAAATTAAATTGTATAAATAATATAATATAATATTTTGTTATTACTTGATGCATAGATTAAGTGATTAAGAACCGTCAAATCATATGATTCATATATGTAAGTAGTTTAGAAACGATAAACCATACCTAATGGCTCTAATCATTGATACTAGACTCAAATCATTCAATTATGATAGGATTAGATAGAAATATGGTGAAGGCTATCCTATTCTACTCTCTCCATGCGTACATATGGAGAGACTTCTTGTTGACATTATGTGATGTTTGAAAAGATGAAAGCAAAAGCATACGGTTTAGCTTATGGCTGAAGTTTATCGATGGATTTTATCGGAAGTGTCTTGAAAAACAAAAAAAAAAAAAAAAAAAAAGAAAGAAAAAAGCCACCTACGTGGTCCATTGAGCATTTCCAAAAGGACCCCAATGGAAAAGCCTCATAAAATTTGGATGGGCCACTTTCTTGGGCCAGCCCATAGTATCCCTGCGGCCTCTTCTTCTGCCTGGGTGATCCGAGACGTGAGATCTCATCGGAGGCAACTAATAATCTGACGTCTCCGTTTAAAGCGGCGGAACTTGAATGGCCGGGATGAGCTACGCGGGGATTAGGGCAAGATGAAGATTTTTCAGTTCCCACTTCCCATTTATTCGATGGGGATCTAAATAAGGGAACATACGAATAAGAATAATCGAGAGCATCCATCGATTTTTCCTCATTTTCGCTGTCGCTCGCTCTCTCAGCTACGTAGGGTCGAAAGAAGAGGAAGACAAACCCTAACCCTAAGTCTTTTTGTTCTGTCTCTATACATCTGGGGTAAATCCTTTCGTTCCCTTTGCGCCTTTTTGGTTATTTTATTTCTCGGTAAACTTTGGGTTTTTTGGCTTGTTTTATTTGTAGTAATCTCGTGACTGATGGATTCTTCGATCCTAGGAAATTGACGTAGGTTTTCGCCTTTTTGGATGACCTATGGAAACCTATTTGTTGATTTGTTGAGGGTGAGCTCAAGAGTTGGGTTGAACCCCAACCACGGGAAACCCCAATTGTTCGCATCACTTTATTTACTCCAGTTATATTTATTTATTGGTACTATATTGATAGGATTCTAGCTTGCAGAGCAGGAAACGACTCATTTGGGATGAATCGTTCTCTCGATTGATACGTCTGGCAGTCAAGAAGCAAAATACTTTTCTTAGTTTGTGTGCTAAAGTGTTTTTTTTTTTTTTTAAGTCAATCGATTGTTTATAAATTTCTCGTTCTTCCTGAGATGGCTTTTCTTTTATGTATTAGATATGTTGAGGAAAGGTCTTAATCCGGCTTTTTTTTTTTTTTTAAGTCAATCGATTGTTTATAAATTTCTCGTTCTTCCTGAGATGGCTTTTCTTTTATGTATTAGATATGATGAGGAAAGGTCTTAATCCGGGCATCTCTTGATCTAAATTTTCTGTATTTTTTTTTTTTTTTTGTGTATTAGTGCTCTAAGTTTCAATGGACAAAATGAGTTAAGATCTTACAGATTTGGGTTTTATGAATCCTCCTCTATTGTTCTTTTGATTTAGTTTTATGAATCCTTAGCATTGCGCCACTGCCATCAAAATAATATTTTTTTCAATATACATGGTGCTGTATTATCTGGGCATCTTATGGCTTAATTTGACATGAAATGCTTGCATCTACTGGTCAACATGGCATGAAGATGGGAATGTAATCACCTTGTTTCTCAACAACTATATCTTAAAAATGAGACAAGTAAATCTAAATTGGCATATACAGCTGGCCATATATATATGTAGAACTTTTTGATTGGTTTTTTCTTATTTGTAACCACATATATCTTTTTCTTCTCCTTCCTTATTTTCCCACATGTTTTTGCCTTTTTTGTTTGAATTGTAAAGTAATATGCTCTTTTTATGTGTTTTTGATCTGTTGTGTGCATATTTATTTGCGTTTCCTAATGTGAGGCTGTTTGATACAGGGACATCACGTGATCCTACATCATAACAAAACCTCTTGCATTGCAAATTGCTGGGTTTCTGTAATTCAAATATCATGTAGAGCTTCATGTAACAAGGCACTTTAGGGTTATAGCTAGCATTTGTATATCACTAGGCTTGAAAGTTACATAATATAGTCACACCCTATAAACAACCGGTCCCAAGCCTGAATAAAGGAGGGGGTTGCGGTAGGTTGACAGTTAGTGTAAAACTATAATCACACTCTATAAACATAAATCTAGTAGAGAAAATCAATAAAGATAGGATGTTTTCTGAAAACGACGCATTGCATCGAATTCTTGATGTAGTAGAAATAATAAGGATAGCTAGGACGGTCCCTGGAAGTGATGCTTCACATCGGCATTCCGATGTGACGGAAAGTAAGGGTTCTTACACCTTAATGGATGGATGTGGATAAAGAAGTTAGTTCAAAAAATTAAAAATAAAAATAAAAATAAAAAAATAAAATATGTTTAGTAACTTGAAATATAGGATCATTAATAGGAAAGTTAATGAAACTAATAAATATAATGATTAGAAGGAGAATTAACGTAGCTTGCTTGCAGGAGACCAAGTGGATAGGTAAAAAAGCAAAAAAGATTGATAATTTTAAATTTTGGTATATAGACAATGATAGGAATAAAAATGTAGTAGGAATTATTATAGATACAAACCTAAAAAATAAAATTGTAAATATTAAGAAGATATAAAATATAATAATTTTAATTAAATTAGTGTTAGATGAGAAGTCAATAAATATTATTAGTACTTATCGTACGGTTTAGATAGTATAACAAAGTAAAGTTTTTAGAGGATATGGATGGACTAATTCAAGAGATTCTTACTGGAAAAAAAATATTTATCGAAGGAGATTTGAATGGACATGTAGGAAAGTATAATATAGGTTTTGAAAGAATACATGACGATTATGAATTTAGAAATAGAAATAAAGAAGAAAATATAATTTTAAAGTTTGTGATGGCATATGATTTAGTATTAATCAACACATTTTAAAAAGAGAAATTCTCATTTAATAACCTTTAAAAGTAGATATAATACTGGTTAAATAATTTTTTTTCTTACTAGAAAGATTGATCAAGTATTTTGTAAAGATTGTAAGGTTATACCATAAATTAATGGTTATGGTTGTATGTCTTCAAAATGGAGAAGGATTAGAAGGTAAAAGAATCTAATGATTAGGTAATGGAATTTGAAAGAAGAGAAACTAATAATTTTTTAAGATAGAGTGATAAAGGAAAATGGAGTATAGATGGAGAGATCAATATCATATGAAAAGAAATAACTAATAGTATTAGAAAAGTAGCTATAGAGGTGTTAGGATAGTCAAAAGGAAAAAGGACCATATAATAAGGTGGAATAAGAAAGTTCAATTAGCAGTTAAGGTTTAAAGAGAGTGTTATAGAAAATTACCTAAATTAAAGATAGAAAAGCATATGAAAACTATAAATTGGTTGAAAAAGAAGTTAAAAAGGTGGTACGAAGCATAAGAGGAATTATATCACGAGCTATAAATTAAAGATGAAAAGAAAGATATATATAGAATTACAAGAGCAAGAGATAAAAAAACTAGATATATATTTCAGGTTAAATGCATTAAAGATAATGATCAAAAGTTTTGGTTAAGAAGAAAGAGATGAAATACATTATTAAATAAAAATCATGTAGATAATTTATGATGTATTAATTTCATTAAGAATAAAGTTATGGTGTATACTCGTAAAATAGAACATCTGAAATAAATGAGGTCATAAAAAGAGATGAAAGTAGGAAAAGCTATGGGGTCTGATAAGATTTTTATAAAAGTTTAGAAATGTTTAGGTGATGCTGACGTAACTTGGATAGCAAATTTATTTAATAAGATTTTAGAAATTAAAAAGATATCTAATGAATAAAGGAAGAGCATTATATTACCAATTTATAAGAATAAATAAGATATTAAAAACTGCTCTAATTATTATGATATTAAACTCATGAGTCATACTATGATACTTTGGGAGAGAGTAATTGAATATAGATTGGGATGTACTACAAAAATATCAGAAAATCAATTTGGTTTTATGCTAGGAAGGTCGACTATAGAAGCTATTTTTTCTCCTTAAAAGGTTGATGGATAAGTATAGAGAAAAGAAACAAGATCTTCATATGGTTTTTATTGATTTAAAGAAAGCATATGATAGGGTCTCTAGAAAAATCTTATGGTGGATGCTAGAAAAGAAAGGAGTATCTATTATTTATATTAACATAATAAAAGATGTGTATGATAGAGTAATTACTAGTGTAAGAACTACTAATGGTAATATTAGCAAATTTTATATTACAGTAGGTTTATAATAGGGATATGCTCTCGATTCTTATTGTTTTGCTTTAGTTATAGATGGATTTATTAGACATACTCAAGATAATTTTTTATAGTACATATTATTTATGGATAATATAGTACTAGTGGATGAAATTAAGGCAGAAGTTAATCGTAAGTTAGCACTATAGCAAATGCATTAAAGTTTAAAGGGTGTAGGTTAAGTAGGACAAAAACAGAATATATGGAATGAAATTTTAGTACAATTAGAAATGGAGATGAATGCAGCATAAAAATTAGAGATCATGAAGTTATTAAAATATGATCATTTTCAGTATTTAGGATCGATTATTTATAAGGAAGTAGAGATTGAGGATGATTTTCATAAGATTAAAGCAGATTGGATAAAATGAAGAAGTGCAATTGGAATATTATGTGATCATACAGTACCTGTTAAGTTGAAAGAAAAGTTTTATAAGACAGCTATAAAATTAGTTATATTTTATGGCACGAAATGTTGGGCAGTTAGAAAAATATACGTACATAAGATGAATATGACGGAAAGGAGCATGTTGAGATGGATGTATGGTAATATAAGAAAAGATAGGATAAGAAATGAAACAATTCGTAAAAAGGTAGAGGTAACTCCAATCGAAGATAAATTAAGGGAAGAATGACTTAAATGGTTTGGACATATATAATGCAGACTTAAAGAAGGAGCGACTTGATATATGTAGAAGAAAAAAGAAATAGAGATGGACCGAAAATCACATGGGAGAGAGTGATAAAGAAAGACTTAAAATCTTTGCATCTTACAAAAAATATGACTCAGAATAGAGTTGAATGGAGAAAAAGGATTTATGTAGCCGATCCCAACTAGTTTGGGATTAAAGCTTTTTTGTTGTTGTTGAAAGCTATCTAATAGTTTTACTTTGTTCCATTAGCCTTTTCTTTTCCTAAATGCATTATGTGTGGTCCTTAAAGAGGGGAAGCTTCCTAATGGTTGGACCATACCTGCATTCTGGCAATCAGTGCTTCTTAGCTGGATGGTCATTTTACTCATGAAAATTGATTATGATCCAGAAATACAGCATGTAGCAATCCAGGTTGTGTGTGATCCTTCCATTGCACTTCTGCAAAGGATGAAAATCACTGGTTATAGGTTCTAATAAATGCAGTTTTAGATTTGTTGCATTGTTACCTTAATGCCTATGCTTGTTATGTGGCAGAATTACTGTCTGTTTATTCTTCACAAGCATCACTTCTAACTTATGAGCAGGGGGTTGTAGAATTTGTATTGTCTGTTAGCCAATGATTTTGCAGTTGGCAAGGGATATATAGTATTTATATTTCTGGCGGAGCTCTGACTCAATGAAGCTATATGAACATAGTCATTGTGGCTGTATGACCTTTGAGTTCTAGTGCTTACATTGGCTGGTGAAGGCTAACTCCCCTTCCTGCAGTTGGACCCATTTCTGAGGTGAAGACAATATTTCAGAATAGTAGCCATGACACCATCAGCCGCGTCCATAGGAAGTAGCTTAATCAAGTAAACACACACTAGTGTCAATTCTTTGTGCTCTTTTGGAGTTTTCCATTGTGATATATTGATTTTTATTCAAATTTCTAGCTCCAACTTATGACAGCGAAAATGTGAAATTTATATCTATTGATCACTTTGGTGTTGGAGTTCTAAGAACAAGTTAAGACTCATAGTCTGCTTGATGTCAGGTTTGCTTCAACTTGTAAGAATCATGTGGATTTACCAGTCAAAAGGTCTTCCTTATTGTTGTTATAGTTGGTTGCTGCTGCTGCTGTTGTTAATTTTACACCACTTAAGTTTAGATTTATCTGATTTCATGATCTCTCCTCTGTCTAGAGAAAGTGCCTCTTATTGTATTAAGCTTTGGGGTGGCAAATTGAACACGACACGTGAATACGACTTGAATCCGACTTGAATCCAACACGAAATAAGTGGATTCGGATTGACCTTAATGGGGTCATGTCGTAAATGTGTCGACACAATTATGACAAAATAATCTTGTCATATCGCGGGTTGACTCATCAACCAAAAAATGACCTGTTTAGGACCCATTTAATTGGTAATATATTAAGTGAATTTTATAAAACGGGTTGGGTCATGTCTATTTGTGTTAAGTTGTACCTATTCGTGTTGAGTGAGTTGTGTCATGTCAATCCAATATAATTTGTTTGTTACACGGGTTATACGTGTTGTGTTATATTACCTATATAATAATCATGCATAACTCGTGTAATAATCGTGGCATGTTTAGATTTTTGACACGATTAATTAATCGTGTTCATATTGGCCCATATACTGTTATACCTTAGTTTCGATACAACATGAACATGGCACGGAAATATGAATTGCCATCCCTAATTAAGCTGACCCTTTGTTATACTTTGGATGCATATTGCAGCAATTAAACTTCTTCTTAGTTTCATTCCATCTTGTTTCTTTATTGGAAAACCTTATGATTTCTCCTATCATTATTAGTGCTTCTCTATGGAAATGGTGTTACTAGTGATTCCTTCTGTTTTTTCACATTTAAAATCTAGCTTCCATCTCTGCCCTTTTTTTTGTTTAAAAAAATCCAATTGTATTACCATTCAGCAAAATAAAAGAGTAATGCACATATATTGACGAAACTAAGATGGAAAATGTGTTGGGTTGACCCATGACTCATCCCGATTAGATCCAATCTGATCCGTATTTAAAGATATATGGGTTGGGTTAGGTTTGGATCTTGTATTTTTTGACCTAATTCAGATCTAATTTGGGTTTATAGAAAATGGACCTGACCAACCTGACCTAAATCTAGTTCGCCCGACTCATAATCTTTAATTATATAAATCTTATTTTTCTTCACTTAAATTATCTTTATTAATTTGTTGAATGAACTACAAGTTAAACTAATTTCTCTTTTCATCTTAATAATTAGATCTAAAAAATTTATATTTTATTATTTATTTTAATGGATTCCTATTTATAATATCTTTAAATATATCAATATATATATTTTAAGAATCATAATTTCTAAACTTAAGAATGGTTAATTACTTGGATAAAATTAAAGTTTTTGAATGAAAATTTTTGTTTAAGTTGGCTTTTTTTAATCTTATTTAAATTTTGGTTAAAATATACTTTTAATCCTTAAACTTTCACTCAAAATTTATCTTGGCTCTCAAACTTTTGGTTGTTATAGTTTAGTCCCTCATATTTTAAGAATATTGCATTTTTGACATCCTATTACATTGAATTAGTTAAAATTGGTGAAATAGCATCATTCTAACGCGATCACCTGAAATAGCTGACATGATAACACATAATCTATTCTGTCAAATTTATCTGATCCCATGTAATGGGATGTCAAGAATGCAATATTCTTAAAACATGAGGGACTAAACTGTAACAACTGAAAGTTTGAAGACAAGATGAATTTTGAGTAGAAGTTTGAGGACCAAAAGTATATTTTTGCCTTAAATTTTTTAATGAATCTATATTTAATTATTAGTTACTAGATTTTAGCTATAGAATAATAGTTAAATATTTGACTTAAATGCAAACATGACTCAACTCAATTTTAACACAAACCTAAACATTTTGAGTTGGATTTAAGTCATATTTAACCTCAAATCAACCCGAATGAACTGTTAAGCCTACTATTCTTTCAATGGACTTGATCTAACTCGATCAGCAAATAAGTTCGGATCGGATCCAAAATCATTACCTGAATATGAAATCAGGTCGGATTGGAGTCAATCATGACTCGACCTAAACGACCCATTTGCAACCCTAAATGAAACTGCTACCAGTACTTTTTGCTTTATAGGAACCTACGTGTAGCTGCATAGTTCTTTAAAATTTTCAATGCATCAATTCATTTGGATGCACAAATATTTGTATTTTCTTTCCTCTTTGTACACCCTTTGAAAGGGCAAAAAGAAAATCTGTCTATCGCTTAGTGTTTTCTTTCTCTTTTTTTTTTTAAAGAACTGCTGTCAGTACTTTGTGCTTTATAGGAACCTATGTGTAGCTGCATGGTTCTTTAAAACCTTCAGTGCATCAATTCATTTTAATGCACAAATATTTGTACTTTCTTTCCTCCTTGTACACCCTTTGAAAGGGCAAGAAGAAAACCTGTTTTAGTTCTTAAAAAAAAAAAAAAAACTGGTTTAGTTCATATTCTCATTTTGCAATTATACCACAGAAGGTGATTTATAATGGTTTGTATATTGCAGGAGATATCCTCTACCATCATTACCTTAAGCTTTCACATTTCTTCTGAGAAGACATTGTGTTAATCTAAATGGGGGATGCGGAAAGTGCCCTTCCTTCATCCAAGAAGAGAGTTGCTGGTAGACAACTTTCTAAGGACAATCCTGATCCGGATGATGATGCTCCTGAGCCAGAGATGGGGACTTTCCAAAGAGCCAGCGAGGAAGTGATGGCAACCAGAAGAATTGTCAAGGTTCGGCGCCATCAACCTCCATCATCTACTGGTTCTAATCCTTTTGCTGGTATTCGCTTGGTTCCTCCAACTGATTCCAGTGCAAAAACAACTAGCCCTGCTGACCAGCCTCAAACTGGTGCTGACACAGCAGTCTCAGAAGAACAAAACAATAATGATGACAAGACTGGAAAATCTGGTGAAGAAGATAATGAAACTGAAAGTGGAGCTGCAGTGAATGAAACAGAAGGGATGGCAGAGACTAATAGGAAATCAGCGGAAGATATTACTGATTTATCAACAGCTAAGACTGCTGAAAAGGTCAAAAGTGACTCACCAGACGAGGCAAGTCAAAAAGTGGAAATGGTTAAGGAAGTGCAAAATGGAGGAAAAGAAGCTGAGAAAGAAGCTCGAGAGGAAGCAGCTGAGGTAGATGGGGAAGAAACTGAGAAAAAGGCTGACAATGAAACTGAGAAGGCAGTTGGAGAAGAAATTGAGAAAGAAAAGCAGGAAAATGACCAGAAAGGTAATGCTGTGCCAGCTGGATCCTTTAGTTTGTTTCAACAGTTGTCTAGTAGCAAAAATGCGTTTACTGGGCTTGCAGGAACTGGCTTTTCGAACTCTTCATTTTCCTTTGGTTCACTTGCCAAAGAAGGATCTTCATTTGGTGCTAGTTCTGGATCTCTTTTTGGGCTTACCAACAATGGGAGTTCCTCCTCGTCATTGCTTGGTACTGCATCAGATGCCTCTAAAAGTGTCAAGCTTTCCATGCAGGAGGTGCCCATTGAGACAGGTGAAGAGCATGAGAAGGCTGTGTTCACTGCTGATGCTATATTGTACGAGTACTTGGATGGAGGATGGAAGGAGAGGGGAAAGGGAGAGCTTAAAGTGAACGTCTCTGTATCTGATGCTGAAAAGGCAAGGGTTATTATGAGGGCTAGAGGTAACTACAGGCTGATCTTGAATGCAAACCTTTACCCAGACATGTCACTCACTAGCATGGACAAAAGAGGCGTAACTTTTGCTTGTGTGAATAGCGCTGGAGAAGGAAAAACTGCGCTCACCACGTTTGCTCTGAAATTCAAGGACAGTAGTGTGGTGGAAGAGTTCCGAGGAGTGGTTACATCACATAAAGGAAAGAAGGTCCCTGTACTGAAGACTCCTGAGAATTCCCCCAAGGCAGCTGATGATTGAAATAGTGGCTGTCCCTGCTAAAAAGTTAATTTCCTGGATAGAATCACATGTGATAAATGTTGCTGGAACTTCTTGAATTTTAGTTGTGGCCTCCGTCGAAGATGGTCCCATTATGTGGTTGAGCTTTAACCTGTAGGACCAAACCTTGTTTAGTTAAACTACTCCAGTCTTTGACAGAGTGATTCATCTTTTTATGTAATTTCTAGAAGAGGACGTCAATTACGGTTCCTATTGCATTGTAGTTGCAGATCATCGACATTTTTGTCTTGCCATAGGCTCATAATATCTGCTATTTAAATTTCACATGGCACCAAAAGTATCATCTGTGATGGTTTTTCTGATGAACTGCCTCCAGTTGCAGAATGGGAGATGGTTTTTCTGATGAACTGCCTCCGGTTGCAAAATGGGGTTGATAATCCTTGCAATTAGTCTGTCATAGCTGGGATGATCAACTCAGCAGGATAATCGGTTCTTGCATTATGTTTTTGATAATTGGTTATTACGCAGGAAGCAATACCGTATGTTGTATTTGTGGGTACGCTAATATGCTCAATTAATATTTTTAAGATATTTAAAACCATACTTAATATGATGTAATGGGGGGTCCAATCTGATTTCGTAGTTTTATAGTGCTTTGGAGTGAGCTTGGCTGGAAAGGAGTAGTTTAAATATTTTCATTTTACTTGAATGCATTTTAATATTGGACCATGGCGATCCAGTTTTCCCTTAGAGCTCAACACAATTTTATATAGACATTTTTCAAGTTCAAATGAATTTCAAATCCTCCTCCTCTTAAAAGGTTTTAACTTAGGCCCCCCTCTTTCCCCCCGCCGGCAAGAAAAAAAAAAAAAAAAAAAAAAAAAAAAAAAGAAGAAGAAGAAGAAGAAGAAGAAGAAGAAAGGAGGGGTTAATTGGCCATGAAGCGCATGATATCATAGATAATTAGAATTTATTAAGAAAATGACTAGATGACAACCAATTCACAAGACATGTTAATCTAAATATGGATATTTCTTTTTCCAAATTGAAACACGATTAGCATTACCAGCTATGATGAAAAATCATTCATGTACCCTGTTGAACATTGAAATAGCCAACGATTACAGGGATAAAATTCCACTATCTCAGTCTTGGGGTTTCACAAGGCCCAAAAAAAAAAAAAAAAAAAAAAAAAAAGGTTAACCCTGCTCTCCCCAAGATTCCAATGACATCTTTCCTAGGCGACCGCTTTTCTTTTAAATACACTTTGATTTAATGCTTAATGTCCCATCACATGCAAAGCTTTGGCCTTGAGGGCTAGCATCTCGTGATTCCTTCACTTTTGCTGCCTTCTAGTCTGGACCTGCTATTACCAATCCTCCTTTTACCAACAATTCAATTCTTTGGAATTCTTTTATAATCTTTTCAGTGTACGGACCTAGTTAGCTTAAGGCGACTCGGCCCCTTGGATTTGGGTCTGGTTCTGAACCGGTTCACCGGATCCCCAACAGGGCCTGGCAACATGCATCGTGGGTGCTTTTTCGTGACCACAAGAAAAACGCCACGTCACATTGTCGCGGTATCCGGTTTCTTAGTCTTCATCTTTACGTAGGTTATTTGGAAACTGGTCGCAGTGCACGTAAGAGGCTACCGTCTCTTTATCTTCTTCTTCTTCTTCTTCTTCTTCTTCTTCTTTTTTTTTTTTTTTTTCCTCCCTTCAAACTGTGCCTTGCAAGCAACGAGGGAGCTTATCGCTACTTTGGCTGTTGCCCGTCCTTTCTCTATCGTACCTCTAAGGATAGGGTCCATTGATCAAACGGACATGATGCAATCAAAAGATTGTGATTTTACTCTGTGGCTTTAAATTGAGGGTAGTGTCTTTGTGGTGGGTCCCGGCGGCCAGATTCCTGGAAATGTGGGGTCCATGAGATGGACGGATCCTGATTGGGTAACCAAAGCGTCGTTGGTGTGTGAGATAACGCCATGGGGGTGGCCTCCGCGGTCCTATAAATAGAGGCCGCCTCCGGAAGTAACCGGAGGAAGGGGAGAGCAACCCACTATTCTTTCGAACTTCCACGATACGATCCCACCGGGAACAGAAAGGCATGCGGCGGGAAAGAGAAGGGAATTCCATCCACCGCCAACACCTTGTCCTCCTCTTCTGAAAAAGAGGCCGTCGCTCGCCTCTTCTCACTCCTCTCTCTCTCATATTGAACGAACGAAGACGAAGCGCCGGTCGGGAACGGAGCGGAGACTTGCCAAGAAGAGTCGCCGGAGCGGACGAATCGGGAACGATCAGAGGTGAGTTCTTGTTCTCAGATCTCGCATTTTTCTCGACATTCGTATCCAAATCAGGGATCAGTTCGCTTTCCGGCGCGCTTCGAATTCTTTCGCGCTTCAGAGATCAGGAAATCATTTTATTTTCTGGTTCTTTTCTTGCAACCTACCGATCTTCCTCCGAGATTCTTTCTTGATGCTTAGAGACCAACTGATCTTGGTTTAAATTAAATTTAGGGTTCTTTCTTGTTTCTTTGGACTCCCTCTTACTTTTTATTTTTTTTGGTTTATTTTTCCTTTTTTTTTTTTTTTTGGCTCTTTCTGGGAAATCTTGTTTTCTTTTGATTTATGGTGGGTCTTGAATTTTTGATCTTAACACATATCTCAGAAAACCGTTATGTTATCATAATTCGAAGAATGCGGTTTAGCTTTTTGTTGCTTTCTAGTCTTGCAGTACCACCTGATCGACTGCAAAATTTACATTAAATTGAATTACATTAAACCGTGGATCCCAAGACGAAGAAACCGATCAAAACTTAATAATTTGATCTATAAAATTAATAAAAGCCGATCAAATCCCATCTTTTTCTCTCTATATCTTTTATTAGTCTCTTCTATGGATACTTGTTCACTCTTTTTCTATATTTATCATGATATAAAAGAGAGGGAAAAAAAAAAAAAAAAAAACTCTCTGCCATGGTTCATATCTTTTCTTTATTTTTAAAGTTCGTGATGCTTTCACGTATCTGCTTTACTTTTTTTTTTAACAACAATAATTATTTCTGGATCGAAACAAAAGTTACGCTAGACATCTGCGGAATGAACGGATGGATTGCGTTCCAACGTATGTGGGGCAGTAAGTGGCCTGCTGATGAGATAACCATCGCTGTCCTGTCCGTATAGTTCTCCACGATTGGTCCATTTAAAGAAGTGGTCAATTTTCTCGGTGGGCTTCAGGAACTAGGTGAGCTAAACCATCTTTCCTTAAAAAGTTTAAAATATTCGTTTGGTCTTCAGGCTTTCACTCAAAACTCATTTTAATCCTCACAATTTACTCTTTTATATTTTAAAATATTATATTTTTCTAATGTTCTGTTATGAGAATACTTAACGTGTCACTTTAACATAAAGACATAAATTAACATATTTAATTAACCTCATGTAATAAGATAACATAAAAATAATATTTTTAAAATATATAAAAAAATTAAATTGTAATAATTAAAAGTTTATAGAATAAAATAAATTTTAAATAAAAGTTTGATGACCAAAAGTATAAATATTTTTTTTAAAAAAATAAAAAAAGGACAGATCACTGCAACCAACAGTCCCTGCCTTTGATCATCTGATCAAGACCAAGACCAAGGCCAAGAATCAAACGGCGATGAGGCGGCAATTTACTAAGCACTCCATCACTTTTTACTGCTCATGGAAATTTAGTATACGATAGGTTATAACAGCATCAAAGGAAATTTAGTATACTCCATCATATTTATTTTGAGTTCCAGGCTTATCTGGATATTGATATAATTTAAACATTCAACTAATATTTATATTTATTCATACCTTTATTAAAAAAATATTTATATAATTAATAATTCAATTCACGTCTAATATCTAGTTTTACTTATAATTATATTCAATTTTATGCAGCACTCAAATTTTTTTTAAAAAAATATATGATAATATATTAATATAATATCAACTTAATTTATTTTATATTTAATAATATTTTTGATTTAGCAATCATAAAATTTAACTATTCAAAACATACACATTATATATATATATATATATAGAGAGAGAGAGAGAGAGAGAGAGAGAGAGAGAGAGAGAGACTATAAATTTTATATGTAGTCAAATTTAGAATTTACTTAATGAATGTAGAAGCCATCATTTTATTTTTAATTCTTGAGATTTATAAACTATATAAATTTAAGTAGAAAAGATAAATAGGTTTAGGTTTAGCTACGTTCGCACGCACCTGTATAGGTATAATTTATGTATCTATTTATTTAAAATGGATGTAGATATGAATTTTATATCTGACTACTGTTTGGATCTGCATTCATATTTACCAAATGAAAAGAATGAATATGGTGGATACCCGTCACAGGATCCGGTCTGTTCATTCCCAGTCCCCGCAGCTTCCTCCGAAGGGGAAACCGGCCGAAGAGACACATGTTGTTAAATTCTTGAGCTAGCGTGACCTGCGAAGCACCACCCTCCGATTCCATGCAATGGCTTGACCAATTCAGCATGAGGTTCTCGTGGGATGCGTCCTCCTCCATCTTTTTGCCCCCGCGTCTCTTTGTCCTCCTCCTCTTCTTATATTGAGCTGTGTTGCTCTGCACCTTCGAGGAGTGAAGCTTCAAGCACGCGCATGTTATGACGAACGAGGCAATGGAGGACCCCGGCATCAGCAGCAGGGAAAGGTATTCTCAATTCATGAAGAACTCGTGCTGCACCCACTTCTGCGTCGGGCCAAACCCCTTCATGGCCCGTTACGTCTACTCCCTTCTCTTTCTCCTTGCCAGCCTCCTGGCCTGGGCCATCCGAGACTATGGCCGCTCTGCCATCTCCGAGTTCCAGCGTACGTACCTCTCTCCTTGATCTGACTCTTTTTCTTGATTGAATGGCGTTTGAGATTTTTCAGACACTTTGCTTGGATTTTAATCTATGCAGGATTAAAAGGCTGTCATGGTGCTCGTTACTGCTTGGGAGCAGAAGGCGTGCTCCGCATTAGTTTTGGCTGCTCTGTATCCTTTGCAAAGTTACCAAAAGTCGCTGTCCATTTTGGAATTAAGACTGGCATACAATGGCAATAAAAGCTAACAATTCAAAATTTTTTGATGCCCCGACATGGTCATTACTACTCATACACAACAAGTGAACCGGAGTTCCATGAAATAAAAGTGATGGGGTTAAAAATCTCCTATATTTGTCCCACCTCTGATGTTGAAATATGTAGAACATGTCGTAGACACGCCTCAATCCCATGGATGATTCTTAACTTTCGACAGTTATTCTTCTTTGTCATGTTCCTCTCGACAGCTGGTACGAAGAAGTTGGACGATCCTCGGAATTCATGGCACTCTGAGTGGTGGCCTCTCAAGATGATTATGTGGATGGGTTTCTTAGCGGTGCCATTCTTCATACCTTCTGCATTCATTCAGCTCTACGGTTGGTTTCAGTTGTGCGTTTTGATTATTTACAATTTAAATATGTGATTCCATGGCTTGCTTTTGTTGATTCTGAATGCTTGTTGTCTTTTCAGGGAAGATCGCACACATTGGTGCAGGGTAACAAGGCCTACTTTCATTCTGATATTTTTAGTTCTTTCCCCTATGTTTTAGAGCTAATGAGCTAAATTATATTATACCTCAATTATATCTTTTCAGTGCATTTCTTCTGATTCAACTTGTCAGCGTGATCAGTTTCATCACCTGGTTGAATGAGTGTTGCCGGTCTGAGAAAAATGCAAAAAGATGGTATATTCACTCGTCATGCACTCCAATTATTTTTAAATAATTACGCTTTGTATATCTAACCGGTTGGAGATCTGTCCTAACATAAAGTTACCTCTACCAATGGAGTAATTAAATAAGTTTTTTTTTTTTTTTTTTGGATTCTACATTAAAAAAGTATTTTTTTGATTTTAGATTAAATCAATAATATACAACGGTAATAAAGTCTTAATCTCAAACTAGTTGAAGCTAACTATATAAATTTTTTTTTTTCATTCTATTTGATTTAAAATTATATAAAGATATTAAATTTTTTATTACTTCCTCTCATCTAATTTTCGATATATCTTTATATCTTTTTTTATTACTATTTTATAGACATTTTTGAATGAAATAGTATTATATATGTATCTGTATTATGCAGCATTTCTATGTTAAAGATACTATGTTTACAATAGCAGCCACGGGAAGGTTTGTTAATGACTTATGGAAAAAGAAAATGGCTGATGAACAAATTGAATGTCCTTCAGGATGTAAAGATAATGAAGTCTGTAAAGCCCTCATAACAAAGAAAATTCTTATAGCAGAATAGATAATATGTGGCAAGTCCATCTGAATATAATGCAAATAGGATCATCGTCATGAATGAATAATATATGTGAACCTTAACACAGAAAAAATGGAATATTATATATGAAGCAGGGTTCCTTACTTTGTATGAAAGCCTTGTATCAGTGGTTATTTCTGAATAGGATGTACTTCTTGGAAGTACGAGTCGTATTGCTCTGGTAATTCAACCAAAAAGCAAGTGGCTCAGCATGACTTATGTTTGGAAAAGCATCATCTTGAAACTTCATACCACATTTGATGAAAACTCCAAATGCAGATTTACATCTTATTAATATTAGCAATCATGATTATAAGGAGTATGCTTTTACAATGTCACATGAGAATCTCACCGTGTCTTCACTTTGATCAAGTTATAGGTTTATTTGAATTTTAAAATCAAATCTTTATTATGTATATGGATCGAGTCATCCTCAAATAAGAATCTAGATCAATAAAATGCAGATCTGCTTACCATGATGTAAAAGTTATTGCTACACATACATATGCATGTCTATGTATACATATGTGCATGCGTGTATGCATACATACACACACTTATATTTGACATATATTTGTGTGCGTTTGTGTGTTGTTGGACAACATATATAACTGATAAATGATGTTGATTGGACAACATATAGATTTTGAGATTGTGCTGGAATTACAAATGTTCTTATTGAATTTGTAGGTGAATAAGTTAATAATCTTAAGCGCCAATAATTGATGATATAATTTCATTTTCTGATAGTCTGTAGCCATTATATTCGTTTTGCATCCATGCATGAGTCAGGTGCAGATTGAACGAAATACATTTTTGTTGCCTTTCGTTTAGTAGCACTACATCTTCTGTTTTAAACCTGACTGTGAAGATATATGACCTGCAGCCGCATTCAAGTAATGATGCTCTCCATCGCTGCATATGTTGCTTCCCTTCTGGGGATTGTCTTAATGTACGTATGGTATGCACCGATGCCAACTTGTAGGCTTAACATCCTCTTCATCACTTTGACCCTAGCGCTTCTACAATTCATGACCTTTGTCTCAGTGCACTCAAAGGTAAATCGATGTTTATTTTACTGAATGAAGAGTCCTGCACCCATAATGGCTCTTTTGTCCCTTCCTAGAGCTCAATAATGTCGTTTCTGATATAGGTGAAAGAAGGATTGCTATCACCCGGGCTGATGGGAATGTATATTGTGTTTCTTTGCTGGAGTGCAATCAGGAGGTAAATTTTATGAGAAATTTGATTTCACAATATTTCGATCAAGATTACTTGACAGCTGCTAGAAAATTAAGATGTGCTATGTTCTCCATGCTTAGCTTCGCTGAGTAATTTTTGTTACAATCATGATCTTATTCATAATGACAGTGAGCCACAGACTGAGGTCTGCAACCAAAAAGCACAAGCTGCAACAAGTGCAGACAGTTTTACAATTACGGTAAACTTTTGAGAACACGTTATGCTAATTAGCATAGAGGACTAACTGAAGTTAGAAATTCCAGAATTCTTCTATTCTCATAAATATATGAAATACTGCAGATTCTTCATGATGAAATGGATGATGATGTGTTTTTCTGTAATTTTGTCTTAAATAAAAAAAGGTTAGCACCAAAATTTGATATTCTAGGTATTTTAAAAGGAAACACGAAGTTTGAAAATTTCCAGAATAATTATCATGCTAATAGATTCTAGATATACAATCTAAGCAATTTTTCTGAATGTTCTGCTTCCTTTTTTGACTATGAGAATATTTTGCTTCATGCTAATAAACAGAATGTTTGCGCAATTCCAGAATTCTTTTTTACCCTTGAATATGTAACATATGCTTACCTTTTCTTCCATCACTCTATCTCAAAAGAATTAGGTTGCCACTAAGTTTGGTATTCCAGGTATTTCCAGAGAAAGTGTGGTCTCAGGTGGTAGGTTTGGAGAGCATTATGGATAAAGAACGCTAGTAGAAATCTTAACTGAGTTTCTTGGTGTTACTGCAACTTCAGTCTTCTGCATGATCTCAGTGCCATTCGGTGGTTTACGAACAGTTAAACCTCTAGGCAGAAGTTGGTCCTTGTGCTCAAAGGTGCAAAACATTTGTATTCTACATGTTATGAAGCACCTTGAAATCCACTATGGCTTACATGTCCGATTGGGTATTAGAAAAAGGAGAAAATTCATAATTATATTAATGACTGAAGAGTACATAATAAATTCAAAATAATCAAAACATGACAGATTTTGAAAAAAAAAATTATAATATTTCATAAGATGTTCATGAAAACATTATTTATTTGAATAATTTTTTTTAAACTCTTAAAAGCAGGATTTTTGTCAAGTCAGTACTATTCAGAAAAAAATAATGATGAAAATTTTGAGAATTATTGGAGATCTGTCCAATAAGTTGAAGAATTTTGTTGGTAGAATCTCATTATTACTCTGTTCTCTTATTTTTAAATGAGTTTATAATGTCTGATCTAGCATGAATTTGGTTATGAGCTTACATTGCTTACGGATGCATCTGGTTTGTCTGATCTGAACTTTATTTGGGAACAGAGCTTTGTTATTGCTGTACTGGTCATAGTCATGGCAACATTTTCAACAGGAATAGATTCCAAATGCTTTCAGGTGCACTTTACTAACGCTGCCCTTGCTTTTTCATTGGCTGGCTATTTGTTCCACTCACCATATATGTTCCTAAATGATTGTTAACCATTACTCAACGCAGTTCAAGAAGGCTGAAGTCGAATCAGAAGATGATGTTCCATATGGATATGGATTTTTCCATTTTGTTTTTGCCATGGGGGGGATGTACTTTGCAATGCTATTCATTGGATGGAATGCACATAAAACCATGCAAAAGTAAGCATTCATTCTAGATACTTTGTCTCTATTCATATTCATTATCCTAATACATTTTTTTATGAGTTATTCTTTACAATCTTGGTAAATATATGATAATAAATTTTATTAAATGTTCATGCACAGCTATCTCCAACACTTAATTTCTTGTATGACATCTTCAATGTATAACTAATATGTGTCAAAGTTAACTTGCCTACTCCATCTAGACATTCTTCATAAGTTGCTCGGCAAAGCATGATGGCAACAAACTTGCTGCCAAATCACAAGATCTGATGCCTCACCAGGTTCTGTTTGCAACCGATATCATCATTGAAAGATTTCTGCCTGTTGTTTAGTATGTAGAATACTTTGTGACAGTACATGCGACTAGCTAAGAAACAAGTTGGAGGTCTTCGATTTCTTGCCAGATTTTTGGTAGCAGCTTAAATCTTCACCCTACGGTTCAAAACGTATTTGAATTCTCACTGCTTGCACTCTTCGGCTTTTTTAAGAATGTATAGTGTTTTTGTTTTTGTCACACCAATTCTGTCAATTCGCACAAATGATACTTCAAATGAGCGAAATGTCATATTGGTTGTCATATCTTGACTAGAATTTTTATTTTCATAGAAAATGGAAAAAAAAAAAAAAGAAACTGGAATGAATGAATGAAAGAAAGATAACTGAGTTGGAAATATGTCCAGATATTGCAAAACTTAAACATAGATATTCTATTCTGTACAAGCATTTTTCATATTAATACAAAAGATACATAAGAAAGTAAAAAGTCAAGGAGATTGCAATTTGTAAAAGTGATATATGTTTATATTTTGATATGTTTTTATCCATCTTAACTATTTATAGCATCTTTCTTCGTTTTACAGATGGACGATAGATGTTGGTTGGGCCAGTACTTGGGTCAGAATTGTGAATGAGTGGCTAGCAACACTAGTTTATGGTAAGTAAGTACCATATCATTGCATGCATTAAAGAATGCTCTCTCTCACTGGAAACTATAGCTTTGGTTGCTGATTTTGCTTATTTGCTGCTTATCAGCCATGGCACTATCTGTCACATAGATAATCTGAAAATTTCTTAAGATATCATTCTAAGTTCTGTTTATGGTATGTTTGCTTGCCAGGAAATCTATGGAAAATAAAAGGAAAAATAGGAATTTTTGTGGAAAGTGAAATGTTTACCAAAAAATTGGTTATAGGCTTTCTAGATTTATTAATTTTCTAGTGAAACAAGCAAATAGAAAATTTGATATTCTAAGAAAAATAAGCTTTCCAAGCAGTCTTCCTTGCAAGCAAATATATCCTTAGTTGCTGAGTTTAAAAGAGAAAAAATAGAACTTATTTTTCATTGTTTGGAATTTAGAATTATATTTTTAAAAAGAAAATGAGGAAATAAAGCACCAGCATTTCCTTCTCAATGCCTAATTACTTCCTCTCCATTTTGGTGGTTATTTTGTGATAAAAATCAAAAAATGGCTTCCAACATGTCTTCAATGCTTGCTGGCCTACCATCAGGCAAAATCAGGCAAACCTAATATGTAGACAGCCATTCTGTAAAGATTAATGGTACTATGGTCCTTTTAGCAACCATGGCTGTATCTTAGCTCAATATATTGCCAGCTATTGGTTCTTCAAATAAAAGTAATTAACATCCGAGCATATTTTAGATGTTATATTGGTTCCATTTTGGACACCGAGGATTTTGAGATTGGAGATATCATCATCCGTTAAGCAGTTTACAGCAAAGTCCTATCTAAAAATCTGTCTGAAGTTGAAATGAAGTCTCAACTTTGAAGTGGACCTAAGATACACTCTGTATTTCAACTGCTCTGTTCTATTGATTCCTCCAAAAGTTAAGAATCAGGAAGGAATGAGATCCAATTCCTCATTTTTCATATTTTTCCCTAAGAAATATCTCCTCTATGAGAATATACTGAATATTTGGCTATACTCGAATGCAGCCAAAGTCCAAAATCTGATCATCTTCCTTATCCTTAGATATAGAGCCACCCCACCTTTTCTATATTTTTTATCTTTGAGATCTATGAACTATGTGGATCTAAGAATAAAGTGACCAAATTTAGGCTCGGCTACATTCCAATATAACCAAGTCTAGCTCTCTCTCTATCTATCTATATATATACATATGTATATATATGTACGCACATACATACACAGATATATATATATGTGTGTGTGGCCAATTTCCATGTTTTGGCTCATGAAAACATATAAATATCTCCCATCTGAGAAGCATAACTGAAATTGTGGTGGACCCATACATAGCCTATTTAATGACGTTTGCAGTGTGGATGCTGGTCGCTCCCCTTGTTTGGAAGAGCAGAAGACAAGTAGAATCCACAGCATTGTGAGGAAAGGATTCCTGGTGCCAGGGTTTCTGTCAGCATTCATCTGGTGTACAGAACATACTGATTCAGCATTTAGCATTCCGTTAACCGTTCAATTCTGTTGAAAATGTCATTGGCAGTTTCAAAGTATATGGCCACTACAAAGCTCTAAAGAAGAGAACCTAATCAAGCAAAGCTTCATGATGTAAAATTTTCCTCATTTCTTTGCCAAATATTTGATAGTTCCTATTAGATTCATATGAGAATCATTATTGTAGCTACATAATGGCTATGTGCCAAAACTAGCTACGTTAATGCCAGGACTTGCAATGATGCACATAAAAAGGTCCATATAGCTTTGTATTTTTTTTTTTTTCATGAGAGAAATTGTCTTGGTTAAAATCCAGGAAATATTTATGCATGCACCTTGTAAGTTCATGATAATATTGATAAGAGGGCACAATACAGTTGGGGTGGCAAGCCCCAAACCTGATGTTTTTGTTCATTATGATGTTCTCAATTTCAGGATCAGATATGTTATTTAGAATTTTATATGGTCTTATGAAAGAAAGCTAGCAACCAAAACTTCAAATATTTAGTATTTGACTTGGTAAAGAATCTACTCCTTCAATTATGATCAAGAAAACTTTGAAATAATACAAAAAATGCAATGCAGTTGAGGTGGCAAGTCCCAAACCCAATCTTTTATTTCACTATGCTCCATTTCCAGTTCCAGGACCTATTCTATTTAGATGGTTTTATGAAGCAAGATTGGTTTCCTTAAAAAAAAAAAAAAAATGAAGAAGAAGAGAGGCCCAGCTGAGGTTTCAAATTATTAGAATTCTAGCTATGCAAAGAAGCTATATTATCAATTGTGACCAGGAAAGCTTTGAAGAGATACTAATATCACTATTTAACCAAAGTGCAATGATTTTGACAATCAATTTCCACTTGCAGCAGATCAGCTTATTGTAAGTAGGTGGATAATCTGAATTTGACAGACATAGATCTGGACATGATGAAGCACTTGTTTGTTTCAATTTTATTTCAATTTTAATGTATGTATGCATGTATTATGACAAGGTTTGCAATCTCAATACCAAACCCCATACTAATGACACAATGGTACAGTGTTGGTATGCCTGCAATGTGGGTCAGTTCAACATACCAAGACCCAATATGCTCCCTATATTAAGTCTTTTGGTTTGGTATCAGTCTGGTATGCCTGATATGGGCTGGTATGTACTAATTCAGCGTATCATGTTTTATACTCTTTTGTACATCTTGTAATTAGTTCGAATAATTGTTGATGAAAATTAGCAAAGAAATAACAAATATTATTAAAAGATTTAAACCATCAGAACCAATCCTATTAATGCTCAGAACCGAACTAACCCGACCTTATCAAATTGGATTAGTATCGGTTCTTTGAGTCATTGCTCACCCCTACTAGCTTATCAAAGTGGCTCTCAGACTCTTGCAATTTATATTTGTATTTACATGCCTCTTCAAAGAGCATCTTCTCTTAGAACCCACTTTTTAACTTCATCTTTAAATCAGAGAGTAAAGCGGTTTACTATGTCATTATCCCATTCGCCACATGGTTACAATGATCCAAACAAATAAACAGGTGTTTGGTTACAATGATCCAAACAAATAAACAGGTGTTTAATGCACAAATTTTTGTGGGCATTCAGTTAAAAGTGTGCAACATGAACCCCTCGTTTGAGGGCTTTCTAACCATTTATTAATATCAAACCTATCACACAACTTCTGTAAACAAATTAAGAATTTGCATACCATGGGAAGCATGAAGTGGAGCTGGCATTTTCGTGAGATCAAATGGGTTTGCAGATCTTGCTGACTGAGGATAAGCTGGCATTGTCTGAAAGGGAAAAATTTATGTACAAGTCAGCATTAGAAGAAAGACAAACACAAAGCATGCATTATGATATCTATAAAGAACAAATCACAGCAAATCCAAGTACATACCATTCCAGTAGGATATTGCATGCCATACCCCATGCCAAGTTGGGTACATCTTTGCCAGCCTGAAGCTGATATATGTGCCAATGAATAAAGAGACCTGAAAAGATCCTATAGGTGTTTAACATTTATGAGGAATGATAGATAATAATAACATTAAACATGTGTCTATGACAAAATGTGTTAATAATGACAACCTCTGGAAGTTCTTTTCTTCCAATGGTTTCACCATCTGCAGAAGAGTGCTCTGGTGAAACTCCAGCCCATGCTTCTTGAGGTGATTTTGCGACTATTTGAGATGTCCAGGTGGGGCACCAGCTGGGACAGATGAAGATCCGGCATGTATGTCTAATGCAGGTGTTGAACTCTATAACTGGAAGATCCGGCGTGTATGTCTAATGCAGGTGTTGAACTCTATAACTGGAAAAAAATGTAGCCTAGTAAATTTCTTGTATCATCCACACATGAGTGCATTAAAATCGTAAAGGTTACTAAAAATACAGAACACATGGAATACAATTTTAGTATAATTAAAAATAAAGATAAATATAGAGTATAAATTAAAAACTATGAAGTTACTAAAAATGATCATTTTCAATATTTAGGATCGATTATTCATAAAAAAATGAGAGATTAAGAATGATGTTGTCCATAGAATTAAAGCAGGTTGATAAATGAAGAAGTGCAATTGGAATATTATGTGACTGTAAAGTACCTATTGAGTTCAAAGGAAAGTTTTATAGGACAGCCATAAGACTAGTTTAGTCTCATACTTTATGGCACGGATGTTGGACAGTTAGAAAAATACATGTACATATGATGAATGTGACGGAAATGAGAATGTTAAGATAAATATATGGTAATATAAGAAAAGATAGGATAAGAAATGAAACCATTCGTAAAAAGGTAAAGGTGGCTCCAATCAAGGATAAATTAAGAGAAGGACGACTTAGATGGTTTAGATATGTGCAACGTAGATTTAGAGATGCACCTGTGCGGAAGAATGAGTTGATACATTTAAAGAAAAAAAAAGGTAGAAGTAGACCAAAAATTACATGTAAGGAAGTGATAAAAAAAGACTTAGAATTTTTGCATCGTACAAAAAATATGACTCAGAATAGAGATAAATGAAGAAAAAAGATGCATGTAGCCGACCCCAATTAATTTCAAATAAGGCTTTGTTGTTGTTTACACACATGACTGCATGCATAATATGCATTTGGCAGAAGATAAATGAGTTCACCTCATTGTTTGAATATCCGATAGCAGATAAGTTAGATGGTGGTTTAATAGATTGACTATCAGCAACAGGAAATACCAAAGGCTGATGTTGCTGCATCATGGGCAATTGCTCTCCATCCGGGGCTTTTGGAGAGGAATCAATGCCAGAAATAGGCAAGGTTGACATATTACCTGCTGGTGGAATTGACAACTGGGCTAATACAGATTCCAGAGTATTGACATTTGCAGCCACTTAAGATGCCTTATGCTGGCCAGCAACATCAAAATATGCCCAATCTCCACCACCAGCTGAGAGGTCGCTTGTTGAGGAACAGCTTGTGGCGATGCTTCAGCAGCAGGAGGCTCAGGATCTGCACTAAAATTAATCAAATTTCCAGAGTTTGCCCTCTTCAATTGCACTAAATCTCCATCAGTGGACCTTGTGCTACTTGAGGATGAGGTCCTCTGCAATATATGATACTTTTAAAGCATCAATACTCAAATTTGAAGAAATTCCAGAAGGAACACAACATTATGTCATATAGAAGGCAATGTGGTTAGAGCTAACCGCTTAAGAAAACAAACAAATGGACTTTAAACTGAAGCATCTCAATAAGCTGGTCCAAGCTGGTCCACATGGCAGGTGGTCATCGTTTTTATCATTTTCATACTTCATAGAGTTCAAGTAATAGAAATATCAATCAGTGATGAACGTGGAAACAACCACCCATGGAGATAGACACCTCTTTGTGGGTAGGATGGCTAATATATCTAGACAACTGCAACAATTGATAATTATAAGATAAAAGATGCAGAGAATTTTAGTTAGTAATTGCTGACACGTGATTACAACTACATATTGCTCATGTTGGCCAATTTATAGGGATTTCAAGATGAATTCAGAAAACAAGACAAGACTTGACATGAAAAATCAGAAGATGCCTCAGTTGGCACAAAAGCTTGGATTTGCATTAAGGGATTGAAAGCCTGATGGGAGGTTTATGCAAGCATTCACAGAAGCTCTGGAGAATAATTTGAGATTTTTTTTTGACCAAGGAGTTGGCACTTGATAAGAATGGTCATGAAAGATTCTGAAAGCCAGTGACTGAAAACCAGTTCCCTGGGCAGACCAAGCCTAGCACTCATGGATCTGGGATACTTAGTAACAGGGGCTAAATCAAGGGTTGACACACTTCAAAATCGAACCCCTGCTCCTTGCTTTAAGTGTCAAGGGGTTGTATCATCCAAACTAAAGTTCAGTGGTTTCCATGTCATGATTATAGTAACAAAGGTCATGCAGCTCATGCATGTTTGTGTTTGGCAAGACATGCAGAATAAGACAAATTTGGAGGTTGAAATGGTATGTAAGAGTTGGTGATACCACAGACAAGCATATGTAAAAGTGATATTCTGCTTGACCACTTTAGTCTTTACATATCAAATCAATGATCTTTTAAATTGTCAGTGATATTACAAAGACATTGGGGCATTTCATTTAGCTCATATCTCTTGCTGTAAGATGCTCATTCTCTGTTTCAAATTGTCGTACAAGATCTGTCTAACATGTTCATATGGTATATATGGTTATATTATATATTACTATTTTAGAGTTTGATCAAGAACCACCCAGTTAATAAAAACCTGCATTGCAGGGAGAATATGCCCTTCCGATAAAGTAATAGGAAAGGAAAGAGAATTAGAAAGTTGATAAAATAATATTTTGAGTAACATCAAATTATATGCAAGCATCAGATAACCTTTGTAAATCAATTACAATCCTACCCGTGTCAGTATAGAATTATCAGGGGCTCTGGTTCCATTTGGTTTTGGTAGATCACCAACCCAAAGTGGAGGCATACCATCACCCAGAATATCCTTTACAGGATGCACCATAGGAGGATTTTCACGTAGATGTCTTTCTGATGGTTTGGTGGCCTCCCCTCTGCCTTTGGCGCATGTGGAAACCTATGCTCTACAAATCTCTGGTTTTGGTTTCTATTTACAAATTTTTGATCCTGATGCCTATCATCTACCACCTCAAATTGAACAGAACTTGTATGATCACCTCGATCAGATCCAGGGCTTTGTTCTTCATAACTACATCTCAAATTTCTGGTACCATTTTGTTCAACAAAACTAGGACGTTCATTGTAACAGTCATCATATGGTGGGCTTCCTGAACCACTGCAATATGAGTCCACCTTTTCGTTTTCACTATAATCCTCCCTATCACCCTGCAAGGCACACATACATAAGCCATTCACACCCCCCTTCCCCGCCCCTCCCAAACAAAAAAAAACAAAAGGACAATGCAACAAAAAGGCCGTTCAGCAAGTTTCATCTCATTACAGGTAGCATGCTCACCACCACCAACAACAATAAAGCCTTATTCCCAAACTAGTTAGGATCGGTTATATGAATCCTTTCTCTATTCAGCTTAGTTTTGAGTTATAGTTTTTGTGAGATGCACTAGTAGCATGCTAACTAGAAGCAAATATTTTAATTAAATTTTGAAGCATTGAAATATCATCTTTGTCCTAGAAGGCCTGTCAACATTTCTTTCCCCAGTAAATCTCTGATGCACATAGACATGCTTAGTAAAGTCTCCGAGTCTACCGATATTACTAAAAAGAAAAAGGGTATCAAGTCCATCATTTTTTTTTTAAAAAGAAGACAGACCTTAAAATCAGCAATAACCTGTTATCAGGAAATGAATGCCTATGAGGATCCCACTCCTTTGAAATAAATTTCCCTAGCACACTGGAAGAGTAAAAGTAAGCCGTCCAGTAAAGTTATATGACAGTTTAGATGGACATATAGCTCCCCAGAAAGGAGAGGGGGAAAAAGCACAGAAGTACCTTGTTCCCCCCTTCTTGAAGGGAGCTAACTTCTTGTCAAGTAAATTTAGCCATTGACACTTATTTTACGCAGTGAGTGAATTGCCGCCTGGCAAATAAATAATGTCAAATGAATAATGAAGCTAATATTCTATAAGGAACCTCTAATTATCTATCAACCCTCCATCAGATTCCTTCCAGATATATCTCATAAAGAATAGACAACAAATAGCATGTACACATACTACATTATTTCAAAGAAAAAAAAAGAAAATTCATAATAATAAACTAAATAAATACTCACTGTACTCCGCTGCAGTTTGTACAAAGGAAGGTCCTGAAATTTGTGCACACATATTGTGGTCCCTGTTCACATATGCATGCCAGCAAAGTTATTATTTAATAATATGCATTCTAAGCCTCTAGTGATAGATATCTGCAACAAAACTGGGATCTCAAGGAAATAGAGAGAATGCATTAGATAAATCCTGTTCAACTGAAAGCAGAAAAATATAAAAACAGAAGAAATAGGAAGCAAATCTTTTTTGTTCATGTACAAAAGAAATGGTTGATGGCTCATTTATAAATGTCATGCTCTCACATTTAAAGCAACCTAAGTTTCAAAACTGTATGACACAAAAGAAGCAGTGGAGGTTCCAGATTCAGTTACAAGTCTTGGGTGCTTTTCCACTTCCTCTAGTTTTCTTCCCCTTTCTTCATTATACAAGCTGCGAATTACTTCTCCCTCAAAAGGAATCTACTGACTGTCTTTTAACTACAATTGGACAGCTAATTCATTTGCAGCTACAATCCACACCAAATTCCCTATCAGGATATTATGCCCTTCTGAAGAAACATGCAGGTTTTGTCTTGAAACTATGGAGCCAAAAGGCTTCATCTGAGAAAAGGGAGCACCGATAAGGTAAAAGAATGGATGGTAAAGTTTTTGAAATTCATGCAGTATCATATCCACAGTTTAAACCATTATCACAGAAATTAATCACCATGAAAATGATACAATGTCCATGTACTCAGTGTATAAAGAAACTAACTACTGAGATTCTAGTCAACTGAAACAAGTAATTCTAGGGCACAGGAGATGATTTGAATTAAAATCAAGTTAACAGACTAATGTAAGCTTCTGAATTACACTATCATTCCTCTACAACTGGAAAATAACTGCAATAATTAACAGTGTCATCCACATACCCTTCTATTTTTCATGATTAGCATTTGGCCTGGACGGCCATGATAAAATAACATGTGATGCATGAAATGAGTGCATGACAGACCATTACAATCACTTGATTTACCAACATTTGTTTCATTTATGTGAATGATGTAGCACATAATACCAATGGTGGCTGCAATCCGTACATTAATCTAAGGTTGACAGTCAAGATTGGATATATCCCAACTGGTAGCTTCATATTATGATTCAATTAAATATTCCCATCTAAGGTCAACAGTCAAGATTGGATATATCCCAACTGGTGGTTTCATATTATCATTCAATTAGATATTCTCACCTATGTGAGATTTTTAAAAATAAGAGAAAAAAAGGATGAGTGAATTTATCATTCTTCAAATAAAAAGAATATAATTGGAAAGAAAGAACTGACAGTATAATTGGATATAAAAAGGGAACATGACTCTTCAATAAAAGTGGAGTCAGTAAGTCATGGAGTACCATGCAAGCATTCACTTTACATAGCGACTAGATCTTGAAACATGCAATGTAAGTGAACAGCTGTGATTAATTTTCATTTATTCTGGAAAAATATAGATTTTTAAGAAAGTAAAAGAGAGAAAAATGGTTGAGATTTGACTACTTTCTAATGTGAACGAGGATTCAAGATATTTACATAGAAATTAGAAACCATGTTTTCAAGAATATCTCTAAGGCTTCTCACATTGGGATTCTAAGAAAGAGATCGAATAAAGGAGATCACATTTTCTTTCTCACATGCTTGTCACGAGAGGAAACAGTGAATGCTCAACCAATGCACAATGGATGCTCCAGGATTTCCACTATATATAGTAAATGATAAAAATTATAGATATAAGGCTTGAGGTGGCAAAGATAGGGATGGGTCAGCCTTTTGATGCCTGGAAACCTAGTAATTTGAGTAAAGCTACTCAATTTCTTCTAACTTATGCTCAAGGTTCTCTCAGATGAAGTTATCTTTGTTCAGTTGTTCATCACAAAAATTAAGGAAAATGAGTTGAAACTCAGCTTCGTTGAACAAAAAATCATTGGACACGAAAAGGATTGCTTCAAATTAGGAGACAGATCTAGAGTTCTGATAGGATATATAAAACAAACATCCCTCTGTCTTCAAGGTGAAGATCCGTAGGAACCCTTGGTAAGTGTCTTACAGCTAATAAATCGGCATGTTCCAACATTAAGGGAATGGAGGAAAAATATTGGATACAGGTTCTAAAAGGAAAATTTAATAACAGGTGCTTTGGTCAACCATATGATTAAAATAGAACTACCCAGCAAGCATTAGGCAGACAACAAAGCGTCTTTAGAACCTATATATTGGTAAGGTCTCTACACAATCAGAATGGTGTAACAAGTAGCAACTATAATAATTAAGGATAGAGCCATAAATTTTGAATAAACCTATAAAATTTTAAAAAGTATAAATTGTAATGGAAGAAAAGGAATTGGAAAATTTCACAAAATTCTGGATTTATTGAAGTTGACATGAATTTGTGATCTAGATGATGATTGCCGAGCTGCCTTCTCTCCTTCCTCGTCCTTCTGTAATTCTCCTTCTCTTGATTGCCATCCCATTATGTGACTTAGACACTTGGCACAACTTTCATGTGCCAAAACATTTCAGCCTGCAAAAACTCTGAAATAAGAATGCTTATTGTATAACATAAATATTTGTGTTTGTCAAATAGCAAGTTGGACTAACTAGTCAATGGCACTTCATATAAAAAAGTAGAAATGGTGTTACACCTTATGTCAATCTAGTCTCCCAATTAAAAAAGATAACAAATGAAGTGTAGTTTTACCGAATTTCAATTTCAAAGAATGATAGAGTATCATGCCATCCTTAGGCATGTTCAAGTATTTGATAGCACATTTAGGTATCATTGCTACAAAAGGATGCTTAAAAAGAGAGGGAGAAAAGAGGGAGAGGGGAAGGGGGGGAGGTTGCAACACTTTGGCGCCTGTCTTCTGAAATATCGTATAGTACAAAGTTAGTTGCCAACATAAAGCAAGATTCTATATCTAGGAGTGCATTTGTACTGATATAAGCAGCTTAGCAACTTAGCTACCACAGACTGCCAGTTTTATACAACAAAGACTGTGAAGGAAACTTTTTGTTCAAACAGGCCCCCCAAATTCAATCTAGATGCAGAGACTATAGAAGATCAAAAGGAGCACAGGTGAAAGCACATGACTTAAAATGCCATCTATAGTGATAAAGGTATCACAAGATCATAATGGGCCAAGATGTATAATGAAAGAACTCAAAATACCAACAAGGGTCCATCTTAAGTTTCTAGAGTAACACTTCTTTTAACATATAGTAGGTGTTTGATATAGGGTGACCCATTCAGGATCACTGGTGATTCAGGTGGAGGTAATGAGATCATCACGTTTGGTTGCACCTTGATGACTTTATGTGGTGGCAATCTCACATCACTCTCATATCTAAAATTACCGTCCAACCCAGTGATCTTATACTCATCTATGAGGTCAAGTATTCAAGATAACCAGGTTGTGAACTTGACTTAGGATTTAAGGACTAAAATATCCCTCATTCATATAAAAAATGCTTGATATTATTTTCATATTAATATAATATAATTTAATATTATAACATTATATTATAATGTATAATATATTATTATTATATTATAATATTATATTATGATATGATATTATAATATAATATAATTATTATACTATAATATCGTAATATGATATGATAATTTATTATAATATAATATTATAAAGTTATATGATAATATGATATTATAATTTAATTTAAACATCATAATGATAAATAATATGAAATAATATAAATTATCATGACACTTGCAAAATATATTAGGGGTATTTCATTATCAGTATTTTAGGATTTCTATAGTATCCTAAACATGGTAATTTTAGATCATCGAAGATTTGTAATCATTAGCATATATCATACCAAATACGATAATTTTAGATCACATCCTTAGATCGTCCTAATATAAGCATTACTAGTGATCCTATATGAGTACCAAATACCTTATTGATTACAAAGTAATTGGTATAAGTGAGTTAGATCAAGCCACATTAAACCAATTTAGTACCAAACACCACCATAGTCTTGATTGAATGAACTAAATTCAATTGAGACTTAGTCGATTTTCCCCAAAAAAAAAAAAAAAAAAAGGAGGCTCAGGAGAGTAAAATCTCAATCAAGGCCCATCATCCTAACACCCCTACCCTGAGCATTTGATCATACACTGTTGAACTGTTGATTTTCAGCATTCTTTTAAACATTATATATATTTTCAGGAAAAAGAAAATCAGGAATTAATTTATTACTAAGAATTTTCCAGCTACTTAATGTATGGGCTATAACAGGCAATGTCAAGACCTACTTGAAAGGCTAATGAGTAAATGCTACAGGATGCTGCTCTGTCAACCCATCTGTTCCTCGCATCACTGAAATGGGTTGGTGCAATTCAAAAGGGGTTTCCAATAATGTGTGCCACACCAATGCCATTCTGGTAGATAAATGAGCAGAACTAGTAGCATTTTACTGCGTAGCTAACGATTAATAAAATCACGAAGAACTACTAGAGAGCTTTGGACTAGGTTTCCCAGTCCAGACCCCAAACCCACATCTGTCAATCACCAGAACGTCATGTGGTTTATAAAGAAGTGAGAAACCCCGAATAGATACGTGTGCCTTCTTTCGATCCCAACCATGCAGCCCATCAGGTATCCATATCTCAGATTATCAAAACCTTAATTTCCCTGCAATCCAAGATTTCTTTGCATGCGTTCTTTTATTCAAGATAATGTTTCGAATCGAGGAATATTCCTAGAAGACTGATTAACGAATAAAAAGAAGAAATACCAGATTGTAGCAATTGATGCATCTCCGGTTCGCAGGAAGCTTTCAGAAGCCCTCGGATTATCTTCTCGTTCTTCTCATCTTCTTTCATCCCGCTCGCCATTTCTCTTCCGAATTTTCCCGTTGCTTCCTCTAGTTCTCCTACCACCGTCGAGATCCCGGTCTAAAACAGGAAAGAAACGCGAAAAAGAAGGTTAGATTCAGGAATCAAGAAACGAGTCCATCAGTGCCATTCAGATCACGAAAGAAACCGCAACAAAATGGATATCATCAATTCAACACAACAGGAACATCGACATCCAAGAGCAATTCAAGCATTCAAGAATGGATCGCCAAGATCCATCAAGCATCTGGTCACTGAAAAACCCCTGGACGATTTACGAGCGAAAAGATCATACCACATTCGACATCCAACGAAGGATCCAGAGATCGAGAGCAAAGAATGCGGCGATGGCGCAAGAACGAGTGATCGAAAAATTGCATCCCCTGGGTTTCCGTCTCTCTCCGGGTTCGGAGGCGAGGAGTATTTGTACGGCAAAAGTTCTGGGTTCCTTTCCTTCCCTTTTTGCTCTTCTTCCTAAAAAGGTTGGGAGAGAGGGCGGTGGAGAGAGACGCTTTCTGGCTCTCTGACTCCCCGCGGAAAATTGCAGCTATTTTTTCATAGCGTCGCCTTTTCTGACGGTGGACGACGCCTGTCGCTGGTAAGGATGGTATGATCTGACGGCCCAACATCTTGAAGTCATTTAAGAAAACAGATTATGAATAACCGTCAAAACAAGTTGTCGGATCACCGTCCAAATGGAGTGATCTGCGGATCAGACGGTCGGCGATCAAATTCTCCGCCGAACAGTGGTCCTTACAATAATACATTAGATTATTATCTACATGATAGATGGACGTAACGCTGTTGTCGGCGAGGATCTCCGAGATTCTTGATTCCCCGTACGAGATGCAACGTGAGAGCCACTGCAACGGAATATGATGCACGGTCCCGTTTTGGCGGCCGGGTTGGACGTAAACGGGGACTTGAAAACTCGACACCCTTCACGTGCCATCCGTTTAGTTAATTTTTTTTTTAATTATTTTTTTCTCCACTCGTGTGGATAGGGTGGCGGGTATAAAATCCGTTGTTTTTGATAATAGAAAAATATTACATATATCATCATGTATTTTTGGACTGACGGTGAAACATGATTTGGATTAGAGGACTCCGATGATGGATAAAAGTTTGTACTTTGATTCTTGGAAGTAAAATTTTTGAAAAACCTTTGGATGTCTGTCATTTTATATTTCAACCAGACCTCATAGAAGAATATGAATCACATTCCATTCTGAATGAAGATTAAGTGTTTCATTATAGAATCAGCGTAACCGAAGAATCTTCTACTGTTAACTAAAGGATAAGGAGCTACGATAAAACGAAGATCGACCGATCCGTCATGGAAGTTGAAGCCTTGAAGCGGTGTGGTCGGCTATATAAACCAAAAATTCCTTAAGGTTAAACAAACAAGCAGTGAACTCAAAAACATCACATTTCACTCAATCAATATAAAGGAAATAGATTATTATTTTTTTTTATTTATAATGCTTTTGATTGTTTGTAATTGATGCCTGTAAATAAAGAGAAGGTTAAAGATAAAGTATAAATCACTAAATGATTTGAATAGAAACTTTGAATGAATGAAATTGATGCATCAATTTTTTTAAAAGAATTAAAATTATATCCTAATCAAACCCACAGAAATAATATTGAGAAAGTAATACACCAGTAGAGTAATTTAAGCTATACTTTTTGAGTTATCGAAGCATTTTCATAAACATATTGGTTTTATTGCGGTTGTTAAATATAAAATTAGGCAAAATTAAAGTTATAGCAAAGCAAAAATTTATTAAAAAATGGTTAAAGTTGAGAGTATATATGATGGAATTCAGTAAGAAGAAAGACTTGCACTATTGGAAGAACATTGACTGAAAGTACCTTCAAGTTTATAGCAAGTATTTATTATTAACAAAAGAAAAAGGCTTCTTAATACATTAAAAGCATTATGAAAAGCAAAAGCTAAATTTTTTTGAGAAACATTTTTTATAACCTATGCAATATTTTTTTATGAAAAATATATATTTTATAGTATTTATAGCAACTTTATGAAATTATATCTTTTTTGGCCATGTTAATAACACTAATTCTAATAAAGGCTATGAAAAAATGTCTCTTTCTTTATAAAGATTTTTTTCTAAAAATCTTTATAAAGTTCAGCATCGAGTTTCTTGATATTAACTCATAACAATTGTATGAATTGTTAAACTTAATTAAAATATATTCATGTACATGAAAAACCTTAAGACTAGGTGTTTTTTTTTTTTTTTTAATTTATTCGAAAGTCTTTTTGAAATGCTTTTTTGCAAATGTTTGAATTTTGTTTATCTATTTATTTTTTTCCCATGAAACCATATTTGGTTATGTTTTTTTCACTCTACGTTAACTCTGTTGAATGAGGCTCACTTTTTTTTTTTTTTTTTTTTTTTAATGTTTGTGTCAACGAGGCACAAAATTTTTTTTTTTAAAAATATCCTCTCATAATGACCGACTTTGAGGCTTCCTTAGTCTCCGAAACTCTCTTCACTTAAAAATTAGAAAAAAAAAAAAAGGAACGCAAAGAAAAGAATACATAAACACTGTTTTTCTTCTATTTTTTCCTATGAACTATGTTAAAATCAATAAGAATATATTAAACTAACCCGGGCTCGGATGATTTTTACCGCAAAGTGGCTTAGTTTGACCCGGTCGAACCTGCAAATAATACCAAGAGTCGGGTTAGGCTTGGGACGAAAACCACCAGGCTCGGCCAGGCCAGGCTGGTTTCGGGATCCGTCCGGTCGAAACCCCCTCCGAATCCATCCATCCGGTTCCAGCCTAACGGCGAAGACAGCACCTCCTCCTCCCCACCTTCGATCCGACGTCCGGCCCATCTGCTGTCCCCCCTCCCCCCGTCCACTCCCAATCCCACGTCCTCCTCCCCATCTTCATCCGCCTCCCAAAATTCCCCACCTCTCAACCTAACCCAAACTCCAAACAATCCCAAGCCTTTCAAAAACCCCTCAAGGACAGGATGCCGGCCACCGCCGGGAACTGCTCCGAACCCCAAAACCGGAGCCGCAACTCGTTACTGCCCTCCTCTTCTCCTCCACGGCGCTCCTTGCCTCTCTTGCGTTCGTGCTTGCGAAGGAGGTTAATGGTAAGCTGACCCGAACCCGACCCATATGCGAGATTCGCCAGCGCTCGCGGAAATGCCCATCATCAGTCATTGAACGGCGAAGCGAAAGCGTCCGTCCCAGCAAAGGTGCCACGTCGAGAGACCCAATAAGAACTCATGCTCCGCCAGTCCGCCAATTACCTATTGCCACATGGAAATATGACGTTTCTCCGATCCACCGCCCTCCACGTAGATGCGCTCTCCAGCGCTTCTCGTCCCCTTCCTCGAGTGCTCTCCCCTTCTCCTCTCCTCCCCATCCCTGCCTCATTCCTCTGATCCACCAGAAATTGCTCCGCGGAGAAAGCCGCTGGGCCGGATCCCGGGCAAATGGAAGCCCGCGGCGGCCGTGGACTTGGGCGCGTCCTGGTGCTGGCCTTCTGCATCGCCGGCATCTGGTCCGCTTACATAACGCAAGGCGTTCTGCAGGAAACCGTGTAAGTTTGCCCTTTGGATTTCTGAGTCCTTTGTTTGCTTAGTTTTCTTCCGACTTCCTTGTAACTTTGAAAAACAAGGAACTTGGATTCGAGAGCCCAACTAGGATTTCTAATGGGATGTAGTCCTTGCGATCAGATCCACCAAGCGATTCGGACCGGATGGGAAGCGGTTCGAGCATCTCTCCTTTCTAAATCTCGCCCAGAATGTTGTTTGTTTCATATGGTCATTCATAAGTAAGCGATTCCGAGGCTGAATGACTGTACAGATAGGCGATGTGTCGAAGGATTTATTCGTTGATTCTCTTCTGTTCTTGTTCAATGGATCAGTGATAAAGCTATGGTCGAGAAGCTCGACAGGAGCCGCTCCATGGTGGAGCTATTGGAGTGCGAGCATCACCAACACGATTGGTCCTGCGATGGGGATTGAAGCATTGAAATACATTAGCTATCCAGCTCAAGTATGTTTAGTTTTTTTTTCCTGCCTTCTTTGATTTCAAGTTTTAGTACTATTTTTTCCCTAAACAGCGACAATGCCAGCATGCTTTCAACTTTTGAATGGAGTTTTGTTGTGTTGGTGCGATGCCGAGAGACTGACAATAAACAAATTGATAGATTCGTAGCTTCCTAAAAGTTGGTCATATTCTGCATCATACTCCAAGTGTAGATTAAACGAAGGTAATCATGTGCCTTAGTTTCCGTACCAAGTCTCTGAATTGCAATTAACGGTTGCTATTTAAATATTTGCACGTAATTTCCTGGAATCGTCTTCAGCCACCATAAATGGTTACAAAAGTTAATAACATAAATGCTTTCTGGTTTATTACCTATCATAGCTCTGTTTCTAAAGGCTAATCTTTAGATCTATTGGTTAGACCATGTAAGAGTGTCTGTCTTTGGCATAATGTATAATTCCTGCTTTTTGTCAATCAATCCTGTGTTATTTGAATCAACTTTGTCTATGATCATGATTTTTTATTCATCACATTTTGGGAGCTTATGTAGTTAATGTTGTAGCTAAGCATTTGGCCGTCCTGCACTACTATGACTAAACAACTGTGCATGTTCTGGTTTCTTCAAACATGTTGCAACGGTTTGTTGCGATGGTTAAGTGATTGTTTTCAGGATATCTGCTACATATCAATATGTTGCTGTACATTTTCTTTAGTGAGAGATCTCCAATTTTACCATGTAGTCTTCTTATTTGGCATATTTATTTTGCATCTTAATCCTCATATATTTGGATGGCTTTATCCCCAGTGAGCTTGAGGAACATACTCCTATAATCAAAAACTTTCTTCTGTAAGGAAGTATACTGTCAGCACGGAATGAAGAAGCATGAAATAAGTCAGGTTTACATTTGTAGAAATGTGCACCCATGTCGCCATGGCCATGTTTGTTGCAATTTGTTGGGATAACATATATGACTGATTCTATTACATGATTTGACCATGCAACCATTTTATCTGTGAATTTGCTTGTGAATGTTGCTGGCTAATACCTATCAGCAAAGTGAAAAGGAACAGTAGTGCTAATGTTGTTTACTTTATATGTAAACAGGTTCTGGCAAAATCCTCAAAGATGATTCCTGGTGAGTTAACTCTCCTATTTTTCCCTATGCATGTGCAATCATGCATGCACACAGTGAGGAAAAGAAGCATGCTTTTACCAGATCTAACACTTTGAATTTGATATGCAGCTCTCCAGTATTTGTTCATGTTAAGGGATAATCCTGCGTGCTATTAATGGTTATGCTAAATATTGTCCGATGACAAGTAAAACAGGAAATAATAACATTTACAGAGAAATGTGACTAAATTGTGATTCATTGAATTGCATGAAAATGCTTTGTGCATAATGAGTAGGGATTGCTGTCCAAACTATATATGCTTGTGCACGCCTAATAACTCATTAAGACACTTCCCAACTCCAATCTACATTGTCAGATGAACATGCCATTTAAGCTTCATAGGAGTTTAATTTCGTGTGTTGCTTTTGCTAAAATCTTAGATGCAAGGTTTTTTAAGGAAAGAAACTAAGGCAGTAGAAAAGACAAATGGTTCACTATGTCATATTAGACTTTTCCTTTTCATTTGATTTCTTAGATGACATATTTAATTAAAAAATAGAAGAGGTGAACTGATTTCTTCCATGCAAGGGATGGGGGGATTTTACTTTATCATGGAACCCATTTCAAGGCTTGTCCATTTCACTAGATTGGTGGAGATTGCTTTGATTTTGTGTACATCATGCATGTAACTAACTATAAGTTTCATAAAAATTTGTACACACACATATATGACTGCATGGCATATATAGATTTGCTAAAGGATTCAAGGTATGAAATTGGGAGAAAATTCTTCCTCCCATCCCAAATCTTAAAAAGACAGAATTGGGAGAAAATTCTCTCTCTCTCTCTCTCTCACACACACACACACACGCACGCACGCACGCACGCATGCACACGCGCACACACACACACACACAGCCACACACTCACACACACAAATTTCAGCAAGTTTGTGACACAAGGATGTCATGGTTAAAGGTGAAATCAATCTACAACTTTGACCAAAATCATCTAACTTGAAGATGTGAAGTAATAGAGAACTTTTGACAATTGCCTTATTGGATCCGTTACATATTGTAGGCTTCATCTATCTATTGTGTACAAGAAGGTCATTTACATGTCAGTGTCACTGTTATAGTGTACGTTATAATTATTGAGATAAAGGGGTGAATGAAGGTGACCATGACCCATTTGGCAGTGACCATGATTGTGGTGAAAAAGTAATATTGGAATCATTCTGCCATTTGCTTGGATATTTATAAAGAATAACATGATTCGGGTGAATTAGAAGATTGAAGTTCAATTTCTACTTTGGTTTATCATGCATAACTTCGGTCACCTTTGAACAACACGTAAACTGAGACTCTCTCGCTCTCTCTCTTCTCTCTCTAGTCTTAGCAAATTTTGGTGTCTGATCAATATCTCACATCTAAATCATCTTCAGAATCCCTGCCTTTGGCACTTTATTATTTAGTTAATAATTTCATCAATAATTTCTGCTCTTTATTGCAAAGAACTTCCTCAGTTGCTGTTTGCTCTTGTTTTCTTTTATCCCCTTTTCTTGAAAGGACTTGAATAACTTAAGGAAAAAAGACATGAGTACTTATTCTGTCCTGTTAGAAAAAATAGCCATACACATTGAGGAATCATTGAGTCAGCAAAAGGCCTTAGTCTAGTGCAATTACTCCAAGCAAAATAAATCTTAGTAGATCTAAATACTTTGGCAGCCTAATCACCTGCTATGTTAATTTCTCTATGCATATGAGTAAGTGTTTGTTAAGTGACCTCTCTTTATCTTACAAATAGTATTAAATGATGACCCTAACAGGGCCACCAAGGCCACTAAGTATATGCACAAGAGGTGAGACTACTACCCCACAATTTGGAGACCTTCCTTGATGACCCAAGCTTTACCACGCCAAGAACTAACTAGTGCAGTAGGCTGTGCTCTAGTCTTAATAATTTCCTTTTTATCAAGATCAATGAAATGATTACAGCTGTACTACTTGAAAGAGTGATGAGAACCATTAATCTGGATTTGCTCTCATTGTTTATCCAGAAGCTTCCATTTCATTTGTTCTACTTCAGGAATCTGCTTGTTTTTTAAGATTCTATGACACAAAGCCAACGAACTCATTCAATGCTCTTTCTTTTGGTTCTTCAGCTTTGCCAGAGATCTGTTAAATTATCCATTCTAGATTCTGCCTTTGCCACCAAACGTTGCCATAATATACTGGAATTCTGATTCATTCAGAAGCTTAATATATTTCTGGAAAGCTCATTTTTTCCCTCAAATCTCAATAGAGCAAAGAGTCCAATTTTTGTATTACTTCCATTTGAACACAGTTTGGTTTGGTATACTGTAATTCTGAATTCAATAGCAAACTTTAACCATCTGAACCATATTGCACCATCAGCCACGAAGCTGTTTATCATATTTGAAGCACATGATTAGCAGGCTGGAATAACTTTAGTTCTGATCTGATGATAACATCATTTAGAGAAAGATATTACCTATTGTAGAATTGGATATTTAAAGAAATTACTAATTGAATAAAAAAAGAAACTACTAATCGAGAAAAAAAGAAATAAGATGACTAAGGTTACTGAAGGCCTTTAGTGGAAAATTATGACTTTTTATTGTCACATGCAATGTGGAAACTGGCTGTCAATCCATTTTCCATTGCAAGAGAATGCAAACATGTTTGTGATTTTTGTATTTGGATTTTCAAGCACATACGCTGACAAGAGCCCTTGATTATGTTATTGAAAACACCTTCCATTCTAGGAGTCAAAGCATATAATGGACTGGATGTTTTAGCATGGTTAGATTTGATTTATGAACGTTGTAGCTGTTGCTGGTTGTCCATCTATTTACAGTTTCACAGAATTGGAAGTATTGGTATGCATGTCATAGCTGAATGGTTCAATCCACTGAATTAAATAGCACACTATAATGATGATCGTCCTGGCTAACCAATACAATCTTGGCCCACAGTCATGGTGATGGGGACTCTTGTTTATGGTATCAAATACACAATTCCAGAGTACATATGCACCTTCCTTGTTGCCGGAGGGGTATCAGCATTTGCACTTTCAAAGGTAGAAGTTCCTATCTGTATATTATGATGAAAATTATAAACACAACAAATATATTGCAATGCTATTATACGTATCTGCATCATGCCATTGCTTTTTACCAATTTCCTTGTGGAATGGAATGTCCTGTACCTTGTGGTACCTCCTGCCTCTTTGATGAGGTTTCATTCCCGAATGTGGAGAGCCAACAAACATGTGGCCATTAGTTGCTGTGAGATGGCTGTCATTACCTGTTGCTTGTCACAGCTTTCCTCAATTAACCAATATTGGGAAATCCATATATGCGGTGCTGTGCTTGACTCTGCTAACTAACCAACACTGTAATGCCAGAATACTCTCATATGTTGGTTAATATTTCAGCGTATGGAGTTGTCTGAATTTGGTTTATAGAATTTCATGCACTAATGCAAGCATGTCTCTGTCCAATGCCTTAACGTGATGCGTTATGCGTTACAGACTAGCTCAAAGACTATAAACAAGCTTGCTCATCCTAATGCTCCTCTTGGTTATGGGCTCTGCTTTTTAAACTTGGCATTTGATGGCTTCACGAATGCTACCCAGGATTCTATAACTGCAAGGTAATTCCTGTTCTTCTCAACTCAAATCTAAAAATCCCTCTCTCAAAATCATCCTCCTAAGTAGCATAGTTTTGACTAGCATGGGAAACCATGCTATAAACAAATCCAGGTCCTTAAGATCTGCTACTTTCTGACAGGTATCCAGAGACCGCTGCCTGGGACATAATGCTAGGAATGAATCTGTGGGGCGCCATCTATAATGCTGTGTATATGTTTGGCTGGCCGCATGCAAGTGGTTTTAAGGCTGTGCAGTTCTGCAGAGAACATCCAGAGGCAGCACGGGACATCCTGCTCTACTGTCTCTGTGGGGCTGTTGGGCAGAATTTCATTTTCCTGACCATAAGCTGTTTTGGTTCTCTTGTCAACACAACCATCACGACCACCCGCAAGTTTGTGAGCATTGTTGTGTCCTCCTTGCTAAGTGGCAATCCCTTGTCCTTGAAGCAATGGGGAAGCGTCGCAATGGTCTTCTCAGGGCTTTCCTTTCAAATCTTTCTCAAGTGGAGGAAGCTACGGAGGATGCAAAAGAAGAAAAAGGGTGCATGAAGTAGCCTCTTAGCCTTCCCCCCTTTTATTTGGTGACTCCTTGATTTTAGGTAGATTTACGTTGACAGGCAATGGAAATGTAATTGTTACATGCTGCATCATGTATTTTTACTCTTAATTCAATGACAAATGAATTTTCAGCTCCTATTGAGGCCATGCGCATGTCGATCCTTCACCAATTCATGTTTGGGTTCCTGTTAATCATCTTTCATTCCGAGTCTCCAGTTTGATCTCTTCCTCGCAAATATATCAGGTTTATCATTTGTATTGATGTGGCTTTTGGACTCATAACCAATGAACTAGCCTATTAACCCAAAGCTATTTCATCCTTTGTGGTTGTAACAATCCTTGCGTATTTTGATAAGAGTTTTTCTGAAATGTTCGAGGAAAGAAATAGCCCATTCAATCCAATCAAGTTGAATGCCTACATATGATAAATCACCACAATCAAATGACGAGACAACATCCGGCAATCATCTCATAGTTGAGCAGAAAGTCCTAGTATATTTTTTAAAGATTAATTTCTAATGAGAACAACCATCAGAGCATGTCCTCTTAACCATCTTTGCCTATCAGTTGGCCCAGTCTCTATTCACATGCAGGCGTAAATGATATTTTTTACTTGACATAAAATTTCTTTTGCCTAATAGTGCTCTCATTAGAGGTTCGCTCTCACATAAAGTTTGATCAACACCATCAATCCTCAAGGCAAACTTTACAACCTTTTTTTATTTCTTATAATTAATATCAGTCAAGATTTTAATTATAGTTTGGTTATTAATCACATTGAAAAAGACTATCCAAGATATAGGATGCAATTTATATCAACATATAGGTAATAAAATGGTCTCAATACCTTATGACTATATATATTCAAAGAGTTCTGATGTATTATCACAAACTTTTCTTTGGACCAAGAATGCAATATGCTAATGAGATCTCTCTACATATAGCAGATTATGAGAATATCCTAATCTTTAAGAAAACTATCACCCTTTAGGTAGATAGATTCTCTAAGCTATTGTACTCTATAATACAATGCTTTATATCTATCTCCTAAAATTACAACACACAATAACCCTCTTTAGGCAGGTGATTGTATGCTATAATTTAGGATCTCATAATCTTGATATAGAAAAAAATTCTACAAGCCTCAATAGATGAGCCATTTTGGCAGTTAAGCACTTATATCAACCTATAAAATTCTTCCAAAACGAGATATCCAATATGCCCACAATACACATACTTAACCATGTATGCATGTGACCTATCCGTATGAGATACATAATTCGTATGTATCTTCTAGGATAACAAAATAACAATTATTGCATTCAAACCATAGGCCTTGAATTTAACCAATAATTATTTTATTTTATACACATGTCAATATATTGAGAGTACATAAATTATAACTAAAGCAAGCAAAAAACACATGCTCTATTTAAGCTCTCAAAATGCAAAAGAATTTACGGTCAAATAAAATTTCAAAATATGTATATAAATTTCAAGCAACAAACAATAACAATGTATTAATTGAAACACGGAATATCCGTGTAAATATAATAGCAATTATCAAGTCTCAATCAAGCTAATCTCAAACTGGGCCTTGATTCTTATTAACATTGGCCCACGATAAGTCCATGACTCAAGATAGGTCCCAAATCAAGTCTTGGCCCATTATGCCTTGGTCCAAAAGGAGCCAATAACCCATGAGAGGGTCCAATAAAACGTTGGTCCAAAACACCAAGTCTTTGCCTATGAAAAAATGAATTAGAATTCCTCATCATTGTCAGCAAGGAAATCGAAACATAAAATTATTATCAAAAATAGCGGACCATAGTCCACCACACATCACATTTCGCTCGCGACCTAGACCAATGCTATGGCTGCGGCAAAATCGTGCTCCAAGCTCGTGCGCAATGGCCTAAGTCCAAAACAAGTCTTGGACTCATACGTGGTCCCAAGCTCATGGCCCAAATGCGGACAATGATTGGGTTAGGGCTTTGATAGGCTAACCCATGGCAATAAGCTAATCCATAGTCCAAATATAAACTGTGGATTAGGCTCAAAAATCCAGAACATGACCTAGTGGCCCACATCTAAATGGTAAGCCACAAACCCCGAGCATCGAGCTCACAAAGCCACTAAAACAAGGCTGTTTCCCTGTCCCTTTTCTTTCCATTGTTTTTTAGTAGGGACAACCGTGAGAAACAGCAGCCAAACAGGGGTGAAGATAGCGCCGCTGGTTCCCCATGCGGTGGTGCGACAGGTCGGAGGAGACCCCCGAACACGGATATAGATCGGAAAGCAGGGAGCACCTCAGCCTCAATCAGTGAGGCTGAGGCTTGGTGTTGCCCTTAACAACGACGCTGTGGACCCGGATGCGTGCCTGTCAAATGGAGCGGCGCCGGTGGACCAAATCGTCCAAGAATTATAGAGGACTAATCTTTCAAAGATAAAGAATTAAGGTCACGTTTGGTGATGGGACTCAGTTTTTAGGAAGCATTGCATTCATGGGAAAAGAATTTTTCATCGGCACTTGGATTCTGATTTCCTGTATGACTTCGGAAGTTGCCTCTCTTTTACCAATTTTGTTTTCGCTTGACCGTGTTGAACACGGTAATCAAATAATACGTAGTTCAAGGCTTTTTAGAAAAAAAAAAAAGAAAAGGTAAAAGAGAGGCAACTTCCGAAGTCATACAGGAAATAAGAACTTTTTTATTTTTCTAAAAAGCCTTGAACTACGTATTATTTGATTACCGTGTTCAACACGGTCAGGCGAAAACAAAAATTGGTAAAAGAGAGGCAACTTCCGAAGTCATACAGGAAATCAGAACCTTTTTTTTTTTTTCTAAAAAGCCTTGAACTACGTATTATTTGATTACCGTGTTCAACACGGTCAGGCGAAAACAAAATTTGGTAAAAGAGAGGCAACTTCCGAAGTCATACAGGAAATCAGAATCCAAGTGCCGATGAAAAATTCTTTTCCTAAAAACTGAGTCCCATCACCAAACGTGACCTTAATTCTAAGTTTTTTTTTTTTTTGAAAAAAAAATTGAGACAACCAAACGAGGCCTAGTCAACTATCGACTAGTTCTCAGCAGCTGCTTGGTTGAGGGGAAAAAAAAAAAAAAAATGTAATTCAAGTGCTCTGACTATAAGAGATTAACGGCGATCTTTTACGCGGGCGCGTGTATATATATATATATATATAATTTTTTAAATTAGAAATGGATCCAATTAGGAATTAGGCTGGATCCAATCTTGTTAACTTGATCAAGGAAGTCCCAAAGTACCAAGTCCTAACGTAAGAGACTTTGTTCTGCTAGGAATTATCAAGTATTTATCGGGCTAACTCAAGAATGGCTAAATCATGGAAGCCGGCTAAGAGACTTGATCTCTCTTCCTATGTTCTATGAAAGATCAGTAAAATACTTTAGAAGGACTTTGGAGTTGGCCTAAATTATGCACTGAGTTGACTTGAACTTGCACGGATATCACATGTCCCAAAGACTGACTTGTGAGACTTGGATTTTAAGGGATGATTCCTAACACTTCAATTGTTAGCATAGCTTGGTTGAGATCCCTCGGCTTTAAGTGCCAACTTATCAAAACTTCTTAAAGCACTTTATGATTTGAAGAAAACTCTAAGTCATATGTAAACAAAGAAAAAAAGCAAAAAGAAAAGCTAAAACACTTTGCAAAATAAGCTTTCATTACTGAAGAAAGTTTTTACATAGGTTGGTTAGAAAGTTGGTTGACCAAAGTCAAACTATGAAATAAAAAAAAGATGCTAGTACTCCCCATACAATGGCATTGATCAATCTCTTCTTCTTCTTTGTTCGAAGAGCTGACCTTAATTGTATTGATGGCTAGGCATTTTGTTTTGGCAATAATGAGAGCCTATTCCTCAACTCCAACTTGAGGAGAATCCTCGTTTATTACACTAAGGCCATGCAAGTCTTGGTCCAAGTAATATGCTTTCACGTGCTTCTAGTATTCTTCAAACCTACCAAGGTAGGACTTGGTGGCGGTAAACCAATGCTTTTTTAAACTTTGTGGAGACTTTGAAGGTCTCAACATCCGAGTAGGTGCTTAGGATAGCTCACCCTTAAGCTCATTCCTCTCCTTCAAGGTGGTGACTTCTTGCTCCATGCTGTCAATTGCCAGCTGCTTCTCGCTCAATGCCTAATCTTCGACCATCAGTTCCAACCCAAGCTTATGCCAAAGGACATCAAACTCCTTTTGTCGACCTTCGGATTGTTGCCATAGCCCATCCAGGCTCTAATCTAAGGTGAGCCATTGACTTGCCACCTTGATAAGCCTCCCCACTAGGTGTCGTTTCTACTCTTGGCTAAGGATGAGTTTAGTCTTCTTAACTTCGATTTGATCATGCCATTCATTGCCATGGCTTAGAGCTTGTTGATCTCCAAGTTTCTCTGGTTGAACTGCTTTGATAGTACATAGAAATAGTAGAGGATCAGCAAAATGACCAAGGACTTATTTGCTATGGAAACAAAAGACTTAGATAAAAAAAAGAATAGAAAGTGAGAGATGCTCACCTCCATAGCACGTTAGGCATATCTTATGATCAAGTTAGAGTTTGATCTAGTGATTATATTCACTTCATTTGCGAGCAAGCACTGACCCCACTATAACTTGAAGGCCATCCACTCCACTTGAATGGAGTCAAAAGGCTAAAAACTAGCCATCCACTCCACTTGAATGGAGTCAAAAGGATGAACACTCCAGTTCCAAATGTACCTCTCTGGCTTTAAGTAATAGAGGGATGTTACTATGAGATATGGAGAGCCTCAACTTTCGAGCTCGAAGGAGGAGCTCACCATTGCCTCTCTTATGAAGAAAGAGATCTCGTTGTTAACTTGTTGTATTGTAGCCGATTGATTTGCAACATCAACCTCTAGAGTTGAGGATGATTGATCGGTAGCTAGCTATGTTATATCCATCTTAACCTTGATGTTGACTTTTTTGTCATCATATGAGACAATGGGGCATGAAGGGTGGCCATGATAGGTCACCTTTTTCTTCTTTTATGTTCATAAAATCAAGGAATCCATAGTCAAAGATGCTACGCTAAAAAAATTAATGAAGGAAGATGTTTTTTTCACATGAAGAAAAAGCTTGTATTTTTTTTTTGTTATTTGTTGTAGTCGGTTTTATCTTTTATTTATAACGATTACCAGATAAGAGCCTTAATTTCATAAAATAAATTTTTTTTATCCTTTTAATAACTAAATAAGATTGTTTTAAGATTAATTTAGATAAAAATATTTATTGTATCATAGCTACTTTATAAACTTTATATGAATAATTATGCCATGTGATGTTTTTTACAATAAATCACATCAATCAGCTGGTCCAAAAATGTCTGGGGCCACTTATGTTGCAGAGAGATGATAATGTTTGTACGCTGCCAGGTCGAAACCAGAACTGGAGCAAAACTTGTTAAGTGTTGGACAACTTGTAGATCATAGATACTCGATTCACTTTGAAGAAGACTCTTGCAAAATTTTTGATAAAAGAAATCAAGCTATAGCAAATATCAAGATGGAGAAAAATAGAAGTTTTCCTCTAACTTTCTCTTACAAGAATGATGTAGCTTTGAAGATGGATATAGTTGGTGACTCATGGTTATGGCATAGAAGACTTGAGCATTTAAATTTTTAAAGCTTGAAGAATCTTCAGCAGAAAAACATGGTGTATGGACTGTCATCTATACAAGAATTAAAAGAAGTTTGTGAAGGTTGTGCACTTGGGAAGCAACACCGAGAAGCATTTCCAAAAGAGAAGGTATGGAGAGCTAGAGTACTATTGGAGCTTGTTCACACAGATGTATGTAGTCCTATGTCAACACTATCTCATGGAGGTAACAAATACTTCCTAACCTTTATTGATGACTTCTCTAGAATGACATGGGTATATTTTATGAGACAAAAATTAGATGTGTTCAGTATCTTTAAAAAATTTTAGAATTTTGTTGAGAGGCAAAGTGGATATTTGATTAAAATGTTAAGAAGTGATAGAGGTAGTGAGTATAACTCAAATGAATTTGATAATTTTTGTGAAGATATTGGCTTGAATAGACAGCTAACGGTTGGATACACTCCATAACAAAATGGAGTGGCAGAAAGAAAAAATAGAACCATTATGGAGATATCAAAAGCAATGCTTCATGAGAAGGGGCTGCCTTTGTCTTTTTGGGGTGAAGTATTTTCTACTGCAGTTTATTTGTTGAATAGATGCCCAACAAAAGCAGTGATTAATCAAACTCCAATTGAAACTTGGAGTAGAAAGAAGCCATCAGTGAATCACTTAAAAGTTTTTGGATGTATTTGTTTTGCTCATATTCCAAAGAATGTTAGAAACAAGCTTGATGAGATTAGTGAGAAATGCATTTTTATGGGTTATAGCTAAAAAACAAAGGGCTATAGACTTTTCAGCTTGAAGAAAAATAAGTTGATTATTAGTAGAAATGTTATTTTTAATGAGAAGGATACGTGGGATTGGAAAGAAAAGAAAGTCCAAAATTAGGCCATTATTCTCAATGAAACATCAGAAATTTAAGAATATGAAGATAATGTTCATGAAGATGCACCACAAATGTCTCCACAAATATGTCCAAGTTCATCATCAAGTATACCTCCAAGGAAAATGAAAAGCCTTAGTGATGTGTATGCTAGCTGCAATTTTTGTATTGTTGAGTGGTGTGGCATGCAAGAATGGAATCTAACTTAGAAGATCAATTAATTGATTGAGCAATGATACCTATCTACATTAACATTAATTCAGGCATAAGATGTCAAAAGTAATTCAAAGAAGGAACTACTTGATGAAACAAAATCTACCAGCTATGTAACTCAATCCTGATCCAAAGAAGAAGGGATCTAATGATTGAGGACCCTTAAGACCAAGATGTATACCTTCATATGATCAGACTTGAGAGATTCGAATGGGTTTAATCACCAATGATGAGCACTCACTTTGTTATTGGAAAGTTATTTTCAGCACTCCATTGAACCGCTACTGGACTTAACGATTGTTACCACTAGTATGAGAACTCCATCCATAATGGGTTCCAAGGCAAGGCAACCTCCTCTTTAACTCCGGATTGTAGGGGACCCTTGAGGGCTTGAAGATGATGACATGGAGAGCTGAAATGAAGAAGACGCCCCTTGGTAGACCAAAGCTTGAAAGATACCTAAGTTGAACCTCACGCTCAGTCCCTCACGGAAGACATTTGCATCACACAAATGGGAAGAAAAATGGAACTAGAATAGTTTTCATTTTATTCATTCATAATCTCTATTACAAGGGCTATGGAGAGGTATTTATAGTCCCTCCAAGCTCATTTGAAAATTCAAAATTCATGGAGACTTACATGGAAAAGATAGTAGGGAGTTGAAGAAAATGGAGGGGAGTTACATAATTTATGAAGAAATATGTGGGCGGACCAATTTGAATTTGAATTTAATTGTTGGCACCCAAGTGGAGAAGATGGAGGAGAGTTACATGATTTATGAAGAAATATGTGGGTGGGCTAATTTGAATTTGAATTTAATTGTTGGCGCCCAAGTGGAGAAGATGAAGGGGAGTTACATGATTTATGAAGAAATATGTGGGCGAGCTAATTTGAATTTAAATTTACTTGTTGGCGCTCAAATGGAAGCTGAAATGTTGAAATAGTATAATCTCTTGAACTGAGTTGGTTCTGATGTTCGAGTCAGATTTTTGGGTTGTGGTTGAGTTGACTCCTATGGCTTCAAATGGCCTGCTTTATAATTCAATCCATAATGAATTTGATCAAAAATATTTATTGGTGTCCGCACCAAATTTTTCAGGGTGGCGAGAACACGACCTTGTCGAGTATATGTCAACTTGGTTTTGGTAATGTTCCAATAAGTCCGGATCAATTCGTTGCAGGTTCTCCTTAGTGATCCACGAGTTTTCAGATTCTGGTCGCCCTTGCCAACGAACCAGATATCGTTGGTAGTCCTTGTTCCTGGTAGTGACAGTCTTATCGTCCAGAATTTGTTCAATTTTATCTCGCCTCTTTGAAAAAGTGGTTGGTGGACACTTGGGGGCAGGTTCACTCTCAAAAATAGGGTAAGGCCCAAAAGGCTCACTAGGTATCATCATTGGCTCCTTATACTCTATCAAGTCTGAAACATTGAAGGTCGAGCTAATACCTAGGTCAGAAAGTAACTCAAGTACATATGCATTAGGTCCGATCTTTTTTATGATTTTAAATGGGCCTGCACCGCGGGCATGTAATTTTTTAAAGGTTCCAGATGGGAACCTTTCAGGTCTGAGCCTAATCATTACGTGGTCTCCTTCATAGAATTCTTTGATTCTCTTACGTGAATTAGCCATATGTTTATAGGCTTCATTGCTCAAGTTGAGTTTTTTATTGATTTCTTGATGCAAGTCCTTAATATGCTGTGTATAGGATTCAGCAGACTCGGAGATTCGTGCATGTGTGGGTAAAGGGATAAGATTTAAGGGCTTCCTAGGTTTGTAACCATGGACCACCTCAAATGGACTCTTTCCAGTAGATCTATTGACTGAGCTATTGTAAGCAAACTCAGCACGAGGGAGTAAGAGATTCTAATTTCCCACACTATCACCAACTAAACATCTTAGTGAATTTCCTAGACTCCGGTTAACTACTTCAGTTTGGTCATCTGTTCGAGGATGGTAGGCTGTGGAGAACTTCAGTTTGGTTCCTAGCATATGCCAAAGGGTCTTTCAAAAATAGCTAGTTAACCTAACATCTCTATCTGATACAATGGTTTTGGGCAAACCATATAGTCTCACCACCTCGTCAAGAAAAAGTTTGGTCATTTTTTAAGCATCTAGGGTTTGAGAACATGGGATGAAGTGAGCCATCTTAGAAAATCGATCAACTACAACGTAGACGAAATCATGTCTTCTTGAGGTCTTTGGAAGTCCTAGTACAAAGTCCATACTAAGATCCTGCCATGGACAATCAGGGACTGGTAAGGGAGTGTACAGATCAGTGTTTTGCTTTTATTGTTTGGCAATAGCACAAGTTCGACATTGAGCTACAACTTGGGCCACACTCCTTTTGAGGCCTGGCCAAAAGAATTGGTCTTATACCGCTAAGATGGTCTTGTTTCTACCAAAATGACCTGCTAGGCCTCCAGCATGAACTTCCCAGATCAGAAACTCTCTAATAGAAGTTCGGGGAGCACACAGTTGATTTCCTTTGAAAAGGAATTCATATAGGAGAGTATAGTCACTATGTACACTAGATGGTCCTTATTGGAGGGATTGATAGATTTCACTAAAGTCTGGATACTTAGGGTATTCCTCTTTCAATCTATCAAACCCTACAACCTCGGTGCTAACTGAGGTCAAAAGCATGGATCGTCGGCTAATGCATCTGCAACCCTATTTTCAGTGCCAGCAAGGTGTTTCAGAACAAAGGTGTATGCCTGAATGAATTCTACTCATTTCCCATGCCTAGGGTTCAATTTCTTTTGGGTATTAAGGAATCGTAAGGCTTCATGATCAGAATAAAGAACAAACTCCTGCGGTAGTAAATAGTGTCTCCAATATCTCAAAGCCTGAACTACCGCATACAATTCCTTATCATACGTCGAGTATCTCATCTTTGCCTCATTCAGTTTCTCACTAAAGAATGCCACTGGATGACTCTCTTGACTCAAAACTCCTCCAATCCCTACTCCAGAGGTATCACAAGCAACCTCAAATACCTTTGAAAAATCGGGTAACCTCAAAATAGGTGCTTGTGTCATTTTCTTCTTTATTTCTAGGAAGGCTCTATCAGTGGGTTTTGTCCATTCAAAGGTTTCCTTCCTAATGCAGTCAGTAATGGGTACCACTATCGTGCTGAATCCTTGAATGAATCTCCTATAGAAGGTGGTTAGACCATGGAAACTACGAACATCATGGATGCTTTTGGATATCGGCCACTCGACTATGGACTTGACCTTTTCGGGGTCGGCAGACACCTCTTCAGCGGTGACAATAAATCCTAAAAAGATAACTCTATGGGTTATAAAGTCACATTTCTTGAGGTTGGCATAGAGTTTATCTTGTCTAAAGGCTTGGCAAACCTATTTCAGATGGTTCAAGTGGTCTTCCTTTGTTCTACTGTAGATGAGAATGTCATCAAAGTAGACCACTACGAATTTCTTAATGAATATCCTTAAAACCTGGGTCATAATCCTCATGAAGGTACTAGGTGCGTTGGACAGATCGAAAGGCATTACTACCCACTCATATAAGCCATCTTTGGTTTTGAAAGCAGTTTTTCATTCATCCTCGGGCCTAATTCTTACTTGATGATAGCCACTCTTAAGGTCAATTTTGAAAAAAATTTTGGCTCCCGCCATCATATCCAACATGTCATCCAAATGGGGAATAGGAAAACGATACTTAATGGTGATCTTATTTATGGCTCTGCCATCTACACACATTCTCCATGTGCCATCTTTCTTAGGGTTCAGAAGGGCTGGTACTGCACATAGGCTTAGGCTCTCTCTAATGAATCCCTTTAGGAGAAGTTCTCCAACTTGACGTTGTGGTGCAAGCATTCACGTCCTGCATGCATCATGTTGTAACTCAGAGTGTTCTGTAGGATTCATCCTATAATGGGGAAGGTTTGGTAACATCGATCCTATGATCAAATCTATGGTATGTTGAATGTCTCTCAAGGGTGGAAGATGATTAGGAAGGTCTTCGGGAAAGATGTCTTGAAACTCCTCTAAAAACCTTAACACTTCCTGGGGTTGTTTCTTATGGGGTTGGTCCTGATTTTCCTTAGTTGTTAAAACCCAAACAGGTGAACCATTGCTAAGCTCTTGCTCTAATTCCTTAGCAGTGATCATGCTTATTCCTTGTCTTTTATCCCTCAAATGACTTGACCTTCTCTTAACTTGGTCTTTAGGTGGTGAGGAATTGATTACAATCTTCTTCCCATTGTGAGTGAAAGAACTTGAATTAGAACGGCCATAGAGTATAGCATCATGATCATACAACCATGGTCGTCCTAATATGATGTTACTAACTCCCATCGGAAGAACATCGCACCAAACCTTTTCTTGGTATGAATGGAACTGGATTATGACTTGGCGCCTAGAATTGATGGGAATCGAGGTTGAATCTATCCAGGATACCTTATAAGGATTAGGATGGGGCACAGTAGGTAATTCTCGGTTCTTGATTGTACTAGTTGATATGACATTGACACAACTACCACTATCTAAGATGACTTTGCACACCTTTTCTCCTATCTTGATAAAGGTTTGTAGGATACTAGTCCTACGCCAATCTTCTTGATCATTGGCCTGAGTCAAGATACATCTCACAACCCCTAGTAGTTCTGATGAGTCAATGATCTCTTCATCCCCTTCATACACATCAACTAAACTTACACCTGCCTCATACACTTCTTCCTCCTCATTATTTTCTAGGGGTTCAGTTACTTCCTCTTCTACTTCCCTTATGTGTAATGCTCTAGTGGGACATTGGCTTACGTAGTGTCCTATCTTGTGGCACCTAAAACAATGGACATTTTCTTCTCTTCGAACCTCAGGACTTTTTCCTTATCTTCTCTTCGAACTAATGGAGTAGCAGGACTAGGTCTATTGGATGTACTTGGGCTTGGACTTGGTCTATTTCCAGAAGAGTTAATCCTAATGGGCTCAGGTCGGCGAAATAAAGGTCTCCTCTGGAATCTCTCACAGTCCCTAGCAACTTGATAGGCTTGGTCTAGGTCATGGACTTCTCTCAAAAATAATTCTCTCTGGATTTTCTTATGTAGACATGCTCTAAACCTAAATAAGGTTGCTGCCTCAAACTCAACTACATGCATCTCATAACGAACTCATCAAACTTGGCAATATATTCGGACACTGTCTTACTCCCTTGAGTTAATCGTTGCCATTGATCCAAGAGTCTCTGTTCATAGGACATTGGTAAATACTTCTCCCTAAGCTTCACTTTCATAGCTCTCTAAGTGGTTATGGGCATGTTACCACTCTGTTGACTCATGCGTTCAACATTACCCCAATACAATCTAGCATGACGGACCAATCTAAGTTTGACAAACTTAAATTTTCTATCTTCTGACATTTCATACCAGTCAAAATATTGGACTATATCACCTTCCCAATCTATATACACCTTAGGATCCAAGTCTCTATCAAATGTGGGTGCATCTAGATGGATGTTTCTAAGGGCTCTCTCATCCTGGTCAACATAATCATGGTGAGATCTTCTTGGTTGTGGGTCAGAAGTATATTCCTGGTATCGGACTCTAGGATGGACAGGTGCAATCTGGGTGATTGTGGCTCAGTAGGGGTCAAACGGGTCTCTTCAAAGGTTACTATCCTCTCTTCCATTTGATCAAACCTAGTGTTCAATTGATTGAACTGCTCAGTCATAGTTCTCATGAAAGCTTCTAGATTGGGGTCCATGGTAGAACTGGGTTGGTCTTGTGAGTGTTGGTAGGGAGTTCCTGATCTAGTAGTCATTCAATACACAGATTCGTTCTAGGGTTTGCTAGACCTAGAGATCCAATGTAGAAGGAGTTAGCTAACTTTACAGCCAATTCACTAGTTAATCAATCCACTGGCCAGGTAAGAGGTGGGGTTGTAGGAGGCTCCCCCTGCTTTCGCAGGATCCTAATTATGAACCACAAGTCCACTTAGGGCATTTGCCTCTGGACCTCTTGCCTAGACACCAGTGTCAAGTAATAACCAATGAGTTGAGTGCACCAGCTTTCCCACTATACCTTGAATCAGACTCGTTGGTGTCCCTAGCTCACTAGAGCAATTAAGTTGCTACTAAAATTTATTAAAGGCTTGGGTTCGATGCAAAATGTGCTTGATTTTTTTTTTTTTTTCGCCTATGTGCGTCACTTAAGGCCTTGCCTCAAGTTAGCCTTCTCTGTGACGGCTATGCACAGTCTTCTTGAAAGTCTACGGCACTCTCGGAACGTAGGTAGTTGGATCAAACGCACCAAGGTACTACCAATAGCCTCCCTTATTGGTACGTCCCTGATATCCCTACCAAACGTTCGTTGGGTCAAATAGCCCGGGGTACTACCCCTAGCCTCTTCCTTTGGACTATCCCTAAATGAGCATAATAGAAATCAAGAGATGCACCTTTTTGTTTTTTATTTTTTTTTGAAAATCTAAATCAAGGCGCAAGAAACAAGGAATAATAAAATAATGGAAGACAAATCCAAACTTGCCTTGGAATCTAAGCTTTGATACTAAAAATGGTGTGGCATGCAAGAATGGAATCTAACTTAAAAGATTAATTAATTGATTAAGTAATGATACCTATCTATATTAACATTAATTCAGGCATAAGAATGCTAAAAGTATTTCAAAGAAGGGACTACTTAATGAAATGAAATCTACCAGCTATGTAACTCAATCTTGATCCAAAGAAGAAGGGATCTAATGATTGAGGACCCTTAAGACCAAGATGTATACCTTCATATGATCAGATTTAAGAGATTCGGATGGATTTAATCACCAATGATGAGCACTCACTTTGTTGTTGAAAGGTTATTTTCAGCACTCCATTGAACCGCTACTGGACTTAACGATTATCACTACTAGTATGAGAACTCTATTCATAATGGGTTCCAAGGCAAGACAACCTCCTCTTTAACTTCGGATTGTAGGGAACCCTTGAGGGCTTGAAGATGATGACGTGGAGAGTTGAAATGAAGAAGACGCCCCTTGGTAGACCAAAGCTTGAAAGTACCTAAGTTGAACCTCACGCTCATTCCCTCACAGAAGATATTTGCATCACACAAATGGGAAGAAAAATGGAACTAGAATAGTTTTCATTTTATTCATTCATAATCTCTATTACAAGGGCTATGGAGAGGTATTTATAGTCCCTCCAAGTTTATTTGAAAATTCGAAATTCATAGAGACTTACATGGAGAAGATAATAGGGAGTTGAAGAAAATGGAGGGGAGTTACATGATTTATGAAGAAATATATGGGCGGGCCAATTTGAATTTGAATTTAATTGTTGGCACCCAAGTGGAGAAGATGGAGGAGAGTTACATGATTTATGAAGAAATATATGGGCCGGCTAATTTGAATTTGAATTTAATTGTTGGCGCCGAAGTGGAAGCTAAAATGTTGAAGTAGTGTAATCTCTTGAACTGAGTTGGTTCCGGTGCTCGAGTTGAATTTTTGGGTTGTGGTTGAGCTGACTCTTGTGGCTTCAAATGGCTTGCTTTATAATTCAATCCATAATGAATTTGATCGAAAATATTTGTTGGTGTCCGCACCATTGAGCCAGAAAGTTCTGAAGAAGCAATTAAAGAAGAGACTTGGAAGAAAACTATGGAAGAAGAAATTAATGCGATTGAGAAGAATAAAACTTGGGAGTTAGTTGAAAGACCAAAAGATAAAGAAGTGATTGGTGTGAAGTGGATCTACAAAATGAAATTCAATTTGGATGGTACTATCTAAAAGAACAAAGTAAGGCTTGTAGCTAAAGGGTATTCTCAACAACCTGGAATTGATTATGAAGAGACATTTGCTCCAGTGGCTCGGCATGATACAACTAGAGTTCTTATTGCCTTGGCAGCTAAAAATGGCTGGTTATTGCATCAACTTGATGTAAAATCAGCGTTCTTGAATGGTACTCTGAAAGAGAAGGTTTATGTAGAGCAACCTCAAGGCTTTGTGACAAATGGAGAAGAAGAAAAAGTCTACAAGCTAAAAAAGGCTTTGTATGGTCTCAAACAAGCACCCCGAACTTAGTATAGTGAGATTGACGCCTACTTCAACAACAAAGGTTTTCGAAGAAGCAAGAATGAGCTAACATTATATATTAAGAAGCAAGGTATATCTGACATTCTTATTATTTCTCTCTATGTTGATGATATGGTGATTACTGGTAATGATGAAAGAATGATTGCTAACTTTAAAATGGAGATGAAGAAAAAATATGAAATGAGTGACTTGGGTTTATTACATCAATTCTTGAGCATTGAAATTTATTAAGAAGAAGGAATGTTTATTTACCAAAAGAAGTATGCAAAAACTCTTCTTAAAAAATTTTGAATGGTGAATTGTAAATCAGTTTGTACTCCATTGATTGTGAATGAAAAGCTAAGCAAAGAAGATGGAAGCAAAGAAGTGAATGCATCACTCTATAGAAGCTTGATTGAAAGTTTATTATATTTGACAGCTACTAGACCTGATATTATGTATGTAGTAAGTTTGTTGTCCAGGTTTATGCACAAACCTACTCAAATTCATTTTGGGGTTGTTAAGAGAGTGTTGAGATACATTCAAGGTACTATTGATTTTGGTGTTTGATATGAGAAGAATGTTGATGCAAAATTATTGGGATTTTATGACAGTGATAGGGCTGGATGTATTGATGATATGAGAAGTACTTCAGGATATATTTTTTCTCTTGGTTCAGGAGCAGTTGCTTGGGCTTCTAAGAAATAACAAACAGTGGCACAATCATCAGCCGAGGCTAAATATGTTTCAGCATCATTAGCAGCTTCACAAGCAATATGGTTAAGGCGTATTTTGAAGGATATTGGTGAGAAGTAAGAAGAAGCTACTCCAATCTTGTGTGACAACAAATCAGTAATTGCTATGACTAAGAATCCAGTCTATCATAGCCATACAAGACACATTGTCATCAAGCATCACTTCATTAGAGATGCAGTAGAGAAGAAGAAGATTCAAATTAAATATTGCAGTTCCAATGATTAAGTTGCAGACATTTTTACTAAAGCACTTTCAAGAGACAAATTCTAGTACTTTGGAGAATTATTGAATGTCACAATAAGAAATTAAGGGGGAGTGTTAAATTTAATTCCTTATTGTTATCGTTATTATACGATAAGTATTTTATTAATAAGTCTGGTAGTTTGTTGAGTTAAAAATCAAATGTGGTTAGTTGTGAGTGGGTAACGTATTGTTAGATAGATAAGTATGATTTTAAAATGAAATGTGAATTTGGATGTTCCACTTCTTTCACCTTTCTTCCTGAGAAAAAATTCTGGCTGAAACTACAGCCATCAGCGATCGCAAATGACAACTGAGGATGTCGGAGGTCTCTGAATTGAATTATTTTATCATGCAGCAAATTACACGCAATCTTCTTTTATTATTTTTATTATTATTTCGTGAAACGTAACCGCAGGATTGGATCTGAGTAAAAATTTTAAATAAAATAAAATAAAGTAGATGAGAGCTGCACCCGTCTTGTATCTTTGCATTTGAACTATACTACGTATTTTAAATTGAATTGTGGCTATTTGTGTATTTCTGAATATTCATCAAGCAGTAGCAGAATCAGCGGATGGTTTGAACCATTCAGCCAGCACATGGCGAGACGTTTGTCTCTTATGCTGTCTCGTTCGACACACAGATGATCGACTTTTAAAATGGACCCTCTAGTGTAGACAGAAGACGATCTGAACTCTCTTGCCATTGTAATTGACGCGCAGATTATATATGCCTATGAACGGAATACAATTAATCACTATGTCCCCTATCTTAGTCTCCTGGATGATGAAGCAAATGTGTTAATTGTTGCAGGTAAAACAAGGACAACTAACTACAATTTATACACGAAATCAGCTATCTACGGTGCCCCAAACGATCACTCCTCAACTAATTCCTAAATTTCAACTTGCCCTGACATTGATGCTGTATTGATGTCACCAATTTTCACATCCACTCTGTCTTTATGATCTGGTTATAGAGGGTTGAGTTGATGTAGGAGATTAGTTTTCCGAATAACATTGCCGTGTTTCCTCGAGCCTCCATTATTAAAATTAAATTTTTATTTCAGACTTGCTCTATATGAAGGATTTTGAGATTTGAAATTGCTATGAGTCAAGCAGTGTATGAAAAATTTGAAGGGGAACTTCTCTCTAATCCCTATATCCATCGTGCATGGCAGGCAAATTTGAAATCACAAATAGACTGAGGTAGCACAAGGGCCTTATAGCATTGGTCTTCTATTAGCCACTTAGGAATATCAAATGTGTCCCACGCGTGATAACCTAACACAAGGAGGTCCAATATCAATACGACATCAACACACTGGAACAGGGTCCAGCCAAGGGAGAGATTGTTAGGATAGGATCCAGCCTCATTTGGCTTCCTCCCGGTTTGTTTGACCCGTGTCTCTCTCCCCTGTCGAAGGCGCGATAGGTATTCCGATTAAAAAAGAAAAAAAAGAAAAAAAAAAAAAGTCCTAAGTTGTCGAAGGCACGGTGGGTATTATGATTAAAAAAAGTCGTGAATGCTGTTTCGGCGCGCATGCTGAAGCGTGTGATTGCAACATACAAGGAATGGGAGGAGAAACGTGATGAATTATTTTTTAGTCTTCGAAATTTATTGGGTTACGTGCATGGGTATCCAAATGGACTCGACTTACCTGTAGTAGGAATAAAGAAAGTAGACTGCTTCTACTATGGCTTTCTAAACAACCTATGATGGTTCAAAGTTTTTGCATTGTTGTAGCGTGGTTGAAGAATCATAGTAGAATTCGAAGTTCTCCTTTCTTTATTGTTATTTCAGGTGAGTTCCAGTAGAGGCTATAATCATGTATATAATCCAACAATATTCAAAGTGCATGGTTAACATCTTATTATATTTTTCCTCCCGTCTCGTGATTCCTTTCTTTCATCCGTTGACGTGGACATTTCTCCTATGTTGATCTATTTTCTATTTTATATTTACGTGATAGCCTTGGATATCCTGGGCATTTCACGTTAAAGTGGCAAGTGTGACAGGTTTGTCTTCTATTTCTTGGTTGGGTCTGAGTAATCAAGGACTGGAACGTGCAGCAGAGAACGGAGATGGAGGTGAAGAACGTGGCAAGAGCAGGAGTGGCCAGGGCTAGAAGCCTGGCGAGGTGGAGGGAAGGGTTGATGTGGCCTTGACGAGGGGAGGTGACCACCAAGCAGTGCTGCTGCAGTTGTTGCACTCGTCCAACTGTGAAACTTGCTGCTGCCGTGTTGACGATCGATGGGTTCGAGCATTGTGCTGTCGCTTTTGCGGAGGAAACGAGAGCAAGTAGACAAAATTATGTGGACGTAACCGCGGACGTCACTCGGGGAAGTATGCCCCTCGATATTGTCTTGTCATCGACGATTTATCGACGTGGAAACCTTTTCTTCCACGCGCAAAAATTTGCAGCCGGTAAACTGGCCAACCACGGCTCGGACGAGCATCCAATGAATGCATTATCCAACCGCTCGAGGTGGCGCTTTTCCCGGCCCATGTCGTCTTCATCTCACAAGACATCGAACGTAGCTCAGAGCCTAACCTCTGATCCATTTTTTTTTTTTTATCGATCCAGAGGTTGCTCGTGTGTCACACCAAACATGGATTAATTCATTCATGAGAAAAGTTTCTACTTACTGTATAAATAAATTAATAAAAAAAGAAAAGCAAAGGACGTGATGCACAGGTTAGAAGGGATGTAGATCCAGTGTATGTTGGTCTTACTCCCAACCGATCCATCCAACTCCTTAATTAATTAAGGTTGGATTGAGATTTTATAAATTTAGATTAGTATTGGTTCAAAAATCTAAATTAGAGATTCAAACCTATGCAGCGCTAATTTGTAATTGGTGGTGGAAAGTATCCGCATAAGAACAAGGGGTACCACAGGATCCGGTTGTAAACCAAGGAGAAATTTAAGGAACGTGCATCTGAAATTTCAAATACGAAATAAATATTAAAATTTCATCATCATGTCTTCTTATGCCAAATTTGATTTATTCAAAAGCTTCAAATAATTCTTCAATTAGGAGAGCACTCATCAAAAGTGCTGCATCTTAGTTCTTTCTTTTCTTTCTCTTTCAATAAGCAGTATTTTCAACGTGAAAAAATTGATCACAAATATAAGAAGATGAGAAGAAACTTAGCCTAGTAGTGTTGAAATCTTAATAGATCTTTCCATCATGAGTCACTATTGAGTTTTGGATCTATACAAATCATCAATCATATCATCCAATAGAGATGCACATAAGTCCAAATCACATGAATCACATATATCAATAATGGTCTCATCCCATTAAACCAGATAATTTCAACTAGTTTTATAAATTTAAAATCATTAACAATTAATAGTAGCTCGGATATAGAAAATTTTCAACATTCTCTTACTTGAGCAACATTAATTTTAGTTGTTTAAATTTTAAAAATATATATTTATTTGAAAACAACACTCTATTAGAACAATTAAATTTTAATGTTAGTATAATCTTGAAAATATTTAGCTCTTTGACACAACACCTTAAAAAAAAAATCCGGTCCTATGAAAGCTACCAACACTAAATCATGATAGTCGTTATACCTCTTATTGATATAGGATCAATTCATGGTTACAAGTGTCAACAACCTCCACTAACATAGGCCTTGATATGGTAGTGTGACAAGAAAATAGCACACCATATATGATTCCAAATGTACTAATCTCATTATTGGTCCTCCAAATGATTTCTTATCAAATCATATGCAGTCAACAAGAAGTCAAAGAAATACTGAATGACATTCATAATATGCTAGTATATCTCAAGCAAAATGCCCTAAGATTTTCACATGGTGTCACTAATGAGATATACGCCACAAATACTCAAGACTAACACTAAGTCTTAGGATTTTTTACAACATATGATATGTCATATATCCAAAATATATACATATAAATATCAAAGCAATGTGACATCAATAGGATCAACGATGATCATCATTTAGATATTTATCAAATAAATATACCTAAAAAATAAAATGGGTTCCAAAATAAATTAACATGTGAGAGTTTAACATATATAACTAACTCCCACTAACTAAGTACATCAAAAGATTCTAAAACACCCATATAATCAATGTGTTTCATAACCAAAGGGGCCTTAATCCTTTGGTCAATATATCAATAACCATACTCTCTTTATCAATATACTAAACAATAATGTCTCTTTTCTTTATTAGTTTCCTGATTGTGAGATATTTAATCTCTAAATATTTAGATACAATAGTACTTTTATTGTTCTTCTAAAAAAAATATAACAGAATTATTATAGTAAATCTTTAATGATCTAAAGATAAAATCAACAAATTAAGTCCTAAAATCAAATTCTTAAATCATATAGCTAATGTTGTAGCTTCATAGTATGCAATAAATTCTAGCATAGTACAAAAAGTCATAAATATTTGTTCAATACTTTTACAAAATATGACTTCTTTATGTAACATAAAAAATATAGTCTGAAGTGGATTTTATATCATTAAAACAAGCAGCAAAATCTTAATCTTGACAACCAATTACTCAACAATTATATATCTTCCTATAAATAAGCATAAAATCTTTTATTCTTTACAAAAATCTTATCACTTTCCTAGTAACTTTCCAATATTTCAAATCAGGATTTTATAAATATCTGCCAAGAGCACTTGTTGTACAAGCAATGTCTAATCTAGTATTGACTTGTGTTGCCCAGTTAAGCAACCCAAGAGGGGAGGAGGGTGAATTGGGTTCTTTGAAAATTTTTGGCAAATATGTGTAGTATTTTAAAACAATGAAATCAGTATGAAAGTGAAGTGTTGATAGAAAGAGCTAATAACAGCAAGAACAATAAGTATCCACACAAACACAACAATTTATAGTGGTTCGGTGCTAATCCTTGCACCTACGTCCACTCCTCAAGAATCCCTTAAAAATTTTCTTCACTAATTGTTCCTCAAACGATTACAAACCTAGCTAACCCAGCTAGCTTCTTGTTTCCCAAGCACAAGGAAGCCTTTTTCTAGCTATCTCAGCTAGCTTCTTGTTTACCAGGCACAAGGGAGCCTTACAAGTCACCAATTATGGGTTTGGCACATCCTACACAAGTTTCAACTAAGTTGAAACTTAAACAACATACAAGGAAAGGGAGTTTCAGAAATTACAGCTCCTTGATGAGCAAATAAGATAAAAATAGCACTTTATAGTTTTTGAAGATATCTCCATTTAAATGAGCTTCCCTTCTTTGAATGCTGGAGTTATGAGCACTTGAAGAAGCTTCTTGAGTAGTTGGAAGGAGCCTTGAATGAGTTTTAATGGAGTTTCAAAATCTATAGCACACTTTCTTTTCAAATCAGGATTTTTCTCTTATTTTACCACTCTTAATCCTTCAAAGATACTCCCAATCTCCTGCTAATCCATCCCATTTATGAGTATTTATAGTTTATTGAAGGATTGGAACGTTAAACTAGTCATTTCTGATCGTTGGAATGTCAAAACTAGCCGTTACTGTGCTTCCCAGGAAGTTAGTCGGCTTGGTAGTTGACTAACTTGGGTTTTTTCACTGTCCAGTCCAATATAGTCGGCTACAGAGTCGGCTAACTTGAGAATCTTCACTGTTCTGGCCACAGTAGTCGGCTAGTTAGTCGACTAACTTAAAAAAACTCATTGTTTGGCCACAATAGTCGACTAGTTAATCGATTAACTTAGGAAAACTCACTATAAAACCTTATGTGGCACAGTTTTGACTTGATAGCTTGCAAGGTAATCGGCTAATAGCTTCAAACTTTTATTTTAAGTATCAGTAGCTGCCGTGGAAGTTGACTAATGCCTCCAAAACTTGAAAACTCATTCCAAGACCAAGAGAACTCATTACATTGAACAAAATAAGTACCTTATCTCTTGTGACTTGAACTTTCTTCATTTGAAAAACCTTTCAAGAATCTGGATTTCACTTAATTTGAGCTTAGAACATTCTTCTTAGATCTTGATCCTTTACAAAAATTTTTCTCTTGAACCATAAACTCATTTAGAAACTTGGGATCCATTTTGCTCATCTTGGTGACTCATGTTGCATTTCAATATGGTTCTTCACCAAATTCATTAGTAACTTACTTAATTATTTTGTGATTATCAAAATCAATGTGAGGTCAATAATCTCCCCTTTTTTTAAGATGACAAAACCATTAAGTATACAATTGAAATAATAATAAGTTTAACAAGATAAAGCAGTGCAATATTGAACTTAATCATAGGGTTGAGACTATTGGGCTCATGTCAGGAGAAGAATCAATAATTAGTTTCAAATGTAGGTTTTGTATCAAAAACTTTAAAATGTGTGCCAAAAGTTTGAATATTGTATCAAAGACTTTGAAAAATAATATGATATGAATTTTTCATATTTAAACTCAGAGAAATCAGATTTTTGGTAAGTTCAATAAGAGTTTCATGCCAAAAAGCTAAATTTTATGCAAAATGGCTGAATTTTGTGAAATAAAGTTGAGTTTTGTGCCAAAAGTCTAAATTTTTGTGCCAAATACAAGAGTTATGTTTTAGAAATAAAGTTTTATACCAACAAACTGAGTCTTTATGCTGAAATGATAATTTTGGCTTTGAAAATTTAGAGTTTCAGTCCGTGCCAAAGGCATGCCAAAATTCTGCGTAGTGTGTCGAAACTTTGATTTTTGGTGCCAAAAGTTTTGATTTAAAAATAGATTTTAAGGAAAGCTCAATTGTTTTAAATGCAAGTAAAGCTTGAGTGAAAATAACAAGTTTCTTCTCCCCCTTTTTGTTGCAAAACAATCTTACTCTTAAATTAAACAAAATACATTTAAAAACTTTTTTCTTTCCCTTAAAACATTAAAATTTGCTGAAACATTTGCAAGGGTTTACATTCTTCTCCCCCTAAACATATGCTTACATTATCTTCTTTTAGAAATATTGAACTATTGAGAACTTTACTGAAACATGCTGAAAATTTTGAAAACCTTTGTTGAAACACTGAAACATTGATGAAAAAGAATTCTTCTCCTTTTAAATGTGTGCTTAACCTCTTTGGTCTTTTTTCTCCTTTTTATCATCAATAAAAAAGGATGTGAAAAGTCATGCACTTAATTTTGTATGTCTCCCCCTTGATAGTTCAATTTCAGAAATTTCATGATACATAAATTTAAGTACAAGGATTCATACAAGCAATATTTGAATTAAAACTTAGAGAAGTCATTTTTGAATTGAAAATATTATGATACCATGGTTACATATCATAAAAGTGAATATTTCATTGAGTGAAAAGAACTTTCATACATAAGATTCCATAGCAAAGATAGACTTCAACAAAGAGTTTCATACATTGATACTATATCAGGAGTACATAAACAACAGAATACATTAAGTCCTAATCCAAACATTCTAATAAGAGTACATAGAGGACCTAGTACATTCTAATCAAACTAAAGAAACCTAAACTATTCCTCATTTGAGGATGATATATAGGAAGGCTGGGAAGAGGATCTAGCACCACGACCTCCAGCAAATGGACGATAGGATGCATAAGGTGGCCTGGAGCAAGGGTAGGCTGATGTGAAACCAGGCTGTGGAGGTAGCTGAAAGGGCTTGGAAGGTGGCTAAAAGGCAACAGGAGCAAGCTGATCACTGATCTTGGATACAAGATGATGGAGTAGGCCAATGGATGACTCTAATCTGTCAGACCTCCCACCAAATGACATGATCTGAGCTCTCAGCTGTCTCATCTCTTCAGCCATCCTAGCTATCTCCTCAGAATCATAACTAGATACAGTCCCGTGATCTCTCATCTCCTGCAACAGCAGCCTTTCATTCATAATGCTCATGTAGTGCTCTAGCCTTTTCAATCTCATCATCATCTGGGACAGGGTCTCATTTACTGTGAAAATGTGTGGTACCATTATAAACTCATCAGTAGAAGAGCTACTATCCCCTGAACTCCTGCTGAATAGAGCAGAGGTCACCTCCCTCACAATATATTGCAGTTGATCCTGACTAAGCTCAACTGAAGTCCTCTGTGGTGCAGTGGGTTCCTCAGGATACTGCTCAGAACTAGGTCCAGCTTCCTCACGTGATGATGATGATGGACCCTCAGCTGCCTTATCAACCTCATCCTCCCTACCTCTTCCTTCACAAACCTTCACAAACCCCATTCGGTGAAGTGAATGCTCATTATAGACATCCGAATGGTGCAGCTTGGTTGTCTCTTCACCCCTTAGTCTTACTCTATAATGCTTAAAGAAATGGCTGAGAAGCATATCATATGGAAGAGCAGTCTTAGCCCTGTTGACTGTCTCCTTCAGCATAGTCAGCATCAACTCTGCGAAATCAAAAGGGGTGTCACTGATAATGTGGTACATCAAACATAAATCTCTCTCAGTGACCAAATGAAAACTCCCAGTGCGAAGACTGAAGATCCTTGAAACTATATGATGGAAGAGCCTCATCTCAACATTCAGGGAGTTGGCAAGCACTCTGTCTATCCCCTCCCTATCATCAACACTAAGAATAGCCTCAATCCTGTGAGCTCTTCCCTCAGGAGAATTGTACCAAATCCCTCCAATAGAAACTCTCAGAACATTTCCTATGGTGGACCGTTCTAGCTCTATGTTTACACCCTTCACCACAGATGAGGCAGATATGAAATCAACAGAGAGGTTTTGGTAGAACTCTCTTACCAATCTCGGGTAGATGTGAACCTCAGTTTTGCACATGAAGGACCATCCCCTCTATTGAAGCATCCTCCCAATAGTGAAGCCTTCACGAGCAAGAAAGTCAAAATCAACCACCCGCCCATTGGAGATGGCTCTCGTGGACAAGGATTGGATCCCCAAGAATCGAGAGGAAGAGGGCAAGGCTGGGGTTTGTGCAGCTCTCTCGCGTGCATCCTCCGACTTCTCCTCTTGCCGCATGCAGGGGACCCTCACTCGTGGAACCATGGAGCTAGGGCACAAGATTGAGAGGGAAAAGAGGATCTAAAGAAGGTGGAGAGAGGGATTTTGGCTTGGGAGAAGAGATTGGAGAGCTTGAGGAAGAGATGGGAGAGTGGGAGAGGAAGTCGTTCGGTTTCTCTTATAAACCGAGCGACTGGGCCAGTTAGTCGGCTACCTGGCCGGCTAACTCAGGGAGAAATGACGCCTAGGGTCCAGAAACTTCAGGGATTTTTATGCAAAATAGTCTTCAGGGGTTATACATGTTATGAAATCATCTAGAGGGGTCAGTTGGGCTAATTATCATGATTTTTAATCATTAAAAACATGCCCAGAAAAAATTTGAAAAATCAATTTATCTAGCTAACTCATTTTAATAGGGGTCAAACATACCAAGTTCTCTTCTAATTTCATAAAATCTATTTTTATCAAGGGGTTTTGTGAAAATGTCAGCTATTTGCCTATCAGTGCTAACAAAATCAAGAATTATATCTCTATTTTGAACATGATATCTAATAAAATGATGTTTAATTTCAATGTGCTTAGTCCTAAAGTGCTGAATTGGATTTTTGGTTAAGTTTATGGTACTAGTATTACCATATTTTATGCAAATGTCTTTAAGTTTGATGCCATAATCCTCTAGTTATTGCTTAATCCACAAGATTTGAGCACAACAACTCCCAACAGCTATGTATTCGATCTCAGCTGTAAACAAAGCCCGTGAAGTTTGTTTCTTACTAAACCAGGAGATTAAGTTAACTCCTAGAAATTGACAAGTTTCACTAGTTGATTTTCTGTCAATTTTATAACTAACAAAATCAGAGTCAGAATAACCAATTAAATCAATAGAAGAGTGTTTATCATACCAAAGTCCAAGATTTTTAGTGCCATTTAAATATCTCAAAATTCTTTTTATAGCATTTAAATGTGCTTCCTTAGGATTGGCTTGAAATCTAGTACACAAGCATACACTAAATAAAATATCTGGTCTACTGACAGTTAAATAGAAAAGAGAACCTATCATACCTCTATAAAGCTTTAAATCTACATTTTTACCACTATCATTCATGTTAAGTTTGCATGAGGAGCTCATAGCGGTATCGACACATTTGGAATTCTCCATGCCAAACTTCTTTAGAATCTCTCTTGTATACTTGCTTTGGCTGATAAAGATTACATCTTTAGTTTGCTTAATTTGAAATTCAAGAAAATAGTTGAGTTCTCCTATCATGCTCATCTCGAACTCTCCCTGCATGAGCTTAGCAAAATCTTGACACAAGAGTTCATTAGTAGTATCGAAAATGATATCATCTACATAGATTTGCACAATCAGCATATCATCATTTTCTCTTTTTATAAATAATGTGGTATCTACATTTCCTCTAACAAAATTATTACTTATCAAGAACTTGCTCAATCTATCGTACCAAGCCCGGGGAGCTTGTTTCAAATCATATAAAGCTTTGTTCAATTTAAAAACATGGTTTGGATGTTCATGATTTTCAAATCCGGGTGGTTGTTCTACATACACTTCTTCAGCAATATATTCATTTAAAAATACACTTTTAACATCTATTTAAAATAATCTAAAATTTATAAAACATGCAAAAGCAAGTAATAATCTAATGGCTTATAATCTAGCAACAGGTGCAAAGGTTTTATCAAAATTAATGCCTTTCTCTTGATTATAACCTTTAGCTACCAATCTTGCCTTATTTCTAATAATGTTTCTATGCTCATCTAATTTATTTCCGAAAACCCATTTTGTTCCAATTATTGGATGATCTATGGGTCTACTAACTAAAGTTAATACATTATTTCTTTCAAATTGATTTAATTCTTCATACAGAGTATTTATCCAATCAGGATCATCTTTTGCTTCATCAAAATATTTAGGTTCAAGTTGTGAAAGAAAAGCTAAGTAATTGCATGCATCTCTATATAAAGATCTAGTTCTTACCCCTTGTGATGGACTACCAATGATAAGTTCTTTGGGGTGATTGTGAACATACCTCCACTCCTTTTTCAATTCCTGTGTACCTTGTGGTTCAGTTTGTTGAAGTGCTTAAATACTGTCTTCTTGATTGATTTAATCATTTGAGCCTTCTTTTTTCTTTAGTGTAATCTCTTGCACTCCCTCTTCAAGTAATCCTGCATCGTCAGCTACATCTTTCTTCTTTGATGGAAGATCATTAGTTTCATCGAATACAATATGAATAGATTCTTCTACCACTAAGGTTTTCGTATTAAAAACTTTATATGCTTTACTACTAGTAGAGTAACCAAGAAAAATTCCTTCATCAGATTTGGCATCAAATTTATCAAGATTAAATTTTCCATTGTTTAAAATAAAACATCGACATCCAAAAACATAAAAATATCCAATGTTTGGTTTTCTACCTTTCCAAAGTTCATAGGGTGTCTTTTTCAAAATGGGTCTTATCAAAATTCAGTTTAAAACATAGCATGCTGTATTAATTGCTTTAGCTCAAAAATATTTTAGGAGATTACTTTTACATAGCATGGTTTGGGCCATTTCTTCAAGAGTTCTATTCTTTCTTTCAACTATACCATTTTGTTGAGGGGTTTTAAGTACAAAAAAATTATGGTTGATTCCTTTTTTATTGCAAAAACTTTCAAAATTCTGATCAGGTATCTCAACTATCCTAGCTATCTCAGCTAGCTTCTTATTTATCAGGCATAAGGGAGCCTTACAAGCCACCAATTTTGAGTTTGACACACCCTACACAAGTTTCAATTAAGTTAAAACTCAAACAGCATACAAATAGATAAAGTTTCAGAATATACAGCTCCTCAATGAGCAAATGAAACAATAATAGCACTTTACAATTTTTGAAGGTCTCCTCCTTAGATGAGCTTCTTCTCTTTAAATGCTGAAGTTATGAGCACTTGAAGAAGCTTCTTGAGTTGTTAGTCGGAGCCTTGAATGAGCTTTAATGGCCTTCCAAGTTTTGCTACACACTTTCTCTTCAAATGGAAGAAGGCTGAATTTTCTCTTGATTTTTTTTCTCTTTTTTTCACTTTTAATCCTTCAAAAATACTCCAAAACTCTTGCTAATCCATCCCATTTACGTGTATTTATAGTCTATTGAGGGATTGAAACGTTAAACTAGCCATTTCTGACCATTGGAATGTCAAAACTAGCCGTTACTGTGCTTTCCCAAACGTTAGTCGGTATGATAGTCGACTACTCTGTGAGTTTTCACTGTCCAGGCCATAGTAGTCAACTATTTAGTCTACTAACCTGAGAATTCTCACTATTTGTGCCATAGTAGTCAGCTACTTAGTCGATTAACTTGAAAATCTTCACAGTCTGGCTACAGTAGTCGACTACTTAGTCGACTAACTTGAAAAATCTCACTGCTCATGCCATAGTAGTCGACTAACTCCTTCCAGGCTTCTGTAAAAACTTTTGAGGCTCAATTTCGACTTGTTAGCTTGCATGGGAGTCAGCTAATAGCTTCAAACTCTCTGATTCTTCCATTTTAAGTACCAGTAGCTGGCATAGAAGTTGACTAATGGCTTCAAAACTTGAAAACTCAATCCAAGGCCAAAAGAACTCATTGTATTGATGAAAGTAAGTGTCCTATCTCTCATGACTTAAACATTTCTCATTTAAAAACTTTCTAAACATTTAGATTTCACTTAATTGGAGCTTGAGACATTCTTCTTGGATCTTGATCCTTTACAAAAATTTCATTCTTGAACCATAAACTCATTTAGAAACTTGAAATTCATTTTGTTCATCTTGGTGACTCATATATGTCTGCATTGCATTGTAGTTCTTCACCAAACTCATTAATAACTTACTTAATTATTTTGTGATCATCAAAATCAATGCGAGGTCAATAGCCTCCTTTTCATCTCATTTTTTCTTAGTATTATGTATGATGTTCCATTAAGTAATAGGTCAAGAATTGTATGCCAATTTTTCTGACCATTCCTACTAATAAAAAATCCTTTTTATATTTTCTTTTTTTTTAGAATAATATGGGGTACCTTCCCTCATAACAAAAAAGTGTTTCTTATTTCTCTTTCATCTTTGAGAATTGAAGGACATGATTTAATTTGTACCAAGTTTGAAGGACCAATAACTACATAAAAGAGCCAATGCACAATACCTTAGACTCCCAAGCTGGGTAATCTGGAGGGTTGATAAGCTTAAGAGAGCCTTCCTATGGAAGGATAAGGATACCATCAGCAACTTTCATTGCTTATGAACTAGGAGAACATTTATAGAAATAAAAAGGAAGGGAGACTAGGCATTTATAACCTCAAGAATATAAACCTCGCACTGTTAGCCAAGTAGGCATAGAAGTTCTTAATTAGACTGAGGGATGACGGTGCTATTTGATTGAGACTTATTTCTAAAGCCTATGACTTAGAGATCGATTAGCTATGCAAAGGAGTCGAAGGCTATGGAGGGCGTCACCATCATAGAGGGATATATACAAGGACTTGGATGGGGCAAAATATCAAATTTTGTGAAAATTGTTAGGTTGCTCCAACCCCATTAACTTATTTCTCTGAAGACCCATATGGCTGGGCTTGTACAAAACACTCCTCGGTAGCCTCTAGTTGGAATGATAGAGCTCAGAGGCAGGTGCTACAACATCAGGGTCCCTCATCATTGTTGAAGTATATCCATTTGGAGCAGCTCTAGAGTTTGCTAGCCAACATTTGCATATCTCCTTCTTGGGATGTTCTAGCCTAGAAATCTCTCCTAGTGGCGTATTCAGTGTAGATTCCCTATAAAGTTTATAAATTAATATAGACTCATCTACCAATATTGTAGAGCAGTGTGGAAAGCATATGCTCCTGAAACAAATTACATACTAGGGACATCTTAGCCAAGAAAAGGCTGGAGTGTCAGCAATATGTGTGTGTTATGTAAAGATGCTGATGAATTAGTAGATCACTTGTACACTAGATGCTTGTTTTTTTAATCGATCCTAGTGGCCATAACAAGGGATCTTGGTTTGAGATAGCTACCTACCAACATCATTACTTTATGGTCAGAATGGAGAAGGAAGAAAGTTCTTAACAAATGAAGAAAAAGTTGGGATCAATTATCTTTGGCATTTATGTGGTATATCGGGCAAGAGAGAAACTTCAGGATTTTCCTTAAGAAGGCCTCCTCGCATCAATCCATTGTATAGTCATTTTTATCTTTAATAAAATATATTCATTGTCATACTTTATTTGATTTATGCTATCAATCTGGAGAAATACTCATAAGTGCTTGAAGCTAGATCTTCCTTTTCTTGCTTCTCCTCTAAATGATGTTTTAGATGAAAAAAATAGATGTTTATGAGGAGAAAAGAGGGGACATATTTTAATTATAATAAAACTCTAATAGGCCCTCTCATCATGAGTCATTGTTGGGCTCCATACCCATATAAATTACCAATCACATTACCCAACAGAAATGCACTCAAGTCTAGATCATAGGGATTATAAATATATCAATAGTGGGCTCATCCCTCTTATATCATTAAATTAAATTCGTTCAACCAGTTTTGCAAACTAAAATCACTAACAATTAATGATAGCTCATATATGAAAAATTTTTAATATTAAATCCAAGCAAGAATTGAGACATGGTGCCCTATCATCATCGGCTTTGTTTATTCTTGTTATTGATGTTGTAATATCCTAAACCTGAAAGTCTGAAAATTTCATTTTAAACATGTTTTTATTGTTAGTTTAGCCTTCTAATGTGAATGATTTGAGTAAAATCTTGAAAAGATGTGAAAGCTGAAATTTTAAAATTAATTTGAATTTCTCCCATGATCCTTCCAAAAAGTTAATAAAATCAGTTATTTGAGCTTGTAATTGAAGTTTTTGTAATGATTTCAATGTCTACTAATTGTTTTTGATCCTTGAGAGAGGTTGGAATAAAAATTTTGGAGGTTAAAATGCCCTAAAATGACCTTGGAAATAATTTTTAGGAAGTTAGTTGGCTCTAGAGCTAGCTAACTTATGTTTTAAGGAAGTTAGCTGGCTCTAGAGCTAGCTAATGTATGATTTTAGAACGTTAGCTGGCTCTAGAGCTGGCTAACGTATGGTTTTGAACAGTTTTCTTGAAAGTAGTCGACTCTAGAGTCGACTACTTGATAAAAACTTTCTGTAAAACTGATTTGGAACAGTTTTTAGCCACGGTAGTCGACTACTGTGGGAAATTCTTCTGTAAAAAGAGTTGGAAACTAATTTTATCCAAAGTAGTCGACTACTTAATTGACTTCTTTGGGAAATCTCTCTATAAAAGTAGTTTGGGATCAATTTTAGCCATAGTGTGGTCGACTACTGTGAGAAATTTCTCTGTGGAATTGGTAAGAGACCAATTTTCCTCTTGTTAGTCGACATTTTAGCCGACTAATGGGTTTAGTGAAAACTTCCCAGGAGGTCACCCATCGCTCATGGGTTGAGTGAAAACTTCCCAGGAGGTCACCCATCGCTCTCACCCAAGCATGCTTAACTTTAAGTTTTGATGAATAAAAATCTTTTATGAAATTAGTTTGAGACCCATATCACTCTCGTTAGCTAATACTTATGCTGTCTAATAGGTGGATACCCCTGTCGTTCAGATAACGAAATTTAGCTAGGGGCGTTAACGAAAATTAACGAGGGGCATAAGTAAAATTTGATAAAAAGTCATTTAAGAGTTTGATTAAGGGCAAAATGGAAAAAAGAATTGAAGGACAAAAATACTGGGCAGAGAGGAAGCCACATGGACTTTAAAAAGCGTGACTTAAGAGTGAAGAAGGGCAAAATGGAAATTTTTAAGGGTATTAAAAACCCACTATTCTTTCTTAGCCCTTAAGCCACCGTAAAAAGAAAGAGAAAAGAGGGAGAAAAGAGAAAAAAAAAGGAGAGGTTTAGCCGGCCGTGGGAAAGAAGAGAAAAAGAAAAAGAAAAGAAGAAGAAGAGAGGAAGAAGAGAAGAAGAGGAAGGGAAGGAAAAGAAAAAGGCTTGGTGGTTTAGCCATCTTTTCTAAGGTAAGCCCAAACTTTCCTAAACTAGATAATGATGTTAAAATCTCATGATTTAGAGGTAAATGAGGTGATAGCATGAATATATTGTAAATCTTTGAGTATGTTATGGATTGAGGAATATTATGCTAAAATGCTAAGGCATAGAGCATGCATGATAGTTTTATGAAAAGGCATAGAGCATGCATGATAGTTTTATGAAACCCTTGGTGCTTGTGACTCTAATAATGTATGTATGATGACTTAGGCCAAGAGATTGGTTCAAGGGAGCCAGAGCAAGGGAAATAGCAGCTATAGCAGTATACTATCAGCTAAGGTGAGTGGGTTCCTTATCTAGCTTTGTGAAATGTTTTATAATAATATAGTGATATTTTGCTACAAATTAGAGTGTATCATGCTAAGTATAGTACCTTCAGTAATCAAATATGGGAAATGAGAACTCGGTTATAATGGTATTATATTTTTAAAGCATGTTTTAAGCAAAGCATAAGTTTAAAGAATAAGCATGGATTTACAGCATCTTTTTAAAGCAAAGTAAGAGTTTCAGCAAAGCATGAGTTTTAGAAAAGAAAAGGAAACATGGGCTATAGCATGTTTCAGAGCAAAGTATAAGGTTTCATGAAAAGTATTACCTGGATAAAAACATATGTTTCAGTAAAGATGGAATTTACTTTTCAGATTTGTGTTTCAAAGTGATGCATAATGCATGGGCATACATGAATAGAAATGTTTCAAAGAAAGTATAGATGATTATATATTGAATTATAAACTTATATTTGAGTATTTTTACAGCATACAACATAAAGAGCATTGGGCCATCTATGGGGCTGATCACCTTGTAGACTATGCCATAGTATGAGCATTGTACACACTATTATAGCCGGCACCTCCTTGCGACTCGATCGTGCTATGATCCCGAGGCCAGGGGGAGTACAAGCTAGATCAGCCCAGTGGGGCAGATTGCAAGCAGCTCAGTGGGGCAAATCATAGCTCAGTAATGAGTTAGGTTACTATATATAGCCCAAGGGAGCTTAGCGATATTAGCCCATAGAGGAGGCAAGCATGAGGCCCAGGAAAAAGGGGCAAACTCACACTTGGGATGAACCGCACATGTGAGGGGTGCCATGTGGTGCGGAGATTCTCGGGGCTCAGTACACTCACCCATTGAGAGTACACCTATAGGAGGGCTACTGTAGGGATGTACCTTAGTGGTAGCACACCCAGTCCAGCATCATGAAATTTTATAATTGTGATATTTCTTCATTTAAGTTATATTATTGGAAGCATAAGCTAACTTATACGTTAACTTATTTCATTTATAAAGATTCATGTATCGATAGCAATATGTTATGTTGGTATTATTATGAGTTTTATAATATGGTTCTCAGCTTTTTCCCATTGTTAGATGGTTATCCAGTCACTGGGACTTAGGTCTCACCCCTCTATCGTTGACATTTTTGGATTTTAGATCAGAGATAGCAGGTTGACCTTGGAAAGCATGAAAGTGAATTGGATTGTTAATCATTGGATTGTATATGTATTTAAAATGGATATGGATGGATTTGTATGACTGTAACCCTATGATGTTTTTTGGACTTGGATGGATATGAGAAATGATTCTCATTGTAGAATAAATTTGTGAATATGATCTTGATGGTAGCATTGAGATAAGACTTTATTGCCTAAAATCATATGATGAATAGTGTAGAAATCTATTTTATTTGAGCAGAGTGAAATAAATTGTGAATGTTATGTTATAAACAGTATAAATGAAATGAGCAGGTCAAAGTTTTTAACAGGTACAGTATTTTAGTGCATGTAACTTATGATAATTAGATAAGGATCGCTGAAGCTTTATGGTGCTTAGCATAAAGATTAGCAGATCTTTACCTAATTTTTATAAGAAATCATGCTGTCGGGAAGGGGGCCCGACAAATGTGTCTGCCAAACTCCAAACAAGCTCTATTAGGTTGATTAAAAGAATTGGAAGCCACCAACACTTTTTTGTATACCAAAGGATATTTAGGTGATCACACCCTTTTGTTTTGTGATGGTAAGAAGACTAGCATCAATGCAGTGAAAGTTATCTTACTCCCTTTTGAGAATGCAGTGGAATTAAAGACTAATTTCAATAAAAGTTCAACTTTCTATTTTAGCATGGAGGGAAATGAAGGACATGCGGCCACTATGATGAATTGTAGAAAAGTTGAGATCCCCTTCACTTCCCTGGAATTAAGTGATAAAAAAAAAAAAAAGATCATGAGTTAGGATCACTCTTCCAAAGAAAATTTGTCTCAAGGCTTGCATCACAGTTGAGAATCTTAAGGTTTAATTGGATCCCAATTGAGCCAATTTGAAGTGGGTTTCGCTTAATTCCCAATTGAACCCATTTCTATTTGAGAACCTTAGGATCTAATTGAGTTCTGAATTGTGCCAATTTAGAATTGGTCCGATCCAATTGAAAATTTTAGTCTCCAATTGGATCTCGACCGAGTCAATAGGGACCGGGTCTGGCCCAATTGGGAATGGGTTTGAACCATTCCAAATTAGAAATGGATCCAATTGAGAATTAGACTGGATTCAATATAGTTAACTCAATCAAGGATACAATGGAACCTTAGATTTCCAATTAGCTCGATTGAAGATCCAATTGGACTCTTTCTTTTAAGTTATGATTTTTTTCTATTAAATTTATTTGCCCATGTAATGAAAAATATTTTATATGTAAATGTTAAAATAGGTAATATATTTTACACACACACACACGCACACACATATATATTAGTACATAAATATATAAATATATAATAAATTTATATCAAATTGATATTTTAAATATTATTATATTTTTATTAAATTTATGAGCACCCATGTAATTAGGAAATTTTTAATAAATATCTAAATATGCAATATATATTTGTATATATGGACATAAATGTATTAATATATAATATATTTATATTTTTTATATATAAATATATAATATATTCTTTATATATCACATTAAGGGGGAGTTGCCTCTAGAGTTCTTTGGATTAAAAAAGAAAGAAGTTAGTCAACACGCCATCCTTTAATGCTTGTTCTGTCTATCTATTTATCTTATATGGAGCAGTCAAGGTTTTTAATCTTACTAAATGGGAGTATTTTGATTTTGTATGGAACGAAACGCCCCACATCTCATCCTATCGCATCCCATCCCATCTCGATTGCTATCTCGATTGAGCATCCTGATATCTACATCGAACATATATTTTTATATTTTTATATAAATATATATTATCATATTTTTATATAAATATGTATTGTGATATTAAATTTATAATTTTATATTAAATATAATTTTTTTTACATATTTTTGGTATTCTAAAATTTCCCAACTTCTTAAATAAAATTTATGTCATATATAGGTTGTGCCAAATTTATTTGGTTGTGTCAAATTTATAAATATGATATATAAATTTTTATTTATATATAATAAATTTTTATATAGAAATTATTATATAAAATTTCTCAATTTCTTAAATGAAATTTATATTATATATAGGTTGTGCCAAATTTATAGTATTATAAATATTATATATAAATATATATATAATGTAATTTTATTTTTAAATATCTAATTGATTTATAAATATATATTTTTTATATACTCAGGTTTCAAAACCAAAAGCAGCCAAGCAAGAGTGAAGCTGTTCTCATCCATTATTTAATATGATCTGGGTTATCGGTCACGTGCCGTCAAAGACATGGCTGGAACTTCAACACGAATCCCAGATAAAATAAAATAAAATAATAGTGTACCGTTGGAGGTCCTTTTAGATTGTTATGTTCGGATAGAACTCGGTAAAAACTGAAAACGACGCAACCGGATGTTACACTGCAACTTTCAGTCCTCCCAGCCTCTTCTTTTAAGCCTCCGAAGGCGGAAGGGCATGACCCCTGCACTTGGATACTTCTAAGGTCCATTCTTTGCCAGGAATACTATTGACTACCATTGCAAATTAGCAATAATGGAGCAGCGCCAGCGCCAGCGCCAGCGCCAGCAGCATTTCCTCGTGGTGACCTACCCGGTCCAAGGCAACATCAACCCGGCTCTCCACCTCGCCAAGCGCCTCACCCGCACCACCGGCAGTCGCGTCACTTTCTCCACCGCCATCTCCGGCCACAGCCGCATGTTCCCTTCCTTGGCCAGACCCAACGAGGAAGTAGAAGACGGACTCCTCTCATACATCCCCTTCTCCGACGGCTACGACGATTTCTTCAAAGCCATCAGCGAGGTCAGCGACTACATGTCCAAGGTGAAGCTCGTCGGATCCAGATCTTTAGCCGCCCTTCTGGACGACCTCGCCGCACGTGGACGCCCCGTGTCTTGCATATTCTACACCATCCTCCTGTCGTGGGCTGTCGATGTGGCACGTGATCATGGCGTCCCCTCTGCCCTCTACTGGATCCAGCCTGCTACTGTTTTCGCCAGCTACTACCACTACTTCCATGACTACAACGAGCTCATCACCTCCCACAGTCACGACCCATCGTTCACTGTAAATTTTCCAGGGTTGCCGCCGCTCCAAATCGGTGACCTCCCATCTCTCTTCACGATCGCCAAATCCGATGATTCAATCCTTGCTGCTTTCAGAGAGATGTTTGAAACACTGGATCGGGAAGAGAAGATCTCGAAGCCAAGAATTCTGATGAACACCTTCGACGCATTAGAGAAGGATGCGATCAAGACCACTGATAGCATGGAACTCATCGCCATAGGGCCAGTGGTCCCATTCCTTCTCTTAGATGGCAAGGATTCAGAAGGCACCGTCTCGGATGTTGGTCTTTATAACTCGGATAGCAAGGGATACATGGAGTGGTTAGACTCGAAGGCGGAGAGGTCGGTTGTCTTCGTGTCGTTCGGAAGCATTTCGGTGTTAAAGAAGCAACAGTTGGAAGAGATTTTTTGGGGGCTAAAGGCGACCGGGAGGCCTCACCTGTGGGTGGTGCGGAAGGAGTACAGAGGGGAATTAGGTGTCGAGCTGGAGGACGGTGAGAAGGGGATGGTGGTGGAGTGGTGCTCTCAAGTGCAGGTGCTGTCCCACCCGTCGGTTGGGTGCTTCGTCACCCACTGCGGATGGAACTCGTCATTGGAGAGCATGGTGTGTGGGGTGCCGACGGTTGGGGTGCCACTGTTTATGGACCAGGGGATCAATGCTCGGCTGGCAGAGTTTTGGGGGACGGGGGTGAGGGGTGAGCTAATCAAAGAGGGAGTGCTGGAACGGAGGGAGCTGAGGAGGTGTTTGGAGGTGGTGATGGGAGAGGGAGAGAGAGGGGAGGAGATCAGGAGAAAGGCAAAGATGTGGAGGGACAAAGCACGGGAGGCAGTTCGTGAAGGCGGATCGTCCGATCGGAATCTCAGGAATTTTGTGGAGGACATCGCGAGCGACATATGAGGACCATGACGCTTGTCTCTATTATCTTCCTGTGAATTTGATAAATTTGAGTCCTTTACTATTAATAATTTTAATTTTATTTCTCCGAAAAAAAAAATTCTTAAAATTATTCACGGGATGGATGGAGAGAGAGAGAGAGAGATATATATATATAGATAGAGCAACGGTAATATAGTGTCACAGGATGAACAGAAACCTCGAAACCTCTCCCAGGGACTAGACGAGCGGCGGCTCTCCCGACTCCATCCCGCTGCCCCCACAAACACCTGATGCATCCGGAACAAACCAATGAATATTAGGCACAACTCTCTTTACGTTAATAACCAAATTAGGATAGAGATGGGAGCGTATCAAATAAATTTTTATTATTTATAAAATAATAAAAAATAAAATGAATCAGCTTAATTATATGATTAGATTGGTTTAATTCTCACTTTTACTTGGTATGAGAGTAATGTATAAGTGACCAAAAATAGCTAAGGATAAATAGGATAGAAGAGATAATTAAGATAAGAAGTTTTGGAAGGCTAAGTTAAAGAGGTTAGGTATAACTGAGTTATGAATTTTTATTTTAAGATTTTATTCTTATAAAAGTCATTTGCTTTTATATTTATAATATTTTATTTGAAACTACATATGAAAATTATTTAAAACTTTCAAAAACTTCCGTTTAGTTTTGAGAACCACAGGAAAAACTCCATCCAATTTTAAAATTGCCGAAAACAACCCATTAGTTGGCTAGCTCTATAGTTTTACTAATTACACTTTGATCTTCTTTCATATTCCTTTCGATCTAGATGCATTATGATAGCTAGATTTCATAATTTTTTAATATATTAATGTATTTTTTAATGAATTTAACGAACTATGACATTCTTTAATATAATTTTCTTATAGAATGGCATTCTTTAATATAATGGGGGTAAAGGATTTAATGCATTTAATGCATTATGATAGCCAAGCATGAAATTGGCTTTTGGTCTTTCAATCTATTCTTTTCATACTTTCGGTTTAGTTCTTTCATGCTTTCAATTTTTTTCATCCTTAGAGAGCATTTTTCAAGTACTCGCAAGGCCAATCTTTATAACTCCTATCCTAAGAGACTTTGTTCTACTGGGAATTATTGAGCATTTATCGAGCTAACTCAAGATTGGCTAAATCATAGAAGCCAACTTAAGAGATTTGATTTCTCTTCTTATGTTCCATGGAAGATCAGTAAAACACTTTAGCAGGACTTGAAGCTAACCTAAATTATGCACTGAGTTGACTCAAACTTGCATGGATATCACATGTCCCAAAGACTGACTTGTGAGACTTGACTTTTAAGGAATGATTCCTAACACCTCAACTGTAAGCATAGCTTGGTCGAGATCCCTTGAGCTATAAGTGCCAACTTATCAAAACTACCTAAAGCACTTTGTGATTTGAAAAAAACTCTTAAGTCATATGTAAACATAAAAAAAAAAAAGCAAAAGGAAAAGCTAACATACTTCGTAAATAAGCTTTTATTACTGGAGAAAGTTTTTACATAAGTTGGTTAGAAAGTTGGTTGCAAAAAGATAACCAAAGTCAAACTATGAAATAAAGAAAAGATGCCAACACTCCACATACAATGGCATTGATCAATCTCTTCCTTCTTCGTTTGAAGAGCTGACCTTGATTGTTTCAATGGCTAGGTATTTGGTTTCGGCAACAATGAGATCCTACTCCTTAGCTCTAGCTTGAGGAGAATCCTCCTTTATTATACTAAGGCCATCCAAGTCTTGGTCTAAGTAAAGTGCTTTCACATGCTTCCGATATTCTTCAAACCTACTAAGGTAAGATTTGGTGGCATAGTAAACCAATGCTTCTTTGAACTTTATGGAGCCTTTGAAGGTCTCGACCATCCAAGCATGTGCTTAGGTTAGCTCGTCCTTGAGCTCATCGCTCTCCTTCAGGATGGTGACCTCTTGCTCCAGGCCATCAATTGCCAACTACTTCTCGTTCAGTGCTTGATCTTCGACTATCAATTCTAACCTAAACTCATGTTAAAGGTCATCCAACTTCCTCTGCCGACCTTCGGATTCTTGCCATAATCTATCAAAGCTCTACTCTAAAGTGAGCCACTGACTTGCCACCTCGATCAGCCTCCCCACAAGGTGTTGTTTCCACTTTTTGGCTGAGGATAAGTTTAGTTTCCTTGACTTCGATTTGATCATGCCATTCATCGACCATGCCTTAAAGCTTGTTGATCTCCAAGTTCCTCTAGTCGAGCTGCTTTGATAGTGCATAGAAATAGTAAAGGATCAGCAAAATGATCAAGGATTTGGTTGCTACGAAACTAAAAGACTTAGATAAGAAAAAGAATAGAAGGTAAAAGATGCTCACCTCCTTGGCACGTTGAGCATATCTTATGATCAAGTCAGAGTTTGATTTAGTGGATACATTCACTTCATTTGCAGGCATGCACGCACCCTACAATAGCCTAAAGGCCATCCGCTCCTCTTGAATGAAGTTAAAAGGCTAAAAACTAGCCATCCACTCCACTTGAATGGAGTCAAAAGGATGAACACTCTGGTTCAAAATGTACCTCTCTGGCTTCAAGTAGTGGAGGGATGTTGCTATGAGATATGGGGAGCCTCAACTTTTGAGCTCGAAGGAGGAGCTATTGATACTTTCACCACTGCCTCTCTTATGGCAAAAGAGATCTCATTGTTAACCTGTTGTATTGCAGTTAGTTAGTTTGCAACATCAACCTTTAAAAATGAGGATGATTGATCGGTAGCTAGTTGTACTTTATCCATCTTATCCCCGATGTTGGCTTTCTTGTCATCATCTAAGTCAATGGGGCATGAAGGGTGACCATAGTAGGTCACTTTCTTCTTTTTTTATGGTCATAAAATCAAGGAATTTATGGCCAAAGATGTTCGGCTAGAAAAATTAATGAGGAGGGATGCCTTTTTCATGCGAAAAAAAAGCATATATTTTTTTTGTTATCAGTTGTAGTCAGTCTTATCTTTTATTTATAAAGATTAATGTCCTAATCTCACAAAACAAGATTATTTTGTTTATTTTATTGTTATTCTTTTATAATCAAGTAAGATCGTTTTAAGATTAATTTAGATAAAAATATTTATTGTATCATAGCTACTTTATAAACTTTATATGAATAATTATGCCATGGTGATGTTTTTTACAATAAATCACATCAATCAGCTGGTCCAAAAATGTCTGGGGCCACTTATGTTGCAGAGAGATGATAACGTTTGTACACTGCCAGGTCGAAACCAGCCATCATGCGCGTCATTGCGAGCATCACCATTTCTCGACCTGTAAATGGTACAAACGTTGCTGCGCGGCCGCGTTGCGAAGGCAAGGCACGGCAGCCGCAGGTGACACGCCTCTAGTTCAGGGAAGCTGGACGTCAGATTAAGCTCTCCCCGTCACCACAAACGTCACCCCTCCCTCCCCCCTCGCTCTATTAAAGCCGCAGCGACAGCTGGGCATACCGCATCCACAAACCATTCGATAATTTTCTCTCGTCCAAGAATCCTTCCAAAATTTTGCTAGTTCCTCGTCAGAAGCAGGAATGGAGCAACGCCAGCAGCATTTCCTTGTGGTGACCTACCCGGCCCAAGGCCATATTAACCCCTCTCTCCACCTCGCCAAGCGCCTCGCCCACACCACCGGCGGTCGCGTCACCTTCTCCACCGCCATCTCCGCTCACCGCCGCATGTTTCCGTCCTTGGCCAATCCCGACGAGGAAGTCGAAGACGGAGTCCTCTCATACATCCCCTACTCCGACGGCTACGACAATGGCTTCAAAGTCGACATCGACGGCGGGTTTGATGACTTTTTGTCCCAATTCAAGCTTGTCGGAACCAAAACTCTTTCCGGCATCGTCCGCGACCTCGCTGCACGTGACCGCCCCGTGAGTTGCATAATCTACACCATCCTCCTCTCATGGGCCGCCGATGTGGCGCGTGAACACGGCATCCCCTCTGCCCACTACTGGATCCAGCCAGCCACCGTCTTCGCCACCTACTACCACTACTTCCATGGCTATGCCGAGCTCATAATCTCCCATGGTCACGACCCAAAGTTTACGGTTGACCTACCAGGGCTGCCCCCACTCCAAATTCGTGACCTCCCGTCCTTCTTAACCAACACCAGTTCCAACGATCCCTACCACTCAATCCTTGTCGGTCTGAGAGAGATATTCGATACATTGGACCGGGAGGAAAAGAGCTCGAAGCCGAGAGTTCTGATCAACACCTTCGACGCACTGGAGGTGGATGCGATCAAGGCCGTCGGCAACATGGACCTCATCGCGATAGGCCCACTGCTTCCATCCCTTTCTTTTGATGGCAAGGATTCAAAAGACGGCGCCTCCGGTGGTGATCTTTTCAAGCCGGATCCGAAGGGATACATGAAGTGGCTGGATTCGAAGCCGGAGAAATCGGTGGTGTACGTGTCTTTTGGGAGCTTGTCGGTGATAAAGAAGCAGCAGTTGGAGGAAATCTTGCGGGGATTGAAGGAGAGCGGGAGGCCTTATCTTTGGGTGGTGCGGAAGGACAACAGAGAGGAAGGAGTTGAACTGGAGGACGGAGAGAATGGGATGGTGGTGGAATGGTGCTCCCAGGTTAAAGTGCTGTCCCACCCGTCGGTCGGCTGCTTCGTGACCCACTGCGGGTGGAACTCCACAATGGAGAGCTTGACATGCGGTGTGCCAACGATTGGGGTGCCGCAATGGACCGACCAAGGGACGAATGCAAGACTGATGGAGGCGTGGGGGACTGGGGTGAGAAGTGAGCTTGACAGCCAGGGACTGTTGGAGGGGAGCGAGTTGAGGAGGTGTTTGGAGTTGGTGATGGGGGAGGGAGAGTTTTTTAAAGGGATGGAAATTAGGAGAAAGGCAGAGATGTGGAGGGACAGAGCGCGAGAGGCCGCCATTGAAGGTGGATCATCTTATCGGAATTTCATGACTTTCGTGGAGGGGATCGCAAACGACAACTGAGGATGCCGGAAGTGTCTGAATTGAATTACTTTATCATGCAGCAAATTAGAGGCAATCTTCTTTTATTATTTTTATTATTATTTCGTGATACATAGACCACAGGATTGGATCTGCGTAAAAAAATAAAATATAAAATAAAATAAAATAAAGTAGGCGAGAGCTGCACCCGTCTTGTATGTTTGCATTTGAACTGTACTACGTATTTTAAATTGAATTGTGGCTATTTGTGTATTTTTGAATATTCATCAAGCAGTAGCAGAATCAGCACATGGCGAGACATTTGTTCCTTACGCTGTCACGTTCGACACACATATGATCGACTTTTGAAATGGACCCTCTAGTGTAGACAGAAGACGATCTGAACTCTCTTGCCATTGTAATTGACGCACAGATTATATATGCCTATGAACGGAATACAATTAATCACTATGTTCCCTATCTTAGTCTCCTGGATGATGAAGCAAATGCGTTAATTGTTGCAGGTAAAACAAGGAGAACTAACTACAATTTATGCACGAAATCAGCTATCTACGGTGCCCCAAACGATCACTCCCCGACTAATTCCCAAATTTCAACTGTATTGAAGCCACCAATTTTCACATCCACTCTGTCTTTATGATCTGGTTACAGAGGGTTGAGTTCTTGTAGGAGATTAGTTTTCCGAATAACATTGCCGTGTTTCCTCGAGCCTCCTGAAAATTGTGTAGCTAGAACAGGGCGAGATCTTGGAGGATAAGAAGTATATTTTCTAATTCTCCTGAAAAAAAAAAAAAAAAAAAACTTTACTCTTTCCCTTTTTTAAAATTTTTTTTTGAGTGAACAGAGATGCCCTGCTGTTTTATCAAAATCTGTCATGCCCCAAAATGCACTAATTCCCTAAAACTGGCTTTTAGAGGGTCCGCCATCCAACTGCATGCAATGGAAAAAAATTCTTAAATTGTGTTATTTGTGTTACCACTACCAACTTGATGCGGAATACGCTAGAAGCTCAGTGTTGTCATCAACTTCTTCCATGAGGCTAAGGGTTTGCCATCTGGCATGAGGATATTGGAACAATTTATGAAGCTGAAGTAATTTGCTAGAAATTTGGAATGCTATTTAGATCCATTATTAAAATTAAAGTTTTATTTCAGACTTGCTCTACATGAAGGATTTTGAGACTTGAAATTGCTATAAGTCAAGCAGTGCATGAAAAATTTGAAGGGGAACTTCTCTCTAATCCCTGTATCCATCGTGCATGGCAGGCAAATTTGAAATCACAAATAGACTGAGATAGCACAAGGGATTGTACCACAAAGTAGCGATCCCTTAGTGCATCCAAAAAGATTGGTAGGACCTTATAACATTGGTCTTCTATGAGCAACTTAGGAATATCAAATGTGTGTCCCAGGCATGATAACCTAACGCAAGGAGGTCCAATATCAATACGACATCAACACACAGGGACAGGGTCCAGCCAAGGGAGGGATTGTTAGGATAGGGTCCAGCCTCATTTGGCTTCCTCCCGGTTTGTTTGACCCATGTCTCTCTCCCCTGTCGAAGGCGCGATAGGTATTGGGATTAAAAAAGAACAAAAAATAGTCCTAAATTGTCGAAGGCGCAGTGGGTATTATGATTAAAAAAAGTCGTGAATGCTGTTTCGTCGCGCATGCTGAAGCGTGTGATTGCAACGTACAAGAAATGGGAGGAGAAACGTGATGAATTATTTTCTAGTCTTTGAAATTTATTGGGTTACGTGCATGGGTATCCAAATGGACTCGACTTACCTGCAGTAGGAATAAAGAAAGTAGACTGCTTCTACTATGGCTTTCTAAACAACCTATGATGGTTCAAAGTTTTTGCCTTGTTGTAGCGTGGTTGAAGAATCATAGTAGAATTCGAAGTTCTCCTTTCTTTATTGTTATTTCAGATGAGGTCCAGTAGAGACTATAATCATGTATATAATCCAACAATATTCAAAGTGCATGATTAACATATTATTATATTTTTCCTCCCGTCTCGTGATTCCTTTCTTTCATCCGTTGACGTGGACATTTCTCCTATGTTGATCTATTTTCTACTTTATATTTACGTGATAGCCTTGGATATCCTGGGCATTTCACGTTAAAGTGGCAAGTGTGACAGGTTTGTCTTCTATTTCTTGGTTGGGTCTGAGTAATCAAGGACTGGAACGTGCAGCAGAGAACGGAGATGGAGGTGAAGAACGTGGCAAGAGCAGGAGTGGCCAGGGCTAGAAGCCTGGCGAGGTGGAGGGAAGGGTTGATGTGGCCTTGACGAGGGGAGGTGACCACCAAGCAGTGCTGCTGCAGTTGTTGCACTCGTCCAACTTTGAAACTTGCTGCTGCCATGCTGACGATCGATGGGTTCGAGCACTGCGCTGTCGCTTTTGCGGAGGAAACGAGAGCAAGTAGACAAAATTATGTGGACGTAACCGCGGACGTCACTCGGGGAAGTATGCCACTCGATATTGTCTTTGTCATCGACGATTTATCGATGTGGAAACCTTTTCTTCCACGCGTAAAATTTGCAGCCGGTAAACTGGCCAACCACGGCTCGGACGAGCATCGAATGTATACATCATCCAACAGCTCGAGGCGGCGGTTGAAGGAAACGATAAGAATATTTCGTAGAGAAGGTAATTAGGATAAGCTAGATATTGTATTTTTAATTTTTTATCTTTTAAATTATGAAAGTATATATATATATACATATACACATACATATACATATGATCTTTTATCATTACAAAGTAATTCTTTGTCTATCAAAAATAAATACATATTGTTGCAAGTTCCTACGCAACTAATTAGTTTCGAGGTGATGTTTGGTTTTTCCAAAAATATCTTCTTTTAAAGTCTCCTTGAAAAGATGTCAAGTTTAATTCCAGCACACCCCCCTCTCCTTTAAATTTGATTCTTAATGACTCCAAGCATGCTTCTTAACCTTTTGAACTTTTCTACCTTGAGTGATTTTATGAAGATATCAACTATCTGATCTTTTGTTGGAATGTGGAGAAGTTGTACTTTTTTATCTTTGATACAATCTCGAATGAAGTGAAATCTTGTATCGATATGCTTACTTCGATCATGGAAGACTAGATTTTTGGTAAGTTGTATAGCTGATTTGTTATCAACAAAAATGTTGGTTGGCTTTCCTTATAAAATCTTCATTTTTTGTAGAAGTCTTTGAAGCCATAGTGCATGACAAATACAATTTACTACTGCAACATGCTCCGCTTTACAAGATAAAAGTGTAACAATTTGTTGCTTCTTTGAAGACCATGTAAATGCCGCACCTCCAATATAAAAAGCAAATCCAATTATACTTTTTCTATCATCAATATCTCTAGCCCAAATGCTATTATAAAATCCAACTAACTTTATTGAGTAAGTAGATGAATAAAAGATACCATAATCTTGTATACCTTTGATATATTGAAGGATTCTTTTTGCGGTGATTAAATGTTTCATTCTTGGCTTCTCCATGTAATGATTTATAACTCCAATACTATAAGTAATATTCGACCTTGTATTTGTGAGATATCTTAAGCTTTCAACTAAACTTTTATAATATGTTGTATTGACAAGATCTCCTTCTCCTTCTTTACTCAATTTAGTGTTGTATTCAATTGGGGTGTTGCTAGAATTACAATTCTCCATCTTGAATTTCTCTAAAATTTCCTTTGCATATTTGCTTTGTAAAATGAATATGCCTTCATTTGATTGGTTGACTTCAATAACCAAAAAGTAAGACATTAAGCCAAGATCCGTCATCTCAAATTCTTTGATTATTGAAGTCTTGAAAACTTCAATCATTGCAAGACTATTTCCTATAAATATCAAATTATCCACATATAGACAAACAAACAGATCATTACCAATATTATTAGTCTTTACATAAAGAGAATGTTTAAGAAGGCATTTTCGAAAACCATTTTCATCTAAATACTTGTCAATCCTTGTATTCCAAGCTCGTGGAGCTTGTTTCAATCCATAAAGAGCTCTTTTGAGTTTGTAGACTTTGTCTTCTTGTCCTTTTTGAATGAAACCCAAAGGTTGTTCTGCATAAACTTCTTCATTCAAATGGCCATTCAAAAAGGCTGATTTCACGTCTATTTGAAAAAATTTTCATTTCTTTTGAGCTGCTAAGGAAATAAGAAGGTGTACCATTTCCATTCGAACAACAGAAGAAAAAACTTCATCATAGTCAACACCATATTGTTGTTTGTAGCCTTTCACTACCAAGTGGGCTTTGTGCTTTTCTATTTCTCCGCTTGCATTTGTCTTTGTCTTATACACCCATTTGACTCTAATGGCTTGATAACCTTGGGGAAGATTTGTGAGTTCCTAAGTGTCATTTTTCTCAATTGATGAAATTTCTTCATGCATGGCATTTCTCCATTTTTCTTCTTTATTTGCTTCATGGAACTTAATTGGATCACAACCTGTAAAAAGACAAAGCATAGTATAATCATTAGCACCAAGGCGCCTTGTGACGTCAAGCAACTCTTGGACACTCTGAGTTTTGTGTACTCTTTTTGAGAATAAGCTACTTGAACTTTCTTGTGGAGATAGATGTCTTGGACTTTATTGTCGGGTTAATAAAATTTCTTCTTGATGCTGTGACTCTTCTTCTTCTTTAATATATGTTTCATTTTCTTGCATTTTATTGTTATCTTGTCAACTCCATATTTGCTTTTCATCAAATTCAACATCTCTTGAAAAAAATTACTTTCTTTGTAATAGGATTATACAACTTATAGCTACTTAAATTTTCAGCAGCCTAAAAGAATGCACTTTTCTCCTTTGTCATCAAGTTTGATCTTTTTCTCATCAAGTAGTTTGACATAAGCAATACTTCCAAAGAGGCGAAGATGATCAACCTTAGGCTTGTAGGAACTCCATGCTTGCTCAGGTGTCATATCGTGAAGCCTTTTCGAGGGAAATCTGCTTAACAAATAAACTGCATAAGCAATTGCTTCTCTCCAAAATTCTCTAGGCACATTTTTATCTTTCAACATACATCGAACCATATTTAAAATAGTTTGATTTTACATTTTTTCTTGGACATTTTCAGCCAAGGCATTCCTCTTACTATATTCTTGCTAAACAAAAGTTTTAATCCATTAAAGTTTAAGTGTCCATATCTAAGATGCCATAGAGTAGAGTCATCAAGAATTTATGCCATCATACAAGAGGAAGCATCAACATGCAAACTCAACTCAAATATTCTATTTTTTGACATAAGAACATGTGCAATGAGAGTATTGTTGTTGTCTCTAATAGAAAGATCCAATTCTTTCATATGAATGTCATAGCCTTTTTCAAGCAATTGGCTCAAACTAAGAATGTTATTTTTAATGTCTGGAACATAATAGACATCTGAAATAAAATTTTGAGTACCATCTTTAAGCTTGATAAAGATTTTACTTTTCTTTTCAATCGGTCTTTTAAAGAAGACACCAAAAGCACTGAGCCTTTGAAGCTTTCATTCATCTTAAAACATGTCCTTTATCCCACACATATGATTGCTAGCACCTGTATCTAGGTACCAAGTACTTCTTTTGACAACACTAGTAATATTATTGTAGGCTAAAAGCAGAGTTACTTCTTCTTCTTATTCTTTTGTAAAATGAATTTTCTCATCAACATAATTAGCATCATCTTTGCACTAACAATCTTTAACTTAATGCCTATATTTTTTACAAATAAAATATTGTAGTGCTTGTTGTCCATACCTTCCTTTTCCTTTAAGATTAAAAAATCTTCCTCTACCACGACCTCGGACATGGAAGTCTCTTGTGTCTCCTTAACTTCGTTGTGGTTGATCTTGATGAAATCTTCCACCTCTGCCTCTTCTTCCATGGCCTCGATCACAGAAACTTGTTTTATCTTTTGAATCACCTTTCTCTTGTAGTGTGAGGTTTGTTTGAAGTACTTGCTCGATGGATTTCTCCTCCATCATCTTAGAAAGCTTTTGTTCATGTGCTTGTAGAGAGCCATGAGTTGCTCTATAGTCATCTCCTCTAATTCCTTTGATTCTTCAATGGCTACAATAAAGAAATCAAATTTTGCATCTAAAGAGCGCAAAATTTTCTCCATGATTCGAACATTAGTAATTTCTTCACCATTTCTTTTCAATTGATTGACTATAGATATTATTCTTGAAAAATAATTAGAAATTGATTCCCTAGTTATCATTTTGAAAGATTCAAATTCAAGCTTCAAAGATTATAGCCAAATTTTTTTCACCTTTTCTGCTCCTTTATATGCCTTATGTAATGTCCCATGCCTTTTTTTATGTTGTGGCTTCGGCAATAATCTCGAATGTGCCTTCGTCTATACTTTGATAGAGTGTGTAGAAGGCCTTTTTGTCTTTCTTTTTTGACTCCTTATTTTGCTTCCTTTACTCTTGTGTGAGTGTTGCTTCATCTTCGGCCGACTCCATGTAGTTGTCTTCTACAAGATCCCAAACATCAAGAGATCCAAACAAAGTCTTCATTTGGATATACCAGTTGTCTTAGTTATCTTTGGTGAGTTTGGGTATTTGGGATTGAACGAAGTTCATGGAAGTTATGGATCTTTTTTGTGGCTCTAATACCAGATTTTGAAAGAAATCATAAGAATATTTTGTAGAGAAGGTAATAGGACAAGCTAATAGATATTGTATTTTTGATTTCTTTTGTCTTCTAAATTGTGAAAGGATACATGGCATTTTATCATTACAAAGTGACTTTTTGTCTATCAGAAATAAATACATATTGCTTAGTTCAAAGTACATAATAACAGTAGCAAATTCATATACAACTAAATAGTTTCGAAGTGATATTTAGTTTTTTCAAAAGTGACTTCTTTCAAAGTGACTCTTTAAATGTCAAGCTTAATTCTAACTGCGCTTTTCCCGGTGTCTTCATCTCAGGAAACATCGAACGTCACTTAGAGCCTAACCTCTGATCCATTTTTTCTATTATCGATCCAGAGGTTGCTCGTGTAACATGAATTAATTAATTCATAAGAAAAGTTTCTACTTACTATATAAATAAATTAATTAAAAAAAATGAAAAGCAAAGGACGTGATGCACAAGTTCGAGGGGATGGAGATCCTGTGTATGTTGCTCTTGGTCCCAATCGATCCATCCAACTCCTTAATTAATTAAGGATGGATTGAGATTTTATAAATTTAAATTAGTATTGGTTCAAAACTCTAAATCAGAGATTCAAACCTACGCAACTTCAACACAGCGCTAATTTATAGTTGGTGGTGAAAATCCGGTTGTAAACCATGTAAAAATTTAAGGAATATACATCTGAAATTTAAAATACCAAATAAATATTAAATTTAATCATCATATCTGTTTGTGCTAATTTTAATTTATTCAAAAGCTTCAAATAATACTGTAATCATGAGAGCACTCATTAAAAGTGCTGCAGCGTAGTTCTTTCTTCTTTTACCCTCCAACAAGCAGTGTTTCTAAACATGAAAAAATTGATTGTAAATCTGAGGAGATGAGAAGAAGCTTAGCATAGTTATGTTGAAATTCTAATAGATTTTTGCATCATGAGTCACTATTAAGCTTTGAATTTACATAAATCATCAATCTTATCATCTAATAGAGGCGTGCATAAGCCAAAATCATATGCATCACATATATCAATAATAGTCTCATCCCATATGTATCATTAAACCAATCATATTCTGCTAGTTTTACAAATTAGCTAACATTCTCTCACTTGAGCAATATTAATTATATTTATTTAAATTTTATAAATATTTGTTTATTTGAAAACAATACTCTAGCTAAACAACTAAATTTTAATATTATCATAATCTTAAAAATATTTGGCCATCTGATACAACACTTTAAAAAAAAAAAAAAAATTCTATGAAAGCTATCAACATCGAATCATGATGATCGTTATATCTCTTATTGATATAGGATCAATCTATAGTTACAAGTGTCAATAACCTTCACTAACATAGATCATGATGTGGTAGTGTGACAAGAAAATAATACACCATATATGACTCCAAAAGTGCTATTCTCATTATCGGTCCTCTAAATGATTTCTTATCAAACCATATGCTTTAATAAGAAATTAGAGAAATCCTAAATAATATTCATAATATGTCAGCAATATGTGCGTATTATGTGAGAATGCTGATGTATCAGTAGATCACTTGTTCACTAGACACTCATTTTTTTTAATCGATCCTAATAGCCATGATAAGGGATCTTGGTTTGAAATGGCTACCTACGAACATTATTATTTTATGGTCGGAATGGAGAAAAAAGAAAATTCTTAGTAAATGAAGAAAAAGTTGGAAATTTTTCTTAAGAAAGCCCTCCGCTATGAGTCCATTGTATAGCCATTTCTACCTTTAATATGTGGGATAACCTTTGACCTAATAGATTTAGGGAGTCTCACCAACCTTTTTGTAATCTTCTTCTTTTTACCCCTTAATTTATCTCTCTGATCTTGCAACTACTACTTCATTAATAATATATTTTAATAAATTCTTTTTGTTAAAAAAAAAAAAAGGCCAAGGCGCAATACATCGGTGGGAAACCTCAAAATATTGTCCTCTAGTTTGATAGAGGTATCTTTCTCTAGGTCAGAAACATATGGTTCACTCGATCTGATCTACGATAGGGTTCCCCGGATATGTGGGGCACCCAATCAGCCATTAGGAGTATGGCTCCAAATTGCGAAAAGATAGGTGTCAATCTACCCTGCCAAGTTGCCGGGACCTCATCATCGATTTTCCAGCGTCTATAGTGACGTTCACTTCCGCTTTCGATGTGGAAAGCGATAAATAGAGTGATGTAGAAAATTATATGCAGGAAACTACACAAGCTTGATCCATTTGAACCACAGCTGTTTGTTGCACTTAGGCTTTGCAACCCTTTTGATCACCTCATTCTTCTACTTGTAGGAACTTACTTACATGCAGAAAACTACGAAAGTGGGTTCAAGTTGATGGAGGTCGATGAAATATTCTCTGCCATAAAATCGAAGTTCTGAACATAGGCCAAGAGCTTCACCACACCGAGGATGAGGCCTGAGATGGCACTCTCCGTGGAGCGAATCGTCTTCCTGAGTGTTTCAGCGATGTCCTTGAGTGGGTAAGTAGAGGTCCCATGCACCATCATTCATTGCATCAAAGACATTATGGTACCCATGACTGGCATATTACTTGCAGAGAATGATAAAGCAAGCCATACTGTCATTGGAGATGGTTGGGTCAGGGCATTTCCCTCAGCTTACTGGCCCCAGCTGCTCATCGATATCCTTGACCGAGTTCTTATATCAGACAACTGAGTGCAGCGCAACATACCAAGGGTGCCATGCGTGCTTGGTCCTTAAAACTAGGCTTAGGAGGAATGTGTTCTGTTGAAGTGGTCTTGCTTCATCATCGAGTACACCTTATGGACAGGCCTTCTTTGAAAGATGTGTATCGAGTGGAAATTATGTTTACATGGAGTGTCGATTTCTCGTCTGATTTTAATTGCAGAATGACAGTGACATGTCATGCAATGTCATGTCTTTTATTAGTGAAGAAAGAGATCTTGTGGACCATTGGAGAATCGATGACATAGAAACAGATCTGTTATGGTGTTCCTTTGTTGTTCTCTTTAAGTGTTTGCCATATGAGTGGTTTGGTTGCAGACTTGAACCTATAAGCTCAGTCTAATCTATTTGAAAGAGGCTTCTAACTACCGGTGTTCAAAAGAGAAGCTTTCCAAAACCACGCAGAGATTAAAATTCGTCCAAGCAGCCAAGTGGACAGTGGATCTTGGGTTGTTAACTTGTTTAAAAAGGCAACAGGAAATGCAGAATTGTGGGCTTGGACTGAAAACGTTAACTGAGGAGTCTCAGTGAGCCAGCCCAGTGATCTGTCCTACAGAGATTTCAGGATGTGGCCCATAGTTTCAGCCCCCATAAACTCGGTAGAATAAGTTGTCCATGTTCACCATGATGCCTGAATGACTTCATAATTCTGTAAATATTAGGGTCATTCTTGTCTAAGACGCCCAAACAAAAGGGTCATTCTATACAGCTGTACGTACAGTTTAGATATTTGGCAGGAAGCTGGGCTAATGGCTCGTCCATGGCCAGCCCAGGTAAATTGGATTGTAATAACTACAGACAGCCCATGGCAAGTACCAACTTCACTCTGTAACATTTAGAAGAAGTAGGTGAGTGAGAAAGCTAAATACCAAGCTCAACTTGTTGTTGGCCGTTAATTGTGTGGACATATATTAGGGGATCCTGTACCAAAACCCAGGGATGTTTCCAACCTCTAAACCTGTTTGTTGAAACCTTCTCCTTGTAAGTAAGGATACAAATCGTCGAACTTGTAGAGAGAATTTTTTTAGCTGTTCTGGAATCACCAATATTTGCTCTGGTATAAACAACTCCCTTGCTTAGAAGCTTCGCCAGTTCTGGCACCCCATCTTTGATTCTCTGCCATCCCTTAGAGCGGAGGCATTTGACAGACAGAAGAGGGTCTCGGTTACAAGAAATTGTGAAAGCCTCTTAGAGAAGGGTGAAGGCTGTGGAAATGATCGTGGTATTATCTCCCGTATTTACACGCTAGATTTACCGGGGCTTACTAAGTTAGGGTTTGCGTAGCCAAATTTTGTAAATTTTTTCCCCTTCTGCCTTAATTATAGTTCGCTCCATTTTCTTGCATTTTCTTGGGGCATATTAATTTTCTTACATTTTTTAGTTTTAATAATTACTATCCTTTTCAAACAAATTATGCTTCTCATCTTATTTCTTGAGCAAACTTAACTAATGGTAAGATAATTCCTACTTCTCTTAAATAAAATATTAAATTTACTCCTCTTGATGATACATCCCTGAATGATGCTACTCTATACGGATGGTTGGTTGGAAGTCTTATTTATTTTACGATTACTTACTCAAATATATATATATATATATATGTTGTTCATCTTATTAGATAGTTTTTTTTAGCTCTACACGCTATTCACTATGCCATGATACTCCGTTTTCTTCACTATATTAAGGTAGGCCTAAGTCGGGCCATGGGCCAAATTTTACTATTTTCGAGCTGCATTTGGGTTCAATACTAAGTTTCATTTGCAAAATGCAAAGCATTGGCCTAACCTGTGCTCAGGCCAAACCTAAGCCCAATTCAAGCCTGGTTACTAGGTATGAACCAAACCTACTTATTAAGCCCATTGTTCCGTATCTAGCTCTATTTTTCTTTTCTTTTTTTATTTAACCATTCGTGGCCCTTCTAGACTCCTCTTCTTCAACCCAGTGACCTCCCCTTCTCTCCTCTCCCTTAACCATCTCCCTTGCCCTCCACCTCCCACAACATCCGCATCATTGCTGGTTGTGGTCACTCTCAGGGCCACCGAATTGGTTGTCAGAGTTGAATCGAATAGAGATGACAGCAAACGGAGTTCATAAGAGGTCGTTAATGAAGATGGGGGTGGATTCATCCTTTAAATAAGCCTTAATTCCTCGACCTCCTCTTTATCTCCACTGCTGAGCTTGGGGACACGAGGATTGAGGTTCTGACAGGAGGGTTTTGGAGCGAAAAAATGAAGATAAAAATATTCATTTGTCAACACCTGTGATCGTTTTACCAGAAGCTGAAGAACATTATCTCCTCCAAGATCGTAGAAAAGAGAGTAGAGGGCTATGCAATCTTAAGCTTTGCCTTCCACTTAGCCTTTGCTTTCCCTCTAACACCACCCTCAAAAGTGCATGACCTCTCTTAGCATGGCCTTAGGTGGCACCACCCTTTGTGTATATATATATATATGATTAGTATGTGAACTAGGATGAGAGGTATAGGATATTATGAAAAAGTTAGATAGATTTTAGTAATATATTTGAAAATATCATAATACAAAAGAATATACGTAATTAACATTAGAAACATATTTCAATGTATAAAAGAATATAGATAAATTATTTTTTTTTATTTAAATATTATATAGATAACACTTATTCGAAAAATTATAGATTTTTGAATAATTTTAATTCCTGTCAAATAACGAGCTTCAAAAGTTTTATGTTTGAACTTTGAAAGGTATGTCTCAACTATTTGAAATAAATCATTTTAATTAATAGTACTCACTTTATTATTTATTTAACAAAAATTATATGCTTAAGCCTTATGTAACATCACTTTTGTTTTTTTTAAAAAAAAAGAAAATTCAACTAAGAACAATGGTTGTCATTTTTTTATTTTGAAATATTAAAAAATTCCATCCTACTTCCTTCAATTTGTAAAAGCTAGAAATCAAGTTTTTAAAACTTTTAACAAATAAAACTATTTTAAACCATCATTATCGCCATTATTGGGGCTACTAAAGTTATCCTTATCAAGCATTCTCGTTGGTTATTGGCTATCGTTATTATTACTATCACCACAACCATCAACACTTCCATCATTACGATCATAAAATATAATTTAAGTTACTTAAAAAGAGATTTTTAATCTTCACAAAAATAATTTAAAATTTGAAAATAGGTGCAACATTAGAAGATTAGGCAAATGGCATTTAGTTTAAACAAAAAAAAAAAAAAGAAGAAGAAAGGTTGAGAGAATCATTTTTATAATAATTGGATCTTGTCATCGATAAAGGGCATGCCTTTTGATTCATATACCGAATAATAGTTGAATTATGACATGAGAACATCTGATGACGAACAAGTGTATCATTAGGATTATAAATGAATCAAATCAGGTTGAATCATAGTTAATTCTGATCCATCTTAAGTTTATATTTGGATTATGATTTTAAATTCCGAAACAATCCATTTATTGACCAAATTGGATCAGATCAAGTTTATGAAAAGAATTTTACTATTTTAGATTCAATTGATCATTTGGGTTTATTTGAAGACAAGTATAACCTAAATTTAACCAAAAAAATTTAGAAGAGATTGAATCGAGTCGTATTTGCATCTAAATAAGCATATAATTATTATTGTACAATTAAAATCTAATAATTAATGATCAAATATAGTTCATTAAAAAATTTAAATAAAATTAAAAAGACTCAATTTAAACTTAAATTTTTATTTAAAAACTTACAATTCTATTTAAGTAAATTATCATCCTTAAATTTATGCATTAGAATATTTATTAAATATTTATTGACATACTTAAATACATTATAAATAAGAATTTATAAAATAAATATTTTAATATAATTAAAAGAAAAAAGATGAGAGGATATAAAAATTAATTTAAATAAGATTTTATTTAATAAATTAATAAAAATAATTAGAATGAAAAAAAAATAAAATTTATATAATTAATATTTATGTGCAATCGAAATAGATTTGCGGTAGGTTTAAAAAAAAAAAAATTCAATTCAATTCAATTCAATTTTCAATCACATTCAAACTCATTATTTTTTAAGTATTGGATTGGGATTGATTGCGATCAGGTGGGCAGCCTTAGCTACAGTGAGAGCAGGTGAACCTAAAACTCTGTGCAACTTGGATGCCGTCGGAGCCGATGTCATCTGGAAACCGACGATAGTAACAGTCTTCACGCCAGCAGATATTCCGCATACGATTTATCTGCGATAACCAATCTCTTCCGCCCATTCTTGCTAGCGGGACAGTCCCGACGGCAGATGATGAAGTCGCATAAAGGATCCAGGCCAGAAAGTTTCTCTCTGTTCTCGTTGCACGGAGAGGCATCCGATCGAACGACAGCTGCTGACCAACAACATGTGGGACCGACGGCAAGTCCAATTAATTCTAGGTTTGTTAAAATCAATTAAGAAGGAGCGCACGGATCGGACGGCCATGAATCCGCAACACCCTGAGATAAAGGGCCCCACCATTCCAGCGGACGAATGGACGACCGGATCGGCTCATCTGTCCAGCAGAAAAAAGATCAGATGTCCATCTCCTCAATCCTGCCACGTCATTTCGCCCCGCGATATAATTGTTATGTGTCGAACTCTCGGACGCGAACAAGGCTCATTTGCTGCGGTAACGCACGTGGCTTTATTTAAACGTTAATTTGGGAGTTAACAAATAGCTCTTGGGGTGATTAGTTAAAGTACTAGCCAGTCGTTGCGTCCGCCCTCGCGTGCGGTAAACGGTAGGAGGGGGCCCTCTCCAACGGCTGAGACGTCCTCTCGGACAGCTTTTTCGAACTTCAAATCCACACGCTCTCTCTCTCTCTCTCTCTCTCGTCTTCGAGACCTAAAACATCTCAATTCCCAAACCCTCGCTTCTCCCTCCTTTGTATCCACCTCCCACTCCGGATTCGTTCGTTTCCTCGGCGGAATTCAGCGTCAAGAATGTCGATCTTGGAGCTGCTGCGAGCTTATCTTGGATCGATTGGTCGTTTCTTCGTCATTGCTGGCGTTTGATCTCTCTCCCTACTTCTACTTCTTTGGTTGTTGTTAGATCGGAGTAAAAGATAGGAATTGGTTTGATCTGTTCTTGGTATTATGATCGGCAAGAATCTGTAGACTTCGCGGTTGATAAGCCTGTTTCCTGGAGTTCTGGGCTTCTTCTCGTCGCCTAGAGTTTGCGAGAAGCGGAAGAATAAGAATTCTTCCTGGGTGAAGCTGAGGACCGTTGGATCCTTCTCTCCACATTCTTGACCTCCACGAACCTTGAAAGGAGTAATGGTTCTTGATCCTTTCTAATGTTTTCTTTTCTTGGATTTGGGTTGGAATGCGCTAGAGATTGGGCGGAGATGTCTCTTTCTCTAAATCTTGGTTCCGAAGCAGTTGGAGAGTAATCGCACAGCGGGAAGGGGATTAAGATGGAGGAACGCGGTAACAGAGGGGATTTACATGTGAACTTGGTGAGGCAGCTCTCGGTCCGAACATCTGGGACCCTGAGATCATCCTTGCCTGGGAGATCTAGTGCAAGAAACACCCCTTCGTTCCGGCGGTTGAATTCCAGCAGAACTTCCCGAAGGCAACCGAGGTCCACATCGGGCAAGTTCCCATGGATTCGAGGCAACAGTGTGATGCTTTTTTTAATTCTCATAACTCTATGGGCCTATATAGGCTTTCAAGTGCAATCTAAGTGGGCTCACCATGACGACAGAAAGGCAGAGCTTGTTGGTTACGACAGCGAGGGAGATAGCAATAAGCAAAGCAAGGACACAAGAATAGCTTCGGTGTCTCTGGAAGCTAATAATACCACTTGGAGTAAGAAGCCAGTGGTAATGGAAGTCAAAAAAGAGTCAGATTCGAAGAAGTTTGTTGTTAATTTCACGAAAAAAGGAAGGAAGGTTTCATCCCATCAGAGTGCTCCTAAGAAGAGCAGCAGAAGATTGGAGCGTAAATCACGGAACAATGCTCTGAAGCCAAAGGGTGTCACAGTGGAGACTAGGATAGGTAATATGGAAGATGGAATGATACCAAGAAGAAATACTTCGTATGGGTTGATTGTAGGGCCATTTGACAAGACAGAGGACAGTGTTTTGGGTTGGAGTGCTGATAAGAGGAAAGGGTCTTGTGATGGGAAAGGTGAATTTGCTCGCATTGTCCGGTCTCGGACATTTGTGTTGATATTTCATGAGCTTTCAATGACGGGGGCACCGCTTTCAATGATGGAGTTGACCATGGAGCTCTTAAGCTGCGGAGGCACTGTCTCTGCAGTAGTGCTTAGCAAGAAAGGTGGATTGATGGCAGAGCTCAATAGGAGAGGGATCAAAGTGCTTAAGGACCGGGCAGAACTCAGCTTCAAGGCTGCCATGAAGGCTGACCTTGTTATAGCAGGATCAGCTGTCTGTTCCTTCTGGATTGGTCAGTGATATGCATTGCATGCTTACGGATTTAATGTTTTTAAAGAGTGAAGAATGCTGACTTGTTTTCCCAGGTCATCATCTGAGTTCTAGCATTGTCTGTTGTGTTTGTCCATCAATTTGATATATTGTTTTGTCAGCATAAATTTTGATATAACGTTATTTAATGATGTTTAAATATAAACATATTCACAAAACATAGGATTTACTAGCATCTCATATAAATTTTGAATAGGTTCGATTGTAGGTCTACATTCTACTTTTATAACCATACAACTGATATTTTCTTGAAAACCTTCGTTCGCTTTCATCATTCATGGTTCTTTCTTTCTACATCATGTAAAGTCTTATCATTTATATCTTCGTATGATTCATTTGTATTAACAGGCTTCGATGTGAATGTAAGGTCTTCATGCTTCATGCATATGCTGGTTTCTTGTAACTCAGATTCTATTAGACAATATTATTTGACATTACTGGCTGAGATGACTTTATAATTGCAATGAGAATGGGAATTGATTGTTATTTCTATTCTGTAACTCAGTCGTTTCTCAGATACCTATCCCTTCATGTCCTAGAAATATGCATACTATAGTTTTAATTCTTGGCCACCAAGTGTTCAGAGCCCCATCACACTACATTTTATCACCAGTAGTAACAGCCCATCATGATCATCCTCATGCCCACTCTTGTATGTGAAAACAGGATGTTCAGGAATGGAAAATCCTGCTTCTATCTGATATCTCATTCCTCAAATACTAACTTAGCATTCTTAAGAGTAAGTGACTTGCTGCACTTTAGGCTAATGTGTGATTTTGTGTAAGTGTTCATCGTAATGTATCTTTTCTTGGAGAACATTTTTTTTGTTCTCAAGCTCATGCTTGTTACGCCACTGTTGGCTCACAGAACGATATCTGGCAAAGTTTCCAGCTGGATCGAGTACAATTGTTTGGTGGATCATGGAGAATCGCCGAGAATACTTTGATCGATCAAAGCATATGCTGAACCAAGTGAAGATGCTGACATTCTTATCTGAATCACAGTCTAAACAGTGGTTATCCTGGTGTGAAGAAGAACAGATTTACTTGAATTCAGAGCCTATTATTGTGCCTCTTTCTGTGAATGATGAATTGGCCTTTGTAGCAGGCATTCCATGTTCCTTGAACACCCCAGCATTCAGTGTTGAGAGCATGCTGGAAAAAAGGAATTTGTTAAGAAGTGCAGCCAGAAAAGAGATGGGATTGGGTGATAATGATGTGCTTGTGATGTCTTTAAGCAGTATAAACCCTAGTAAAGGCCAGAGGTTGCTTCTTGAAGCATCTCTTTTGGTGGCTAAGCATAATGTTTCTGTAAAAAATTTTAAAACCAATGGTTCAGTGGAGGAGAAAAAGCTGTCAGAAGTTACTCATAAAAGCCAAAGCAATGGGCTAAATATTCGAGTTCTCTCTCGGAAAACCAACCAGATTGACAAGCCACCAGATGATATCCACCAGAGTAACACTACTAATGTGACTTCCAAGAAGAGGAAGAAAAGATATTCATGGTCACCTGATAATCTTTCCTTGAGTAATCATACTTCCAAGAGTATGGTGCGAGGGGATCGTCAAAAATTTAGAAACTTCTTGTCAGAAGGAGAAGGCGGGCTAGAGCAAAACCTTAAAGTTCTAATGGGTTCTATAGGATCAAAAAGCAATAAAGTGCTCTATATTAAAGCAATTCTTAGATTTCTATCTCAACATCCAAACTTGTCAAAGCTAGTGCTATGGACTCCAACAACTACACGTGTTGCATCGCTCTATGCTGCAGCAGATGTTTATGTAATAAATGCTCAGGTAATTTTATATAGGTGCATTATTTCATTTTAATGTTAATTTTGCCTCTCTTTTACAGCATGGAATTCTAATACAGTATTAGGGTGACTTACCACCTCATTAGTGCCCTCATATTCATATCACTCTGTAGAACTTAGGGAGAGTTGCTCTAGAACTTCTGATCATGTTCAAGCATCCATCATTTTTTTCAAGATTAAGATCTATGGGAGTTCTGTTAGTGATTTCAATTAGTTAAACATGCTACCACAAATCTTCTCTTGTTGCTCTTAATCTTCTATTGCTAATAATATCTTTTACGGAAACTGATTAGCTATGTGCATTGGATGGTTCATATATTAGAGAAGGTAAAATAACTTCTATATCTAGCTTTTCTTTTCTATGGGAGATCTGCAGTGAGGTTCTCGAAAAGCACAAACTTCATGGTCATATGCACTTTTTTCTGTCCTTTCTGTTTTGCTCATGGAGTCCTACCGAATCTAATTAAGTATTTTTCTGGTGGTGTTCATGCCTCCAAAATAGAGGTAAGCTGGCCTCTCTCTACACGGGTTTTTATATGATATATTCTAGTTGCTAGAAACTGATGTCATGTTTATTCTGTGATTGGTATTGCTCTCTATTTAGTCTGATTTGATTTCCAAGGATATGTTTTTGAACATTTTCACAGTGCTTTCTTTTTTTTAACTAGAAAATTGTAGCATTTTGAAGATGATTTTTGCTTCAAACAACGAAGATGATTGTCCACTTCAAATGACAGTTTTATCTAGCATCAAGAAAACTTCATCATCTTGTTTTTAACATATTCAGGATTAAGAATTATTCATAGTACTTCAGAATTTATGTTTCCCATTTACACTTTACCTTATCACGCGAAGACATTTTTTTAAAAATTCTTGATCTTGTCCCTTCATGTCAGTATTCTGTGATCTTTTTAAAGCAGTTATTTATTTGAAAAGGTGTGAATTGGATAGCATGATGTAATATTCTGTAAATTACTTAGACTGGTCTCTTTACTAATTTGTTCTTCTCACAGCTCACATGTAAAAACTTTCTTGGCATGGTTCAATGATTTCACTTTAGTGTGCTTACATTGCCCTTTTTTATGTAAATGTCATGGGACTTATCTCTAGATGTGAAAAGAAATTATCCATGAACAAGAAGCCATAAATATAAAGAAATAGAATTTTAACTAAATCTTCTTGTTTTGTAATTTGTTCATAAAATTGCGAATTTGTTTACCCGTCTCAACATGTTGGAATAAGCTTTTTGCCTTCTCTAGAAATAACATTGATTTTTATCAAGCATTTAAGTATATACCAATATCTCGCAAGCTTTCTATGATCTTTTTTGGCTTAGATTGGACATTTTTCTAGTAAACTTTAGGCTTGTCATGAAGCCCTTTCTTCTGCATCAATTTATTTCTAATTCTAATCTCAACAATTGCTGACCAACTGTTCACCTTTCTAAGGATAAACAATTCAGAGCCAGCACCCTACTCCCAGTTTGTCCCCCACCTTTCTTTTGTTGGGCAACAACACTAGGATAACTTTAAACATATGTTAGAGTCAAATTATCCAGTTCCTCTTCAAAGCATTTTCTGATAATCATCACTTTGTATGTTTAGTGTACAAATATCCAAAGATCCAAACCACAAATATCCCCTTGTTCCATATTGCCTTCTTTTTTTTCCTTTTTTTCCTTTTTTTTTTTTTTTGGAAACACTTGTTCCATATTGCTTGCAGTAAGCGCACAATGCTTGATTGCACCACCAAGTTGGATGCCCATGTCCACGTAGTGGCTGAATGAAGCCATTTAAGGAGTTAAGTGTCAAATTTCTAATTTGCTATGGTCCTATGGTGCACATAACAACTGCAAGACATCAAGATCATTGACAGGAAAGATTACTAAGACTTGTTCACTGGTTTGAGTCTCTAATTAATGCTTTTCTTTGGTATTACAGTCACAAAGAATTATTTTAGGAGATTAGTTGCCAAAATCTCAGAGGTCTGCAGAGGGTTTAGATTACCTGGTATTCTGATCCTTCTCAGGCATCATCACAGAGATTCTATCACTGGTTTGAGACTTTCATTAAAACTTACCTTCATTTTTCAGTTGTTAGAGTTATTTTAGATTAGCTGTTGGGATTAAAAGATTTCAGGGGTCTCTGTAGAGGGTTTAGACTAGTTGTCAGCATCAGATAGCTTTAAATGTGGCTTCGGGATGGGGGGGGGGGGGGGCTTACTTTTTAGATACTGCCCATATAGTCCAGACACTCCTCTCTCAAGTCTTAGTTTCAATAAAATGGAATTTTCTATGATTTTTCTATTTCTAAAAATAAAAGGTTTAAAGAATAAAGAGGTGTCCTGTCTTCTTCAGTGGTGACTGGTGCTATCTTTCCTTGCTTTTCCCTCCTCTCAACATGTCTTCATCTTCTCCTTGTCCTCCTACTTTCAATTTCTCCTCAAATTTTTAGATGTTTTATTAAAATTTATTGTTGTTTGCATGCCGGAATCAATTTGGTGCCGTCTTATCTTATACCAAGTATAATTTAGCATCAGTCAACCATTTAAATCTTTATTCTAAAAACATGCAAATTGTGTTTTTTCAGGATGGTTGTGTTAATGGATACCAAAAACACCATGCAACTGAGGCATCTAGAAAATATGGAAAACCAAGGACCAAAAACTTTTGGCTTCACGCTGTGTTTTGTCTGCTGGAATTTGTAGGCAGCAACCAGAAATTTCCATTAAAAACTTTCTAATTTCCTATAAAGGGTGCTCTGAAATATATAACAATCAATTCTTTACATTAGATTCGTACCGCCCTATAAATACAGCTGTAGCAAAATAAAAGTGAACTGAAATGAGAAGAAGTGCCAGGATAGGTGTTGACCATGTAGAAATCCTCTCAAAGGATTCAATGATTATTGACAAGGATAGCAATTTATTTTTAGTGGCAACACAGCAGTCACCGCTCACAAGCATCATAACCAGGATCACTCGTAATTTGAAGTCAAATATACTTAATAAAGCTGATGGAAGAAGTCGTAGAGCGTGTTTAGACCAAAAATTGGATTGGATAAAGATGAACATGACTTAAATGCTGGTGTGTTTAATTAGGGTGTCGTAAAGGTTGCCGGAAGAACAAAATATTAAGAACAAAGATGCTATGAAGGAATAAGATGCAGACGGTGCAGCACTACTATATGAAATGCCAACAGTACAAAATATCAGCAATTGGGCTGTTATAGATAACATTCTTTTTTTCACTTTTTAGGGAGAACAGGAGAAAGTGATAGTTGCATTTTTTGGAAACTGGACAAAAATCTTGATTCTTGAAGGAAATCGAATCAAATCCTAGTGAAGGTTTATTTTGTATGGATGATCTTCATTTAATAGGTTCCCAAATTTTAAGAAAGAGATTGGTCTAGCCTGCTCATGATGGTATCAGCACAAATGACAGAGACAGAAACCCCAGTAGCAAAGACTAGTAAAGGATGAGCTGATGACTTGTGATAATAATTTCTATGCCGATCTCATGGAACTTTTGATAAACAAGTGTTTAAGTGATGTTATGATGCAAAATGAATATACTAGATTGAGGCAATAGAGATACACAGCATAAAACATGTCCTTGGAGTATGTGCATGTACGGTAGCTTAATGCATTACAATACTTAGCAAGTTCTAGCAAGAGAAAATAAATCATATTGACCACAACCCCAACCAGTACTAACCACCCAAACAGAAGTTGGATTCTTGATTTGACTATGGTCCAAGGGCTAGACTCATTTGCAGTTTTTCATATGATCCACGTCACCAAATGTTTCAGCCCAAGAAAGACTAAAAAGGCAAATCAAACTTCACTAAACTGGTTTCCATGTAGCTTCTAAGTTTTGATTGTGACCCAAGAATAAGCCAATTTGAAGTATTCTTCGTGTTATGGCATGCTAGATTGTGTCTGGTTGTTCTTGCTTCATACTTGAATCTATATTCTATTCAAATTTTCGTGGTCCTTTTTCTAATGGGAGAATAAATGCAAATGAGATTCTGCTTCTGTATTATCATGCAGTTGATATATATCCTTTTTCATGATGTTAGAAAGAGATATGATTAACAAATGTTTGGCTTATAGGGTGTTGGAGAAACATTTGGGAGGGTGACAACTGAAGCTATGGCATTTGGCCTGCCGGTATTAGTGCTTCTTCCTTTTAATTATATCAAATTCCTGCCTGTTGATGATTGTAAGAAGCAAAAAATAATAAAAGGATAAATTATCATCTTTTTTGGTTATAATGTTATGCAACAAATTCAAGGCATCTATCTAAGGTAGTTAACTGAAGCCCTGAGTTGGTTCTCTTTTTTTCCTCTCACATCTAGGATTAATGTTGGATTCATTTCACATCATATGAATAAAGATGGCATAAAAGGTGATACATGCCATTCACACATTCATTTGAGAAAATTCATGTGGAGATGATGACTGCAACAAAGATCACAGCGGTGATGCTTGCAGGATTAAATAATGCTGATAAACAATTCAAAAATTGTTAGGAGCTTAAACCATCATGATGGACTCCAAAACCACACATAGTTCATCCTAAAATATTTGATTGAAATTATGAGACATTTCGTGATATTTGTTGCAACCTTTCCTTTTATCTTGTTTCTTGGAGATGAGCTAGCAGAAATTCTCGACCTATAATATACCTCCATGACTACTTTCATTAAGCCCATTTCCCACTAGCATATGGAACACACAAAAACCAGTATGTGGATAAAGAAAGGTCTGTTTAGGACCTAGTCAATGTTTGTGAACTTTAAGAGAAGGTGATATGAGTTGCTTAGTAAGTGCGCCATACAATGTTTGGATCGACATCTGTTTCCGCTGGCAGAAACAATATAAAACAAAATTATTTATTTATTTATTTATGTTTTCTGTTCCTCTGGTGTAGGTGCTTGGAACAGATGCAGGGGGCACGCAAGAGATTGTTGAGCATAATGTAACAGGCCTTCTTCATCCTGTTGGGCGTGAAGGAACGCAAGCCCTAGCCCAGAATATCCAGCATCTACTGAGCAATCCATCAGTGAGGGAGAAGATGGGTTTGATGGGGAGACAGAAGGTACAAGATAAGTACCTGAAGAATCACATGTACAAGAGATTTGCAGAAGTCCTTGTCAAGTGCATGAAAATTTCATAGCAACCTTACAGAAACTAATATCTTTTTTTAAGAGTAGATTGGTGGGGTACTATCATTTTACATCGTTGGTGAGTTTTTCACTCTTCCCAACGACTTATTCCTGAGTTGCCAAATTTTCTGCAGCAGATTCATTGTTGGATTATAGTCTCGTTCTTGATCCTGGGAGTGTTGTATTGAATCATCACTTTGGTAAACCTAGATCACGTTCTACTCAGAGTGTGGCCACCATCAGTACTACTCATATTATTGATTTGCAATTTACCGTCCGGACTGGAACCGTAATTCCTAGTTTGCCTGTCGCAGTGATTGACGCACCATTAGGAAGGGGCAATGTACCGTCGCATCCATGGCATTACCCCAATTGATGTATCGTACAAAGTTTGTGCATCAAAACGAGTGTGGCTTAATCATTTTATTTTCACCATTTAGTGAATTTCAGATTTGAGTTATAATAGAAATTGATGGATCTAAATCGTTACCTCTTTGGATCTGAAATATTCTAGATGTGAAGTGTTGAACGAGCAAACCAAGGATCAGCATGGCCACCAGTCTGATTGCATACCATGATCCTGCAACAAATTTTTCTGGAGAAACGTTTCCGTGGAAATCTCAATGGAGGTAATCTCAATGGTTTTGTCTGGTAATGCCTAATCCCTCAAATACAAGTCATCTGGCTACCTGAACATTAGCTCTGAATGTATTCCTGCTTTTTTTAAGTTTGGGGGTGGGCGGACGCCACCATCCACAGAGGATGCCTTTTGCTCATAAAAACATGGCTCTGGCTCGAGTTCTGCTTTGTCTTCTGCCGGTCATCAGTGATACTATCAAATGCTTGCAAAAAATCAAATCATATACATTACAGAGATCCTCTTTATGCTGTTTGAAGTTCTGCAGAATCTAAAAATATGTAAGCCGATACATAGCTAAATTGACCGCAAGTTGTCGTATAGAAAGTCTACCCATAATTTCAAAACACCACAACAGTGACATTTTGCATTACAACATAATAATATTATAATATAATATTACATGAAAACATTATTATAACTATAATCATGAGAATAAAATTATAATATTATATAATGCTATAGCATTGTGTACTAATATAATATTATTATATTATTAAAAATGATATTATACTTTTTAATAATATATTATAATATAACTATTAATTAATAATAAAAAAATAAAATATTATTTTATAATATTAGTAAAATAATTTATAAATTAAGAATAATTTATAATAATAATTTTGATAATACAAGTAATTTTGCCAAACAAAATATTATAGCTGCATCCCTTCAAATTGTATTAATTTAGTTACAACATAATTCAGCTACATATAATGCCATTGTATTATAACTTGAGTTGCAATATAATTTTATCCAAAAAAGCCAAATACAGAGAGGACTCGTACTCCAACCAGAATAAAGCATACTCCTTGTAGAAATAACTCTAACCACCTCCAGCCGAAAGCTATGATCATATTGCTCTCCCTAAATTCCTGCATCTCTGGAGTGAATATTTAATCATGATTCAGATATCTTCAGAATCATTTTATAGTTTTGTTCGTGAATGGGAAAGAGTGGTCTGTCAAAAGGAACCCCAGCAAGCTGCTGCTACCCGCAGCACCACGAGGGGTGGCAATATTCACTTCAAGCAGCGCTGGAGTCAGTGACGCCACCACAGGGACGATCGCTGCCTGCAACTAGTGCCAGGTAGCCGACGCAGCACCACCAGCGCTCCGGCGGTTGTAGTTGCCCCTGCTGCTGCCAGGAAGCAGCCACAACACCATTGCAGTTGTTGCCAGCACTATCGGCGATAGCGGAGCCATCACTCCAGCTCCACAACCACTGCTGCCGGCAATAGGCGCAGTGCCACTTCCACAATTCCGCCGCAGCCACGCACCACTCTAATTTTTTTTATTTTATTTTTTTTTTTTTAAGAAAGGAAAAAAAAAAGAGTAGAGGAAAAAAAAAAAAAATATATATATATATATATATAGAGGACAAGAAAGAGAAACGTATCTTGTTTGTCCTTTCTCCACGCTGCCCCCACATTCGCTGATCGCCGTTGGCCGGCAACGGCAACCAACTAGACTAAAAAGGTAGGATAATTCGGAGAGATATTGGGAAATAGATTAGGACGAAATGTAAAGTTCTTGGGAGGAGATCTTAATATAAAGTCTTCTAAATATAATATAAAAATATTTGAACGAAAACTTATTAATAGCTTTTAATTGATAAAGTCGGTTATTCATCAACCTACCTCTAAGTCTGACACGCAATTCTCGATATCCTTCTCCTTTATATGAGCCAATTTTAGTCTTCTTGAATCTAATCTACTACGGCTTATCTAAATTTTGCGCCAAGATATACATTGGACGTCACCTGACGTGTTATTGTTCCCATCCAAAAATCTTTCTCTTATTTCACTGCAACTTGATAACAATTTGCTCCTGTAAGAATCATGCCCGAGCCAGCACTCAACAGTTATATGAATTGCCAATCAATTTAAGACGTTAAGTTTTGAGACCAACCATTTCATAGTCCATCTATATCCTATTAATTAACTTTCAATATTTTTTTCTTTAAAAAAAAAAAAAAAAGAACGGTTTGATTTCCCAGGTGCCCGCGTCTTGTCGGCCCAACGTGGGCTCTCTTGGCCCAGTTCCGTCACATGGCGACCGACCTGGCGACCGACCTGCTAAAAGCCGCGGTTCCTGCCTTGTTTTTAAAAAGATGGGGTGAAAGATAACTTTATTAGAACCCAAACAAGTTTATAATACCACTTTCCATCCAGCTCCAAATTCGAGACCTCTTTCTTTCTAGCTTACTTGGTGGGAAAAAGAATGTTGGTTGATGCACCCAACTCCTGCTAGGCTATTTGGTTTGGGCCACTATCCAACCATGTCTTTTGCTTTGCATACGGTTGAATCAAGATTTGGTGATGAATCTTGTGTAACCTTAACATGCAACACAGTGCGTGAAACTTGTTAATGAGAAAACTCGAGCGGTATCAAGGCACGTTGAGAACACTCAGAGATACGATTGAAGTCATTGAAGTGGATGACATTGCTTGGCTTAAGATTCTGATGATGAATGATGAAATGGTGCCTTAGTATAATACATCATGAATAATTTTATATTAAATAAAAAATAATAATTTTAAAAATTTATAACTTAAATTTATTTACAACTAATTAACTTCGATTCAAGTTTTTAAAGCTACATAAATTTAATCTGCTAATAAATTAAAAAGATTAGCAAATATATTTGAAACATTATAAATGGTATCAGAATCGATTTAAATGTTCAAAAGTTAATTAGTCAAAAAAAAGGACTATCCATAGAATAATGATGAAGAAAATTCTATAATAACATAAAGCTATCTTTACAGCACTAATGAACCCAATGATGACTCCACTTGCCATAAATTCAAACTAAATTTGAATCCTAACAATCCCATTCAAAATTGATTTGAACCATCTAAACCACATGGAGCAACTTCTGCGGCATCAATAATGACTTTACTTACGGTAGATTCAATCCTTTGTGTTAGCTTGTAGTGTGTATTATAATATCCCCATAAATAATCCCATGTTATATAGGAAAGAATAATTTAAAAAATTTATAACTCAAAGCTTTTAATGTCACATGGATTCAACCTACTAATAAATTAATTAGGCCAATGAACAGACTTGGATGTTACGCTTACCAATTTTTGTCAAACAAAGCTAAGGGTTTGATAAGGCCCAATCTTTGTCGAACAATCATTTTCATTTAGTGCATGCATTTGATGGCATAACGTTAACAGTTCAAGGGCCGTTATCATGCAGATTATGTATAATTTCATCACATCGGAGGAGCTTTGATGAAGTATCCAAACAAAGAATTGCCTTATATTTATGCATTTACCTTTAATATCAAGAAAGGAGGCTCATCATCCATGTCAAAGATTTGTTCTTAACCACAAATAAAATTACTGATTGCAGCGAGCTTCTTGTTGATTGATAAAACAGGAAGACCACTCATTTAGCACGCAGGCGAACTAATTTGCAGACTACCCTAGTGTTGGAACCAAATGGCAACCGAACAGCTCATGGAAGCGTCTTTCGGTGGACAGATCGCAAGCGGTCCGAAGGGTAGCGTTCATTTCATAACGCTAGCACATCTCCGGTGCGTACGGGCTGCTGCTGCTGCTGCGACGTCCCTATCCAAAGTCCGGCCGATAGGTATCCTGGAATCCGATACTCGCACCCTTCTTCGTTCCGTAAATGCACTCACCTTATCCACGGTCGTCCTTTTTCTCTCTCCCGAGTCCCGACCTTTCGAGAGAGAGAGAGAGAGAGAGAGAGAGAGAGAAGACAGACATCTCCACGACTGCTAAGTTTGGGTCGGTGCCACGCGGGTCCCACCGAGGTCACATTCGTCGCCTTCTTTTCCAGCCCTTGGCGTACGCTCTCCTCTTACCCTTTTGTTCTACTTTTATTAAAAAAAAAAAAAAAATGCAGACAGGATCCACCGTGATACCTCCCAGATTTTTATTAAAACCAACCAGTCTTCGTGCCTGTGGATTCCCCCAAGCCTTTCCTTGAAAATTCCCAAGAAATTTTAACCCCTTTCCTTTCTCTCCGGACTCTCCCTACTTTTCTTCGCTCATCATCAAATCTCTCGGTGAGTTGGGGGGTAAAGGAAACGAGAAAAGTTTCTCTTGCTTTCCGAGTTCCGAGATCTTTGGTGGTTCCCTTTTCGTGCAACTTTCTGTCCAAGCTTGTCGAGGAAGAGATGGAAGGTCTGATGCCGGGTCTTACGGACGACATCGCCCGCCAGTGCCTCCTCCGCGTCCCCTTCGACGCCTTCCGCACTGTCCGCTCCGTCTGCCGACTCTGGAAGCAGGAGCTCGAGTCGCCGTACTTCCACCGCCTCCGGAGATCCAGCGGTCTCTCTTGCCCGGTCGTGGCGTTGGCCCAGGCCGAGCCTGCCTTCGCCACCGGTGGCCCGGCCCAGAAGTACGCTGCCTCCTCCACTCCCTCCTACCGCCTCGTCCTCTTCTCGCCGGCAACCGGCACGTGGGGTTCGCTACCGCCCATCCCCAGCCTCCCCTGCGGCCTCCCGCTCTTCTGCCAGCTCGCCGCGGTCGGCAGGGAACTGGTGGTCGTCGGCGGATGGGACCCGGCCACGTGGGCCGCCTCCGACGGGGTCTACGTCTACAACTTCGAGTCCGGCGCGTGGCGCCGCGGGGCCCGCATGCCGCCGCCGCGGCGGTCCTTCTTCGCCTGCGCCGCCTCGGACTCGGGCCGGACGGTCTTCGTCGCGGGCGGGCACGACGAGGAGAAGAACGCGCTGAAATCCGCGCTGGTGTACGACGTGGCGAGGGACGCGTGGGCCCCGCTCCCCGACATGTCGAGGGAGCGCGACGAGTGCGCGGGCGTCTTCCTACGTGGCAGGTTCCAGGTCATCGGCGGGTACGCCACGGAGACGCAGGGCCACTTCGGGAGGAGCGCGGAGGCCTTCGACACCGCCACGTGGAGCTGGGGCCCGGTGGAGGAGGAGGCACTGGAGGGCGCCACGTGTCCGAGGAGGTGCGCGGCGGGAGGGGACGGTCGGCTGTACGTGTGCCGGGCGGCGGGCCAGGTCGCGGTGCGGGAGGCGGAGGGGGGGTGGCGGGAGCTGGCGGAGGTGGCGGAGGACGCCCGGGTGGCGCAGCAGCTGGTGGCGTGGGACCGGGAGCTGATGGTGATGGGATCCGCGTGCCACGGCGGGGCCCTGGCCTGCTATATATGGGAGCTGAACGGGATGACGGCGGCGTGGCGGAAGGTGGAGGTTGCGCCGGAATATTCGGGTCACGTTCAGGCCGGTTGTTGTCTTGAGATATAATAAATTATAGGAGAAGACTGGCGGAAAGGTCGGTTTGCTAAAGGAAAGATACCTTAAGACTTGGGTGTGGCTTTTCGATAAGTTGTAGTAGGGTATGTTTGCTTTGGATGTGGCCTTGTGTTGTTGGCTTTCACTCGACGAGTGATGGGTTCAGCGTCACCCAGTCTCTGAGAGTTTTTCCCGTTGATTGCTTTTAGGAAAATGCGGGGAAACATCAAGCGAAAAAAAAGAAAAAAAAAAAGAAAAAAAAAAAAAAAAAAAAGCGCCACTAGCACGAGGGTTGATGTGATATATTGTTGTTCCGTTGCAAGAGCTTTTCAAACTAAATGAATTTGCGCACTACCCTCAAGTCCATGTCTTCGAGTCAACGTCAAGGGGCCCAAACATCGGCACCGATGACGGGTACTCTTTTATATTTAAAAACGGTGCATAGATGGTAGAAGTAAAGCTTCCCATTGACGTGTGATCAACTATATAAAAAGCCATCTCCTTCCCCTAATTTATCCAGATAAAAGTTTGGGAAGGCTCTGCCTGTTCTAAAAATAAACTAAAATAATTACCTTGCCTACATTTGCACATAATAATAGGTCTCTTTTACGTGAGATTTTTAATTTAATATGATTTATCATTGATGCATATTTTTATGTTTGTAAAAAAATGAGTTGAATAATACAAGCCTAAAATAATAGACGTAATGTATAAAGTATTGAATTAAATTCATCTTATAATTATAATATGTGAGTGTAGGATCCAATTGTTTGAGTTCAGGATTATTATTTTGTTTTATGATTCAATCTTAATCCTCATTCTATTTCAATTCTAATTCTTATTAATTCCTTATATAAAAAGTTAGAAGACTATCAACCCTGTTTAATAGTAATGTAAAGTGGGACAAGTGAAATGGTAAAATAGGATAAGAAAAAGGAAGAATCAATGCTGCATATAAAAAAATTATCATGATCTTGAGGATGTGGTTGATATGCATTTTTACATGCCTTTACATGAAATTTAGGATCTATTTAGTTTGCAAAAATAAAACTTTGAAACTTTTACATGCCTTTACATGAAATTTAAGATCCATTTAGTTTGCAAAAATAAAACTTTGAAATGGAAATTAGAATTAGATGGAATTAAAGCCTAATTTCAATTCTACCTGAAATACGAATCACCTTAAAAATACATATTTTTATGCAAGATTATAATTCTCACACCTACCATGACCGATCTTATTCTTTTCATTTGCCCCTTCCTTTCTCTCCTTCTCATCCCTTTCTTTCTCTTCTTCTTACTGAAGCCCTCTTATCACAACAACTACAAGATGACTTTAATCATAGTAACCTTGATACAAAAAATGGTAGAAGCATACATTATAATCACAACAACCATAAGACAATGAATGGTAGAAATATACACTGTAATTGCACATTATAAAAAAAAAAAAAAATCACAATTAAATCTTAGAATGAAAATCGGATGATCTTTTCTTTTTTTGAAGAAAAAGGAGCCAAGGCAACGAGCTTGTCACACTTGTTTTCTAAATATTGATTGAACAAAATATCTTTTATTTTAAACAAACAATTACATTTGGCAACTATTTTATTTTATGGATTATGATTTGAAGAAAGAAAATTAAAAATTTAGACTAATTTTGATTCTAAAGTTTGGATGAATTAAACAATAATAATAATAATAAATTTAGTTTTGATTTTGATTTTTGTGTGAATGAAACATACGGAGAAAATGAGCAATTTTGGTTTGGATTCCAATTCTAACGGCGATCCAAATGTGCCTAATATGATTATTTTAAGCGTTTTAATCCCTAATATATGGTTAGGAAATCTTACGTTTCTATGCTTCACAATCTTGCTCTCCAATGGTTGATAATCATGTTGCCAAATGAATATATTAATGAAACAAATTGCGTGAAGAGGGGAGGAATATAAGTTCACACTCGTTCGACTTCGGATCTTTTGTGCCATTCAATTAATAGAGTCACAAATAACTTCAAAACATCCAATGACTGAACGAAGTCATCCATGCCTTACTTATATGACCAAGCCAAATGGCGCTCCAGCGAATGCTACGACAATGACTGCCTCTTGTGCCGTTTTGACCACGCCATCCCTGGTGATGCGATGATCTGAAAGGTTTTGACAATCAACGGCAAAATTATTGCCACTTGCTTTCATTAATAATCGTATATATTTGTTGAACAAGACCTTTTAATTTCTTTCTTTTCTTTTTTTTGTTCTCTCCATAACATAACCGATTCTCGAAGGATTGATAGAAAAATTTCCTACTCTATATCCTTAAAACAATTTCTATAATTTATTCTCAGATAAAACATGCTGCATGCTTTTTATTTATTTATAACAAAAAACGGAGATCTAAAATCTCGTACAAATAATTTTCATGTGGCAGCAGAGGCTATCTGTGCAAAATTTTCGTTTAAAAACAATTTGCATGCTTTGCAAACGCCATGGAAGCGTAGCATTGCACTGATCTGGAAATCCTGAAACAAGTTAGATTGGAATCCTTGTACTCTTCCAAACAACAGTGACTAACTTAATCAGATATCTTGCATGCTTAAGACGAGAATTTTAGAAGCTATTCTGTGCGACCTGCTCTTCCCTGTGGCTGAGGTTATGGGCTTTCCATCCCTCTCTCTCTCTCTCTTAAAAATAAAAGAATAAAAAGTTAAGTCGAAGGTCCTAAGTCCTTAACGCGTGATGACAAGATATTGTCATTGGTGCCTTTCACCCAACGTATAATGATAAGACGACTTCCGCATCTCACGGGAAGTTGCTGCTTGCTAACCTCTGGCATAATTGTGCGCATGCCCGGCTTTCAAACTTCTGTCTCCAGTGATCCCAGCCCATAATTTGAGATGCTGTCTCCAAACCTGCAATTAATCTCCCATGTTAACTTTGTTGCTCATTTTCCGGTTCTTGTTTCTCTATCAGGATCAGGAGATGATGTCATGGCCTAGCTAATGTCGTTAAAATAAAATATAATATAAAACCATAGAGCCGGACCAAAAGAATCAATAGACCAATGGTTAAAATATAATTAAATTTAAAATTTATAGTATAAAAATGATAAATAAAAATATTCTTTTATAAAATTTAAATAATTAGTAGCTTTAAATTTCATATATTTAAAATTAAGTTATTTAACTATAGTAAAACATAAATTCATACTAATACTTGAAATTAATCTTAATTTGTTAAAAAATTAAAAAGATATAAAATCATTCGTAATGTTCATATCCATGAAAGTATAAATAGGCTGGAAAGATGAGAGATTTAAGCCTAAAAATGTGTAAGAGTTCCTAAACACTAACACTTATATCTAATATATTGTTTGAAAAAAAAATTTAAAGGACATGAATAAAGAGATTCAATTTTACTGATTCATGCTCGATCATTGAATTAACAAATAAATTGATCCGTTCATCCTATTTTTATTAAATCAATTATTCGACAAGTTTAACTAAAGAATCTAATTGGTCCAATGTTTGGTTCACTAATTTGGATGGGCCAATTCAATCTGATTCTGATCCCTACAAAATAAAACCACAAGCTGATTATCAAAACTATACAATAAAACAATTAGCTGAATTAAAGCCTTAAACAAAGGGTCATTAATTATTAAATAGAAATTAGATATGATGCATTGTTTCGTGTTCTTCGGTTTTATCTTTTTTTTTTTAAGTACAATCTTAATTTCTATGTCAGCATCAGATGATAAAAAAAATAACATAAAACAAAAAGATATGCACGAAATCAAAGGACACATAGGTAACTCAACTCACCTCAGTTCCATTCTTAATTACTTGGAGTTAGTCAAAGCGTCATGGGCAACTTGCTTCCAGCCTTTTGAGACGAGATAGCGATGTAGAGCCCACAGTCAAGGCTTGAAAAATTCCAGGTCCAACGCCATGCTTGGTTTCATGATAATGACGCATAAATCTTTCCTTTTCGAAGGGCCGGGGTGGAGCTGCAGCTCACCTCTGCAAGATTTTTTTTTTTTTTTAAATTTCTGCGAATATATATATATATATATATAGTTAACGAGAATAGTACCGGACTTGCTATTCTTTGAGTCTCCAATTTCATGAATCCAGTAAAATTATCCAAACAAACCCTAAAATCTATTTTGGAACAGGTATAAGACTAATATAAATGTTAATATTTGCTTTATTATTCCAGACAAATATACTGTTTTTTTGACTCTGAATTTGAACACGTGGCTCTTCCAAACAGCCCACATCGAGTTCTACGGGCATGCAAGAATTGGGCAGACCTAGAATTTCCGCTCTCTTTATTGTTATCTCATTTTTGTGACTTAAACCAAAGATTCTCCTCCAGTAATAAACAGCCTTAGCCCTGCAGCCGCCCAAGATGCAGGGTTCCATTCAAAAACAAGTTTACGGGGCTTTGAGAGGGAAAACAATCACTTTTTTTTTTTTTTTTCTTTTTCAGAATATAAATCCAAAAAAAAAAAAACTTATGTAAGAAATTCATGAAAATTTATGGATTAATAACTCTCGTTACTATAACCCAAAGATTGAAGATTAAATTTAATCTATCACCAAAAATAAAACCAAAGCAAAATTTAATTTTCAAATACACACAACTCATATGCAAGAGTATCACATAGCTTTGATGCCAATTAGTAGAAAACTAGATTTCATAAATCTAAAACAGGATCGATAATCATAATATCATAAGTATGTATGCCCGATAATCTAAATATTATAAGTATATGTGCTTGTATAACATAATGAATAAATCATATTCATATTCATTGCAAGTTTCATACCTCCCTGCATTGTATAATATGATTAGAGTTTTGTATGTATGATAACAAAATATACTTTCCTCTATACCCTACATGCAGTAAAAGTATTATGGCTCAATAAAGTTACTGCAATATATATATTGTGAGGATAGGATACTATTCTTTAGAATACGTGTTCTATCCATTATGAACCGCTTATTCATAATACCCACATACAACATAAGTTCATACTGCTGTACGATGTACAAAATAGCCCAATACCATAAAAGGCAATCACAAATCATTCATAAAATACTTCATTAATTCGATATTCAATTAATTTGAATAATGACGATGCTAGTCCACATCGAAAAATTTCTAACATAACATGAATACAAACATAACAAAACATATTACAGAAATGCGTCTTCCAAAAGATAAGGAAGAGCCATCTTTGATTTTTTTTTAAAGTTTAATTGGTTCAAATATACCATTTCTTATAAAGTTTGGAGTGTGTTTAATTTTTAAGAAAAGTTCTGTTTTTTATTTTTATTTTTATAAAAAATTAAAAATACTTATAAAAATATGTTTGGTAAAGGATTGGCCTGGTACAACCCATCTTATGTTGGACTGGCATGGTCTGTTTGGTACCTCTATTTATAATAAAAATAAATTTTATTCTCACTTGTTAAATATATTTTTTTTAAAAAAAATAAAAAGTAAAAAATAAGAATTATTTTTATATAAATAAAAATAAAAATAAGAATAAAAAATATTTTCGATATGCAAACAGAGTCTTAAATTTTTAAACATTTTGTCTCTCTTTACACGGCTGTTTGGTTCACATGAATTGCTTTGAGTCGTGAGGATCAAAAGCCGGACTAGTTTTGAATGCTGAACCATGCAAAATGAATTAGATCCTAGGGCCGACAAGATCGCTCCGAAATCGAGCCATGTAAGTAGGAGGTGAAGTCGCCTGCCTTCCACCTCCTCTGCAAATCGTCGCCGTCCATGCCGAACCCATGCCCGCCACCTTCAACATGCTCGACCGCCTCGTCCTTGGGCCTGGGTGACGGCCTCCCGCTCTCCTGCCAGCTCGCTGCTGTTGGGACCGTGACGCGCGCAAGGGTTCGCCACGGTCACGGAGGCCCAAGGCCGCTTCTTCCCCAACTCCAGGGCAAATTTAAACGGGTGGCCTTTTCTATCTTCGTTAATCTTGTTTTGTTCTTTTTGTTCGTCTGTATATAATATTATTGATCTCTATAACTACAAAAAAAAAAAAAAAAAAAAAAACTTCACTAGGTTCTTTTTTTTTTTTTTTTGGGAGGGAAGAAAACTTCACTAGTTCAGTAGAGGAATCTGGATCGAGTGAGACCTAATCCTAATCCAAATCCACCAAGTGGTGAATGGATGTCACAGCCAAAATAAACGCCGAAGCATTTCAACCATCTTAAGTCTCCTCGAAATTCTTGTTTGGAAGAGAGTATAGACTCGAGATCATGCGGTGACAGTGGCTAAGAGTCAATGGTTTCATGAAGACTTGGATGCTAGTGATGCCAAAGAAATGGACAACAGAAAAATCTACAACATTACTGATTGCTTAGGAAAGCAAATTCACGATGATTTTGAGAAACAGAGTATCAAAAGGCGCACCGTGCCTGCCTGCCTCTTCCTCAAAAGAGCATGAGAAAGAAGATAAAAACTAACTAGAGATTTTATAACATTATTGCCAAACACATGCACCAAGTCAGTCAAACAACATGATAAGAAAAAAAATCAAGATTTATCTAAGAACTTGGATGAGACTGATTACAGATATTTCCCCGATGTTTCCACTTGGATCAAGTTAGAGCAGTACCATCTACCACAGATCCTCCATGGAAGGCCTCTACCATCACATTTACCCAGGAATCAAGCGCGGCTTCGTGCTGTCAATTAACGGCAAAAGATTTCAATCCCGGATAAAATTTTAAAGGAAAAAATAATAGAGGATTTGCCGTCTGCAAAACCATCATGTAACAGCTGCTTCCTCCTGACGGCTTCCAGAAGATGGCCATCTGTAAAGTGAAAAACCATTATCTACCGAAAAGCTGCGCGTTCGCAGAACCAACAACCACACAAAAGAAACTTCCGAATTACCAACGGGTGCGCTTGAGACAGCATAGACACGACTCAACTCGATCTCAAGTAATATCAGCTATCTGCCAGATAAATACCAGCTGACTGGGTACCCACTATATCTACACCATGACAAGCAAACCAATAACAGAACTATCGAAACATCACGTAAATATCAGCTGTGCCAGATAAAGCAGCACTGAAAAGAGAGAGAGAGAGAGAAAGAGAGAGACCGCATCAAATCAAACAACTCAAGCTCACGTTCTCCGGTACTCCCTCAAGCAATAAAGGCAGCATAAATAATCAAGGGGACAAAAATAAGAGAATGAATACAACAGAGCTACAAATTCCACGGTAATTGTCTGCGGTGAAGCAATAAACGTCCATAAGGCTATGATAAACAGATTACTCCAAACATTGTCACATGACACTTCGCATTGACAGACTGGAAAAGCCACAAGACTTTTCGAGGTGAACATAAAGGTGAACATAAAGATCATAAGGTCTTTCTATACGATAGCATGACGCTTATTTTGGAATTTAGCAAACAAGAGATATGGAACTCATCATCCAAAAAAGGTTTTACCGCACTGGCTGTTGATTGTAGTGGTTCTTCTCTTTCTTCTTTGCAGCAGCAAGCTTAGCACTCCTTGCAGCAGCCTCAATTGCAGCAGCTTTTGCAGCACCATCCATCTCTTTATTTGATTTCTTCTTCTTCATGGAAGCCACCTTCTTTATCCGCTCCTTCACATCAATAACAGAAGTATCCTCTTCTTCAGGTTCACCAACCGCTTCATCAGGGCTTTTATCAGTTTCCAAGCCATTAGGCTCCTCCTGTTGCTCTTTAGCTTCCTTCAAAGATTTGTCTTTCTTTGCCTTTTTCTTCTTTGAACTTTTGCTCTCTGAAGGGGCAGGTGCATTCTCCCTTTTTTCACCATCCACATTTTGCTCCTCTGGTTTCTTACCTGCTCCAAAATATACAAATCAATTTTAAGACTGCCTATTATTATACTGAAAGTAAGAGGATGATACTGGAATTATTCATCATCATTACAACAAATGGTACATGCACAAAAGAACATAATGATATAATAATTCAACGCGGTGAGCATATGAGCAGATTTAAGGGATTATGCAAAATGTACAGATATATCCATGCATGCATGACATTTCTAAGATTCTGAATATAATTAGCATTGTTACCATTTGTTTCATCTTGCTCAGCATCATTGTCTTTGTTAGAAATACCAAGCTCAGCCAGAACAGACTCCAGCTCTGCCATTTCCTTTTTCTTCAGCTCTTTCTTTGAGAGTTGCCTTTCTGTGTCTTTAGTTGGAGCAGCTGCAGGGGGAGGTTTCTTCATGACTGGTTCAGTTACAACAGGAACCTCATGCTCATGTTCATGTTCAGGTTCTTCCTCAGCATCATCATCAACCTCATCAAGACCATCATCTTCACTTTCAGTTTCCTGCAGGATGTACAGACCTAGTAAGACTACTGCAATAATTCATATAGCATAAACAAAGCATCTATGCTTATCAAGAGCAAAATTGATAATTCCTATAAAATACTTCTATAACAACAGACAACATCTAGAAAGACCATAACTTCAAACATCTCATTCAACTCAATATTCTTGCATTCTGAAACTAAGTAAAGCCTAGACCTTCATGGATTCTGTAAACATATCCATGCACGTGATTGGTTCAATTCTTACATTTTGATTTTCTATAAACCCTTAAGAACTATAATTTAAACTCCACCTAGCCTGACAGACCAACAGTAAACAATCTAATGATAATATGCACCAAAAAGTCCACTCAGATTCCAGCAAATAAAAAAAGGTAATAAGGGATTAAAAGTAATCCTTTGCAAAGGGCACTTGATGTTGATCACGCTGTATTCTTTCCAGTGTAATTTCATTCCTTATCTAGTCCCTATATGCATGAATTCAACATTGTAAACAAATGCATTTCATGTCTCGTTTATCATAAAATCAACAAAACAGTGTCATCAGTACTTGGTCAAGGTTTTTAACAATCAGTTAAACACATAGAAATACATAAAATGATATGTCCCTATATTCCGGCGCATGGGCCGCCCAGCCCATGCCAACCTCTAATCACCATGGAACCAATATGGGGTCTGGTACCTAGAACGCAAACATAGGATTTACTCATTTTCTCCCAAATACTACTATCAATTTTTCCCTTCTGTCTTACTGGATTGTGAGACAGTAAACATGGGAAGTATATATTTTAGAATTTAAGTATAAACAAACCCCAAGGAGGAAACACAATTACAATATCTAATATATAGAAACACTGCTTCAAAACGATGCCAGATCAAACTGCTTTGAAAAAAAGTGATTTTATCCAATTTACCCAACATATCAGATCATCCAGAGCACTATTTTAATGTTTTTAGATATGATACCAACAGTTGAATCACTTTAACATCATCTTTTCTTTTTTTAGGGTAGGTTCTCCATCATAAATAAACTATAAAAATTTATTATCACTACCAATTTTCATAGGAACCAGTGTAAGTGAATTGCAATTCTGAGTATTGCCAGGAAAACAAAACCCAGAAAAATGAATGATGACATAAGGCACATAATGAATCTCAAACAAATAGAATTCACATTAGGTACCGACCAGTTCTTGTTACCAACAGGGCAACGTCCTCTTATGAGTTGCAAACATGAAAAATACCCTCCAGTATTATCAACTAAATACCGATTGCTAGCAATCACTTTTCTTGATCCTTAACTTCCAATACCTTCCATCCGATGCCTGATAGCTGTCATCAAGCCACAAGCAAGTGGACAACAACAGTTGAGAGGGGAACAAGTGGACTGGTGGATCATGCATGTAACCTTCTGGAGTATAGCATCATCTAACACTGGAAACATTTATCTCAATATCGCAAAACAATTGCAACATTGATCATTAATTGTTCTTTGTTTTGTAAGAGGCACTTGAAAAAGATGTAGGACAGAACCATTATGAAAAACAATGAAGTTGATCTGATGTCTTTGGGTGTGTGTAGTATTTGGGTAGCTCACACTAAATTCAAGGTGCTCCAAACGAGCAAACTTATGTATTCCTTACATCTAATGTACAATATCTGACTTTAAGACCGAAGCTTTTTCTTTTTTTCCTAGTGAAACTGAACTTATCTTACAACACTGAAACTAACATGGGCCCTCTAGTCCATCATGAAGTTGATGCTAGAGCTTTTGTACCAAAACTATGGCAGGGGTAAGGAATGCGATGAAGCATGACCTAACTAGAATCAATTCACGAGTTGGCTGCTCTACATAATAAAACACAAAATCTCGGATTTGGGAAAAATAAATAGATCCGTTACAACTACTACAATCTATTATAGCACATGTAATGACATCCTTGATATAAGAAACTACAGATCAAAAATTTGGTTATCGAAAGGAAAAGGTTTATGTGGGAACATATAATAAATCAAACAGATCATTACTAGAGTAGAAAAAAAGGCCACGGCTTAGACTATTCTCTTGCTCCCCAAATTTCTAGTATTCAATCCCTTCACCCGAATAGATTTAATCTGATTATAACTGAGCAGATAATCTTTAATTTTCCTGAAATCCCAAAAGAAAACATCATCTAGGGCCCTCTTCAAGAGCCCAAAATGTTGTTTGAACAAACATAAATAAAGTTGAAAAAGCGGATTCTTCTCAACACAAAATCTCGGATTTGGGAAAAATAAATAGATCTGTTACAACTACTACAATCTATTATAGCACATGTAATGACATCCTTGATATAAGAAACTACAGATCAAAACTTTGGTTATCAAAAGGAAAAGGTTTATGTGGGAACATATAATAAATCAAACAGATCATTACTAAAGTAGAAAAAAAGGCCACGGCTTAGACTATTCTCTTGCTCCCCAAATTTCTAGTATTCAATCCCTTCACCCGAATAGATTTAATCTGATTATAACTGAGCAGATAATCTTTAATTTTCCTGAAATCCCAAAAGAAAACATCATCTAGGGCCCTCTTCAAGAGCCCAAAATGTTGTTTGAACAAACATAAATAAAGTTGAAAAAGTGGATTCTTCTCATGGTTATTCACATTTATTTGCAAACCAAACAGGGCCTAAATATTAAGTTCTCCACTTGTGACTCCACTCCAATTTTATCAAGAGCTTTGAAAGATTTTAAAAGGAAATAAGACAGTAATAACAAATTTAGAATAACTTCATGCATCCAAGTTGCAGAAGGAAGCAAAATACAAAATCCTTGTATGAACAACCCTTCTACCTACATGGAGAATGCCTCCATATGCAATCTAGGGTAAAACATGACATAACTAAACTAGAAGAGCTGCTAAAATCGTATTAAAGAATGCTTCTTTCATGCATAAAATTAAACATATTTTAGTGCTCTAGAATTCATGAAAAAGCATAAGTTCACTAGCCAACAACCATAAGCCACATTACATAGGTCTAATGCACAATAAAATATGAAAAAAGCAATAAGAATAATGAATAGTGAGGCAAATTTTGTGATGGCATCCATCAATGGAGATCCATCAGTAGCCGTATGTCCACCAGTATTGTCAAAATTAGGCCATCTTAGATCATTTATTAGACACTGTATGGAACCAATGGGGGCAGAGTTGTACACTAAACATAAAGACTTGAATGGAGATGCCAAAAATTACCAAAAAAACTCTTACAGGACCATATTAATTCAATCATAAAATTGTTAGTGAATATCTTCTAACAAATGTCCTTCAAAAAGCATCATTCAAAATTCAATTAACCATCATTCAAAATTTAGAAAAACAGATCCATTCCTCAAAAACCAGGGTAAAACATCACAAAACATAGAATTTCATAGCTCCAGAATCAAAACTTCTCATTTACATTGTCTCCTTGTCGAATTACTGGTCTTCTAAATCATAGCCCTAATTACAGCCATTATTTACCTTGAAGAAATCATGAGGAAAAGTTTCAAGATAACTATTTAATAGCAAATATAGAAAAAAAAAAATCTAAGTACAATGTAGACTTAGAGATGTACCTGTGCAAAGGAGTGACTTGATATATGCAGAAGGAAAAAGAGGTAGAGGTAGACCGAAAATTACATGGGAGGAAGTGATAAAAAATCTTAAACTTTTTGCATCTTACAAAAAAAATATGACTCAAAACTTAGCTGAATAGAGAAAAAGCATTTATATAGCCAACCCCAACTAGTTTGGGATTAAGGCTTTATTGTTGTTGTTTAATATGTAATAAATAAGAAGATATAACCTTTAAATTTAGAAAAAAAAAGATACATAAATGAACCATAAAAGGGATGTTCATAAATGGCACTATACCATACTTGAAAAAATAAAGTTAGAAATACTGGGTTGGTCATCTCCACTAATGTATGAAGTTTTTATACATAGCCGGTCCCAAGTCCGATAAAGGAGAAAGATTACGATAAGTTGATGGCTAATGCAAAACTATAGTCACACTTTATGAACATGTTGTAGTTACCGAGTTGGTTAAATTTGCTCTAAGTTCATATGGAGAACTTTATTATATAATAAATACAAAACATGCTAGAGACTAACCGTCGTATCGCTGATTAGTTCACCAATCTAATGTGGGAATCGACGGTGGGATAACCAATAAACAAGTCCCTATCTAACACCACCTAGACCCTCATGCATATCACACCAATCTAATGTGGGAATCGACAGTGGGCTAACCAATAAACAAGTCCCTATCTAACACCACCTAGACCCTCATGCATATCACACCAATCTCTGACTGCCACAGTAGATTGGCGAATTGAGTAATGAATGAATGGATGAATAGCCACACTGCTCATAAATATTTATAACGGTTGTTTTGGAAGGAAAGATTTTTTTTTGCATGGCCATATAATTTCAATCCAACAGGAGCTTCACTTTCTCTATCTTTCCACCATGTTGCTAACCACACAAAATACCAAAAATGTCTAATGTATTCATTGTGAATCATGCCAACATCCGATCCAAGTATGGATCAACCCCCTGCCCCAAATCTAGGATTGTCTCTTTAAGCCTCAATATTGGATGCAACTGTCTTTCTATCCCCAATCAAGAATCCGATTTTCTCTCTACCTCTGGCATGTGTCAAACAAACATGCCTCCATGAACCGGTCTCGTAAGGGACAAGAAGGGGGAAAAGGTGGACACTCTCCCCCCTTCTCATCATGATCACACAAGTAATGTTAGAGAGGATGTGGATTTTGAACATGAACCCGATTGAAATAATTCTTTCCAAATGAATTTATTTACTAATAATACCATCTTTTATTGATTAGAAAATCTTAGCAAGGGATAGATTTAACAATTTTTTATCTCATAAATATTGCTGTTGTATCGTATACCTTTTATGATGAATAATCTTTGTGTTCATTTTTTCAATCTCTTTATCCTAGCATGATTTTATTTTATTTCTTTTCATATTGAACATGTACAGCATGTGCCTATGTACTAGAGACACGGTATGCAGACACGTATGTATTGTTAAACTACTTGTCATGCCATCGGCCTTTTATTAAGCTTTACGACTAACAGCAAAGTATCATTATCGGTTCAAAAACATTCCATCATTTCAAATATGGTTTGTGTGCAAGTGCAATTCATTGCAAGCAAGTTCATCGAAAGGCTTTTACACACACACACACACACACATACACACAAAGGACCATCTGTATACTTCTAGAAACCCTCAAAATGCTTGTCAAGCCACAAGATTACAGATAGAGATAGTCGACATGGGACATTATGCAAAAATATCAAAATATATGATGAACAATTAAAAGCTACAGCTAAATGCTCGCTTGGTATTTTCTCAGAAAATATTTTTTTAAAAAAAAAAATTAGAGGAAGGAAAAAAAAAGGTAGGAAAACAAATAACACCTCCACCATAATATTTATTTTCCAATGGAAGGATAGACAATGTACATGGCCCAAATATAATTTCCCCCCTCTTCTCCAACCAAGTGTGAAAAGTATTCCCTCTCATTTTCCGTCAAAACCAAGCGAGCACTAACAGAAAAACGAACACATAATTTTCATTCATTCATATAGAAGCACAAATGTGAACATAAGCTAAGATGAAAAAAGAGATACAGCTCACTCCCACCAAATCAAAGAACACATATAGAAAGAAGGAACAAGTTAACACAGTAACCAGAACAGGAACGGTGCAAAAGAAGACGGGAGGAGGAAGCATTTCATATGGCAAAGGTTTTAAATAATAGTTTGTCTAATAATACTAAACGAGTGCATGGCAGGAGATATATTTTAATAACATGGAAGATAACGAAAATGACTGTTACCACCATTCATCGTTCAAAGAATAAGATTATATTTGTAAAAAAAAAGGGTTGGTGTATCAAAATAATAATAAAAAAACAACTCCATCAGAAGAAACCAACGAAGACATAGAAAACAAAATGGCCATCTCGATAAGTCTTAAATCCAACTCATGAATTGCAGTTTGCAGTTGATCATATCAAGAAAAATAAGTGATAAAAGAATATATATATATATATATATATGCCAAAGAGAATCAAAGAAAGAAAACTTACCTCCTCCACTACGGCCGGGCTTTCCTTGTTTTGCTGCGTCTCCGATGATCCCCAAACAGACTGGGGCGGCGCTGTGGTGGCATAGTAGTCGTCATCATCATCCACATCAGCCCACGATTTGACGGTCAGCGGAGTCGGTGCCCAGAATACCTGCTGCTCCGGCTCCTTAGCCTGGTTCTTGGACGACCCCTTGCTCTTGTCCGACTTCTTTTTCTTCTTGAGGGTCTCGAGCGCGGCGAAAACGTTGTTGCTGCCAATCTTCAAGGGGCCATCGTCCCTTCTGCTCCCTCCTCCAACCATTTCTACCACGATCCCAGATGAGCAAAGGCTAATAGATCCAGGCTAGGGTTTCAAACCGAGAACCTTCCTTGATATATGAGAAGACCGAAGGTTTCACAAATTAGGCTCCCGGAATCGAAACCAAAATTTATTCTATCAAAAGAATCCGAGAATCAGTGAATCAAGATCAACGCCCTATTGATCGAACACGCTTCAATTTTCAGCACCTTGCAAGCTCTGGAAGAGGATCAAATCACCTACCAACGAAAATATCTACAAATATTACGGGATTACAGGAGCAAAACTGCGAGGTCGTGGAGGGATTTCGAGGAAAGGAATTAGGCTTCGAAGAAAATAAAGGACCAAAAAAGAAAAGAAAGATGAGAAACCGATCGCAGAAAGCCGTCGATCAGAGCGACGAAACGCTCAGCGGGAGGAGACGATATTAGGATTCTCGGATCGAAAAGGGCAGCCTTAATAGATCGATTGAGGGCGGGCCCTCTCGGAAGAGAGAAACGAAGAAGAGTTCGCCGTAAGAGCGAGAGGAAGAAGAGAGATTAGGGTATCGGATAACGTCGCCACGGACGCGAATGCTTCGATTTCGTTTCTTTATTATTAAAGACAAAACTTAGGGTGCGCTCCTCCTCTCCCTTTGTTGCCGTGAGGAAGCTTCTTAACTTGTCCACGCGGTTGAAGGACAAGTAACCTACGCCACCATTGCGACAGCCTCGGAGCGAGGGGGCTTGCCCTTCCCCTTCTTATATACGCCTCCGGGATACCTTATCGTAGAGTGTTACCGCGGACTAGTACAGGGATCCGGGGATGGGGAAGCATGAAAGCCGTCTGATCTGCATCAGACGAAGAAGAGGTGCATTATCGCAGCCCATCGATGGGAAGTTCTTACCTATCGACAAGGGACAGCGTTGGTAGAAGTACCAAGGTACGGTCTTAACTTTCATTAAAAAGAAGCGCGTTCGGAGAACAGGTGAAATTTAGAATGTCTCCACTCGTTAACTAATATAAAAAATAAAAGAAAAGAAAGGATTTGCCCATTTTATTATCTGGTGCCTTGGGTGATGAAACTTATCCGCAACTTCTCTTTCCCCACATCGCATGACATCAGGTACGCGTGCAGCCAAATTGGAGTCTTATCTACGGATAGGGGGGTCTATGGTACAACAGTTTATGATTGCCCCATTGCCTGCCAGCCTGTTGGCAAAAGTAAAAAGATTTGTTTGGTGAAAAATAAAATTAAGAAAAAAAACTGAGAAGTTTATTTCATCCATTGTAGTTTAACCGTGAGGCTGTGATGCGTTCGCTGGGATGAACTGAATTGGCTATATTACAAGACGTTTACCTTGTTATTATCCCAGATGATTGGATGGACAGTTGAAACAGGAACTCCAACGTTAGGTTTCTAACCTTTGTTAGGATAGTCATGCCAAAGGTGTCTAACTTTATAATTAATTAATGTATTATAAATTTTGAGCATAATGCATGCTGGAAGCATCTCTCTTCCTGTAATACCAAGTCTGTAACCTAGTCTAGTCTTTATATAAAGTTTGTTTAGGTTGGAAGAGAGCAAGGAAGGTACCACAAATGGCACCAACCTTAAGTATTATATTTTTACCGATAATAAGCCGTAAGAAAATGATTTAGAAAATTATAGCAACTCCTCTTTTGACTTTGGTAGGAAAAATATTTTGATATCTAAGTTTTAAATTTTCAATTAATCCCTCTAACTTATTTTTTATGTCAAAATGATTCGGTCATTTATCCAAGTTCTCACATGATTAATGGAGTGTTTAAGATTAAGCTACTTCTAGCATTTTCAAAAAGTTCATTGTTTTCATTAAATATTTTTGTATAAATAAAAAAAAACTTCTCTTGAAAATAGTCAAAGAAAGTAATAATCTTTTGAAAATATACATAGTTTAATTTTTTTAACCCATCAATAACGGTTGGATGAACCGCCAAACCAAATTGATATAAAAAAATAAATTAAAAGGAATAATTGCAAAAATATAAATTCTCAAAGTCTAATTATTTTTTAGCCAAAATAAGAAAGAGGAATAATTTTATTTTTTTTTCTAAGATAATTTTATAAGCTGCGATACAAAATTTTATTCTAGTATTTTACAAATTATTATAACCTCTCCAATCTTTTCTCATCCTACACTTAATCAAAGTATAAACCACATTTATAATAGGCACACTAATGATAGCATCATATAGCCTTGGTATGCAAGAAATTATATTGCATTAGGTTATTATATACCTATGTAAAACGTATGACACATTTTAGTGGAAGAGCAAAGAATTGACTTTGTCAAATATAGGTTCATATATAAATTTGCAGAGAGGAAAAAATTTAATGGAAAGTGTGGTTTATCACGAGAAAAGGGCAAAAAACCTTAAAAGATCATTTTATTTTATTTTATTTTTGGTGATAAAAGAGTCATTCCATTCAACAACCGTAGAATGTTTTTCATTTGCTAGGATCGCTCGTGCTTCCAACTTGTTCTAAATGAAGCTCTCATCAAATTTGGTCTCTTGGAATCTGCCATAATTACCGAGAGATGATTTAATGATTTATTAGAAGTTTCATTAATTTCCTCTGTTGCCAGCATTGCGTTTTTCTTCCCTTGGAAAGAACTTCAAGAAACTAGCAATGAGAGGAGAGTATTGAGAAGGACGCTCATTATAGGCACAATGCCAATAAAAAATAGACGGTGCTTGAGAACTGGTTTAGTTCGTAACTTCATGTGATCACATCAAGATATAATATCACATCAAACATGACTCAAGGAATGATTCTCGAGGGTGCTGGTTTTGCAGCCTTATTTATGCCTGCTTGCATCCTACATGCTAAAATATCACATTAGGATGCAATGTAAATTAGGACACTAGGCCAGGTATTTTAGCCTTAATATGTGCAGGGTTTGCTTCATGATACCGGATGCCATATTCTGGTCTTGGGAGCCGCTTGGGCAAATATTCTCAGAGAGAGAGAGAGAGAGAGGGGGGGGGGGGGGGCGTCAAACCTATAGCAGCATTACAATAGCCTTATTTAGCCAAATTGCCACCAGGTCACCTCCATATCATTAACCACTTTGGCACAAGAGAACCTCTCCCCGAACTCGAAAAATCTAGGCGCACACTCCCGCATGCACACGTGCACAGGCTGCCTCGCGAAGGCCGTCCATGGATGGCAGCGCGCGCTCAAGGGCTGGTTCCCTAGCACTGCTAGGCCGCAGGTAGGATGGTAGATTCGTCAACACAAAACTTTCGCTATATAAGCTTGCCACGAAATCAACCCTGGCTTCTTCTTGAGCGTCGCCAAGAACGGATTAAGGTGGGATTCAAACCTAAGCCCATCACCAAATTCGAGAATATCTAATTCCATAGTGCCAGTAAAATTGTTGCTCGAATTGCAATCCACGTTTTCATCTAACCTGATTTAAAGTTCCAACGAAAGCCGATCCTCACTTGCTATATCCCTCAGGAAATCTAACGACCCACCGTTATTCAAGCCATTTCGATTTCCAAATCAATCTTCCTGAAGTTTTTTTTGGCATCAAATCGTATTGAGGTCTTCTGGATCCTGGAACAATATAAACCTCATTGGGAAAAAGAAGGAACGGCTTAATTAATCACGTGCGACAGAAGCTGCTTCTTTAAAGACAAACTGAAGTGGAAATCCTCCTCCTCCTCTTCTTGACTTACAAAGTGGAAAATCCAATAGATATTTCAGTGACCAACTACTTCCTCAAGAAAGTAATTACTGTTCTACCTTCATTCGCACTGCAAGACCGCCACAATACTCAAAATGAACTCAGATCAAGGAGGAGACAACATATTCATATGTTACAAAGGCGGATTACTAAAGAACAGCCAATTTCAGACTTTCGTATTTAAACAACACAAATAAAGATTGCGCATTTTGACCATGCAACTATACAAACCTTGCCAGATGGTGATGCACATAGATCACAAACGAAGCAAACATGATCATGGCCATCGTCCAGAGGAGCTGGCTCTCATGATAAAATGCTCTGGAGACCTGAGAAACCTTTGCATTTTTTTGCCCAGGCAGCAGGAGTATGTGTCAAATACCTCATCAGGAGAAACAGGACAAAATCAAAGAAAGCCACGGTAAATACAGCAAAATTGCTAACCACAAGGTGGAAAAGGTGTGGCAATAACTTGTGAGCAGAAAAAAGTATTCTATGGGTAGCTGATCATTGGACAAAAATATGGTGCTGTTAAGAATTATGCAACAAAAAATAGGAAAATCATAAGGAAAACCATCAGCACAAAGAATATCTTGATCATCAGCCACCTATTAGATGATATGCTGTTAAGGTACTTTAGGAGTGACCCTTGTGCTCCTTCGACATTAGCCAACGTGTCATCCATGTTTTCATCAATCCTGTCAAAATTTTAAAATCAGTTAGTCAGAAGTGCCACACTGGAAACTTGGAATCATAACCAGTAGTCCATCATGGTCAGCTTTAAGTATCCTATACAATCACTGGCTACCCAAAAAAAGGGTGCCTCAACCATAACAACCATTCGATGGGGGCCAGTTTTATGTATGCTAAGCAACATTGTCTATAACAAAAACATAAAAAAAAAAAAGAGAAAAAAAAAAATACTGACACCCGTGGTGAAACTGAATTGCATTAGATATTTTCTAGTCATTTTTACTAAAGTCCGCCTTTGTTTTCCTAATAACTCCCTACCTCTTTTATGCTGAGGCCCTTTACCAACTAAATCTATGAGCCCTTCCCTTGCTCAGGTTGAATGTCTGTGTGCAGGAACATGCTGAGACCCTTAACAAAATAAATCAAGGAGCCCTTCCCTTGCTTGGGTTGTGCGTGCGTGCGTGTGTCTGTCTGTGTGTCTTGTGTGCAGGAACATGAGATCTGGAATCAATGGATACCAAAAAACTGGAACAACTATGAAGCAATCCAATGAACAAAAGCAAATGGTAGTATATGTGGAGAGAATGTTCATAGCCTCGCATTTGTTTAATCACAGGCACACAATGCAGATCTGCCTACAGTTTATATAGCACACAACAGTCCAAAGGACACAAAAAAATGTCATCTTTCTACATTCAATCATGAATTCCTAAAAATGCAGACTTCAGTATAAGAAAGCTCAAACACTCTATATAAAACATGACCTAACATCCAAGAATTATAGGTCTTAAATGCAAGGGTAAAATGATCCACAGACTGAATCATGTCAAGGTCTCAATCATGAAAGAATATTTTAAAAAAATAGGTAGCTCAGAATAAAAAATGAAAACAATAGAACCTGATGGCAAGCTCTCCCTGCTGCGACACCATGGTAGCTAGTTGTGTAAATATGTTGCTCAGCTCATGAATTGTTGATTCAACATTATGAAGAGCCTCTGCTCTGCTCTGCATATAACTATCCTGTACTGGAACCATTTGCTGCTGCTGCTGCTGTAACAATGGTTGAGTTGATGAGGATGGGTCCCCATTCATCTTCTTTCTAGCAATCCAGGAGAACAACAATGGCATGTCTATTAGTAGCAGACATCACAGATAAAATGTTTTGTAGAATGAAATAAGGAATTGTCAAAATTACTGAAAACACTTCAATGAATAAAAATGCCCCGACACAGCTAGATCTATCTTTTTATATTAAAAGTTTAAATTTTATTCCATCTACAAGATGACAGCTTTCTGGATAGAAATATGATGCACAAAAGTTTTGAGAATGGCTACACAAAAGAAAGAAAGAAATCCTTTTGTGGGGTGTGTGTGTTTGTTGGGGCGAGGGGACAACACTTCAAATAGACTTCTCAGTAAGATTCTAGATGTCTAGAAGCGACATATTATGACCCTCATCTTGCAATATACATGCATGGAGAGAAACATAACTTCTCTTTTTATAGAAAAAATAATTTAAAAATTCCAAAATCTTAAATGATTTAATAAATTATAACTCAAGTACAGTTACCACCATTATGACCCCTACTTATTACATTACCTGGGGAACAATGGAGAAGAAGATGCTGAGCCATTTGCCCACGGTGCTGGTGGCGCAGATGAATCAGAAGTCGCCCTGGAAACCAGAGGGCGTTGCCGGATGAAAGGATTGGTTGAATCCTTTGAAGCTGATGAAGAAAACAACTGCCTTCTATTCTCATGAACCTTCAGGTTCTATATATACAATACATGCAAGTCAGATTTTATGCTCCTAGCAGAAGATAGAGATGTCTAGAGAAAACAAAGCAAAAGCAATCAAGATGGTTAAGCCAAACAAGGAGGTAAATTTTCAACTTACCTCTGTTCGCATGGTCAGTACTTCTTTAAACTCCTTTGTTGCACTCATCAACCGGTTCTTCAAATTATCAACCACTGTGGTTGAATGACTGGTCGTGTCTCTGGAAATATTACTACTTTCATTCTGTGAATTGCACAGGAGTTGCAGGTCTATAACTGCAGAATTTAAAGCATTGATATCTTGCTTGATAACTGCCGTCAGTTCTTGTATCTCTACAGTGGGGTCATCAAAAACTGATGTTCTCTTTGCCACTGCAAAAACAAGAAGACTTTAGCGGCAGTTGACCATCTCCAATTGAAAAAACAAATGGCTGCACAACAAACATCTGAAGGACTTAAGTTCAAAGACATGTTTCAAAACAGAAATAGATTCTATAGAAGGGTGGTCAATTACAAATGGTATGCATGATGCTGATGGACTTGATGTTGCGCATTGACTAGCAAAAGTAAACAGTAGTGAAGGCAAGAGCTTCCCTAGCATCTAAACCCTTAAAAATCACAAATAAACATACACATACTGACCACCAGCAGAAACTAATGGCCATCATACAATTCCTGTTCTGATAAATCCTCTCATATAAGCTTTCACTATGCCACCACCCAAGGACACTCATTCACAAATTTTAGATAAAAGTAGACTGACAGGAGAAGATAATAGCTCCGATTTGAAGTTATAGCATATCTATGATATCTTTCACAATACTCTTATCATTTCAATCTAAAAGCTGATTAAGTGTTAAAGTTTCTCTAAAATGATCTCTTTGAGATCTTGCTGTGAAAATGTCTAAACTTTAGTCTCAAATAATTAATTATAAGTTCATGTCACACATGATTCCAATTTTATGCCTTTTATGTTGTGCATCAACACGATTGGAGATCATCAAGACATTACTGATGATTAAGTAAATTGATAGGACAAGATAATAGCTCTTATTTGAAGTTATAACATACCAATTAAATCTTTCACAATAAGCTTATCAAGCAGTGTAAAAGTTTCTCTAAATTGATCTCTAAGAGAACTTGCTGTGAAAAATTCTAAAACTTAGCTTCAAATAATTAAGATTTTTACTAGCAAATATGACAGATCTCAGCAAGAAATATTTGGGAACCAATCAGGCATAGACATGATCTTTTCCTCTTTAAACTCTTTGCTGGCTCACTTTGCCAGACCTTGTTCACTATCCTTGTCCAATTACCATAAAAGTGAAATCATGAAAGAAATATAAATTATCCACAAATTTTTCTTAGTGTTCAAGATATGATTATATCTTGGCCATATGAAAATTACAAAGGTGAGCTACAGCAAGATTAATGCCCACTAAAGAAGATGGGCAAAACATATTTTTCTGCGTAACAGACAAGAAGGTTGATTCTTTAATTTTGATATGTTTTAAACATAACATTGAAATTAAGAAAAATCTTGACTTTGGAAACATTAAACCAAATCTCATAAGATTTTTTTAAAAAAAAACAAATCATCATTTTACAAATAGGGCACTCTGAATAACGAATAAAAAAAAAATCAAAAATAAGAAAAATAAGCCATAAGATATGAGACCAGAGGATGACACTAAAGCCAATACATTCTCCAACTCCAAATAGTTCTCCTGGCTCTCCCATTATATCAGTCTCAATATTCAGATTTGCATTTCATGTGATGCAAAAAAAACTAGACCTGGCATTTTTTTCCTCCATCAAAAAGTCAAGTGAGACCAAGCATGCTCGTCCTTCACCAACAATAATATAGATACCTACAGGGACAACATAACTTCCACTAATCAACAAACTTGCAGACCATGCCATGTAACAATAATTCATGGTTTTTCCTGACTTATGGGACCATCACAAGAACTGAGTTGCAGGCCGTTCGCATGGTAGATCTGCGGAGCAGCATGATGCCATGCAGATATCACGCAGTAACAAATTTTAGCAAAACGGAGCATTATCTTTATCTTTGACCATCTATAATTCTTTCTCGTTGTAGATTACCATTTAGTTCGGGATCTTACAACGTAGGCTAGTTTCTAATGCCCGTGTATGCACAGCCTTTGGAAAAGAACAAACCGAGAGTTGTGCAGATCTCTAGTCATTCTAGTCCTACTCTTATCTTTACGGAAACACAAAAATACAATACTAAGGCAGCCATAGAGACAATTAACGCATAAACGATGCAGTAAAACAAGAAGAAAGTTCGTCGGTGAATTCTTTACTTACGCTTCGCGAGTTTCGCAAGCTTTTGTGAAGTCTGATGGATCCCGAGCCCAATTTTTGAAGCCCTCTTGTTGAATTCCGACTGAATCGAGACTGCCGTTTTCTGCCCCTCCAATCCCGATCCAGCGCTACTGCTCGGCACATTGGGCGCGGACGAGAAAGACTTCTTTAACCTTTCAACGACGGTGAGAAACTCCTGCGTCCGATCCCGATAAGACGACTGTCCTGATCTTGAATGCATCTCCAGAAAGAAATCCTGGTATCTCCGAAATCCAATACCAACGAAAGCAAATTCGGTCTAGAAGCACCGCAGATCACCTGAACTAGGGCTCCAGCGTCAATCTTGCCCAAATAATTTCTTCCAAATCGTTATCAACTCCCCCCAAATGGACAGATCTGAGGCCAATCACGCCTGGAACCGATGCAAGTCGAGATCTCAAGAAACGAAGAACCCTAGATATGGCTCAGCGTCTCGGACGGAAAAGGAACTAGGATTTTTGGTTTCGATTACAGCGAGATCGAAAGGGAAGGGAGAAGGGATCGATCGAGGGAAACTGCAGCAAGAAACGATAGATCGATCGGAGATGATGAGAAAACGGGACGAACTTCAGAGAAATTGCGACTTAAAATGGACGGATCCGAAGAAGACGAGATCTTGGCATACCTCCGAGCTGAAAGAGAAAAATACCCCGAGGGAAATCGAAGAGAAACCGGAGCGAGGGGACGAGGGAGCGGTGGCAGGAATCACTTGCTATTTCGATTTTATTCTAGAACCAGGGATAAATTGCTTTTATTCCACCCTCCGTAACGCAATACGCGCCTTAGCGATGAAGCAATCCCTTAACCCAGCGGTCACTGATGCAGGAGTACTCACCCCCCGCCCAAAGGGCCAGTGATGCCGAGCCCAGGCCCGGTCAGTTTGTGTGGTGACCGCGCTGGGCTCGAACTTATCCTGGCCGCTAGGCCGATACCGGAGGCCTCTCCAGCAGACCCGGTAGCGCCCCTGGCGAGGCCATGCACATCGACATCGCATGCGCTCGACGGAGCGCGATCCACGTGTTTGACGAAACGTCTTCCACATTTGTGAGGGCTCCAGGTGTTGGAATAAAGGGGGTGAGATGAAGTGGATCAGTGGAAGGTTCAGCTAAGCAGGGTAGCAATTGGAAGTCATTTGTTTTTGTCAACTGTCATCCAGTTCCAAATTCCTTATGTGAACAAAGATGCTAATTGTAAGAGCACTCTCTCCACGGGTCATCTGGAGACATCACAAGCCTCGGACGCTCTTGGTTAGAGACATCAATCAACTGGTCCAAGAGGGGATGCTGGGATAATCCATCTTACCATCCAAGTCGTAAGATAATTCATCATTTGGTTTACCTCCACATAAACATAACAGCATTCAATTTGCTGGGTAGCTAAAAGTACTATTTGGATATACCTCAACAATGGATGGTAGCAAGATGAGTTTCCATTGAACCAAGAGACTAGCGTAGCAAGAATCTTCCTCGCAGAACTACCCTAATGCTATCCTAAACTGTTGAAATCTTTGTAGAGCTTCTTTTAAACCATGCCGTAGTGATATTACAAATTTAGTCCTACATTAGATAGAAAAGAAAGTATTATGGTTTTATAACTCAAGTTCACTTGTTACCGATTAACTTCCACTCAAGTTCACTTTTTGAGCCACGTGGTTTCAGCCTGCTAATAGATTAATTAAGACAGTATGTGAGTTTGAGACGTTACAAATAATATCAGAACTGATCCGAGTGTGCGAAAATTGGTTGGCATAAGGAAAGGGATACTCATAGGATGGTGATAGAGTCCCGCCATGGCGTGGAGCCACCCTTACAGCACCAATAATTCGGCTTGGGGATAAATTCTGACTAATTTGTAGCGTACGATGAGAACATTCCATTATAAGGAAGAAAGATTGTGATACCCCAAATTTAATCTCATATTGTATGAAAAAGAAAGTATTATGAGTTTATAACTTAAGTTCATCTACTACCAATTAATTTTTACTTGAGTTTTTGAATCATATGATTTCAATTCGCTAATAAATTAATTAGATTAGGCTCCAATTAGTTTAGTAAATGGCACTAAATTTCTGGACAGTGGAACCACTGATGCAAGCAGTATCCATCCCTCATAGTTTTTAATGACCAACTCCACTTCCATTAAAATTAATTTTAAGAAAACTTATTTAAGGGGTTACCTAAGAAACATAGAGAGGAGATGATGCCACATCAGACGGTGGCAAAGTACCCTAGAGACTAGAATCGCTAGGTGAAGACAATTGTCTTGAGAGGATCACTTTATTAGAAAGGACAATAGTTTGTCTTGCCATCCACATCGGGCTAAACTATTGTTTTTTTGGAAGTAGATTTCATTTCTGGCTTTACATAAGCATCATAAGATATTGCTGACCAAAATTTTACGTTCGTGGTTTTGAATTCTCAAATTATTCCAAAAGAGAAGCTTTCAATATTTGTTGTAAGTTCTGAAACTTTGGAACCCCTTGATGATGAAATTTATGCCACACCGAGGACAGGCCCTTCACAGTTTGCTTTCATTGATATGGATTCTTATGTCTTCAATGCTTACTTGAACCTACAATGAAATTACTTGTGATGTCCCTAATAATCCTTGGGCCCAGAGCACGCACGGCGTTGCAGACTATGAAATTACTTCTCCTCGCAGAACAACACCCGTTTTTTTTGTTTTTTTGTTTTTTGTTGATGTTTTTTCCCCCCTCAATCAACAGCTATGTGGTTGTGGAATTGGAGAGTTTTCGCTCTATATAATGCGAGCGTCCAACACTCCCACCTGAGACGAAGATGAGAGTCCCCCATGCCAGCCCGTTCTTGAGCCTATTTTTGACGTGAGACTTGATCCTTCTACAAAAAATGTCATGCTGATGCTGGTGATGATCATCTGAAACCAGAGAGGAACTCCTCTGCGCTGGCTACGTTCAACAAATTTCCACTCTGGATTATTGTTTCTTGTTGTCAATTTCTTAAGTGGTGGAGATTTCTCATATAGAGACGCCAATTGGACCACTGATTGGCTATTACTTTGATTCACGACCTTGGGATGTTGATTTCCCACAACCCCTGCTAGCCCTCCCGAGGATTGATGCAACCTTTCTTTTGTTTTCTCACTTTCTTAATGATATGCTACAATGCCTTTATCAGAGGCAAAAAATGTTAGGCAAGCTTGAATTAGTCTCTTGAATGTTTGGAACGCATAAAATCACTAAAAGGCCTCCTCAACTTTGATCTCGTTGCACCCAAACCTTTTCTTATTTAAAAATTTAGCTAAAATATATTTTTAGTCTTCTAACTTTCGCTTCAAATTTAATTTACTCCTCAAACATTCAGCCATTACATGTTACTCCCTTATGTTTTAAAAATATTATATTTTTCATTAATAAAAGTGCTATATTGTGATAATATTATACTTTTTAATAATATATTATAGTATAATTATAACTAATAATAAAAAGTTATATTATAATAGTATTATGTTATTATAATTATTATATTATAATAAGAAATAGACTTGGTTATATTCGAATGTAGCGAAGTTTAAATCCGATAATTTTTTTTATCTTTAAACCCACAAAGTTCACATATTCCAAAGATGGAAAAGATAGGTGGCTTTAGGATCCGTATACATTTAAGGGTAAGAAAGGTGATTGAATTTGGCTACATGCAAATGTAATTAAGTTTACCTTGTTATAATAATCAGTGTGTAATAATATAATAGTTTTGATTGTAAAAAGAGCTCTACTAGAAGGGATTATAACTATAACCTTCCAAAGAGCATTAGTTTAGTTACAATATAATTCAGTTACATGCAACTCAATTACATCATAACTTAAGCTGCACTGCAATTCTATATATAAGATTCCAAATGACACCTTAGAATGTAAATGAGATATAAAAATACACAAGTTGATTTGCAGCTAAATTAGCAACAAATCATTATGCAAGAAAACGATTTTGAAATGTAAAAATAGTTAAATTTAATATTATAACATAGCAATATATAATTATAATAATATAATATAATATAGTATGATATATTATGTTATGTTATGTATGTTATATCATAGTATGTTACGTTGTACATATTATATCATATTTAAATATTGTTATATTATATTATGATCTAATATAATAAATATAAAATAGTAAATATAATGTTGTGCGAAAAATACTATAACTATAATACAGTTATGTAGTATAAAATAAAATAAAATAACATCTTAATATTATGTAATGCTAGAATATAATATATTCATATAGAATTATAATATTATATTATTAGAATAATGATATTATACTTTGTAATATATAATTATTAATTAATAATAAAAATATTACATAACAATAATACTATATTAATATCATAATAATAGTAGGTCAATAATATAATATCATTTTACAAAAGCATAATATTATTTTATAAATCAGTAACAATAATTTTTGATAATATGAATAGCTTTTTCTAATAGAATTTTATAGTTGCAACTTTTGAAACAGTATAACACCATAAGTTTAGTTACAATGTAATTTGAAGCTCCAGAAGTGGTCCTTCTTTATAGCTTTTGGGCTGGGAAAAGTTTCTCTGGCCCAGACTTGTTTGATTGTGGGCTCCGGAAAAACCGGCAACCATTGCAACCGCGTTGGTGAACTGTGCTCCTCTCGACCCATCAGCCTCTGAGGGCACGTTTGGTTTGTCAATTGGATTTCCAATCTAACTTCACATTTGAAAAAGTAAAAATTGAATTGACCGACCGATCTTTTAATTATGCCCCATCAATTTTCTGATATCTCAAGCTAGAAAATATAAGATTGTCAATTCTATCTCACCCCCTGTGTTTTCGAATATAATGGGATGGGGTTGCTAATCTCATTCTTCTCTGATTTCTTCGATGATTTAAATGCATCCTAAATGGATGTGTTAGGCATAATACCATGTACCAAGAAGCTTTATCATTTTGAAAAGAGGAGATGGTGAAGAGGATTGTGTCGGCGTAAGTTGTATCCTACCATGCCATCATGCCATATCGACTCAGCACTGCTATTGTTATAAGCCATGCCGATATAGTCAACAACACCGGAAGGGATGGAAGGTTGGTGGCCGGCACGGCCCATAGCAAGTGAGCCTGCTAGTATGACTTAACTATTTTTTTAAAAATATTTTTTTAATATCAACTCGGCCCATTTGTACTGAGCTGTGTCGTATCTAGTTCATTTGCGTCATCATATTGGCATGGCCCATAGGTCTATAGGAGGCTCGGTATGACTACTATAGCAACCATGTTATGCTTAGCACGCTCACTTTGTGTTGGGCTAGGTCAGACCATGCTATAGGTTGTCCCATCCATTTGGCACCTTCAAAATAATTCAAACTCGAACCATTATTAAAAGACCAATAAATTGATGTGTCAAATATAACAACATACATAGATAATTTTAAAAGTAGAGGTAATCCAAATTCAAACTATCTTTAGAAAGGTACCAATAAAACTAAGGGCTATTTAGAGTGAACACTTCAATACACATTTCTAAGTAAATTACTCGGCAATTGAAATTTCTATGTTTAAGATGCAACAAATTATTTTTAGGAATCTCATTTGCACACTCAACTTTGCAAATATAAGATTAATAGAAAGAGGAATGCTAATTTTTGATTCTTATAAATCTTTTATTTTCAAAAATAAATGATTCTATAAGAATTTGATCCCTCTTACTGTAAACAATCTCTAATGACCTTGCACAATCCATTATTTATCCTTCCTTATAGGAGGAAGCTGGCCCAGAAGATATAGAGATGTGCCTGCATTATCATGATAGTATCAGTTGGTTGCGTCTCATTTAATTTAGGCTACGAGAATAACATAACTTATTCGGACACTACATATCCTAATAAATATCTAAAATAATATGTATTCATACGAAATTTTATTTACATATAACTCATATAAATATTTGAAATCATAAATGCTTGCATGCATATATACACAAACTATGTACATGTATATTCTAATAAATTATTTTTTTATATATCTATTTTTATTGAGTTAAATATAGGGGACAATATATTGAGACTCTCTCAACTTTAGCCGATTTATACATTAATTTCAAAAGAAATTTTTTTTTTCCTAAAGATTTTAAAACCCTAGTTTCGTTGCATAAAGACCATACTCTGTTCATCTGTCTATAATATCATCAAGATATTGATTGAAAGGACTAATTTACACTTTGTTTCTGTTTGGGAAGAGTTCAAAGCATCTAACCCTCTACTCTAATCCTCCCTCCATCCCATTTGGTTCTAGCACTTATAAGTAATTTTTCTATGATAGCAATTAGCCTATTTAGGCTGTGGATCTTTATTTTTTATCCTGTACCACCCAAAAAAAAAAAAAAAATCTTAAGTAGGAAGAAAAGGTAGGCACCTATGAATTGGTTTGGGTGCGAATGAATAATAATAATAATAATAATAATAATAATAATAATAATAATAATAATAATAATAATAATAATAATAATAATAATAGGGGAGAGGAGGCCGTGTCGAGACCTTGTTTAAAAATTAAAATATTCTTTCTCCTCCTACTTCTTTTCTTCTCATAAATAAATTTTTTTAGTCCCAAAAATACAAGTGATCTAGTAATTTCATTGTTGATCCACTCACTTCTTCACTTATTTTACACCTCCTATCTTCAATATATATGGATCCATTCTTAATCGCTATGTTATTCTGTATAGATTGCCACTAGCTGTTTACACTTAAGCAAAACGAATTCTATTATAAAGAAAGTACCATATATAGCGTGTCTTGAATTGAATAATATTATTTTTATATATTTATTTATTTTAGTTAATACATAAAAACTTTTTAAAGAAAGAGGCTGCAATCTTTCCAACAATCCAACCATATACATTGGGACAACATATCTGCTGATTATGACTTTAAGGTGATCAGGACTAGAAAAAGAGACATTCAATAAGAGGATGCTTAAACATCTATTCACGTACACCCCTTTATATTTATAAATAGAGGATCAGACCATCGTTCTCATCAATCTAAACCAATTCAATAAATAAACTAACACACTTGAGAGCTATTAACTATTTAAGATTGTGCCAACTTGAGTATGCCCTTTGAGCATTCAAGAAAAGAGAATTGAATCCATATAAAAAGATATTTTTATTTATTTATTTTATTAATTGTATTCGCATTTGAATTGTGCTGGCATGGGTTTATCCTGATATTTCGTTAAGGTACACTTCAAGGAGAATAAGTGACACTTGTGAGTAGGTTATCACTAACTGTTTACAACTATGCACGATGAACTTTATTATAAAGAAAGCATTGTCAATAGTATGCCTTGAACTAGATAATATTATTTTTAACTATTTATTTATTTTACTAACTATATAAAATACTTTTAAAAAAAAGAGATCACAGTCTTTCCAACAACCCAATCCTGCTTGTTGGGGCAACATTTTTGCTGATAATGACTTGGTGGTGATCAGGGCCAAAGAAAGAGACAACAACCACCTCTCTTCATATATATATATATATATATATATATATATAAGTGCCAAATGAACATACGATCCTTGACTATTGCACCCTTCTCTTGTTGAGCAGAAGCCCTACGATCAAACATGGCATATATTATTTCCACTGTTTGTTTTTTGAAGGGAAAAAACAAAACAAAGGAAGTGTTAGGTTTAAAATATGAGTTTGATGAAAAAAAAAGAAAGAAACGCTAATAGCTTCACAACTTATGTTGTAAAAAAATGTAAAATAAGTTTTAAAACAGATGTTTGTAGTGCTAATAAATTAATCTTTTTTATTCATTTTGAGAAGAAGACAAAGATTATTGGCTACAAAGAAGATTAAATGGGCTCCAAGTCAAGTGCTTCACCAAATTAAATATCCAAAGATAACCTAAATGAAAACTCTCAAAACCAAATCCTCTTGAGATGTCAGTGGCGGCTCAAAACGCAATCTCCTCAAAAGTTTCCTACCAAGTCTTGTATTATTTTCTTAGTTTACTAGACGTCTAAGTCTGACTAATAACCTAGGGAATACTCAACATTTTGCAAGACACTAAGTTAGCTATCATACTTTTTTTTGATAATTTTTTATTAAAAATTTAGAGTTTAATCCTATCTATTCAGAACTATCATTCAATGCCTTTGATTCTTATTCAATGTCTTTATATCTTTAAACTTTTAATTATTTATGATGCTATTTATATATATAATCAGAAGTATAATAGAAAAAAAGTAAATGATAATACACTAGCTAGTTGCTACGTGTAACCATGGTCTTTAATATTCTGCTCCTTTCTTTGATAAAATCTTGGAGCTGGCGATGGCTCCTCCCTTTATCCATGATTGACTTCCATTCTGAACCGTATATTTTTTATCCTTTCTTTTCTTCATACCGAACGCCACTTTGATTTGAAAAAAGAAGGTGAAATAAAGTGGCTAGTTGGTGGCTAATGAGATCATTAATTTCAAAGAGTTTTTTGACCGCGTTGAATCATGGTATGGCACTGACTTGGGAACCATGCAACGGAGATAAGAAGAAATCATCACCAACCTCCCTTTGTGCTTCGGCACTAAGCCAGTCCATCGTCCTTAACAAAAAGTCCATTTAAGAAAGATTTAATAAATCAAATCAATCAATAAACATACATTAATAAAAATTAGAATAGTATACAGGCAAAGATTATAACAATTTGCTCATTAACCTGATCTATTAGCCCCAAGATATATCAACACCATTCAAGAATGGTTCCTTTACAAGAGATGTCTTATATTTGGACTCGTCAGCCACTACGCAACTTGGCTGCCCTTCCCTGACGTAGTTTAACTTTATTTGCCCGTCACAACAAAAAGTATCTCGTCTTATCCCCATCCGAGAATCCATGCTTGATTTCCAATCTAAACCGTATCTTTTCAACACTTTCTTCTCTTCATAAGTTAGGGGTCGAACACCACTTTGATTTGGAAAGAGAAGGTGAAATAAAGTGCCCGGTGGCTATTAAGATCATTAATGTCAAAGATCTTTTTATCCCCATTGAATCATGGTATGTGACTACCTGGGGTGCCATGATTGCCTCCCATAATCTCAACTAAGATAAGAAGAGATCATCACCAACCTTCTCTTTATGGTTGGCCACCAAGCAAGTTGACAACCCTTGCGAGCACTGGACTGTTATCTAACGCAAGGTTCAATGTATATACCGAGGACTTTCACTTGTTCACGTCAAGTTCGGTCCGAGATCACTGGCGAGCCTACTGACCAAAGTATTGGGTGGTCTGCCTAACGTGCAGCAACTGGAGTAGCGTAACAGTATCTTATCCTATTTTATAATGGAAATGTTTCGTAACCAAAAATCAAGAAAAACAAACACTTACCTTCAGTAATCTATGCAGTTGCCTTTAATATGTATTTAATTAATATCATTGATGACGCAGAAAAGATGGTGCCACTCCAACTTTTGCGTATTTAATTAATACCACTCGATCTTTATGTAAAGTGGAAAGTAAACACTCACGTAATCTCACTTTTATTTTTTTAAAAAAAAGAGAACGAAAATCTCGAATGCTTTCACATTTAGCAGCCCAATCGCATTGGAAATTAATGGAAGCTCGTAATTGTTAATTATTTTGCAATGTGGATGGAAGGAAGTAATTATTTGCATCTCTATGCAATCCTTCATCCTTATCTCGCGCCGATGGCAGGTAAAATGTCATGAAATAATTGCACCACTTCTGTCCGGCGATGGAAACTTCGACCAGCCAACCCGTTGAGAAAGCGTTGCCAATGCTATTTACCACGTGGAAACAAGCTTCGAATAGAACGAATGGCGAGAGGGCGTAGGTGTGGACCGATGGTTGGTGAAGTTAGTGTGCTCGGCACTCTCGTTGAAGAGAATTAGATGGTCTTTACGAAATCATTCGCATGGACTTCGTGCAATACACCTACCTATTGTCTCTTTGATCTGGACTTATATTTAAAGACTTAAAAGTGTGTTCTCTTTGCATTTTGTTAATCTAACAGATGAGATTCCACTCTCTTGCATGAAAGGAAAACTTTTTATATATTTTAACATACTCTAATATAGGCATTTAAACCTCTGAGAATATTTTCACTTACCAGCGAGTCGCATGGAGAAGAAGAGCCGGAGTTATATCTTTTTCTGCACATTAGAATACACGTACCAACTTTGGAGAAATAATAAACGAGGAGCTGTTGTTTCAACTAGAATCTTTACTCTAGATACCCAAGAAAAAAAAAAAAAAAAGAAATCTTTACTCTAGATGCATTTATCGTGACGTGTCTTGATGCTGGCAATAGCTTGTTAAAGAATCCAGTAGGTCTGTCAACTCAACCCATAAACAAAGGTTAGTTTTCGGTTGTACATGGTGGTCACATGGTGGTCTAACAGGGATGATTTTCAAACTTTTAGTCAGATTTTAAGCATATTATGAAAAAATTAAAAATTTAGTAGTCAAAGTCGGAACCAGAATTATATTATCTCCATCCCAAATTTTTATATAAATACATATTTTTTCTTTCCCCGCGCGCGCGATATATATAATTCATGTATTACAAATTGATTACTAGTAGAATTTTTTTTTTTTTGCCTTTTTTGATATTTATATTTTACTTAGTGTGTGTGTGTGAGAGTGAGAGAGAGAGAGAGAGAGAGAGAGAGGGGATCCATTTTGAATATATATGTAAATTATATATTTTTTAAAAAAAAATAGAGATGAACGGATGGAATAGGATTAGAGATTTTCATTCCCTACAAGGCTGATGAGTAGGGACTGATGTGGTATAAAAAGTTGGGAATGGGAATACGATGGATAATAGTTCTACCAAAATTATTATTATAAATTGTTATTTTAAAAATATGCTTTTAATTTTAATATCAAATAATTACTGAAATAATATTGGATATGACAATATTATAACATAGAACAATAAATGATAACAGAAAAACAAAGGCATTTTTTTATTAGATAAAATAATATAATTTTTGAAGCATACAATCACTTTTAGATAGAACTTTGAGAGGAAAAATGAAATTAAAAATTTAATTTATTTGAAAGAAAATTTAAGTAAAATTAACTAGCATTATTCATGTTATGACGGGGGAATAAAAGAAAAGCATGATTGTTGTTCCGCATTATTTGTTTTAATAACATTACGAGGGCGGTTAAAATTATTATAATAGCCATTATAACACTTATAATGCTATTATTTTAAATTCATGCGGTCAGTCATGCCATTTTTACTTAAAGAAAACTACTAGCATGCCATGAAAGCAATATTAAGTCTTATTATCAATATTAATTCTTTATTTTTCTTGCATACTTACAAGAACAAAAAATCATTCAATTGGCCGGAAGAGTGCATATTGTTGTATTAGGAGAAGAAAAGGCTAGTTACATAATATAAATATAAATTATATTTTATAAATATATGCACAAAACTGCATGTTGAGAAGGATTTGTACATGCTTATGTGCACAAAAAGAGAGTTTAATCAAACGTTTCATTCTTATTTTTTTCAAAGCAATGAGCTAGCAGAAGAAGTCTGAAGCATATCAATTAAGGCAGCACCAGTTAATATTTAGATGAGCCATTATAGCACTTAGAAGCCCCAAACATGCAACAGTTAATGTGGCCTAACCTTATCATCAAGCTAGCAATGCCATCAAGCTAATATTTTAAATACATGAAGTAAAACAAAGCTATTACTAATAAAAAATAGAGTTTTGCTGCACTTTAATGCTGTTGTCAACGGTGCTTCGCATGCTCTTCTTGTGCGGGAGAAACAAATTAAAAAAAAAAAAAAAAGTGAGCCGTGTGAAGCCTGGCACTCGATAGGCATTGGTTCAGCTGTTGCAGTCATTTGTTACTACTTGTTGGCTGGACGGCACTAAATCATTTGCTGAAGACTTTGCAAATTTCCGTGCGGAAGGTGCATGGCTTTTTAGCCCACAGACGCAGCTGCAGCAGGGGGCACCCCATCCGGCAAGCAGTCACGGTCAAGGCATCGTCGAAGGACGTCGGACAAAGCCAGTCGAGCCGTGACACGCCCCCACATCGATCCAAGCACAAGGGCGAAAGAAAGCCATGCCATCTCTCTCTCTCTCTCTCTTTTCCCCGGTAGGCCCTTGCCGTTACCGACCGCTGAGAACCACCGTCATATCCCCCGTAAAATTGACGGGAATCGCATGTCGTCAGAAAGTTGGTAGAAACTCCGAGGAAGCATCCTGGAGAGCCCAAAAAAAAAAAATCTAAACATCCGCAGGCTCCCCACTGCGGCAAAGATTGCGTGTGGGACATCTTTCTTATAAATCTAGTTATTTTATGTAATCAATCCATCACAAACAACATAGCAAGGACTATATTCAATCGAATTAAAGACATAAGAAGGAGTGTAATACCATTGCACCGTCTACAATAGCACACGCGGGCATATTTCTTAGTCATCCACGAAGGGCTTATGGTACATACAAGTGGGATCCAATTAGGTGCCTCTAGAAGATAAAAAGCACAACTCGGACGGTTTATGGTCCATTGTTCGAACAATTGGTTTGCTGTCGTGCCGCATTCACACCAATAAAAATATAATCAAACGTGAGAAGCTTACGCAACCAACCGACCGTATGCTAAGCGCGTGAGAGGCATAGAGCAATCCACCTGCCCAAATTACCCAAGACATCTAACGAATGTGAAGGGAGTCAAGGAAGGGAGGAGAAAAAAAAAAAAAAATCTAGAGCAATCGACTCTATAAATTCTCGATCCTGATCCATCCCTCCACTCTCACACCGAAAATTAACCCAGTGTTGTTTCCCGAAAACAAAGGCATACCATGACCATCTCTGTGAAGAGGCTCTCCCAGAAGCTGGTCATCCCCTCCGAGCCCACTCCCACAGGCATCCTCCGCCTCTCGTGGCTCGATCGATACCCGACGCAACGGGCCCTCATCGAGTCGCTGCATGTGTTCAAGAATGGCCATGAAGCGGCAGCGGTCATAAAGCGGGCGCTGGCCAAGGCGTTGGTCCCCTACTACCCTCTCGCCGGCCGGCTCACGGCGTCGGAGCAGGGGGAGCTCCAGGTGTCATGTACCGGAGATGGAGTCTGGTTCGTCGAGGCAGCGGCCTACTGTAGCCTTGAGGACGTGGATTATTTGGAGCACCCTCTGTTGATATCAAAAGACGAGCTGCTGCCTCATCCCGAGCCAAAACTAGACCCTTCTCAAGAAGAGGAATTGCTTTTGCTCGTTCAGGTATCTTCTTCTTCTTCTTCTTCTTCTTCTTTTCTTTTGCCCCCCCTTCTCTTTCTCTCAAAGCATTCAGGATCTGGTGCTGCCTCCCATTCATTTTGCCCCACTCACCTGCATCACAGAGATCTAGAGGTAGCACATGATCACCTGCATTTATGCAGCATCGAAATAAACAGACAAAAGTATTTTTCTGTTTTCTTCCTCGTTTTGTTTAGGCTATGGCGATTTAGGACCACTGGAATTCCTTGAATTGAAGCCGATCTCAAGCTCATCAGCTTTTTTGATGCTTTCCTTGAACACAGTTCTGTGACCTTTTGTTCTCTGGTTGCTACTAGGGAGGCTCTGGTTGCTACTAGGTAGGCAATTGAGAATTTTCTTAGAGCATGAGCATGCCACGTCTTGAAGTCATCGGTTTGACCCATTAAATGATTGGCTTAATTGATGTCCAGCCCTTGTGGGAACGCCCCTGTTGATCAGTCAGCCATGATTCTAAATTTCTTTAATTTTTGATCCCTCTAACTACATGATAATTAAATGTTCGGATGGAAGATATGTCCAGCGCAATAAATGGAGGAGGACAGCTAACAAATTTTTTAGCCAACCACCCAAAAATATATTGCATTGCACATGGGAAAGTGCCACCTACAAGGGACAAGTTGGCGGCCAATTCATCGTCGGCGCCACCATCTTGGACAAAATAAAAGAAAGGAATGATTTCTTCTCGGAAAATTTGGATAGCAAGCCTACGTGCATCATCAAGTCTTCGGTGCCTGGATTGATCATTTACATGTCTCAATCACTCGCACGCTCGTTCCATCTTTTTGGTTGGTAGTCTACGTTACTGATTCTACCATAAAACTGTCAAATATTCTGACAGTCTTCTGCAATGCAAACACAATAAATGAACATTTTAACCATTGGAAACAAACCAAGAGATGTTAACTGATTCTAGCTGGACTTTTCGATAAACCCAGGTCACAGAGTTCACTTGCGGTGGATTTGTGGTCGGCCTCAGATTCAGTCATGCCATTGCCGATGGCCCAGGAGCAGCACAGTTCGTGGCAGCGGTCGCGGACTTTGCCAGAGGTTTAACGCAACCAACCATCGAGCCAGTCTGGAACAGAGATGCCATTCCCAATCCACCAAAGCTCAAATCAGCACCCCTACCAACCCCGTCCGACGTCCACCTGGAATATATCATAATGGACATCTCTTTGGAGTACGTCAAACAGCTGAAGAGCCAATTCATCGAGCAAACGGGTCAGATGTGCTCCACTTTCGAAGTCCTCATCGCAAAGGCTTGGCAAAGCCGGGCACGGGCGATTCGGTTCGAGCCCGAGGCGGATGTCTATCTTTATTTCGCCATGAGTGCTCGCCCATTGCTGCACCAAGCGTTGCCCTCCAGAGGAGGTTACTATGGAAACTGCTACTACATCATGAAGGTCACCGCCACAAGTGGGAAAGTCATGCAGTCATCCATTGTTGACATTGTGAAGCTGATCAAAGAGGCCAAGAAGAGGCTGCCTATCGAATTTTCTAAGTGGGCCAAGGGAGAGCTCAAGGAGGACCCATACAAGCTGACGACGGCCTATGATTCATTGCTGGTCTCGGATTGGACGCATCTGGGGTTTTCACAGGTGGATTACGGGTGGGGAACGCCGGTGCACGTCGTCCCGTTGACGAATTCTGACAGCATAGCTACGTGCATCCTGGTCAAGCCATCTGCCTCCAAGGACGGAGCCCGTTTGATGACGCAGTGCGTTAAGGAGGAGCACCTGATGGCATTCCGTAATGGGATGTTGAACCTGGCTTAGAAAATTTTTTTCCTTTCTTTCCATGTGGGAAGCAAAGAGCAGAAGGTTTGCTCGTCTTTTAAATATATAATTACAGCGTTCGATTTAAATTCTTGGTGGCCTGCCAGCTGTTTGTCAGTTTTTTTGCCGTCAATAATCGCATGCACGGAAGTCCATGTATCGATGTCATTGCGTTGAATGCAAATGGATCTCCTCTTTAATAGGCCTACTTATTTGTATTACGACATGGGTATTGCTACAGGTCCCAACCAGGTACCAATAAAAGGTGGGAAAAAAAATGAAAGAACTCCATGCCATTTAGCTTGCGGAGAGTGGTGTGCTAACAGTGGAAGTGGTCCGCGTGAATAGAGCCTCCTTCCGTACCAGGATTATTAGGCTCCAAACCATGAGTTGTTTGTTATGTGATTCCGTTTAGTCCAGGTTTTCTTGCATTCTTTTTGGTTGGTCTATCAAACGCAGGGTAGGAAGTCATTTTTCGTCTAATTCTTATCCCTATATTTTATTAATTTTGGTAGCTCTCAGCCTGACCTGAAACATTAACACTCGCATGATTTTAATGTGGAACCTCTGGTGGTGGCTACTGAGACTGATATCCAACCAGCTTGATGTTCTTTAATGTTATTGTTTGTTAACAAAATCAACCACTATTCTCTGTAGCCAGAAAATGATCCTGGTCCTTTTTTTTATTTTTGGGCTTCTAGACTAACGTTTTACAAACCGTACTTGATGAATTGATTTGTTTTTACCGTACTTAAAAGGCAAATACAAACATCTTAGGTCTATCGTTATGGTAAACTGATAGTTCTCTAATCCAGTTGTCAAGGCCATTGGTGGGTGAATGGCATCGGTTCAGCTGAAAGTGTCAAAAAGAAAGGTTCATCATATGTCGGGTCCAAATACATTGCCTGTTAATGGTGATGCTTTGCTTGTGTTCGAGGAGATGCCAGTTGGCTCTTCCTAAAGCAGCAGTCTATGTTCTTTTCCATAAAAGAACTGGTAGCACCAACTACCAGTAGAAAACTTGTCGTTCCGGCCAGGTATATTTTTAAGAACACCTATGTGAATTATAAAACAATAAATAATAATTAAAATTTATTATTATATATATTTATATCATTTTTGATTTATGAAAGGGCAGTAAAGAGTGTTAGAGCTTATACCTTTCTCTTCTTGCTTCTTTAATAGATTATCATTTTAATTAAAAAAAATTAAATATAGTTAAAAGAAGAGAAGACTAATCTATTTATGATAAGACCATAATAAACTTTTTTATTATGGATCACTATTAAATTTTGGATTCATAAATATAAGCTTAAACACATTAATCACGTATCAACAATGAGGCTCAATGCATGTATCACTGGAGCAATTTGTTTAAGCCATTTTACAAATCCAAGATCATCTACAATTAATGGTAACCTATATATAAAAAAAAATTTCAACTCATGGACCCATCCTGAGCCAGGGGATTCAATGGAGATAGGCCGACCCAAGCAGTACTAAACTTAGAGTGCTCATTTGCACTCTTAATTCTCTCTGGCTAGCAAGCCGACCAACTAGATTAAAGATTTTTTTGTACCACATATTTATTTGTGGGCACAGCATCCGACATAAAGCTCTTCTCGAGTACAACATTTAATATAAGGATATATTTCGGGACTGATGTTATGCACGGAAATAATATGGTACACCCCGGTAAATTATATGAATTCCCTGCAACCAACCAAAGATCTTCTACGCGAAGCCCAAATAAAACCGGAACGCGAGTTTAGAGCTTGATCAAAACCTGAAACCTTTCTTTACATTTGACCTACCCCTAATTTTTTAATGGCCTGGCTTGAGTCCGATTTATCCCGGTGGAGCCGTCTGACAAAAAAAAAAAAAAGGCTTTATGAGTGGCATTCTGCCGTGCTCTTTAGAATAATAGACGACAACTGCCCGCACTCGATATTCTCAAAATTTATTCCCAGGAGAAGAGCTCCTGCCGGAGGCTAGACATCCATTAAGATGAAAGATGTTAGGCTGATTCCTTTTCACCCTAGTGCGTGCCCAAAGAAGGACGAGCACGGCACTTCGTTCAATCAAGGTCAAAGAGAAAAAGGAATCCGTTTAGAGGTCAGGCTGCCATAACGACTGAAGAAGAAGAAGAAGAAGCCAGGCCCAGCTGTGCCCGGCCCTCACGAGTTCGGCTGGCAATGAGTGGAAAACCGCGTCAAATTGGCCTACTAGCATCCGATGATGGCCGCGCGGTCCCCCTCGGACGCAAGATAATACCTAAGCAAGGCCACGGCCGAGGGTGCAAAGTGGGCAGCTGCCGAGCAGCGTCATTAGAGGCGCTGCGGTCAAATTAATATGATCACCCTGGCGAAGTATGGTGGCGCTACTCCCGCTAATCTTTCTGTATGTTATATGCCAGAAGATTTCCGTCGATCCACCGGCAGGTCTTTTCTTGGTAAAACGTAAGATGTACTCCTCGGTTCCGAAGACGATGTGTGTCACCACGTCACTGCCTGTGATCCCTGGCACCACCGACTTCATCCACCTTCAAGAACGTGTGTTCTGACGCAGAATCCACAGTGCGTGTTCCCTAGTCCATGTGGAATGTGTAGTCTAACAATTGGCTAGTGAACCAAGCACATTACTGTTGATAGTACGACTGCTGCTGCTGCTGCTGCTGCTGTGGTGATGATGGTTGAAGAACCAATGCTAGACTTTTAAGTACGGTTGGAGTCTGGACCCTAACAGGTTTTTTCGGTGAAGACATTGGCTTTACGCCTCTCTGATATGAACCTATTGATTAGGCTTGCAGATTTTATAAGCTTGAGCTTAAATTAATGTTGAATTCAAGCCAATCTAATAACACAGCTTAAGAAGAGTTTTGATTTTAATCTAACTTACTGATGTTTGATGCTTGCTCCTGAATAACAATCAATGTAAGGATGAGGATGAAAACTCATATGGTAGAATACTTGTAGCTAATCTAAGAGTTCTGGAGGAGAGAAAGAAAGAAGAAAAGAAGAGATCCTGAGCTTCCCTCTAAGGAGACCCTTCGACACTTAAGTTAACCTAAGATAAGAAAAAGAAGGCCTAAATTTCCAATAGGTGGAGTTCTAGGATTTTTTAATGCGTATATATGTATCCATATTTATGTCATGCCTGAACGTAGGGCTTCCTTTATAGACATATAAAATTTTTTTTTAATTTGATCTACTCAATGATGAATGACTAGATGAACTTATATCTCAAAAGAAGGTAATACCATTGGTAGAAATCTTTTTTTATCCAATACTTGTCCTTCGACTTGCCTCTTTGGAAGGACAAGTATCGCCTTCAGATCGGCCATCATATATCATATTTTGATTGGCCATCATATATCGCCTTCTAATTAAATTCCCAGCTTATACTACTTCATTTACTTTCCATTTTCTAACATGTGCTTAAATTTATACTCAAGTCATAAAAGTAGCTTGATTAAATTGTAGTAGGCTTGTTTTGAGATTTTTTTTGCTCGATTGATGCAATTTGCTAAGCTTTCATCAGCTTAGACTAAACTCGATAGTGCTTGAGAATTTGGTTAGTCTAGTATCAAACCAAGCTCAATATAATAGTATATTGCTAGTAGATTGCCTTCTAAAATATTATTGGTAAAGCGCACCTTGATGACAAAGAAGTTTATCATAGCTATTTTGCAGCAAGATTCTTTTTCTATGGTCATTGATAAGATTATCATCCCTTCAGCTCGAACAAGTTCTCCTATAAAACTGATCAGCGAAATCTCCTTGAGCTTCAACCGATTATCATTGATATCCATCTTTTGAAACGTATCATATAAGTGGATATTTGCGACGCTACTACTATCTACTAAGATTCTCTTCATCTAACTATTGGCGATTGTTGTTAAGGCAATCATACCATCATCTTCTAGAATCCATATCTCTTTCAGATCATCAAAAAATGAAATGCCTTATTTAGTCTTCATCTTCTTAGTGGAGGGCTTTTTAGCTTGTGCTTGGCATACAAAAGCTTTCCAAGCAGATAACCTTTCTCTACTTACCACAGGTCTAACATGGATAACAGTGATGATGCCTGCTTTTGATTACTTATAAATCTTTCTTCTCGCATAAATCTTTTTCTATTTGTCTACTCAAGTTGTAGATGACTCTAGATACAATGGCCAAGATATCCTCTTTATATAAAGTCCTTGATTTCATCTTTTAAGTGTTAACACTCCTTCATATTATGCCTATGATCTTGATGAGATCAATAATATTTATGCAGATATATGGAGAGTCTTCTTGATTTAGTCCATTCAATAGTAGATATCTAGATAAGCTTAGAACCCGAAGAAGGTGGTGACTTCGGTGGAAATTTTTTCTTATATGAGACTTCTTTTTTTTAAAGGACACATGTTACCTCTAGATTGGCCATCACGTATCACTTTCTGATTAATTGTCATATGTTACTTTTTGATCAACTTACCAACTTATACCACATAACAACTCATTCTTACTATATTTTGTTTTCACTTTTTTTTCCTCTCATTATTTCAGCCTTTAAAGGCTAGACCAAAGGCCCCTTAGCTTACAGCCCGGAGCCCTTTGAAATAGGTCCACGAGTCTAGCTCCGTCCTTTAGGGTCCACATACATCATTAACATGTCTAGCTTGCATGGCACCAAAATTAATTCAACACTTCTAGAGCAGCTCATCAAGATTCGAATTCATGGGAGGTACCAATATTTGCTCATTCTGATCAATCATGACGTGAATTGGGCACGGATCTTAGACAAGAAAACAATTCAAGTGCATCCATGCGTTAAAACAAACTATTGGTAATATAACTCTGCAACTGAGAAGAAAATACACTAATTTTGCGCGTACACCTTAGCTTAGCTGTAGAGAGGAGAAAAAGGGAAGGTCCACTCGGGTCTAGTGATTAATTTAAGTGGGACTTCCGAATTACCAAATCATTTCCCCTCTGTAACTTCGATCATGATTCCCGGGATGAATGCCATCTAGTCCAATTTAACTACTTGGCCTACAACCCTGCCACTTTGCTGCACACACAATTGTTTCGGACTAAAGCCACTAGCAGTACCAAACATAACCAGAGGTGTGCAAGACAAGAGCATAGAGAAATAATTGGGACAAGATTTCATATTCTCAAAACAAATTTTGTTGTTTATCATCACTAAGACATCTCACAACCTCCCACCCAAAAATGTAGTGCTTTTTTTTTTTTTGTTCCCCCCACCCTTCTTTTCCCTGTACAAAGCAGAGACCATGCCAATGAAAAGTTTTTTTTTTTTTTTTTTTGAAGAAAAAAAACTTTGAAAAAGGGCTGCCAGCCCAAATAAAGATTTAAAAAACTGTACAGCGTCTTGCATTCAGGCCCAATTAGGGCCCTTGCCGATCGATTTAAGTTGGAACTTCGATGCCAAGTTGCCATCCCAACCACCAAAGCTTCTCCGCATCCCGGTCCTTCGTCGGATGAAGCCACGGCGAGCAGACGGAATGGAAACCAAACAATTGGCGAGGCCTCGCGCATACCGCCAGCAAGGATCGGCGCATAGGATGGCCGGAAAACATCATCGCCGGCGATCAGTCGGACAAATCGTGGAAGCGCCAGCAAAGGAGCATGGACACGCAGCGGCCAAGAATATAGAAGCGAGTCTTCTGCTGCTTCACCATTGTGAAGCACCTCCGTCGGAGGCCGGACTTTTGCGAACATCGCCGGCGAGATTGAGAGCTTTGAGAGGAGGAGGAGGAGGAGGAGGAGGAGGAGTAGTAGTAGGAAGAAGCGGCCATAGCCATAGAATTAGGAATCAAATCTAGCTAAGGCTCAAGAGGTGGGGAGAGGAGATTCTGTGCACCGATGGCCGGTTTGGGGCGTGAGAGGGGGAGTCTACATTGTTAAATAGGCCATTGGAGGTGGGCTGAGGTGGTCCTCGTGGTGGTAATGTCACGTTAAATTAGGAGGCAGGCTTGTTCCTGAAAAATGACTGGAATGCCATCGCCGTTTTTTATAGTCGATTTCTAGATGGGAGTTGAGGTCATATCCTCAAGGATTGCCTTATAAAATATTGTTACATATAATCTAACCTAGTAATGGGTTTTCTTTTATAATTAAAAATAATAAGCAGGCATGATGCATAGTTGACCAGGATAATCTTATCATATTGCGTGCTGGTTGAGCATGACATAAAAGATCCACGAGTACAATATCAAATTGAAGGCTGGTTTTAAGTCAGAACCATAAAAGCATGCCACCCTTTCAATTGGGGTTTAACAATTTTTCTTCATATATATCGACAATGGTTTTTATCTCAGCTTCGCAAGATGGTAGAAAGCAGGCTTGTTCATGTTCTCATTATAAACGAGCAAAATCTAAGGAATTACAATATAATTATCTACTATAATAGACATGCTATTATGCTATTCATGCATGCAGAGAACTCTCCTTTCTTGTCCTCTTCCGTACGTTGATTACAGATTAATTCTAATAAGTCTTCCCTTCCTCTAGTTGTCAATTAAAAAGATTAAAAGGCTGAATTTTCTTTTTTTCTGTAGATAGACTCAAACCCTTGCTTCCCATGGTCCTAAAAAGTTATACATAAATCTAAAGCAAAGAAAGGCCTTCTTGCAGTGAATCTTAGTGATGGAACCAAGCCCTTTATACAGGGGCAACCAATAAATTTTATAATTATTATTATTATTATTATTATTATTGAGGGAATATGGGCAATTCCCTTAAGAATTTTTTTTTTAAAAAAAAAAAAAATCACGAGAAGGCTAGTTTGGTAACTTCATCTCGAAAGACCGGTTTGGGTCAAATGTGGGGGACACTTGGCTCAATTGCCCTTCACACGACAAAAGAGCGAACCGTGTATGGGGGGGGACACCACGGAGACAGCCCACGTGTCGTCCTTATCTTCCTCCACTCCGTGTCCCCTCGCTGCCGCGGACCTCGACGAAGCCCGCCCCTCGCTGCATTCGCGATCGCTTCCCGACAACGACATCCAATGGGGGTCCCACCTCCCATCACAAACCACGTCGACACTGACTCACGACCAGCCATCTCCGATCTCGGCGTCAAAGTTAGAGATGAAGCTGATCGAGCGCAGACTGCTCAAATATATAATGGAAGGCAAGAGGGATTCTTCTGCCTCCTGACTCGGTGCACGCGTTACACCAGAATTGATGTGTGTGAGAGAGCTGGCCGGTTCCTATGATTGCTTGCCAATGAAGACAGATGATTGCGAAGAAGGCTGTTAATCATTTGGAATTATTTGAATGGCTATGAAAGGAGAGCAGGTGGCTACAAACAACTAGCTGCCTTCAGAACATGGTATGGTTTAGGTTTGGATAATAAAACATGATTCAATATTAGACAATTATACGCATGGATCGGATATGGTATGGGTCTTCTTGATGATATGGTGGTGGTGACGGTGTCTTTGAGGTGATTCAAGCTTGCTGTGGTTGTTGAATAAAAGATTCTGGGTTGGAGCTGTGTCTTGGCCTTGCTTGATACCAACCGGGCATATTTCTACGTTATGGTGATCCGGTTGCTCTTAGTGCTCAGCATGTTGGTCGAAGTGGCGACAATTTAGCACTGCATTCTCCTCAAGAACTGAACTCTTTGTCAGATGATAGACTTTTATTTAACGCTTCATTGCCTGCCTGCCTTTGGCCCAAAGCCACAGCAAATGAGGGTGAATAGATGTCACATGGTTCCTAAGTGGCGTCCATGCAGTCCAATTCCCAAAGTAAAAAGATGGATTTCTTTTTAAAGAAGTTAAAAGCCACACGAGTCTAGCAATAGATGCCAGCGATGGTGGCAGTCCTGTTGAAGCCTCTAGAGTGCGCTGCACGTATCATAAAGGTGGTGGCCGGACTCCGATTGGAGCGCCCTCGAGCTTTATTGCGCCCATGGAGCCAGATTGCCGTGCGGTCCCCCTCAACATCTAATTTGCCACGAAGAACAACGCAACACTGGCACTATTGGCATCGACGTCCAATCATAGGGCAGGCTGCACGCGTCCTTCAGGAATCTATGCATCTCCACTGCCACATGTGTGATAGGGACCTGTCCCCCCTGCTTCCGGCCTTCTGACAACCGAGTCACGTGGACAAGGAACGGCCATGGTCCCCTCCAAATCAATGCATGAACCTGGCAAAAGTTTTTACCTGCCTTCCTCCCCTTGCAGTGGATTTGGCACACCTTTCAACATGAACAGCCGCCCCAATCTAATTCGACAACATCTCGTCTAACTCCGATCCATCACAACGCAGGTTCAATTAAGATGTTTATATATATATATATATATATATATATTTCAGAGCTTCAATCCCATCAATTTTTTTTTTACCGTTCGATTTTTTTAAAATTCTATTTATTTGCGATGCCGCAGCTGGAAACATGGTGGAATTTGCGATCGCAACAAACATCTTAGACTGCAACACTGAAAAAGAAACAAGAAGTAATGCTGTCTGAGCCCATGATTGAATGCAGGTTTTTATATGAATATATAATATTTTAAAAAATAATTTTATATTAAATAAAAAAATTAAAATACTTATAATTTAAATTTACTTGCTATTAATTAATTTTTGCTTAAAAATTTTTAAGATCGTATGATTTCGATCTGCTAACAAGTTAATTGAAACAGCAGATGAGTTTGGAGCATTATAAATGATATTAAAGCCAATCAAAGCATGCGAAAGTTAGTAAAAGATTGCACTAATTTATGGTATGCAATGAGAATGTCGCATTATAAGATACTTAGTTTAGATAGATTCTGATTAGCTTATAATATGTAATGTAGAGAAAGAAATTGTAATAAACTTTCATTCGAGTTTTTATGACCATATAGTTTCGATTCACTAACAAATTAATTGGACCAACAAATGAGCTTAGAGCATTATAAGATGCAATAAAATAAGAATAGTGCTTTGTAAGGCATGATTTTGATCTGCTAATAAGTTAATTGATCCAGCATATAAACTTGGAGTGTTACATGATGCAATAAAATAAGAATAGTCCTTTGCAAGTTTTCATTTACAGTTGCTCAAGCAAATTTAGTTTGACCCATCCTGCGGTGCTGAGTCATTGGAAGCATGATGTGCTGGATTGGCATGATGTGCTAAGGTGTCACATGCAGTCACTTGTTATACATATTTTATGGCTATTATGGGTAAGTATTTGAAAATGAAGTGATGAACTCGGCTAATGTAACAGTTTCTGTCACGCCCCAGATCCTAAAGTGGATCCAGAAGGTAGCAACCCACCGCATGCTAGGCATGCGAGGCGTTCAATAACAGAAGCAATTATTAAATCAAAAGTCAATCAATTAATATACCATTAAAAAGCTACAATATTCTTATTATAATTTTAAATAAAGTAAATATTTGGACTACATGCAAAACTGGTAAACATAAATTATATCTAAACTAGGCTGATAGCAGCTTCAATCTACCCATATCTCTCTTCATTTCTTTGGTTCTAAAAAAACATCAACAAGAGTTTAATGAGTTTACACTCAATAAGTAAGCCTAATATAAAACATATCATATAATTTCAAGAATATTACATATTAGAATTTGCTTACTTTCATATGTCAGAACTTTCATATTATGTCTCAAAATTTCAGTTTCAAGTTTTGAAGTCATCATATTTATAATTCACTATCATTAACATTTACATTTCATCTTATTACAAACATGTCACGGTTACAAACTATGACCACATATATCCCTGTGACAAGGCCAGAACAGAACACCATATATAATCCCTGTGGATGAGGACCAGAACATAACACCATATTTAACCTTATGGATAAAGGTGTATCCTCCACATATATCCCCTCTGGATAAAACCCATGTGGAGGTGGATCCCGGTATCAGAAATCATATCACAAAGTCACATCGGACCATGGGTGACATATTTTTTTTTATTATTCAGAACTTATTTTCACTTCTTATTCAAATATCATCCATAAAATTCTTTAGGTTAACTTAGCATAGGCACACATTCATATCATATTAGCTATGTTAATAATATTAATATCAAATATTTTTTTTACTAATTTATGGTTTGAATATATATATCATAGCTAATTATTTTGCATAAACAATGTTAATTTATTATTTTTATTATTATCACATGTGCTACTATCATTATTACTATTGTTATCATTATTTATTTATTTATTATTTTTATTTATTTATTTATTTTATGAGTTATGCAGAATTTATCTAAAATCTAAAAATAATATTCTTAAGCTTTCAAATGAACGAAATAACATATCAGAATTTATTTGCATGATAATAGTAGATAAAAAGCAATATCTAAACATATACAAACATTTTATTCAAAAATTGTATAACTTAATAATTTACTAAATTACTCATGATAAATGGCTTACTTATCTTTTATCGCTAATTCACAAGTCCAAATCAACTATTTAGGCTTCTGACACCTACAACATGATATTTGAATTTTTAATTTCTAAAAATCATGATGCCAACATAATTCCTATCATTCTACCGAGTCTAGTTTTGGATCCAACTTGAGGCTTGATTATTTTAACACGTATCAATCCAAACAGTATAACAAAATTTTTTTCATAAACTAGAACTATCCCAGATTTAATCCTGATTCTAGAATGGTTGGGTTATGACTAATTTGGGTTCCAAAAGTTGGACCCAACTGGGCTCAAATGGATAGAATTTAAGGCTCAAATGAATAGCCAAGAGCCAACCCATCATTTTTTTTTTTTTTTTTTTCGTTTTCTGAAACCCAAACTCAAACAGAGACGTTCGGCTCTTTTCCTTCCGTTCTCTGTTCTTTTTTGTTTTTTTTAAAATCTTCTTCTCCCTCTTTTCAAAACTGCACTTCATCTCTCCTGGTCCTCTCCCTCTCTCACGCTCAATTCACGGCTTCATCTCTTTTTTTTTTTTTGTCCTCAGAAAAATCCCAGATCCATCTCCCTCTCTCACACAACCCAGATCTCTCTCTCTACCTATCGCTCTCATCTTTCCATCCATCGGATCAAATATTAGACTAAAACATAAAATAAAGGTAAAGGGAGAGATTACCTACGGGTGGATCAGGCTTGTGAGGAGGAGATGACGACGATAGGAATAGAAACGAACCAGGTATGGGATGAGGAAGGGAAGGAAGGATTCTTTATCCTCGTTACCCTTTCGAGGATCGCATGAATAGAGAGCGAAGAAAGCGATCAAATCTTATTCGGCTTGGTTTGATAACACCGCGATGATTGCAGCGTTATATATATCATGGCATTACAGCTTCCTTGTGTTACAAATGAATAGAGTTTGGTTTAGCCATTAGACAGCTGTGTCTTCACGTAACGTCATGCCATCGTCCTCTTCCTCTTCCATTGTTTGTTGATGTCTCCCTCAACCCAGCTATGTTAAATTAAACTTTGACGACCCTTGCAAGGCTGAGAGAGACGTTCTATTGGTTTCGCCATCCGAGAGAGCCATAGATCTATAGTGGTTGTGGTGTTGTTCTCATATCCTCACACCTTTTATCAAGTTGTAGAGGGATTTAAATATCTGGAAAAAAAATACAAAGAAACTACCATCATCGTACCTTCAATCCAAATCTCTGGCTAGAAATACAAACGTCATTCTCCATGAGATACAACCTAACAAGTATACAAAACATATACCAATAAATAACTAAATAAAAAATAAAATAAAATTTATTGATCATCATGTTCATAATAATTCTTTTATAATTTGAACTATATAACTGATAATAAATATGATTCAATATTAAAATAATCTTAAATCATGGCGCAATTTTCTTTCGCTTAACAAATACTCTTTCATCAGTATCTTGATGAATCTACTGCTTTTAATCTAAAAGAAGAAAAGATATAATAACATATCTATTAAAAGAGATATCTAGAATAAATCTACATTTTGCACATTTCTAGTTCACATTTAGATCTTTAAATAAGTTTATCATGATGCATCTCAACATCTAATTTGACTATGCCTTAAGTCATCTCATCATTAATCTCTTTCAATTAATATAATCCTCATTGACAAGATATTGGCCAATGCATATCTTTCATCAACCATGAGAATTGTTTAACCTCTATTGATATAAGGTTCGAACAATGTATATCCCTATTAACCATAACTATTAATGAATGTTTATTCCCTACTTATACGGGATTCTAACCAATGTACGTCCCTCACATGCTAGGAGTATTTGATATAGTCAATATTAGAATTTTAGTCGGCTAAGAATTTTAGAAATCAACATGTGGTATGTATCATTAACAGTTCAAATATATTATTATTATAATTATTAAATATGATAATATATCGATCATAAATAAAGAAGTATGACAAAATATATCAATTCAAAATTTGATAAACATAATCAAATATCATAGTTTATAACATAATGTTTGATGGCACAATAATTTGCAATTCATAAATCTATAGACTCTATGATTTGCATATTAAACAATCATAATAAATCTAATAATAATATAAAAAATTTTTAAAAGATGAGTCATCACTTTCCTTATTAGGTATGAGTAACCGTAATTCTAATCAACTTTGATTATTCTCTTCAGAATCTATCATACAATTTACCCTACATAAGTATATAATTAGGTCTCAAATTAATTCCTAAATGCCGAATATCTCCAAACTAATCAAAACTCCCAATTTAAGAAATTCCCACCTTAAAATAAAGACGATGGAATCAAAGGGACATCGACATTAATAAGAAATTAACATCGATGGGTCCAATGGTACTCGGCAAGATTAGAATGGGATCTGACATACTCAATTCTCTTCCTTAAGGTCTCCCTAGGACACAATATAAGGATCTTAATAAGAACCTAGGACTAGGGTCCTAAACCTCATAAAGAGAGAAAGTACGGAAGAAGTGAGAAAAATAAATGAGAGAAAGAAGAAATAGAAAGAAAATTAGGTAGAGGGGAGAGAAAGGAATAGGGGTGCTCCCTCCTTCCTGTTTAACTCACGACAGAGAAGAGAGAGAAAATACTCATGGACATGAGCTTCACCAATGGTGGAACGATGTCATCGAGCATAATGATGGTGATTTACTATCCCAAACAGAGACCAGAGAAGAATTTGGAAGTATACCTTCCTTGAGTCTTCTTCCTGAGGGAACAATAAAACATTAATAACTCAGATAAGGTGGTGTGACAATGTTGGCAACGAGGCTAGCCATGATCAGTTGATTGTTACTAAGAAACCTTAAAATAGAAGAAAATTAGGGCTTGACTCTCAGAATATGATCACCGGATGTTTTCATCAATGATGATCCGATGCCAAACAAAATAGAAAAGAAAGAGAATATCAGGCAATTGATGCCTGTTTACCTATAGGATTCAATGAAGGCCATCAATGAGGTGGCAAAGGGTCGATCTCATTGGAGTAGGGGTGAGGGTTTTAAATAAAGAATGAACTAGAAACTTGAGGATAGCCTATAAAGTCTATCGATGATGAAGATAAGCTAATCAATGTCAACCAATATCGAGCAACTAATGGCATTTGGTAGATCAAGACAGGAACAAGGGGATCAACGTTGGCAATCGATTTTTCTTTTCTCTTGTAACTTTGTTAGAGGGGGAGGACCTTTATTTATAAGAGATCTTGGCTCCCCTTCTTAGCTATGATTGGGGCATGAAGTCCTAATTCAATTAGGTGTCATTAAAACCCGAACTCTAATTGAGAATCTTTACCTTGCTATGGTTGAGGATGTGCTCTGGCTCAATTAGATGGATTAGACCGAGGTCTAAATAGGCTCCCTTTCCTCTCTCTCTTTATTGAGTTAGCCAAAGGATTCAGCCTAGTTCCTTAGAGGGTTGGGCCTCACAAATATATAAGTGCAAGGTGGCTCGATAATAATTATTTTATGGCTCAGTCAAAGACCTATTCATCTAGCTTAGGCATAACTACATGCAGGAAATAATTTACAAAATTTAAAGCAATGTATGTAAAGTGAGAGACAAATTGTATAGCCGATTACTTGGCTAAAATAGTTGTGGATTTAGAGTAGATGCAGATTATAAGTGTGCTTTTCTACCTAAGAAGAAAACTTTACTAGTAAATTTTCCTCCACAAGTTCGGTAAAATATGGTTTCTTGGTGCAGCCTGGGAGTTTAAAATAATTTGATATTCAATTAGAGATCTTTAGGTAAATTTTCATGACTCCATCCAATGAATTCGGCAGTCTCCCCCAACTTTGTGAAGATTGCGAATGAGGCAAACTCTGTGAAGTTTGTAAGGTGGAGATTTTTGACTCATTAAATTTTCAACGGGTGATCTATATGTTATTTCTTTGTTACATCCGTGTGAACTTGCCGACTTTAAGAAGCTAAGAATCTAGAAAGTTTGGAAAATATAGGCAATGGAAATCTCAATCAAGAATCTAAAAACAAAAATTCTCTCTTAATAATAATGCAAGACAAAAGTTCCAATCAGGGGTGTCGGAATAATACTGTCGCTAATGACTCTTCAATCCATCGAAGGCTCAAATGAAGGACGATGTGGCTCCTACTTGCTCCTCCCATCATCCTTCTCTTCTCCAAATACCAAATCTTCCTTCTCTTCCATCATCTTCTCTTCTGTTTGGAATAACTGCCGTGGGCGCCAAGGATTTCGACGGTCCTAGAAGCTTCCGAGCGCAAGAAATTATTTCAAGAAAGTTCAATTCTCTCATCATCGACCTGAAAGTTCTCTTCTTCTTGTCCTTTGGATTGCTTTTGCGATGAGACTTGGCGTCCCATTGGCTTCTTGTTGTTTGGTTTCTCTTGACTGGCACAAATATGAATCTTTTTGCTGGTGGTCATTTCTCTTCTACGGACGCGCTCTCTATTGGGTTTCAGCCTTCTAAATGTTTGGTCACTGCTCCGCCAACACAAAAAGAAACTTCCAGGCTTCGCAAAGATATGGGCGAAGATTAAAGTATGACAAAAAAATTATCCGTGGAGTGAATCTTGGAATCAAGCCCTGAGGAGAAGGAAAGGGATCTGAAATGCCGTCTTCTTCTAATGAGAAATTAGTGATCTATAACATAACCAACCATCAAGGTGCCCCTGAGCCCACTTCTAATAAGGCCTGCCTCAAAACCCAGTCTTTTGGTGGGCCTGGTGTGTCCCGTTCAATGCAATGGACTAGAGCGTGGCCCATGGTGTTTGGGCCTAATCCAACCTTATATACAGAAAGATATCTGAAATAGTCTCCAGTAATTTCATGGAGTTGTTTTTTTTATTATTATTATTATTATTATTTTGGACCAAGGTAATGTCATGGAGTTAATTTGGGCCTTTCCCTTTTTCCCTGACCAAAGAAGGCGAGATTTGGGTTGGGTTAAACCGCAGTGCCGCCGTATCACCTCTTTAGAAGCGAATGTCTTGAGGCCGATCGGATCGACTTCTCTCTCCAGCGATCAAATCTCTGCCCATTAGGGTGTCTTCAAACCCTTTCCGTTTCTCGGGGCTCGGACTGGCTTCTCTCTCCTTCTCCACGATCACGAGAGCTCCATTGGCGGAATTCTTGGATTGTAAAGACTAGAATCCCTCTCGCGTAGATAATTTCTCTTTCTTTCGATAGTTTCCTCAGATTTCTTTTTCCAAATCACCAGCGCGAAATTTCGATCATCTCTGCTTTTTTTTCTTTTTTTGTTATGTATTATTGGAATCACAGGGATCCCTTCATCTTATGAGCCAGAGCTAGAATCAAATGGCAGTTCCTACGAGCCAGGGTAAGTCACTCATGCCTATTATTGAATGGCTTCTGCTTTTCGGATGATTTCTTACCCTCCTCCTTTCTTTCTTTTGGTTCTTTAGGGCATTGGATTCAATTGTGGTTGTCTTTTTTTTTTTTTTTTTTTTTTTTTCTGGTGCTTCTGATTCCAGATAACTCTGCCGTATCCACGAAATCGATGGCTAAATATCGTCTATTGAATTGTAATCTTTATCTTGAATCTTGATGGTACAAGAGTTCGTTGATTCTGAAGATGGGAGAGTGAACATTTACAATCAAAATATTAATAATAGAATGATTCTGGTAGTAATATGACTCAAAAAAAAGATTCATGTTGCCGATCCCAACTAGTTTGGGATTAAAGCTTTAGTAAATAATTCTGATTGTTGAAGCGGATTTTTATCCTGAGGTTCAAAATAAATCGAGGATCGGTTGTGCAATTGTTTTATGAATATGCTGTTGAACATTGACCATCAGAATTCTCCAACCTGCCCAGCTTTGATCCTCTGTTTGTAGGCTGATGGATGAGCAACAAGTGTACCAGAACCTTGCCATTATAAAGTAAAGAGGTTTTAGCTAGCAATCACCCATCCTTGTGATTATTGGGCTGGGCATGCTATATCTTGTGAAGGGACTATAATATCCCATAATTAGTTTTTGTTAGCAGCCTGAAAGTTAATGGAGATTCACTCTCTCATGCCAACTGATGCAGTCTCTTTTGCTTCAGACTTGCATATATCAATCATTATTAATTGGTTTTGCGTGAGCTTTTTACCTGTGTCATGAATGTCATGTTTTTCTTCACCATTTTTGTATTGCACATGTAAAGAGATCTTGAAGAACTGCCAATAAATCTGCTTAAGCATTTGTAGCAACACAACAAGGGGGCAAGAAAGATCATTTTGCAGGGAGGAGCTTCAGTTTCCTCCTGCTTAAGGTACAAGGCATTGTTTAGTCATTTGAATCACTGTCCTGTAAGACTTTCTGATGAATTCTTGGTCCTAATGATTGCGTTTATTTGATGGCAAAGTGAAATCTTCCTTCTTCAATGAATTCTAAAGATAACAGGATCAAATCCTGCAGAAAGAAGCAGGTTGCTGCCTCTGAAGAGGTGAAAAAACTATCTAAGGAAAGTGGCAGTAGCTGCTCAAATGAAATTGCTCAAAATATATTGGATTTCTCAAAGCTTCTGGTAATAAACAAGGGCCTTTAACATTTTATCTATTTCTTTATCTGGGATGATGGCATTCTATCTTTAAGACATTAACCTGGGTTTTTTAACATGTTGATTTGGACAGGAAGGAGTGGTTTTTGTTCTGTCAGGGTTTGTTAACCCTGAGCGAAGCACGTTGCGTTCACAAGCATTAGAGATGGGAGCAGAATATCGAGCTGATTGGACCTCAGATTGCACTCTTCTTGTTTGTGCATTCCCTAATACTCCTAAATTCAGACAAGTCAAAGCTGATTGTGGAACTATAGTCTCCAAGGTCATAATTCTTCTGCTCTGTTCTTTGTGTATTCCACTCTTCCATGTCTTTCTGTTTTCTATTAGTTGTTTTGCTTTGCCAAATAGTTGGAAAGCAAATAACTTCATGAACAATCCATTTGGTCTAGAAATGACTCCCTATATTAGTATGGAGTCAATCTTATGCTAAATGCTGCACCATATGCCTTCTACTTTCTGTTCCTGTCTTTTGCTTTTTCTAATCCTTGAAATCTCAAATGTTGATTTTCACTTTACTGTGAGTTGCATATATTAATCAGCAGTTACTCTATGTTTAATGTCCTAGCTTGATATTTTTCAGTTTAAACATCCTATTTGTGTTGCTGTTGTTCAATTTGTGATCATAGCAATAGTCTTGCTTGTGCATGTCTCCTTTTTTTTAATTTTCTTCTTGGATTTCAAGAATTTGGTAGCTGTACAATGTAGTCAATCATTCGATAAAGGACAACATCTGTTAAAGGGCAACATCTCTTAGGGATGCTATATGCAAGATGCTTTAGTGGTACTTTAATTTTTCGTAACTTCACAACTTTTGTGCCTGGTAATACCATAATACTTATGCAATTTATTATCAAGTTTGATTAGACTAAAAAAAATCTAGAACAAAAATTAAAACTGTACTGATGAAGAATGATATATGCTTTTATTTGTTAGCATTTAAAGGGAGACACTTGTGCTTGAATTTGTATCATCCAAAATCAATTAGAATAGCATGATATGGCTCTCAAGAGCAAAGCAACTTGGAATCATTCTTGGTGGGCTATTTGTCACTTCTGTAATGGTGATCCTCTATGAGACCATATTTTGGTTTTATTCTTTTGGTCAAAGTTTCTGACTGAGAGTCAAATGTGATTTTCTGTATTAATCCTTGCCATCTTTGCTCTTCATTTATACTATTTTCAAGCCTTGGGAAATTTGAAGGGTTTTCCTTTGGTTGCATGATCTCTAAAAATATCACCAATAATGTAGGTCTTTGATGCAACAGTTAGGGACCATTTTTGATGGTTAGATTAGTTAGATTATTTTAGATTATTAGTTTATTGATGTCATTAATTGTCCTTTCTAGCAAACATATTTACCCTATGAAGATTTGATGATAACGATAATATGCTTTAATGGTAGTAATCTTTTCTAGCACAGGACAAGTCATATAACAATTTTAAGCACTATATCTTTAATCAGAACATCTTTTTTAGCTAGTTAGCTTTCTTGACACCCAAAAAATGCAACAATGTTCTGATGATATCAACTTTGATCGTCCTAGGAATGGATATCTGATTGTTACCGCCAGAAGAAGCTTATTGACATTGAGTGTTATTTTATGCATGCTGGAAGACCATGGAGAAAATGCAACAAGCAAATTGAGAATAGGCAAGGTGATGAACTATCATTCCTAGCCTCTTTAACTTGAAAGCTTGAATCTCTAATCTTACAGTATTGCCAATGTTTTTCAATTATTTTGAGTTGCTCTCTGTCAGACTTTCTTTGCAACATGGATGCTTTTACTTTTTGATCTTTGAGATAAACTTTATTATAGAACAAGATCGTATAAATTTCTAAGTTAGAGATCATAAATAAAAAAAAATTGAGGAATCCTATGAAATTTTTTCTGTGGTGATCTTATTTTTATTTACATAAACTGCAAATCGTAAATGATCATATCAGTTTTGCTGCTGTTTATACTGCAGAAGAATACGTGCTTATGTAACTCTCTCAGCAGGGTTTGGAATAAGGAATTAACTAGCAAGCACTGACCTGTTAGGTTGATTTGAGGTTGATGGTTGTTGATGTTGTCATCTTACTTAATTGCCTTTGTCAACAAAGTCATCTATGAAGCTTTGATCTCAGAAATTTTGCAGGGGAGGAGATTTTTGCATTGTAAGCCAATTTTTAATTCAATAAGACTAAATATTAGCAACCTATGGTTGATCATTGCTTTCAGAACCACTAAACAATGGACTTCTTGGTTTTAAATTTATTCTAGCATTACGAACATTACATGACATATGGATTCTTCACTTGTTTCATTCCTTTTTTTTGAACTTTTATCCCTTTTTCCTGAATTTTATACTAGAGCTCTATGACTCAAATTAAAAGCACCCATTTTACATGTTGAAACTTGACAGTTGGAATCAAAGCCCACATTAAATCAAGCTTCCAATCCTTGCTTCTGAGTAGTTGTGGAATTACCTTGTTGGAAGACATTCAACACATCAGCAAATGCCAATAAGTGTACTATTTTTTGCTCTGTTATTTCCAAGCTGGCGCTAGGCATGAAGAGGAAAAGAAAACTATTATTGCATTCTTGGCATTCTTGCCATGGGTTAAGTAAATGATGTTACATACTTGATCAAATAGTTGTAGGGACTAATTTTAAGCACTAATCTCTGCTCAAATACCATTATTGTCTGACCTTGGATTTTTTTTTTTACTTGACTGGTTTCACTGTGACTACAGTATATCAAGAAACAATGTATTCATAACATCACATTGGCCTTGAACAGTAAAATTTATATCAAGAGTTGATGCAATGACCCAGCTGAAAATAAGGTCATGCTTTTATTAAGATCCAACAAAACTAAGGGTCATGCTATGATGTAATTCTGTTTTCTTTCCTTTGGTCCAAATCATGGTGGAGAGTTTCCCTTTTCTATTTTAACTTAATTTTCTGCCTATATGTTATTGTATTATCTTCTTAGCATCCTGCAATGCCTATTAGTAAATCTTAATCTGCGGTTGCGTAGAAAATCATTTAGTTGCATTGTGTTCTGTTTTGTTGGTCTATAAGTACTCATTAGATCATATCCTCGTAATTCAAAGACTTTCAGAACTCGAAAGACTGCAAGAAGAAACAGAAGGAAAAAAAGAAGAAGAATCAGAACAGACCTTCCTATGTTTGTCATGTGCTCATGGCAGAGAAGTCGGGGTTTTGCAAACTTATGTAAAAGTATATTTTATAAGTCATTCTCCTTCATCTGATTGCAGAGAAGACAAATGTGCGACCTGATGAACCTCTGAAACAAACAAGATCACCTGTAAGGATGACTGGGCATGCTATATCTGAGGTTAGTATGGATGTGCTAATGTCCTTGAGAATTGTATATATCATATGCCAGCTCTCCCATGTGAGGTCATCATCAACCTTATAAAAGAAATGATTTGAAACTGAATTTGAAATTTTCCAAGTCTTGAGGAGTACTCCAACTCAAAATTGCCTGCCTTTGTTTTACTTAATATTGCAAATCTTGTATTTTCTGTCTGTTATACCTAGCAGCTTCAGCTTTCATGGGGTTTACAATGCAAGTATTTGAAATAATCACTGAAAGATAGTCAGACCTATGTAGCCCCATCCCATCTACTTCCCCCCAACTTTATAGATCCTATTTGTCATTGATTCCTATCCCAAAGTCAGTATGAGGAAAATGAATGTGCAACTACTCCATGCAAGAAGCTACCCTTAGGATCCTATTTGCTGCATGTCTAATGTCAAGTCTTTAGAAATAAAAAGTGTCTTTGAATCAGGGATTCCTTGACAGATGCTCCTCATTTATAATGCGATCCATATTATTGCAGACTACTACTTCGACAGCCTCCCTTTTTATGCTCTCTTCTTATGTTCGTCTCTCTACATTCGGCTTATCATAATGAAGCAGCATTTGTCATTGCCTTTTAAATTTTTTACTCCATTATTCATTGAGATATATACAGATTGGATGATGCTTAGAGGTTCGTGTCCATTCTATCCATCTTTATGTATAGATTAAGCGATACATGAAAGATGATTTAGAAAGGAAAATTTTCTCCCTTCATTCTTACTACACTGTTATCTTTACACATTTGACATTTCTCTAAAGTTGCACCTTGTGTACTCTATTCTAATTTAACAAATTTTTATTCATGAATCTCTTCACACTATACCTTCTCATATGGTATTCCGTACCGGTACATACCATCTCATACCAGGCATATTGTACTATACTGGTATTGAATTGAGACTTAGTACAGTTGCATACCGAGTCTCGGGATGTTAAAGCGACTTGTGTATTGAGCATACCAACATTGTACCAGTATGGGTTTCAGTACTGAAATGATCCTTGCCGTGTCACATCAGTAAAAAAGTGTACTAAATGCTAAACTTATTTAATTTGAAAATACCAATCTCTTAGTGTGCAATTGATAGGTGATTAATGTATATTTAAGCATCTGTCACTTTAATTATAATATTTAAATCATGTTTTTTCTTTTTTTTAGAGGGGTGGGTTGGAGTAAAGAGGTTTGATGTGGAAAGTTAACTTTGACTTTCCAGTCATTATTTGAGAGGCTGTTGATCAGGAAGCATGTGGAAAGAGCTAAGAGACACGGATACTTCAAATCACATGCTATGTCCGTATAAGATATTATTGGATATCAATTCTTCTCAGATATTTCTTGCATATGTGTCCAATACTTGTATAAAGAATCCTATATTTCAAAATTAGAACAAATATTTCAGATACTTTCCGGATACACTCAATACACTTCCCTAATACGGCCAAATATGAGGAGAATGCTTTCTTTCTTTTTCAAAATGCTAACCTTTTCATGATAAATGATTAATTTTGTAGTCTAATGATGTTAACATTAAAATATGAATTGTGGTATGAGGCATGTAGATTTGATTGATGACTAACTGATGAGCTTGTGAAAGTTAATGCTACCTTATTTTAACAACCTACTATGTTTTACAAGTTTTTTTAAACATATACGTCTATATATACATGTAGGCATATATAAAATACGTACATGCATATGTGTATATAAAATACATACATACATTCATATATGTGTGCATATATATTCATTTCAGTGCTTCGTAAGGAAAGGGTTAGCTATTTGTTTTTGTGTCTGTTTCTTATCTTAATTAACATATTTTTAGCAAAATGAAGACAGAACTTGTAGTTAAAGCTTTCTGGAACACATGAACCTGACCACATGCTCAATGAGTCGATAATGATACAAATCTGCATAAGAGATACAGTTTTCTTTCATATGTATTTCTTGGTGTCTCGATATGCAGCATAATTTGAAACATAATTTTGATTAGCAGATGGACTGGAGAATGCCTTGAAAAGTTAACACACCCTGAATCACTGTGCAAATCCAAATAATAATAAAAAAAAAAAACAGAGATCTTAGTTGCTAATTCTTTTTTAATAAATTTCTCTGCCTTTTGCTATTTCATCTGCACTTGAACAAGCAAAACATTTTTTCAATTGACTCCTCTTCCATACTTGTTTCAAGGATCTGCTGTTTTTTTATTCTTTTGTACCGATGCTGGTGTAGGAAGGAGTTCCTAATATTTTAAAAGATCATTTTTCTCCTTCCAAGATGAAAGAGTGGGCTATTGATGATTTGAATAAAGCAATTTCATGGCTGGAGAGTCAAGAGGAAAAGGTGAATTTCCTACCAGTCTTAATGTCATGGTGCACTGTGCATTTGTTTGTATTGAAAGCATTTTTACAAATAGCTGATAAGTCAAGAAAACGGACATAAGGTTGTTTACAATCATAAGCATCTTGTTTAACTTCTGTGCAGCCAGAACCAAATGAAGTAAAGACTATAGCCGCAGAAGGGATTATCACTTGCTTGCAAGATGTCATAGAATCTCTCAGGCAGAACCAGGTATTGTCCTGACTGCTATGCTCATTGTTTTTAGAATGTGAGGTAGTATCTCCAAAAAGCAGCCCTTTTTTTCATCTGATGTGTGATGCACATGAGTTAATATGCACTTGGCTTTTCTAGCTGGATCTTTAACTTGCTGACAGAGAATTGTTTCCTAGAGATAAAGAAATAATATGCTAGCATTGGATGAGTACTGGTCAACCTTAGAGAGTGAAGTAAAACTTGGTTAGTTTTCAAGAGCGTCTGTAATGATAAAGCTATCAAGTTACCCATACTGTTGCCAGATTGACCTCAAATCTCCTTTCTGAATCATGCAGTTTAGTAACAAAGGGTGCTGATCACTGTTTGTTTTTGTGCTGCCCGTACTCTCACATATTCCTATCATATAAGAGTTAGGTGCTGGATGAATTTGCTGTGTGACAAAAAGAATGTCAGCACAAAAGTAGATTGTATCTCATTATATTTGGACTTGTAAAGTTGCAATCCTTGACTGGTCTATTTTCTTTGTTCCTGTGGTTATGGGACACTGATATGGCACACTCAGTTTTATTCTCAGCGTACAGAAGTTCTTCCTGACTGTCTGCTCAACTTACATTTGTTATAACAAAAGACAAGCCAATGAAATTCTTGCCTCTAGGGGACCACCTGCTATAATGGCTGTACCAGTCTACCAGATCATCCTCTGTCAACCATTCCAAGATACCTCTGTTCTTTTTGTCAGATGTTCAAGCATTGCATCTTACACTACAAGTGTTTTTTTCTTGTGTCTGACATTTCAATTGTAACAAAACTTGTTTAGGGTGTTTGGCATGTGGCTGAGCAGTGGAAGTTTGTCCCTCGTGTTGTCAAAGAGCTGGCAGAATTTGAGGGGAGGAAAAAGGGTTCTCTTCCAAAGGAAGAGCTCTATGAATTGGCCATCACATTGAAGAAAATCTATGAAGATGAGTTTGACCATTTAGATGATTCCCTTGTAAAAATCAAGAAGCACAAAACTGATGCAGTTGAGGAGCACAGCAAGGATATTCAAATCAAGTGCGATGACGCAGGGTATGACAGTGATCAAACTATTGAAATGACAGAAGAAGAAATAGATTTTGCCTGCAAAAATCTTTCTGAGAATTATGAATGGTAAGACAAGTTGGGGGAAAAAAATATTTTCCACACAGGATCAAGCAAGCTATAACTTTTTGTATGCATCTTTCTTTACATTATTTTACTTTCTTTAACTGAGTTGCCAATTTCTGCGTTGCAATGAGGGGGCAGACATGGTAATGATTTACAGTTTAACTTCTTGTCCTTTTCTGTCATCGATGGGTTCTTCGCAATCAGGTTGTAGTAGACCAATAGATTTTAACAACATTGTAGGTGTTGACTCGTTTTTTCCTCTCTCTCTCTCTCTCTCTTTTATTTTTTTAAGTCTTTTCAATTCCCTCCAGGGCAAGTGCCTGATTTGGTACCAATATGTCATATGGCCGTTACTTTCTAGCCTGTCAGGCTACTACTACAGATTAGGTTATCGTGTGCCTGTTATTGCTTTTCTACTTTTATCATTGTTCACATCTGAAATGCAGATTGGATTGGATTTAATGTGAAAGCTGACGAAGATTGAATCTAGTATCAGAAGGCGAGTGCTGTTCTCTGCAGCATATGGAAGAAGCTCACTGGTTGTTGGGAATGTTCCAATTTCTACTTTGAAAGCTTTTTTTATAAACAATGACCATCGCACTGTTAAGACGATTATAGTAGTTTATGAAAGTTTTTTTGTTATTTAAACTTTTTTTTTTTTTTTTCCTGCTTATCATATAACTAGCTGATGTTTTATGTAATGTTTTTATAAGTATACAGAGTTATTAGGATGAAAAATTATAACTGTGACCAGTGCTTTAGTCAAGCAGCATTATTTATCTTGGTGTTGCCAACTCATATTTTCTGTTACTATGGCTCATCATTGTTAATATTAGCAGCCATCAATATATATTTTCAGATGCTTCTGATGCCTGGCATCCATACCTGCCTGCCCGCAACACGACGTGGAACTTTTGATTGGATGATGCAGTAGTCAGGCCTAGCCTAGTGATTTCGCACGCACCCGCTTTCGTTCACCCTAAATCCTATAGATGATGCAAATCAACTCTGAACTCAAATCAGACTACGTATTATAAATCTTCTAGCTTTTCCTGTCATTTGGATTATTAAGCTTCTAGCACATCCAGCAACAACTTTGCCCCGGATGCAGACTTGAAAATATTTCAAAGAAAATACAAAGTAAATATCGAAGCAATCTGAGATTTGGTGGGTCCAATTGCTACAATAACATACTCTTCGCTAAGCAAATGTCAACAGCTTCAGCAACCATAATGGCCATATATTCAACGATGGCAGGACAGAGATCACACCCATGTCATCTATGCTTGAAAAGTTGAAGCACAGCATCTCTCTTGCATCTTCAGTAACAAGCTATAGGTATCAAATTAGGATCATTCTCCGGTGTCCTGCTCGCATCCATTATTCAGTTTACAAGAGAAGCACCATGCGTAACCGTCCTATATAGACAACTTGGATCGATCTTCATTTATGATCAACCAGTCATCGTCTCCAGCATTTGTGATTTATATTGCCATCATTTCCTCCACCCTTTCTTGATGCTAAACTTAGAAAATAGCAGCTAACTTAAAAAAAAAAAAGGATAAAGCTGACAACCTACTGTCTTCAGTGATTTCAGAATGAAAATGCCAGTCTTGTCTTAAGAATGAAAATTACTAAAGGTATATCTTCATGGTACAGGCCTTAAAATCATCTTGGTTAAATAGAATGAAAATTACTAAAGGTATATCTTCATGGTACAGGCCTTAAAATCATCTTGGATAAATAGAGTACCCAATTCAGCTTCCATTCTATCTCATGACCTGTGAAAAACATTGGCTGGCTGGCTGGCGTCCATAGATGTAAAAGCAACAACCACTCCCAAAGCAAACGATGACAAACGTGGTTGTTGGCACCATAATTCATCGACCATATATCCTCTGACACATACATCAATATATGGTGCAGGCTTGCCAAGAAGAATTTTTCATTCCTATAATCCATTGGAAAATCTATCAATCATAAAGCAGAATCATCTACTGAATTTCTTGCTGTAGCTCTGCACACCATTCCCCACCCTACCCTACCCTCCTGTCACTGTGATGACGTCCAGAGTTTGCACATGAAGAACCCGTGGTGCTCCCTACTTCAGACATGCATTGCACATGAAGAACCCATGGTGCTCCCTACTTCAGACATGCATAGGGGGCATAATGCTTTTGTCTTGAGCCATCTATCCACACATTCCATGTGGAAATAGTGGCTACACGGAAGCTCACGGAGCTCATCGTTATTTACATAATTTGCCAGGCAGATGCAACAAACCTGCATAAGCCATAGCACGGTTAGGATTTCAGTACGGTGAAACAGTGGTCCTTTGTAACCTAAAGCAATCACCATTTTCAGATAACCAAGATATGCATTCGGACTGCTAGACTACAAGAAAAGCAAATGGATGATAAAATGCAACAGCAAACGTATAAAAATCTCACAGCATCCTCAGCAGAAATCATGCGCTCCCTATCAGTACCAGCAGCCAGGATCCCACCATCACCTAGGCTTTCTGAGTTAATTTCAGTCTCTTCTCCATTTAGAGGTTGCTTTGATTTGAACTTGTAGGTTGGTAGAGCATTAATTGATTCTGAGGTAGCACCTCTGTTGTGGCCCATATCCTCTCTAAAGCCCATGATAGATATAATGCAAGGCAAGCAGCAGCATATCATGGCACACAGAATAAAAGGCATAGCATACCCAATACAACAGAATGTAAGGAAAACTATACATAACCTGCCAAAATAGACAAATGTTATCGGTAGTCTAGGATACAAATGAGACGGAAAAATGAAAACTTCATTCATACCTGTACATGTTGGGAGCATCATGAGAAGATGAACGCCCATCAAATATCCACACATTTCCAGCAACAAACCACACAGCAAAGAAGCAATCTAAGGTCATCTTGAAATGGTCAACTAGAGCATTAATCCTGCAAATTACCACATATAACTTAAATTAAAAATTCACAAAAAGGAAGAAGTTATGCCTGGAAAATTACAGCAGGCTCCTATCTGTTTCTGTGACATAAACAAAACATGCAAAGGTACTAGAAAGATTAGACCAAATTTTGTGTGCCATCAGTAGATATTTAATTATCCTGTGTAACTAATGGAAGTCTTTATTCTGCCTAAAATACTATATAAGATAATTTCATCTTCCTTCATCAACAGCCAGAAAGGGGCATTCACTAAACCCATATCGAAACACAAAGTATAAGGAGTCAGTCCACACTTATGTACTAAGGGAATTCACAAAGAAACGCCATCCCTCTTGACATAAATAAATAATAGTTCTCCATGATTCACAATATGTCAATTCTTGTGAGCAAACAAAAGCAAGTTTCTAAGCGTTTTTAACTTTCTATTGCTCAAGTTTTAACATTCTTACATTCGCAACAAACCATACAGACATTAAAAATGTCCAGATAGCTTCAACCCTCAGGGAGAATGGAATCCTTTGCATTATTCATTAATTTGTAACCACAAGGCCAGTGAAAACAAAAGGAATTCCATCCTCACCATAAACTGCCCTCCAATTCCAAAGAGGACTGGCTTTTCTTAAAAGCACCATCTTGGCTCGTATTGCATGCATAGCAGGTTTCATATACAAATTTAGAGGAGGGGTTCAAAACAGATGGGCTACAAATGTACCAACAGACCTACAAGTTGATCTATGGTAATGCAACCATGCGGCTGCATTTCTTCAGGGTTAAAGTGAAATAATATGACCACTTTAACATACTAATGTAGGTCCAATTGGGAATGGCCTATGATCGATCTGTGGAAGGACTTAGGAAAAACAGTAAAGCTGTGTTTGGATGTTGAATAGTTAACCACTCGTGGATAACCTTAGCCATTTATATTCACCCCTTAACCAGTGAATAAAGTCAATCATTGTTTAGTAGGTACTCACTACCCACCATTAATGCCATCTTGCAAAAAGTGAGGGGATGATAATAAAGAAACAGTAAAAAAAGCCATTCAGGGGTAAAAGCGGCGAAGAAAATAGGGACAAAAGGGGTTGGAAAGGTGGTTAAGTAATTTCACACTTCCTCCTGAAATAACTTTAATGTAGTTATCTACCTTTCAGCATGTTGATCAGATGAGATTATTCACACATTTTTATATGGAGTTTAGCTGGTTACCTGGAAAACCTTGTGTTATCAACTCTCAAATCAACATCGAAACAGAATGTAAACTACGGACAGGTCTATTATGAAAACGGAAGCTTCATTATTTTGTAGTAACTAACAAACAATATATGCGATTATTAAGTAACATTATAGAAAAAATTAACATACGTTTTATGCACTATGAAGTTTACAGATTATGACAAGCATGAACTTGTTACAAGGAAACTTCCTTGGCAACAAAATAATAACAGCAGATTATATCAAATTTAAAATATTAGATTTGGTTAAATATGTTATAGTGAAGAAAATACATTATATCAACATTGTATCTTTGCTTTTCAACCCACATGACTAGAATACATATGGTGTTGGCCCCCAAGAAGAAAAACCTGGTTCCACCCATTTGTATGTTACCCATTTGCACCACACTTACAAATCACACAAAACAAAGAAATCAAGGTTAATTTCTCATCAGACAAGAGGAACTAATGCATAAGGGTGCAAATGAGTCAAGCTTAAGCAACCTAGGCTAAGATGAGGCTCAGCCTATTCTGTAATTGAAGGACACTCAAGCCAACTCATTAAAATTTGAACCGAACTTAAGGTACTCAATAATCACTTGTTTAGGAAATCTTGCAAAAACATAAGGCTTCTCAAGGCTTTCACGCATATTTTCTGCTAATTTCCACTGTTTTATCTCGATATTATATCTGAAATGCATTCTATTGTAATGTAAATTATATGTCCTTAAATATTTCATTTTAATAATAATTTTTAGTTATGAATAATAGGTATGATGATAAATATTATTATTATATATTATCTATTTGTTTATTCCTTTTTAAGCTCAATAGAAGTGAGCTCAAGTGAGCCACACCAAGCTCTTGCTTAGCTTGTCTACTAATCAAGTGAGCCAAATTTGCAGCCAAATACAAGCTGCTAACAGCTTGGTCTTTTAACAGCCCTGCTAGGACAATCAGATAGGATATTCAATGGACAGAGAGGATATTCCATAGACAGAACAAATTAGTGTGCTGGCAATGGACGTCAGGTGAGAGAATTAGTTTGATGATTAAATTTTGGTTAAGTTTTAGAATCAAACAAAACTTGGATATTCATTGCAACTTTAAGAAAGATTTTGATAAGTTATATGAGATGACATGGCAAATGGGAACCCTAGAAGACCACAAGTTCTTGTCTGATGAATAATTGTACCCCTTGCTGGTCTGAATCATCTAACAGGTATCATAAACAAGTCTTAAATCAGGTTAAATCCCTCTTATGTCAAAAAAAATTTGGGAATGCTTTATCATGTACTTGTGAGGGTTGGACAAATGGGGTTTGATGATGTGAAACATTCTAGTCCAAGATCCAGATCAAGCAAAGAGAACTGAATAGACACTAAAAATTCCTATTAATGTCCAGTGGACAGGCCATTAAACTAAGTTCAATCATCCATTATCCCTGAACATCTTTGTGAAATTCAAATTCATGTTCCCATATTATCATTATGATACATTTTATACTTTAATACATTTGTTTTTAATAAGCAAGCCAGTTTTTTGGAGCACGTGTATATATAATATATACTACATAGATCAGCAAAGCCAGAATTGAGGCACCTAGCCTTATTAGCTTATCTCATTACATTCCTAGCATGATGAAACTAGAGGTGAGATGAAATTCATAAATTTAAATTATATACAACAACAACAATAAAGCCTTAATCCCAAACTAGTTGAGGTCAGCTACATGAATCCTTTTATTTTAATTGAAACAATTCTTATTCGAAATAAATTCTACTGGCCAAAAGCCAACGCCTAATTGCAACTATCCACCTCATCATGGCATGCCCACTGCTGACATCCAACCCATAAAGCAACAACCAATTACTCAGTTAACTTTCCCACTAAAAAAAATAAAAAGAAAAGTGTTCTGTCACTTTAGAACGCCAATGGCAGAAAACGAATTTGATGTCATATATCATGTCTCCTTTAAAAAAATGATGTCATATATCATGTGTTAGAGGAAGGATAAAACTTGATCAAGAGACAAAAAAAATTAACCACATCTATCTTCCACACATAGAGCTTAACACCAATAAATGGAAATGCAAATAAGAACAAACTGAAAGACAAAATTAAAAAGCAAGAGGTACAATGTTCTAACAAAATTTCAAGATGGTAATAAGAATCCATTGTCTAGTGCATTGCATAGAAAGAATAAGAAAAGTACCTTGGACTTGCAGTTGTGATGCTTTGCCCTACATGTAAGACAGAAGAATTTCCATATTCATTTTCGCCTTCTGAGGCTTGTGGAACAGATATGGATGTGTCAGAAGTTGATTCAGGAGGGTTGTTCTGAGAAGAACTCTGAAGTGGCTGAGCTAAATCCTGATCAGAGCCCTGACTGTTGTGATGAATGTAGCGCCAATAAAGATGGGGAAGAGTAGCGAAACAGCCTGCTGTATAACCTACGATCCATGCAAATAATGGAGTTTTTGCATGCTCATGCCTTGACAAAGAGAGAACTATAATAGCTGCTATAATTTGGCTCGCATTAACAACAAGCTCAATTGAAATCCACAAACCAGAATTCAGAGGGCTTCTATGACGATGACTGTAACTATCACTTCTTGTCAATGATGCATTTCTAGAATCGGGTGAAGTAGGAAACACTGATGATGTCTGGAAGACCAGAGCTTGTGTGCTGGTTGAAGGCTGATCTTCATGATGCAATTCATCTGAGTCATTTTGGTTATATCCATGAGAGTGTAATGTAGAAGTAGCACCATCCCTTGATATATCTATTATGTGCTCGTGTTCATAAACATTAGCTGGTTGATCCATCAGCAAAGGATGTCTGTCAGTTTGACGTTCACCAATATGGTTCCAGAGGGGGATCAGCGATCAACATCCACCAATAAATATGAAGCAAACAATAGCATAGAAAAGTAGCAATATGACACTTTCCTATGCTTTGGTTTCCTTTTCCTGTGAAGCTAAAATTTGTCTCGAGCAAAGTAACAATACTGGCCACAGTAAAAGAATCTACCACCACATCTTTTAATGATGGATGGATATGCTCTGAAGTTTGAAATGACCACTTCTAAAGAATTCCATGAAGCAAACTATGCATCTTAAAGGAGAATTTTTTTTTGTTTTTGGGTTTTCTTCTTCTATGAATGGCAATTCAAGAGAAGTCAATCCAACCTGCAAAATTAATTATATTTTATTACACAATGAAAAATTGTATTTTTTATTAAATTATTATTGTATGAAACATGAAGCTTCAAATGATTCAAATTGCTACTTGATGCAAGGTTATAAGGATGGGTGTGTCCTAGATTTTCCATGGAGTAGGACACTCCACTGTCCCACCATGTCCCAATGACAGTACCCTCGTCTCCCCCCCCCCTGTCCTTCTTTTTTTCTTCATTTATTTTATTTCTTTTCTTTCTTTCTTTCCTTTCTTCCTTCTTCCCCTTCTTTTTTCTCCTTTTTCTTTTTCTTTATCCCCCTCTTTCCTTTCTTTCCTTTTCTTCTCCTTTCATTTCATTCTTTCCCTTTTCTTTTTTCTTTCCTCTTTCTTCTTCTTTTCATGGTTAAGTTTTGGTGTCTCACCACTATCCCAATCTTATGTTCCTATCCTGATATCATATTCCTATGGAAACAGGATGGAATGGTTCGAATGTTTCTCGTCCCATCAAGACTTAAAACTTTAGCTTGATGTTACCCTATTGTGGCACATTATAAGCATACCACCATACATAAACTTCATAAATGCCTAGGCAACTAAAGAGGCCAGGAACTATAGTCAACTAATCTACCATAGTAAGGCCAATGTACTTAGAGGTCCAAATTTTTAATTTATCTCATGCCTTTTTAAATGTGTGCAGTTTTGTTAAGAAAAACAGCATGTCATTTTGAAAGATGGACTTGCGCTTGCTAAATTTTCTTTCAGAAACGTTAGGTAACCAAGATCATATTACTACAAGGCAACACATAAATAGCTCTATTAAACAAGATATCATAGAAAATATTATTCTTTCCATAATGTTAATATAAACACAAACCAATAATACTTGCAATGTGCAAAATAATAACCTGTAATGAATAAACCGTGTTGACTACCTTGAGCACATAGTGACCTTTCTCTTTGGGACAGAAGATATATCCAACAATGATATAGCAAGATAGAATAAAAAGACAACAATAATAAGCTCTTACCAAACAATGAAGAATAGAACTATAAATTTTGTTCAATTCAAGATATCCTTCACAATAGCCAAGCACTCTTATTTATGGTTGCAAGACTCTTTAACCTAGCCATAAATGAGCCTGCATTATTTTTTTTAGAAATAAGAAAAAAGTAAGAATATTTTCTAAATATGCTTCTTGAAAAAAATCTTTGACTCATCTTGACACCGAATTTTTCTAAACCTTTACATTTTATTAATATCAGTCCTATTCAATTGCATCTTCAGGATTATTTCTTAATCTATAACAGTCTTCCACAATTAACTTATATTCAAAATTGAATGTCAAATTCTTTTGTTCCTTTGGTCAGACATGTATTAGTTAAGTACATGTCAGTTAATTCCAGAACACATGCATCACTACCTTAACTATCTAGCTGTCGTACCTTTCACGTTATCTGCTAAAATTTTCATTTCTACGATAAGCATATGTAGGGGAAAAAAAAAAAATCAAAATCATTCTCGTATATGATAACAATTTCGATAAGAAGGAAGGAACCATGAAAAAACCAAAGCCACTACATCCATCAATAAAGCCACGCAAACCTATCAAATCTCTGAACTCTATCAAAAATTCAAACTCGCCTAACTAAAATAGAGATATCATAACAAAATAACTTCAAATTCCCAGAAAACCAGCGATCCCCCAACCAAAACCGTATAAAGATTGCAAAGGAAGTAAAAATATTTTTTGTAACCCTATCAAGATGCAATGTTCGACCTGAATTACAAAGAAAAACCTTGAAGAAATGAGATTCCCAAGCGTATTCGAGCCCACTTCGGCCGGATTCTATCAAGGTATCGAACCCAGACGCGAGGAAGGGTGAAACCCTATAAATAGAGACCGAAGGTTTCTCGTGATTAACTGGACGAGAGGGTGGGAGAGGTCGGAGGAGAACGTACCAAATCTCGCCACACTCTTTGGCCATCCATTGGAACCATGAAGGAAATCCGTAGGAATTCCCCATCCGCTTCACCCGTTTCCCTTGGTCTTTTTGACCTCCAGGGTTTCCTCCTCTTGGAATTTTTCTGGCCCCAGCCGGCCAGCCCTCGTCGCCCCCGCCGCTCGCAAGCCGTGCTCGAATATTATATACCCACGAATGCGGAAGCTGTCCTCCTTTTTTTTTTTTCCCTTAAAAACCTTCATGATATCTATTAATTCCTTCCTTATCCTTTTAAGCACCATTCATACCTAAAACAGGGCGCATGCATCATAATCCTGCATGACATTTATTAAGATAGAAACCATGCATATCCCAAACAAGATGCATGCATCATAGAGAACCCATAGAAGAGCCGCATGCTCAGCAAATGCATTGGTATTTAAGTATATATTTATTGGTAACAATTTCAGCATTGCAAAAGATTTAGGTTGTCCTTCTTCTTCTAATTAACAAAATGATAACTTTTTAAAAGCTCTCACTATTCTATTTTTATATGCTTTCATGTGAGATCCATGTATCCACTGAATCCTTGCTTTTTATTTAATTCTTACCCTTTTTCAAGGTGCTTTGTTACATGATATTCGTCAATCCTATATATCCTATCTATCTATTAAGATTATCCATTGCATCTATCCTATCTATCCATGTGCAACATGTGTAAGATTATGTTCTTTCTACTATACTTCACAAGATAGATGTAAATGATAAATCGAGCTCATGCGAAATAAATAAATAGAAGAGAAAAAAAAAAAAAAATAGTATGATGATAGCATTGCCTCGCAAAATATTATTATGAAATGCTTTGTATCCACATAGATTATAGAGTTGTTATAATGATAAAAAAATGTGCTTTAACAATATGCAATGATGATACTCTTTAAGGGATGAAGAGTTTGCATGGCTTAATTGCAAATATTTCAATTGAAAGATTTATAAAGTTAACCTTGGCTTTTTGGCATAATTGTTTGACTTAATATTAGCATATCAATTGATCTAGTGTTGGCAAAGGAACTACGATAATAGTTATGAGGTAAAGAATATATATGTTGAGGCTGTAGCACTTGTGAGGGATCTATTCTTTACCTGTAGTAATATAGATAGAAATTAGATTGAGTAAAAATATATGAAATTTTTTATAAAGGTTTATATTAAAGTTGCGCAATGAAAGTGTAGTAGATTTAATATCATAATTTTAAGTATTTTAATTGAAAGATAACATAAATAAAATTACTTCCGATTCTTTTTCTCCATGAATTGAGGATAAGTAATTATAATTTGAAAATGAAATTTTAAAGATAAAACTTTTTAAGAAGGGTAGAATGTGAGGCTCAGCCTTTTAGACTAGCTCACTTTAAGTTAAAATATAATCTAATAGGATCGAGTTAAAAATATCAAAAATTATATAATTAAAATTTTTATTGAATCTATATTCATGATTTTTGATATTGAGTTAGCGTTCTAATGCACCTTGAATCACTCAAATCAAAATTTAATAGGGGAAGTCAGGAGCAATTTTATGAATATACAACAATGTTGATGAAGTTTTAATAAATTATAAAAATGCCATGTGATTAAGGATGATTTTTGGTTTTTATGCAAATTTTTATATTTCAAATTTATGTTCGATGAGTTAAAAGTTAGTTTTAAGTGAAAAATCTATTTAAATATTTAATGTATATTTATCTCTTTGATTTTCTTACAAAAATTGGTACCCTAAAAGAATTAAGAAGTTTATTGGTTTCAAAAAATTGATATCTTATAAAGAACAAAGAATTATTTACTTTAGAAAATTTCTTTATAAATAGATAGATTTTTTGATATCAAATCAATAATTTAGAAGAATGAAAAAGGTGAAAGACAAAAGATCAAGAAAGTTGATGGAGTACTTGAGCGTCAAAGTTTGAGAATTAACTTCCACCAATTTTATTAGTTCTCACTAATTTTATTAGAAATAGAAAAGTAACCTGATCATAAATTAGAATAATTTATGAATTATGTATGATTGTTAAAAGTTATTTTATGCACTAGAAACTAAAAATTTGGATTTCAATAATTGCTACAAGGTATAAATTCTTGATAATCCATTATTTTGGAATATTAGTGTTTAGTGATTTTGAAATGCTATAACGGAATTATAGGTCCAATTTGCATAGCATATTTATTAAAATTTTGGATCATGTAAGATATGACTGGTTACTATTACTTTATTTTCTACAAATATTATCATGTAAAAATAAATTATAAATTTTATTATAAAATTATATGCCACTAAATGCATTGATAAGAAAGATTATCAAATGCAAAATGACTGAATCATTGATAATTGATTACATGATTGATAAGTATAGTAAACTCATAATCTACTACGTATGACAGATAATAGATACTGGCACCTACCTTCACACGATGATTCACCCCCATTCATAAGGTTATACGTAGTGTACTGATCTTGACAATGTGATCGTAGTTTATTGTTGACCTCACATTGATTTTTATGATCACAAAACAATTAAGTAAGGTACTAATGAGTTTGGTGAAGAACCATAATGAAATGCAGGTAAACATGAGGCACCAAGATGAACAAAATAAATTTTAAGCTCTTAATTAAATTCTTGGTTCAAGAAAGGAATTTTTGTAGAAGACTAAGTTCAAAAAAAAATATTTCAAGCTTCAATCAAGTGAAATTCAAATATTTGGAAAGTTATTAAATGAAGAAAGTTCAAGTCATGAAATCTATGACACCTACTTTCTTCAATACAATGAGTTCTTTTGGCCTTGTATTGAGTTTTTAAAGTTTTGAAGCCATTAGCCGACTCTTATGCAAGCTAACAAGTCAAAACTGTGCCACAGAAATTTTTACAAAGAATATTTTCAAGTTAGTCGACTGAGTAGTCGACTACTGAGGACAGATAGTGAAGATTTTCAAGTTAGTTGACTAAGTAGTCAACTACTATGGCCAAACAGTAAAGATTTTCAAGTTAGTCAACTATTGTGGCCAGGGCAGTGAAAAATTTCAGATTAGTCGACTACCATGCCGACTAATGCTTGGAAAAGCACAGTAACGGCTAGTTCTGACATTCCAACTGTCAAAAATGGCTAGTTTAACGTTTCAATCCCTCAATGGACTATAAATATGCGTAAATGAGATGGATTAGAAAGATTTTTGGAGTGTTTTTGAAGGATTAAAAGAGGAAAAAAGAGAGAAAAGTCAAGAGAAAATTCAGCCTTCTTCCATTTGAAGTGAAAGTGTCTAGTAAAGCTTGGAAAGCCATTAAAGCTCATTCACAGCTCCATCCAACTACTCAAAAAGCTTCTTCAAGTGCTTATAGCCCCAGCATTTAAGGAGGAGAAGCTTATTTAAGGAAGAGATTTTCAGAAATTTGTAAAGTGCTATTTTTATTTTTTTTGCTCATTAAGAAGATGTATTTTCTGCAACTTTGTTCCCTTGTATGCAGCTTGAGTTTCAACTTGGTTGAAACTTGTGTAGGGTGTGCCAAACCCAAAATTGGTGACTTATAAGGCTCTCTTGAGCTTGAAAAACAAGAAGCTAGCTGAGATAGTTAGGATAAAGCTTCTTTGTGCCTAAGAAACAAGAAACTAGCTGGGTTAGCTAGGATTGTAATCGTTTGTGGAACGATTAGTGAAGTAAATTCCCAAGGAAATCTTAGGGAGTGAACGTGGTGCAAAGATTGGCATCGAACCACTATAAATCTCTGTAGTTGTATGTGTGCTTATTGTTGCTGTTGTTATTTGTTCTTACTATCAATACTCCATTCTAACACAGATTTCCTAGTTTTTAAATATTGCACATACTTGCTGAAAATTTTTCAAAGAATCCAATTTACTCCTCTTTCTTGGGTTGCTTAGCTGGACAACATTTATAAACTTAAGAACTATAATCACATATATTAAAGTATAAACATAAGATGAAATATTTTGACAATTAATATTTTGTTATGGTAACATGCATTGATATTTCAAAATGTTATATATTATTGTATTTTTATCAAAATATTATCAAAAATAAAAATCATATTACATATATAATATAAAAAAGTATATGTTATACTTGCTTGATCCACTAATTTATATTTAGTGTTACTTACAGAGCATCGGCTCATAAAACTCTCTTTATTGTTTTTGTTCTAGAGAAAGATAAATAAATTGAGATCCAGGTAGAAGTTGACTGAGTCCTTATCAGAGTTGATATTAGATTACAAGTTTGAATAAGATCGAGTTAGATGTTAGAGTTTTCTTATTAGTCATTTTATTGATTTTGTATATTTGACTTATGACATATTTGATAAGATGCCTTACATACTATGGATTTAATTTCTAAATATGCAGCAAATTATTATACCTAGATCCACACCGGGTTTGGGGTGTGATAAAAAGATGCAATAAAATATAGATATATCCATTTCATCATCATGATAGTTAATTTATGAAAGATTATATTACTTTCCAAATTACGTGGAGTAAAATTTGTTAATTATGGCTGTATACATATCTATTTAACATAAATGTTTATCTTGCATTCATTTTTTAATTATTATTTTTTGTCTTAATTTTATGACCTATAATTTGCATTTCCTTGTATGCAAACAAATATTTTATAATCTAGAATCACAATTTATTTGGAAGTTCATCAATTCTAGCATGCATAATATGGGGACATAGCCAGCCAAATGTATTGGACGCGAGGTACGCATCCCCATCCAACTACTAAAATAATTAAGTCCAAGCAAACCTTGCAGTTTAGGCGAAAAGAGAGAGACAATTGAATAAATAAGAAAAATATATATGGCTTCTTAATTATATAAAATTTGACAACTTGATATCGTTTGTCCTTTTTTGATGGGTTCTAAAGAAAGAAATATAGGCAATAAAATAAAAATAATGAGCGGACAAGGAGATAGAAACAAAAATAAGGACATCAAATAGCAAACTTTATTTGTTCATATAAGTTTATATTTTTTGTTTTTTTTTTCACACATATGGTTAGTTGCACTAGTATCTAGAAACCACAAGTCTTGTTGGTCAGCTCCATTTCCATTATGTACTAGCAATAAACAAAGCTCTTCTTCTTCATTTTTCTTTCTCATCAGTTTGATTAAATTTATTATACCTGATGCATAATGATCAAGTTTCTTACAATTGTAATAACAAATTCTAAACTAGTTATACTTATAGGTTTTGCAGTGCCTTCTTGTTCATGACCTCCTTTTGGACTTTGACTTTTTTCTTCATTAGAGTGACTTTCTCATTCTTGGCGGCAGCCTTATCCTCTTTCTCTTTGGCTCCTTATGTTCTTTGAGCCTTTTTTATCATCTTTTAAAGATAGCTTGGATTGAAGAATTTGTTCCAAGGAATCTTGCTTCTTCTTATTGAGCCTTTGCTCATAAATTTGAAGTTATCCATAAGCTTATCGATAGTCATAACCTCTAAATCTTGTGACTCCTTAATAGCTACTTTCATGCAATCAAACTTCACATTCAACGAGTATAAAATTTACTCTACTACTTGGGTGTCACTCAAGGTCTTGTCGTTCCTTCTTAATTGGTTGACGATGACTAGAACTTTTGTGAAATAATACAACACGTTTGGACTCCTTCATATGGAAGGTTTCAAACTCACCTCATAAGATCTAGAAGTGAACTTTCTTAACCTTATTCACTCTTTTATAGGTATTTTGAAGGATACTTCATACTTCCTTGAGATACTGATTGTCATAATTTTTTTGAAAGCTAATACATCTATCGCTTCATATACAAAGTATAAAGTTTTCTCGTCCTTCTACTTTGAGTCTCATAGAGGCTCTTTTTATTGCATCGTAAGAGCAGCTTTATCGTGCACCTTAGCCTAATCTCTTTGAATAATATCTCATATATCCCAAGAGCAAGTAAAGCTCTCATTTGGATACTCTTTTATAGCCGGTGTTAGTAAGTTTTGGAAATGAGGCTTAAATGAGTCTATTGCTTGTGATGACTAACTTTGTCTCTCATATTAATATATTGATGGTAGTGGAAGCAAAGGCAATAGTAGCTCACTGAATTTTGATATAAAATGAAGGTGAAAAATAAACACTCGATAATTTTTCATTTCTTTTAATTTGATGCCTTTTCAAATATTTGATTACAAAGACTTACATCGATGCAACATGACCCTTTAAAAATCATTTGCATAAATATATTACAACAATCTAAAAGATGCAACGCATAGACTCGTAGAAATCTAAAATATATAACTCCTTATAAACCTCCATAGACACTATAAATACAAACCCAAAATATGCCCGAATACATAGAAATATTTATAAGTTTATACATAAATCTAGGAATTTTTTTAGACCATTCTTTTCATTAATTGTAAAGATACCATACCTTTTACTAAAGTTCAAAGAATTAATTCGGGAATAACTCTTTCGCTTCATTATAATATCTTCGAATACTTAATTACATTTAATGTGATTCTTAGGATATTTTATAGAAAAATTAAGTTTAATCATTCAATACTTTTATAATGATTTAAACTCATTTTAAATATAAAATCTTTTAATTGACAAGGGTTTTTATTATTTGCTAGGAGTCTATGTGGGTATTAAAACAAGAAAATCTATACAAATTCACTCATCAAAAGAGAGAATTAAATAAGTAATTTTACAACCTTCATTAGGTGCGCAAAAAAAAAAAAAAAAAAAAAAAAAAAAGGGAAAAAAGGAAGAAAAAAAAAAAGGTAATTTGTAGGATTTGTTAGCAAACGTTATGGGTTGATCAATTCTTAAATTTAAAACTCCAAACTAATTTCTAAATTAAACACCTGCATCAATTTTGGTGGCTTGGATTCTCTCAACGTTCACAACGTATCAAAGAAAAAAAAAATTATTATACAAGTAGAACACGGAGTTTGTCTCCTCAAAGGGATCCAATAAAGATAAGCATGGATGCATGGATTAGAATTTGATCAATTCCAAACCAGAATTTAGAATCAATCCAATCAAAATTAGTTCTATAATTTTAGATTCAAAATTAAACTAATCTTATTCCGAAACCAACTTAGAACTAACCAGATCAGATTGAATTGGTTCTAGATTAATTTGACACATGTTTGATATCTAAGGACTTAATTTATTTTCTTTTGATTATGTTTAATAAAAGGATATATATAATATTTATCAACTAATTTAATACTTAAATTAGCAGAGAGGATAAATAACTCATGAGGTATATGTGATATCTTAAGTGTATGTATTTTTCAATAAGACAAATCAACCCAGATCTCAGTCGAACCAAGAAAGATTGGGCAGTGTTTAAATCTAAGAACCCACGGAGAGGAAACTCGAATTTTTAATGCAAGAAATAGATTATTATTTTTTTTTTTTTTTCCTCCTTTTGATGAACAAATCCCAGAGGTGAGAGCTCTAGGAACAATAAATGGAATCCAAACTTGAGCCCGGCCTAGCCCAGAAAATTCTGTGGCCAGGACAAGGATAGGGACAGACTGAAGTAATAAATCCTGGGCTGTAACCAGGTCTAGGCTCAACCCAGCTTATTGGCATGCCATAGGATTGCAATGCTGGCAAGAGAACCAGGGCTTGAACTTTGCAGCTGGCCCCATCCAAAAGATGAATTCTTGAGTCTCTTGCAAGGAATTCTCACCTTGACGAAGCGTTCACGGAAAACATATTAATCATGGATGATGGAAGATTAGAAGCAATGAAACATGCGTCGCATTGCTTACCAAATTCCCCTACCATGGATGTAACGGTCAATAGATGCTGCTGTACCAAACCATATAAATGGTCCATGGTCACAAGAAGTTCAGGACTCGGGAATAACTCTTGGAGGTTATTTAAAAAAAAAAAAAAAATGAAATTAAGTAAAAAAAAAACTCATAAATTTAGATAAAATTCTGGAGAAGTTCATTTTTTTTTAATTAGTAATGAATATTTGAGCATAAATAAAAATTTGTAATGTATTTATAAGACTCCATCACTGCTACCATATTTCTCTAATTAAGCCATCAAATTTCATAATACCCTACTAGCATGAAAGGGAAAGGATTTTTTTTGCAACCTCACAGAGAGTTCAAAAGTTTTGTTTAGTTGCTGTGCCTTCTTACACCAATAATAAATAATAAAAAAAAAAAACCTTTATGTTTCATTGATATTTTCAATCTAATCAATAAAAAGTTTCATTCCCAAAAGTACCTACTTTTTTGAAACTGTATGAAAAGTTGCATCACATAGCATGAATGAGACGATTTGCCAAACAAGATCAAAGTTGCAAATGATTGAGAGAAGAGATGCACCATCCATTAGTTATTTTAGGAATAAAAAAAAAAGAAAGCAATATGATATTCTTTAAGGCTATGTTCAGCATTACTATCATTTTTTTAAAAAAAATAAAATTTTATTTTTTAAAACACTTATGATAATAGAAATATGTATAGTCACTATTATTTTTATTTTTTAAAGTAGAAGACACTTTTTCAAAAAGTTGTTTTAGTTTTTAAAAAATTACTTCTAAAAAAGTCGAAGACAAAAAAAAAAAGACTCTCACCTTTTTAATAAATAATGAAAGATATTTTTTAAAATAAAAAATAATATAACGAAACATATATTTTATATTAGATTTCATATTTTTATTTTTTTAAAAATAGAAATGATACTAGATATGCCCATGTTTTCATTTTTTGAAATTTTATTTAGTTTCTCAATTTTTTATTTTTTTTTTTCTTCTTTGCCCATCATCATTTTTCCTTGCCAATACCCTGCACATATCTTGCTTGCTAGCTCATACGCTTGTGAATAGGTTAACCATTTACTCATGATTAGTTACCATTTTTTCATTTTTGAAACGTTCACTAATGATTACAAATCTGCTGTTCATGAAAATTGTTTGATTTTTGAAAGAAATTTTTTTAAAAAAATTAAAAAATATATTTAGTAATTAAAGATGAAAATAATTTTACGAAAAATATGATACTAAAAAAAGTGAAAAAATTAAAACAGTGTAGAGATTTTTTTAAAAAAATTTTTCATCAACATAAAGAAGAGAATATAAAATAAAAAACAAAGAAATGATATTTTTTTTAATTTTTTAATTTATTTTTTAAAAAAATTTATTTACAACATCAAACATATTTTTGCAGAGATCAAAAAAGTGAAAATGGAAATTATTTTTGAAAAAAATAAAAGTAAAAGAATTAAACGTTCTTGGTTTTCAAACGCAGCCTTGATTTCTAAAGGCAAAGCTTACAGGCTTATAACGAATAGGCTTGCAAATTGAAAGTTGAGGCTGGTGGTGAAACATGCGATCCGATTCTTTCTTTATTCAGTTGAGGGTCTCAGATTCGCACAAGATGATGATGCCTTGGACTAACATTGCGTTGCTTTCAAGTTCTAATTTTGCTTCGCAGTTGAAATGAGATTTGAACAAATTTATTTAAAGCATCTCAGTCGATATGGATGACAGCGAGGGCTTAGATTCCGCAAGAAATGCATTGCAGACATCAGCCAATGCTTCTCTCTTTCTGTCTCTCTCTGTATCGATGTAGTTGAACGACCCTCACCTACGTTCGTGACTCGTCCATGCGAGATAGCTGGAGATTGCCGAGTGTTTGCTGCCAAACAGACCAGAAGAAGAAGAAAAAAGGCATTTAATTCTTATCAATTCCACTTCAAAAGATCGAACTCAGGATGGAGATAGGTTGACTGATCAAGGGCCGGGGTGTTTTATCGCACATGGGTAGAGAAAATATAGGGTCATGTATGTTTTTTAAATTTAATATGAAAAGTTATTAATAGTATATTTTTTATATTTTATAAAAATAAATTAAGTATGATTAGAATTAGATGGATAGATTTGTTTTGATGATTAGTATATATGGATACGTGGTATATAGGTGTAGGGCTTAAGTATTTAGATTTATTAATGGAAGGATTCAATATATATATATATATATATAGAGAGAGAGAGAGAGAGAGAGAGAGAGAAAGAAAGAGAGAGAGAGGAGGGCTTGGTGTAAAGAGTTAAAAGGAATTGCCAACTACATTAAATGATAATGTAAAGTAAGATTAAAAAAAAAAAAGTACATAAGTTATAGTTATTTTGCATTTTTATGTATTTCTATATATAATTTAAAAAATAAGAGCAAAAAAAAAAAAAAAGAAAGAATGAAAACCCATATTTGCAAGAAAGCACCTATATTAACAAAAAAATTTTAACAGCTCCTTAGCATTTGGTTTACGATAATATAACATTGCTATAAATCTTACATTCTTATTATTTTTATATTTAATAATTAAAATCTTAGGAATAAAAAATTATCATGTTTGCTTCATAATAATAAAATACTATAATCAATTCATTATATTTTAAAATTATATTTAAATTTTAATATAAATTTTTTTATCTTTTAAGTGACTTTCTCTTCTTCTTATTAGAATATAAAATATTTTAATAAAAATTAAAATTCTTTATAAACTAATTTTATAAATATTATATATTTAAATATTATAAATATTTGATATATATTAAATATTTATTATATAATATATATATATATATAATTTTTAATTTTTAAAAATATTATTTAATATAGATTAAATATATAATTAAATTAAGTATTATTAAAATTAGTCAGACGAACATGAATTTGCTTGGTAAATATCAAAGGCTTAGTATAATAATATGATATATCCCTTGATGAGGGCCAAGACCTTGGGTTAAATGAAACATGAGGGTAATATAATAATTACCTATTTTAAAATAGAAGAAGGCGGCGTATTGGATGAAAGTACATGGCAAAACAAACCGTGCTATGGGGTGTTCCAGACGTTTAAAGCTTTCATGTTGGACTGTTGACTGAGCTGGGAGAGCCTTTCCTCTTCTTCTTTCTCAAAGAAAAAATATTATATTCTGTGCTCTTTTCTTTATGGCTTGCAACTTTTCAGGGCCTTTCCAGAAGAGACTTCCACTCTTGGCTCAACCAAGGGCCATATGTACCACCATCGTGTTACCATCTGGGAGGCAATGAGCACCTCGCAGAAGCAACGAGGCAATGAGCAGAGGACGAGCAACCCAGAAAATTCCATGTACCTGACAATTAACTGGGCGATACCAGCATTGAATCCCGGTGGAAGCACATGGTGGCGGTGCTTTAACTGAGCAAAGAGACGTTTACCTAATTCCTATCTCTATCACAGATGTTCGACTGCACAGATAGCAAGCACTCCACATCCATCCATGTGCCTTCATATTATTGTTTTAGAACTCTGCCTCCATTCATTCTTTTTCTCTGAAAAAAAACTGGATCCCTGTGGGGAGAACAACTTATGCCTGATTAATTTACCATGTTGAGAAGGGAAGATGCTCCTGTAGATCAACAGATGTAGGTTGATCTTGTATAATTGTTACAGCTCTGTGTGTAAATCCAGTAACAAAGATCACCTTAGTCTAGATACATTGTGCCAATTGAATTCCCTGTAACGCAGAGAGGGAGAGCAAAGCCAAGGGGTTTGCAAGCTTCATTTAATAGCATTTAATTTTTTTAAAAAAATACAGATCAATGCTATATGATCTAAGCTTTACCTAATTAGACATATGTAATTTGAAATGTTATACTTAACTAACATATAGTTTAAATTTTATTAAATTGCATGCATATGGTTTGATCGTTACTCTTAACTACATGTCTTTTAAAACATTATCAAATTACACCCAAGTGAAAGGTTGATTAGGTTTAAAATACATGAATACTTAAGTGTAGTATTTTAAATTATATAGGCATAATTTGATAGTATTTAAAAATAGATGGTAGTTAAGTATAATAGTCAAACTATATTGATATAATTTAATAAAACTTAAAATATATAATAGTTAAGTATAACATTTTAAATCATTAAAATTTAATATTATAATGCTTAAACCTTATTCCTCTTCATTCAAAGATTAATTTTTTTACTTTTTAATTTAAGGTAAAAAGAAGAAGAAAAATAATTTTATAATTTTTGCTTTACCTTTTTTAACTTTATTTTTATAAATTAATTTAAAATTTTCTCATAATAAGAATATATTTATAATTTTTTAAATATAGCATCTCTTTTTCTTTTCTTTTCTTCTTTAAATTTTTTTTTTGGTCCCTTTTCCTTTAAATAAAAAGAGGTTAACATTTTTTTTTTTTTTTTCGTTCTTTATTTTTCTCTTCTTCTCCCTTCAAAGATGCAAAAAGAGATGGGAATAACTTTGCCAAAAATTTATGGGAAGTGCGAACCGGTTCATTGCCCACCCACACCATTCGACCGGCCGTGTGGGCTCAATGGTGGACCGGCTGGCGGTTTAATTCCCAGCCCCAGCGCTTTCTCTTTTCGAAATTAAATTGCCCCAAATTTAAACGCGGAAGGCGCAGACCACGCTGTTCCCGAAATGCCCCCCCTCGAGCCTTTCCCTGCCGCGCCGTTCAAATGGCTCGATGAATGGGCGGCGATACCGTGAACCAATTCGTCAAACCGTTTCACGTTGAATAATGGAATCTTTTTTCAACCTAGCGTTTGAGATACGCTCTCAAAACGTTTCCGTTTCACTTGCACAAGATCGCAAAACCATATAATTGTTAATTATTTATTCAATTGGCTGCAAATAATTTGTAAACAAACACCGCGACTTTGAAAATTTTAAAAATAAAATTTGATTAACTTTTCGTCAGGAATGAGCCATGAAACCAGGGGAAAAAAAAAAAAAAAAAATTATTGAGGACAATTCGAAAATTTTCGTGGGCACTGGACATAAATATGATTCCGGAGAATTAGATTAAAAAAAAAAAAAAGTTTCACACCGTGGACATTTTTCTGAGGTGACGACAGAGGGGCCAGTGAGTCGGTATAAATATCGCCCACGAGGCATCGCTCGTCCCTAGCGTAACAGCTGGCTTGGCACCGAAGCCTTTCCATTTTTCAGCCCTCCCTCCCCTATCCCCCGCTCTCTCTCTCTATATATCCTTGGTGAAGGAGAACAAAACCCTAATCTTAGGAAGAGACCAAAGAAAGGAGAAGTAGAAGACGAAGAAAAACGATAGGGGCACGCGAGTGAGCTGGATTTTTGGCTGAGAAGGCTCATTGTTTCTCTCTCCTTGCAAAGGTTCGGAGGTGATCCATCCTTCTTTCTCAGCCTCTCTTTTTGTCTCGCCGCATTTGGACTTTTATGTGAATGGATCTGGAGTCCTGCTTTTTTTTGGATTGTGGATTTGTGGTGGCGCTATCTTGTTTATGGCTTCGACGCTATGGACTTTGAACGTCGTGTTTCTGGTTTGCGATCGAACTTCCGTTGAGGGGCAATTCGGATCTAAACGGTTTTTTTTTTTTTTTTTGGTCTGTGCTCGAATTTTTATCATTATTTTTTAAAAAAATCGAGGAGCTTGGCAATTGGATTTTGGTGCATTTTTTAAATTTTTTAAAATCACTTTTTAGTTTTATATATATATAGAACAAAATAGGTTTTTTGAGTTTTATTGGTTGGGTGAAACTCTTGTAAAGCATGCGGATTTCTTTGGGTCTGAGGCCTGTACTGGTGATTTGATTCTTATAGTCTGTGAAACTTTGATGAAATTTCGAGCCATTTTTATTTTTTATTTTACTTTAGCTCGGGGGAATTTGTACCTTGTTTTAACCTTTTCCCCTTTTTTTGTAATTCAATTTATAGAAAAAATTTCTGATATAAAAAATGTTTCTTTTTTTCGAAAAATTGATGAAGGTGTGGTTCTCTGGATAGATTGATCGATGAAATCTGGGGGATAAGCTGGAACTCACGTTTTCCCAATTTTTACGCATTCTCAGGATTTTGGTGTTCTTCAGTCGACGAGGGTTCGTGATCGACAAATACTCCATCATGGTGGCTTCGATTGCCGCTTCGGCCTTTTTCCCCAACCATTCCTTCTCCTCCACGGCGTCGGCAAAAGCTTCGAAGACGGTTGGTGAAGGCCCCGAGAGTTTGGATGTCCGGGGTATCGTAGCCAAACCCACCTCCGCTTCCGCGGCCATGCAGGGTAAAGCGAGGGCCCAAGCCGTTCCCAAGGTCAATGGCACCAAGGTTGGCCTCAAAACCGAAAACCAGAAGGCCGACGAAGATGCTGCCCCTTCTTCAGCCCCGAGGACGTTCTACAATCAATTGCCCGACTGGAGCGTGCTCCTTGCCGCCGTGACAACCATCTTTTTGGCGGCCGAGAAGCAGTGGACCCTTCTTGATTGGAAGCCAAGGCGTCCCGACATGCTTGCCGATGCTTTTGGCCTCGGGAAGATGGTGCACGATGGACTAGTTTTCAGGCAGAACTTTTCCATCAGGTCATATGAGATCGGGGCCGATCGGACAGCTTCTATAGAAACGCTAATGAATCATTTACAGGTGAGCTGAAGGGTCATCCAGTGCGTTCGGTATTTGGCCCCTATTGTCTTTGGTTTCTCATGTTGTCGCATGTCTGCAGGAAACAGCACTTAATCATGTGAGGAGCGCTGGGCTCTTGGGCGATGGCTTTGGTGCCACGCCAGAGATGAGTAAAAGAAATTTGATCTGGGTTGTCACCAAAATGCAGGTCCTGATCGACCACTATCCTTCCTGGTATTTTTTCTTCTCCAGATTATTTGAGAATCGATGTTATAATCTGTATTTCTGGATGTGATTTGTTTTGTTGTTTGGTGCTTGTTGACAAAATAATTGAGATCAATTTATAACGTATAAATGGGTTTTAAGAGCATGGCATTTCAACCGGTCTATCCTGGCTTGAGACAAATGGCTGGAAAAGTTGGAAAAGGGCTGAGATATTCTGTTATCTTTGACTATGGCTAGAATCGTATATATTGCGGTATCCATGAAATTGTAATACTAAGATTAATGATTATTTCAAGTCATTGATTTTGATATGCAATAATTTAAATAGTCCATTGAAGATTATAAAAGAATCATTGGAAAATCTCAAATATATTGGTTTATGCCATTCAAAATAACTAGGTCAGATGTACTGCCGGAGAGTGGGTGATGATACAAACCAGTATGTTGGCCAAGATGGAAACTTGGCATACAAGTTAAATCCTTTAAGCTATCCTTTTTGGATTGGATGCTTTGTTTTATTGCAGCTTAAGCCTCCTGGCTAAATTATTTTGGGGTAGATATAAAGATTTGATGGGTTTAGAAAGTGCAAGTTCATACTCTAATGAATGTTCAGACAAGAAATTTCTTCGTGCAGAAACTCTTGTAGAGGTAGACATTAATCATTGACTCATTTGAGTTGTTGAACTTCTAGCTCTTGAGTTCTCAGTCTATGTATTCCTATTTCAAGCAAAATGTGCTTGTTCTGGTCTATTCTTTTTTTCCCCCTTTCTAGGATATGCCGTCATAAATGAGCTTCTCTGAACTCTTTTTGCCCCCTGGGAAAATCAAAGCGGTGACCTGTGACATTGTGCCATATGCAATTACAAAAACCCTGTAAATACTCGTTGAAAGTTGGTCTGGTGTGATACTTTGCTTGACTCCACTTTGTTGAATCAATTGTTTCTTTTTTGCTACAATGATTTTCTTGCTTCATCGTCCTTTTAACTTTTATAGTTTTTTTTGTTGTAAAAAATATGGCATTAACTGGTCAACAACAAGGTGATTTGACTGATTCATCATTTAGGGTGAAATTCTAAAATGCTTTGTCGCTGTCTGATCAGGCCAATGCTTTTCAGTCCTCTATCATTTACAGTGGACTAAAACCACATTGACCTTTTTGATTTATCCATCAGTTGAGTCAAAATTTTAAGCTTTTGACATGTATGGATTTTTTAGCCTTCTAAATACCAATTGCTTGTAACTATATTTTATTTCCCACATTGTCATGCAGGTCCAGTGATTTCCTTGATAGAGGACAATAGAATTATTTTTTAGCTGGTTTCATTATTGATATAACCATGACAATGTTGAGTCTCTAACATATAATCTTGTTTAATGGTGTTTTTCATTTGACTGTGCAGGGGGGATGTTGTTGAAGTAGACACGTGGGTTGGTGCATCTGGGAAAAATGGGATGCGTCGTGATTGGCATGTTTGTGACTACCGAACTGGCCAAACCATATTGAGAGCAACCAGGTCGGTATTTGCTTTTCTAGCATGAACTGGCCACAAGCATGTTGAGTTATGGTTTTTGGTTTTTCTTCTTGACATGCAGTGTGTGGGTGATGATGAATAAGCACACTAGGAGGTTGTCTAAAATACCTGAAGAAGTTAGAGCAGAAATAGGGTCTTACTTTGTGGAGCATTCTGCCATTGTGGACGAGGACAGCAGAAAGCTTCCAAAGCTTTATGATGATACTGCAAACTATATAAAAAGGGGCCTAGCTGTAAGTATGAGGTTGACATGTAAAGTACTATTGATTTTCCCTTCATTTCATCAGCTGTTTGTTTTTCATCTTATGTTACTAACGTGTATTTTTTTCCTGATCTTTCTTATATCATGCAGCCTCGATGGAGTGATTTAGATGTCAATCAGCATGTGAACAATGTCAAATATATTGGCTGGATTCTTGAGGTAATTTTGGAGAGCTGTCAACTATATTAGTGCTTACCTCTGTTTATATGTTTACTTGTGCTATTGCAGGTGATTCGTCAGCTCTTTTTAAACTTTCTATTTTGCCTGCTTTTGGCTTTACCCTGTTAGAATAAGGAAAACAAAACTATAATTGTGATTTACCAGTAGCTCATCCCCTGAAGTTAAGAAAATTCTTTGTGCTACTAACATAATAAGATCAACATTTCTTTGACTATATGTTTAGTTGATATTATTTCATAATGTATGGTAAGGCTCAGTTAGACATACCATATGAATGTGTTTATATGCAGAGTCTTGGAAAAATAGGGGAGAAAAACTATGTTTGCAATTTACCAGCATCTCATCCTCTGAAGTTGAGAAAATTCTTCGTGCTGCTAACATGATGGTTTCAACATTTCTTTTGCTCTATGTTTATTTGATATTATTTCCTAATGTACAGTAAGGCTCAGTTACCCATACAATATAGATGCACTTACATGCCAGTCTTGAGGAAAATGAGGATAAATACTTTGGTCCATACTTCTTAAAATACTAAAATTATGATCTATGAGGTCTATCATTATAAAAGTTTTAACATTCATAAAAAGAAATGATCGATAAAATATAACCACATGCCAAAACATATCTGGGAGGTGTTTTAAAAACATCATACAGAAAAAGTCCGACATGAATCCTTGTGTTATACAATCTGAAATATCTATATGCCCTGGCTGATGGGTTTTCTCTCAAATATGTGGTTGTGGTACTTTTAGTTGTAGGATTGTTATAAGGTAGTCTGAGGATTGAAATATTTCTTCTTTATTGAAATGCTCACAGCATGATATTTTAAAATTCGCATTGCAGCTTGTACAAACAGTTACATCAAAAAGCCATCCGGATTGAGATAATATCACAAACTCATATTTGCAAATCTTGTGGGTCTTTAATTTTTCAGTTGTCCATTGAAGTACATTACTTGCATTATTTGTCTGCATTGTTGTATTCTTGCCCTACAATTTCACAGATTATGAACCAGTAATCTGTTTATTTGATTTACTTTTCACATGACGATACCACCTTGCTTATAAGCTGTCTGTCACATTATCTTATTGCATTCAAGCAGACTCTTTTGGTGAGCTGTTAGATGCTCTTCCTTTCTGTGGATTGCAACACATTGATGAGTTTCACATGGTTCTGGCCCATGGAATATGATGAATAGGGCTTTCCTACCTCTTTCTTTATCTGAATAATTCCTTTCTAGTACTGCCAGTTCCAAATCTTAAATCTGCTTCTTATGTTTCCTTTTTGTGCAACTTGTGGAACAATCTCATTGCATTCAATATGGTTAGGTTGGTGAACCTTGCTGCGAACTGGAACTTTTTGTCTATAAATTTATTGCGGGCGTGTTAAGTGGACGGCAACATATGATCTAAATAAATGCTTTATCTTTGTTTTATTGTTTTCAGAGTGCTCCCATCTCAATCCTGGAGAATCATGAGCTTGCAAGCATGACTCTGGAATATAGGAGGGAGTGTGGGAGGGAGAGCGTGCTGCAATCCCTCACCGCTGTCTCTAATGACTGCACTGATGGCTTACCGGAAGCTGGCATCGAGTGCCAGCATCTGCTGCAGCTGGAATCTGGCGCTGAGATTGTGAGGGGACGGACAGAGTGGAGGACCAAGCGTGCCCCGGGAGACATGGGGCTCACTTCAGCTGGAAATGCATGATGTGGCATTGAAATACCACGGGTTTCCTCTCAATTGGGCATGATGGAGCTGTGCGGGTTTAGTCTTCTTTTTTTATTTTTTTCTTTTTGGGTCTAATACTTGCCCTACTGTAACATTCCAAGTTGTCCTTCGTAGAAAGTGAGAGACCGGATCATATTGCTTGATGTTCTTTGAGTTTCTCTCTCTCTCTCTCTCTCTCTCTCTTTTTCTCTGACTGTCGTGACTTGATTTTCATTTGATTCATACTGGTTGCTCTGTGTAAGTAATTAAGCAATGCTGCTGTATTATTTTCTGTCAAAATTTGGAGGAGTAACCAATTAGCTTTAAATGGGTACGATGGTTTTCCCAAATTCAAGGCATTTAGGTTGCATGTGGTTCAGGTTGGACTTCAGAGCATTGGGGCCCGTTTTTCCCGTTGTACAGCTATCGACTGCTGGCTATTTTGGGGAGGTGCCCTCTGGTTGTTGGCTGGATAGAATGGGAGCCACAGATCCCGAACATGTTCGAACAGCAGTCCAAGAAGCACTTTCACCATTAATATTGAGTTCCAGGTTCGAATGGGTAATATTTTCTTCTAATAGTATAATCGCTTTGTGTTTAATTCCCAAAAGCAAGCAGGTTTATATCTTTGGTCTTCGATTTACTTTTAGGTGGTGGTGATTGATTAGGCCACCGACCCTACCCATCCCATTTTGAGGTTCGCAAGACCATAACAAGGAAGGGTTTTTTTAAATATTAAAAATATTAATCAATTGGTTTTATTATTAAAAATATTAAATAATAAATATTTCTTTGTGGTTTTCCCACGAGGTCCGCTGATTCTTTCATAATTTATCTTTTCCAACGTGAGAAATATGATCAGACTCGGACCACCAACTTCTTCATGGAGTGGCTCAATCTTAATGTGTGCTTTATCCACAGCACTTGTTTAGTTTCATTAAAAATTAAATTTGTAGCCTATGACCTTTGCATCAAACAGTTGACGAGATCTTAGTGTATGATTTATTTATTTATTTTTTTTAAAGAACATTATTTTTATATGAGTGCGGTAAACTTTTCTAACAATAAAAATAGTGACATGTGATGACCGCAAGAATTTGGTGTTTGCAAGCAAGGTTGTGACTGCTCTTGTCCAACATGGTATGCTTCCACGTCATGATTTTAGAGCCATCTCAAATGCCAGTGCATTGAATAATCAGCTCGGTCGTCCAATAAAAAATTGCTCGTCAAATGTTTTGATGTTCATTGGTTTGTTTATACCGGGATGATTCACCAGCCGCCTAATTTAATTGGTTTTTTTATTGGACTGCACTTAAGTTCCCACAAATGCATGAAAGAAAAAGCGTATTATTTAAAGTTCATTCGGCTCACAAGAGTGGCCAGAATTCAATTCATTGTTTGGATAGAAGTAAAATACATTCCGATTTCACTTGAAATTAGAAATATGTATTGAAGGGATTTGTAATCCGAACCTCTCCTCCACCCCACCTTCTCGCGTGATGCTCCCCCTCTCCCTCCCCTCTAAGAAGAGGAGGAGGAGGTGTGAAAAAAAAAAAATCTTCAGCCACATTGTTAGTAAAGGTGTGCTAGTTTTTTGGATAAATATTTTCAATCATTTCTCGCTGAATTCTGAGGAGCTGTGGCCAGATTTTTCTAGTATTTTTAGTAAAATTAATCTTTCTCCTTTCTGTCATGATTAGTTTGATTTTACATGTATTATCTATATTTTTTGATGTATTTTTGATATATGCATTTGAAAGCTGGTTTACTTAATTTATCAATTCCAATTTTAATTTTTATATAAATCAAATATATGAGGAGAATGAGTAGCTCTGATTTCAAATCCACAAAATCTGATTCGGATGCCGAACCAAACGTTACCTTATATTTCAATGGAAATAAAATGGTATAGAATGGTTTCCTAAACTCCAATTCTGTTGGGTGGCAACTCATCATCAAACTTACTCTTGCATCTGTTACCAATTTCTGCAGTTAAATTAGTAATCTCGTGCCTATATAGCATAGCTTTGGTCTTAGTAGGAAAATCTACAATGATATACATATTCACATGAAAACTAGAAAAATATTTATCTATACTATAATATAATAGTCACAGTTATTTTGACAAAACCTTAACTCAACCTTGGCTGTGCTCTCAACCTACAAATAATAATAGTTAAAATCTTTACACCTGCTCTACATATTTAAATGTGGTGATGTAATGAGTGATGTTGACCTTAGGCATTTCAAAGTTACAGTTTTCTAGGATTGAGTTGAATTTGGACAGATAGCGTCGAAGTGGACTATCTAATAATTGACCCTTAGATCTTGCATACAAATTAATTGTAAACCTAAACTAGATCTAATATTACAAGGAATTAGGCCTAATTAGATTAAATAATTCATATATCTAAGCATGCCACTTTTAATGAGAATCTTGCCACGCTTGCTTCAACCCTTCCCAATGGGAAAAAAGTAATTATATGTATTTTAAATTGAACAAGATTTTTGGTAATGCATTATGTGGTTATAATAAACTCCAGTATAACCATTATTCGCCTTGTAATAGTAACAATGATGTTATTTGTTTTTATAAAGAAATAGTCATATTGTCTTTCAATGCACTTTCAAGGAGATGTAATTTTTTATCCATTCAATCAATTTTGAAAAAAAAAATTATGCAAAAGATATAAATTTTTAAATAATATTTTATAAAAAATAACATTATTTTCTCTATTATTATTATGAGAGGGTTCCCAAAAGTGTTATAATAGTGTTTACATTGCAATCATCCTTGTACGAAATTACCAAGGAGATGATTTAGATAGATGCCATGTTTCAGTTAATCTAAAAGGAAAGTGATGGAAACAAACGATGATCACTAGGGTAATTGATAGAGAGGTAACTTATTGTGACTTTCGATGTGACGTCTCGTGCAAAGAAAATCACGATACGATCGTATACTCTTAAAGCAAATCCTAAAAGCATGCAAAACCTACTAAATCTCGATATATATAATATAACGATAATCATGATAATACCAGTATAAGTTAAATCTCATATTCAGTTACCATAAGATATTCTCTCTCTCTCTCTCTCTCTCTCTCTCCCCCTTTATAAGCTGCCTTCCTTCCATTGCTTTTTCTCTCCCCCTTCTCTCTTCACCCATGCTATCGGCTGGAGGTATAACACGGCTGGGCTGGGTCTCACAGGAGGAGCCATACTATCAGTCGGATCTTGGCCTAATCTCAAAGATTTTGGTGGGATAGTCACACCAACCAAGAAGAGCTCTCTTCGTCAATCAGGTGTTGAGATAGAGGAATTGAATGAGTTTGTACAAAATACCATTTGCTAGCGTTCGACTAAGAGTTGTCATGATTAAAAGATTGAAAAGCATTGTAGCAAAATCTTTGTTAATAACATCATTATTTTAACCTTAAGGGTATGTTTAGTATGGAATTAAAAAAAAATGAAGGTGAAATCTCGTAACCTTAAGGAAGAGTTTGAATTTTTAATCCTTCATACAACATTACCCTGATTCAAGATGGAATTGAAATCGAATTCTAATATTATTGAGATCCGTTTTTTGGGCATAGGAGAGAAGAATGGCAGAAGACAAGCGCGAGGAACAACCGTCAATGATGAGTGATTGGCAATTTGACACAGATTTCATTCGCTTTATATTTTTATTTTAAGACGAGAAGTGCATGGAACCTGGAAACATGCGTTTACTGGGGCAGTGTCCAAACCTGAGATTTTTCTCAGGTGAAATTGATAGCAATGGGGCTTGCCACGGTGTATTTCTCGTCATCCGAAACCCACTCCAACTTGCCACCCGCACTCCGGTCTTTGGGTGGTTGATCGGCATCGTAGAGGCTGAGTGTGACCGTAAAACTCGCCGTCTGTTTGAGTCTGGAGAAATCGAGCTCATACTCGGAAAGGTCCACCCTCACTCCTTCTGGTTCCGCGATCCGAGCTTTGTAGACCGAACGAGCCTCGCCTACATTTGTTACAGTCCGCGTAACGGAGATACTTGGCTGCTCGGCGTTCAAGTACACTCCGATGGAAGGATAATTCAATTCTGATGCTTCTATCATTTCGACCTGGGAACAGTCGATATCCCGGCGGGCGATTTTTGCGACGTCTTCATCACTGTAGCCAAGGCCGCAGAGATATCCAATGTAGTCACCGGCATCGAGATCGTAGATGAGGCCCGGATCCATCGCCGCCCATGGCCTCACCTGTCCTGCACCGATGCCGAAGATGTCTGCAGAGGAGCCAGTGTTCTCATCGACGATTGGATTTCCATCGAGGTCAAGGCTGCTGGCTGAGGTTATTAGTGCCGATCGAATATAAGCAGGCGACCAGTCCGGGTGTTTGTTCTTGATCAAAGCCGCAATTCCTGACACATGAGGCGCGGCCACTGAGGTGCCGCTTTTGATATTGAAGGTGGAAGTAGCGAGGGGGGAAGGATTGGGCCCGACGGCACGAGGCCACGCGCCCAGAACGTTGATGCCGGGTGCCAGGACGTCCGGCTTAAGGATGCCGCCGTTGAGGATGCTCGGGCCTCTCGAGGACAGGGTGGCGAGCATGGGCGACGGTCGATACCCGAACTGTGTGCCGTTGAAGATGATCGTTGCATTAGGAGTAGAATCTTTCGCTGAGCGAATGTAATTTTTGATGGTCTCGCCGTCGAAAAAGTTGACGTAAGACACCGGAAGGATATGACCTTTTGCGTACGGATCGCCCCGGCTATCGTCCATCAGTATCATTCCTGCTGCTCCTTCGCTGTAGGCGCGCCGGCCCTTCGAAACGTCACCGATGGTTCCGGCGGAGCACAGCACAATCTTCCCCTTTACGTCTATATACTTCAGTGAGTCGCCGATGCACTGTTCCGCATCGCTATCTCCATCGATGCCAGGGTACACGAGGGTCAGCAACTCGGAGGAGTTGAACGTTTTGGGTTGGAAAGCTGTTTCTCCCATGATTTCTCGTCCGCTCCCGAGCTTCACTACGGCCGCAATTCTTCGATCGGTGGTGCTCGCTCCGACGGTCAGAACCCACGGTTCACCGTGGTCCAACTTCTCTCGTTCCGGTCCATCGTTGCCGGCGACGGTGCATGCGAAGATTCCATTCTCGACCACTGAAAGCAAACCTATGGCAATCGGATGGCTGAAAACCTGCCCGAACTCAGGTCTTCCTTGGGACACCGAAAGGATATTGACACCGTCTTTGATGGCTTGATCCATGGCTCCTAATAAATCGGTGGGAAATGAAGATGATCTGTATATAGCCAGATGAGCTTTGGGCGCCATCCCGGAGGCCGTGCCATTGGCGCTGCCCAGAACGGACGCGTGTTCCACGAAGTTACCCGCAGCGACGCTGGCCACATGAGTGCCATGCCCGCCGTGGTCAACAGGGGGCAAGGCTGATCTTTTGCCGGCCAAAAACATCGCCGCTCCGATGATTTTATTGTTGCAACCGAAGTCGGAGAAGTTGCACGTTCCCTTCCACCACACGGGCTTGGGGGGCATCATGTCGTCGCTGAAGGAAGGGTGGTTCGGGTGGATTCCGCCGTCCAGCACTCCGATAACGACACCCTGTCCAAAGAAGGATTCATGCCAGGTACCGTTTTCCGGCTGGCTTAGCCCCAAGAATTCAGGCGTGTGGGTTGTTCGGAGCTGGAGAGGGAGCTCCTCGTCCAAGTCGGCCCCCAGGAACCCATCCATTGCTTCCATGGCCTTCAGTTCTGCGGGAGTGAGTCGCGCAGCGAAGCCACTGATCACATGCCGGTAGGAGTAGACCAGCCGCGGTTCCCCCGATTCCAGTGCGGTGTTTGGTAAGAGGGACTTGTGCCAGCTCTCCAGTTCTTCGTCGCCGAGTAGGTCTGTGCCCTTGGGCTTCCTGACATGAATGATGTAGGTTTGAACCCGAGATGTAGCATTGCCGCCTTGGTCATCGATGATGGGAAGAAGCCGGCTGTGGCTCAGGGGAAGAGTGATGCCGGAGAAGAAGACTGCGAGGAGAACCAAGTGTAGAAGACTAGGCTTCTTCTCGTCCATATGGAACGGATGGAGATGAGGCACGCTATGATGGGTGGCTTGCCCATCGAACTGCACGGAGGGACGTCATATATGGAGATGATGGAATGCAAGGAGAGGGGTTAGGAAGCTTCGCATGCAGCGGATAATGGAAGGAACAGTCCGTGAAGAGCTCATCAACAGTGGAAAACGTCCAACGACGCGTAGTGTCTTCTTCCTTCCCTGTGGGAGGACTTAGATGCGGGAAGGCAAGGGGGGAAGTCAGGACAAATCCTTCACCGTTCGGTGTTAGATGCTGTGCATTTTTTCAGGAAAAAGAACAACAGAATTTTGATTTTGTGATTGCAAAGACATTATTAAATTCTCAAATGTCATATTCATCGATCGAGACGTTGATTATTTAATCGATATCTATGATTGCACTCGCGTGCTGATGAGAGACTGAAACAGAGGCTGGAAGGAGTCCTGTTCCAGCCTGATGAGAGGTGAGTTGGGCCTTCTGGACAACCTCCCAGATGATACGGTGCTCAGACCGGACTTGGGCGTAGAAACTCATCGACAAATAATGCATGGAAGAGATTAACTCACATTTTTAAGCCCTTCAATCATCAATCAGCAATCGAGAATGGTCAAAGCGCCTTGATCTATTATAACACGCACCTAGACAGCCATGCTCATATAATTGCATGAAGTAATTATAAGATAACGCTTCTGATCTCGTCATGAAAGGAAAAAATCATTTTAGGCTTTACGAGTCTTGATACTCTTGTCCCATAGCTATAATGCTTTCAAATGATGGAATTCATCTTCTAATTTGTTTATAATGATGGAAAGTGATTGTAAAACTTCATGCATTCCATAACATACACACAATTTCTCTGGTTTTTTTTTTTTTAAATCAATCTGTGCATTCTATAACATAATTTCTCAAACAGGTGTTTTATTATATAACGTAGAATATGCAGTGCGCCAGAAGAAACGGGAACTCTTCTTTCTGCTTGCTTGCTTGGGACTGATAGAGGCCTCAGGCCAGGCTCAAACCCGCGAGCAGGGCTGCCTCCTATTTTCTCGCTTTTCTTCTAGTAGTATTTGCTGGACCGAGCACAGAATTCACCGCCGCCGATTGCTGCCGGAGTTGCGACCGGCTTGCGAGAGAGAGAGAGAGAGAGAGGGAGGGAGAGCAGTTTTTCTTTCTTTCTTTTTGGCTCTTCCTACGACGAGCTCTTCAATGGATGGCAGACACGTTTTTCAGCCAGTAGGACCGGCTTAGCTGGAATTGGCCGTAGCCAATCACGATTTATGCAAGAATAATGCATGATTATGATTAAGATAATGACCCGTTGGCACGTTTTTTTAAAAAAATTTGCATGAAAGGAAACGTCAAGAAAGCCACACCTGGAATATTTTGCTTTGTAGATCTGCATGCTTGTCCAACAATTACAGCTTCAAATGATAAAATCCAAAATTACACGCCCTGAAAAGTAATCATATCGTTCTACCATCTTCTTGTAAAATTTTTAAACAATCTTATTCTAAGAAAATTCAAAGAAGATTAATCAAGTTGTAATCCGATAGTGTTACATGATTACTTAGAAAATAATTACTAAGTTAGCCAGGACACTACTAATTAAAATTCTAAACCTCAAGATAAGCTCGAGAAATAGTGAGCAAAGCCTGTGAAAGATTTGTACATCGTTCTACTAAGGCATGATCCCATTTAAATTAGTTCTCTCCTATCAAAACAAGTTCGGGAGCAAAAACGTAAAATTTTTCTAATCGTCTAATCAAATGCAAACAAGCCAGGCATTGACTTACATATCATTATCTATCAACTCAATATAAACCCAAATCATATGCCAAATGAAGAAAAGAAGTTTCGTAATTAATCGATAATAGGATATCAATAAGGAAGTGGACAAATTGTAGGAAGCTAAGTTTATTTGGGAAGCTCGTTACTTTAGTTGGCTTATAATTAACATAGAAATAGTGAAGAAAGTTAGTAGAAAGTAACGTTTGTCTATTGATTCTACTGATCTTAATAAACCCTACATGAAGGATAACTTTTTAATACCCAAAATAGATTAATCCATCAATGTTACTATTGAATATGAGCTACTTAGTTTTATAAAAGCCTTTTCTAGCTATAATCAAATTAGGATGTATCCATTCAACCAAAAGAAAACTACTTTCAGTATCGAAAGAAGACTTTTCTATTATAAGGTAATGCCTTTTAAATTGAAGAATGCTGGCATAGTTTTAAATTTTATTTCAACAGTGAAGAATATATTTATTTATTTATGAACATAATTTTTTTTTCTTTCTTTTTATTTAAATAAAATAATTTATATTACTCTTCTTTCAATTTTTCATTCTTTTCAAGTAAAAAGAGAAAACTAATTCTTTCTTTTCTTTCTATTCTTTTTTCTCTTTTCAGCCATTCTTTTTCTTTTCCTTCAAAGATTCAAACAATCCCTTAAACTCTACTTAAAATATAGATATACGTACAACCTCGCCAGCATTCCATGATGCAGATCCGCGTACAGCCTGGCTTATACTTGGTTATTGAAACAAATAAAATATAGAGAAATAAAGCATATATATAGTCTCTTGCCATATATCTGATAACATATATTAATTGATTAATTCGAAGGCTTTTTTTTTTTCTTTTTTTTCTTTTTTGTTCTTTCTTTCGTAAAAAGAAACCATAATACCGTTCCGTAACAGAGTGATAGCTGTCTAACTAGACCAATAATTAAAGGCTTTTACCACAGTACTTCTAACCGTTCTTCCTTTTTTTTAAAAAAAAATATTTTTTATTATTTAATTATTTTTTAATACATTAAATCAAGTGAAAGAATAATCAATTAAATTGATGATGATATGCATGATTAGTACATGTAAATAAAATAAAATTAATAAATTTTTATTATAGAATGTGAGCTTAAGAAATACGAGGACGAGAGAGGAAACTAATTCAATTTACAAATCAAGCTTCTCGAGACTCTATCAAAAAAATGGTGCTGCTCTTAGACAAGAAGAAAGAGGAGGGCTTCATCAAAACTAGATGCCTATGTATTTCTCTTATTTTTCAGTGTTAATTCACAGAGATGAAAAATCGATAAGAGATTGAAAAAAAAAATAAAAAGAATAGTCGGCTCAAAAGCTAAAGAAAAAAATCAAGATTTATTTAAAATAAAAAATTATTATTTATCTAATAAAATATTAAAAATAATTTTATTTTAATAAATGATAAAGATAACTTTAAAGATAATAAAGGAGTACTAGAGCAAATTTCTTAATTAAAACAGCAAACATCGACCATATTGTTTTATACATGAGATTTCTACATTATGGAAGGATTTTTCGGCCAACACCCATCTAGAGAAATAAAAGAATTGATATCTAATTCATATATATGATCTATTCTCAGCCTAGCTGGAAGGAAAGTTTAGCGGCTAGGACTAGTCTGAAATCTATGTCCAATAACTGTGGATCAAGTGAGAGTTTAAACCAGGCCCTACAGTAAGACTTGTTGAACATGAGCTTAAGCCTAGCAACCGGAATCCAGACCTTTGTCTGGTTAGCATTGGTCTAGACCAGACTTGGCCTGAGCCTGAAAGTATCAATCCCGAGAACAAGATAAAGAAAGGAGGTGCTCTTTATGCACACACGTCAAGACGTTTGTCTAAGATGTAAACAAATATGGGTTTCAATGATCTCAGGAAAAATGTTTCCCCATCAAAATGGTCACTGACCAATGAAGATCCCCAACTTCTCATACAAAGGGGAAGAAAAGAAAGGAAGAGAAAAGAAAATAAAGTAAGAAAGGTTTCATCCAGGGATGGAAGAGTTTCTCTGATCCCGATCCATGGAAGAGTTTCTCTGAAGGCTTGGAGCAACACACCATAATAGACGTCACCTTCGCTCATTTTTCCCGACAGCTTACCCAAATCGTCGCCAATCTTGAGCGTGGCTCCGCCAACGTATCCGCTTTCAGTGAGATTTCGCTCTCCGCCGCTGCTTTCGGCGAAGCTTTCTTTCTTGCGGCGCGAGCCCACCAACTTTCGCTGACCGACAGCCGTCTGCTGACTAAATCTTACCTAAAAGAATATATAAAAATTTACTATTGCCCTTGCTGTTTTAAAATAAATTTGAATAATTATTTTTTCTAATAATTAGTATTTTATTATGTTAGGTGCGCCTTCAACTTCTGAATTTGACCGGATGCAACATTCGGTTTTATTTTAGCAAAATTAAAGTGAAAAATTTTATGAGGTCCATGAGAGCAGTGTAAGGCTTGATCTCTACACTACCAATTTATATGAAGTTATATTTTAAAATGTTATCATAAGATTACAAGTATTCAGAAATAAAATTTTTTGAGAGACTATTACTGTATTTAATATGTTATAATTCTTTATATCCATTTGTACCCTATCTATTATGTTATTATAAGATTTCATCGTAACATATTATCCTCTCACTCAGACAAAATGGTAGCACGCATGTTATTGGCATGTAAAAAGCATACTTGTTCAATCCGTTTCAAAGAAATTAAACTTATAGAAATTCAAAAAGAACCATTTTTATCTAGTTTTTTTCTTTTATATTTAAAATATCCAAAAAAGGGATTTAGAAAGTTAAATGAAGTGTAAAAAAAATTCGATTTATTGATGACTAATTACTACTTAATCATTTCTTTCGTAAAGTTTTTATGGTCTTGTAAGAACTTTATGATATGTTAAATAATATATCCTTTACTTGCTGTAATTATAGAAAACTTGTTAGAGGTTAATAAAAAAAATATTATATCTTTATAAATCAACAAATTACATGTTGAATAGCTTTTAGCAACCTGATAAAAATCATATCTTATTGCAACATTTTTTTTTTTTTTTTTATGTTTCCATAGTGTTTCTATCTAAATGTTATCAATATTTAAACCATAATTAATCTAGTTTGAGGGCTCTATATTTAAAATTTCTTCTTTGTATAAGCATATTATAACCTATCCTCAACCCTACGTAAAAGAACAATTTTAATTCATTGAATTCTTCATCCAAATCGTTAAGTTTGTAGCTATATGAGATCTATGTAATATTGTGAGTATCAGAAAGAGAAAAAGCATCGAACATTTTAAGTAGAAACATATCTAATTGATCGATTTATATTATGCATGGCACTAAATTATGAGATATAATTATGTTCACTTAATCTATGCTTAGTCAATACAAATCTAATTATGGATATATCCATAATACATTGATTATTGCTATCATTCGATTGATGATTGTACATAACATGATCAGATTCATAAGATCTGTGATTTTTTTTTCAAATCTTGAGAAATTATTGTCAGGTTTGTCATATGCATTTACTTTGAAAAAAAAAACAATGAAATATATATATATATATATTTTTTGGATCATAAACAATAAAGTGGCAACCATCACAATAATCAACTAGTATTTGGATGAGAAAAGAAGTCACAACCTTGATTTTTCTTGATAAAATTAAAGAAAGAAAGGGGGGACAGGCCGAGGGCATTTGAGTAGTTTGCGGTGAAGACCCAGAAATCCTGGTCGCATCCCACGGGCTAGCCCCAAGTAAACGGCGACGGCTGGAACAACGAAACCGACGGCCGCCTTCGATTAATTAATCGAATGCCTCCGCCTCCGCCTCCTGCTCGACAATAAATAAATAAAGAAAAGAGGAGGCAAGTCGCCGACAGTCCGGGCCATTTTCGTGTCCCCTCGCGGCCCAACAGGCCGATTCCTCGCTCGCCCCTCCCTTCCCCCTCCCTCTCCCAACCCGCCCTTTAGCTGGACCGCCGAATCTCCACCGTCGCTCTTCTGTTCTCAACGCTCGCGATCTTCCATCCAATGAGGGTGTTTGGTACCGCGTTATAAGGGAAAGAGAGGAGAGAAGCGGGGAGACCAGCTCCGTGCGCGCGCGCGCGCGTGTGTGAGAGAGAGAGAGAGAGAGAGAGAGGGAGCGTGGAGATGTCGACGACGTTGGAGACGGCGAGGAGTTCGACGGAGTCGGAGGTGTCCGGCTTGGACTACGAGGAGACGGCGCTGACCCTCGGCCTTCCCGGGGGATCGAGGGCCGACGTATCGGACCAGCAGGAGAGGAAGCGCGACTTCTCAGAGACCGTGGAGCTGTCGCTTGGGAGCTCCGGGATCGAGCCACATGGAGGAGGGGATCTCGCCGACGAGTCCCCGGATTGCGCGGCTTCCAGCGCCGGCAGACCCCCAGCTGCCAAGTAAGTACAGCATGATGGATTTGTCTGTAGGGATGTTTTCCCGACTTTGTCTCGTTTCCCGGTGACCAATTTGCCATCTCTGAATGAAAGGGGAACAAAGCGTCGAACAACTAATTACACGCTTCTCTCGTCAAATTGGTTTTGAATATAATCGAAATTAAATTGCAAAGTAAATTAATGATTTTTCTTGAGCTAATTAGTGCTTGTTAATATCTTTAAAATATAATAGGGCACGGGTGGTGGGTTGGCCGCCGGTGAGGTCGTACCGGAAGAACGCGTTGAGGAGCTGCACGTATGTGAAGGTGGCGGTGGACGGTGCGCCTTACCTCCGCAAGGTGGACCTGGAGACCTACTCCGGCTACCACCAGCTGCTGACTGCCCTCCAGGAGATGTTCTCCTGCTTCACCATCCGTACATCTCTCTCTCTCTCTCTCTCTCTCTCTCTCTCTCTCTCTCTCACACACACACACACACACACACACACACACACACACACACACACACACACACTCTGGAATCCTCTGTTCGTTCTGGTCGGGTGGATTTGGATGCATTGATTGAGGGTTATTCTGCCCATTTCCGGCAGGCGACGGGCGGCTAGTGGATCCGGAGGAAGGGACGGAGTACGTCCCCACGTATGAGGACAAGGATGGCGACTGGATGCTGGTCGGAGACGTCCCCTGGACGTAAGTTTCCCGTCTACAATGTCTGACGTTGTTTCTTTTCCTCTACTTTCATTGACCTTTTGAGTTCTAGATCCTTATCGTTTTCTTCTGCTGACATAAGTAGTGGACTTTAAAATGTTATCTTGTTGTTTTAGCCTGGAATCTTTCATAAGATATATTCTTAAATTCGAAATTTGGAATCATAATAACAAGAAACTATAATATATTTGAGATGGATATGTGCTAGTAATCGTATGCATACGTAATTACTGGATCCTTGATATTTCTTTGCCAACAAAATACTCTTGATATGGGGAAAAAAAAAGAAGAAGAGGGAGATCCACCCGACCAATAGTTATTTATGTCCAAATTATTTTGAAGATGCCCCACAGAAGGATCAAGCCAATTGTACTGAAATCTAGGACAAGTCCCAGTTTGCCACTAACAGAGATGTTTTCTATTTGATATCTCAAATTTTAGAGGAAAATTGCCCTTAAATTAGTGTATTGGAGGGTCTGCATGCATGGATTGCAGTCTTATGGATCAATGACCTCCATGATCCCTCCTACTTTCCACTTGGTTGTTCTCCTCAACAACTTAATCAGAGAACATCTTCAAGTTATGCTTTTCATGCTTGTCTCAGATAGCATCCAAGAAAAAACAATTAGGTTTTTTGAGACTCTTTGAAAATCTGGCTGTTTCTTTTGTATAAATGAAGATACGTACATACATGCGCCCTCATTATTGGAGTTTGAATTGGAGCCTCCAAATGTCCAATCACATCCACTCACAGGAGTCCTTATCTATTTTATGGTGATTTGCATTATGTCAAAAGTTTTACAGGTGTCACCTTTTGTGTGATCTACTCCTATTTTTCCGTTCTACCTTGTCTTCAAATAGATCATAAGCTCCTCAAAGCCACGCTTACTACCTATACCAATGATTACATAAGGATGCAGAAGTTTGGGCATCCTTAGTGAAAAATTAGTGAATTTACCACACTTGATAGATGATCGACTTTTTTGCTTCTAACAATAGTCAAATGTGTAAAGCAACATAGAAAGCCAAATTCCTCTTCTATTTGGCTGGATCAATCAATCTTTTTCAACTACATTTAAGTTTGACTTTTAGATGCATAACAATAGTTGTCGAAATAGTTGAAATTCGATAACAAGTGCTGTTCTCCTAGAATGATGGTGCTTTCTGTGAATTAGTAAAAGAACACCTGGTATGTCATAAAATCTGCTAGCATATCAGGCACTTCATCATGAAGAAATGCTCTCCTATGCACATCTCACATCCTTGGACCTCTACTCTATAATTCAAGACACTCCTGCCACTTAATGAAGCTGACATTAATTTTAAATTTGTGGAACGGAACGGATGGATCTCCTTATTTTCTAGCTTAAGCCATGGTGTGTAACTTAACTTCAGTGATGCCTTTCTCTCAACCATGTAGCATAATTGCCCATAATCTGACATCTGTTTCTCGCTTGCAGAATGTTTGTGGCATCGTGCAAGCGGCTTCGATTGATGAAAAGCTCAGAGGCTGTTAATATAGGTAATGCTGATGTCGGTTTCATTCTTTTTCCTTTTTACCTGCAAGGATTTCTTAATGACCTCTAGCATCTATCTTCATTCCAAATCTCTCATACACTGTTGGTTTATCTGATTAAATCGACCCTGCAAAGGATCTAATAGTGAAACCAAGGAGGTAGGCACGTTTGTCCTGGGTCCAAGGCCCTTTCTATCTGGATTATATTCTGTCTATAAATAAGCTAAATTTTTGGTTTAGGCCTAAGTGAAATGAAGATTTTAAAAGATGACATGTACCGAGCTCAAAAGGCACTGTAGACACAGAACAGTTTATTTATCGCTCATTGCAATAAATTATACATTTATGGAATAAACTGCAATGAAGCTGGGTTACTCTGGATGTCATGGGTTTAAAACATGGGAACAACCTCTTGCATACATCTGACTGTTGCCAGCTCTTGCACAGGAGCCTCCTGCACTTGGATTTTATTTTATTTTTTAAAGTGTAATAAACTGCAATGGATTTATTTTGAGAAGGAATGATGGCATTGATGTATATTTAATTTGCCTTGCGGTGAATGCAGCCCCAAGAGCATCACAGTGATTCAAGCTTCACCAGTTGCACAAACAAAAGATGAACTGGGATAGACAACAGGTTCCCCAGACGATGCAAAATCATGTACAGGGATTGGCTTTTCCTTGAGGTTTGAATGGTGCAAAAGAGACTAGAAGTAAAGGATGTTGCTGTAACCATTACACCTTGTCCACTAGAGAAGAGGAAAAATTTAAATATACACTGTACATCTTGTTTTGCGACTAATAAAACCTATGTACATGTAAATCATGCTGGTATTTCTCATTTCTATTGCTTGTAAGCGTGTCATATTTGTGTTTTAAGTTTTGATGGGAGAGGCCTCTCCACCTCCGGCTAAAATAGATTATTGACATGGATTATATAAGTGATCCGTAACAGGGATTTCCTCTATAGGTCAAAATTCAGAGTCTGGTTGTTCTAACTTGGCACAGACTAGGAAACAAGACTTGACATACAGCTTTCAGATCAATGAGCTTAAACATGTTCATCTCGTAGTTCTCTGTTTTTATAAGCTATAATTATCCATATTTGTAAGTATTATGTTGGTGATTTGATCAGAATATGAGCACACAAGAAGTTGATTCCATATTCTAAAGGCATCCACCATGTTAGATTTTAGGGGTAAATGTGCCAAAAGGAACTTATTAGGAATTTTTAATTAAGGTTTTGTAATTTTTTTTAATTGAGTATTTCATCACATATAAGTTTTTCAATTAAGCATATTTTTTATGGCTACTAACGCTCACTTAGCAAACTCTACGATAGCTATGAACTCGTCAACAATGAGTTTGGTTTTTTTTTTTTTAGTTAAATATATGAACTTATAAAAGTTTTATAAGGATTATCTTATCAACATTTTTTTAATATTCAGCTGGTACAGTTAAATAATCTTTATAGAGTCACACGACCTTTATGAGAAAGCAATTTTTTTAAAAAAATATATTAATAATATATTAAAAAATTAATAACATAATATATATATATATATATATATATATATATATATTTAAAGTATAATTTTTTATTAATTTATTTACTAATAATTAAATAAATAAAAAAATTTATTATTTTGCTGCTTAATCTTTCATACATATGATTTTTTTATGTATAAATAGATAATAATATTTTTTCTTTAGCTTATTGTGTGTATAATTTTATATATGAAAATTTTTGATTAATTGATTTATTATGCATTTACGAAACATGCTTGCTAAATTGGTATACTCAATTAAAAATTTTTATGAGTTAGTATACTCAATTGAAAAACTTTTATAAGTTAGTATACTTAATCAAAAAAAAATATATATATATTCAAGTTACCATTAACGATCGTCATGTAGTCCGTTAAGTTATCGTTGACGACTATTAAAAATGTATTTAATTAAAAAACATACATAAGTTGATATATTTAATTAAGAAAAATAGTGTAAGGCCTCAATTGAAAATTTCAAATAAGTTTATCTACTCTTTATATAATTATCTCTAAAGTTTAATTTTACTAAAAATTAAATATTTTACATTTTTAAAACTAACAAGAAATATGTATGGTAATTGTTTTAATTAACTGCTATGTTCATGCAGTAAGCCATAGGGAAGCAAAATGAAATATCTAACATATGCAAAAAATTTAAAGAAAATAACAAAAATAGAAGAAGAGGTGGTGAGTCCAGGGAGAATGGTCGCTTGTACTGTGCTTAAGAGATATGGCAGCAGGCTGTGGAGTTTTATGATGATGGATAATGATGGTAAGATGGTTTGGTTGCTTGACATTATGGATGATTGATCAAAAAGGCTCTACAGCTGAGGAAGAGGGATGATATGCTTGGCTATTGATGGATGCCATACCAATAGAAAATGTGCTTGAATCACCGTCTAAGACTACATTGGTTTTTGCCAGCCATGGACAAAAATAACTTGAGGATGGCCTACTGCAATTAGAATTAGTTTTGTTTGGCTATGCTTCTGGTGAAGGATTAGATCTAAAATTATTTTTGAATGATTTTATGATATTTAGTAAAATTTTTAAAAATACTTTATGATTCCATTAATTGCTTTTAAAGTTTTTTTAAAAAAAACTTTAATTTAGAATCTTGATCCTGATTCTAATCATTTGTTTGGATAAAATGAGAATCTAATTCTAATTCTATCTAAAATTGAAATAAAATCATATCTTGGAAGAATTTGAAATTTAAACCTCATTTAAGATCACAAATTCATCAGAGGTATTTAGAAAAAGAAAGTTGATTATCAAATTATCCTTCAATTTTAAGCCAATGCCTTTCTTTTCTCTCTTGAAGCTCTTTAGCTACATTGTTGGCAAAGGTAAATCGGTTCCTACACTGATATTTCGATTATTTCTTTTTAGATTCTGATGAATTATGGTAAGTTGTATTTGATATTTCTAATAAAACTATTTTTTCAGTTTATTTTTATCTTTATCCTCAATAATTTCTAGCATATTCATGTAAAATCTAATTTATCACCATTTTTATTCCGATTTGTCTTTAATTAACCAAGTAAGTATGGAGAATGGGCAATTTAAAATTTAATTCTACTGAAATTTATTCCCCATCCAATTTTGATTGTGAGCTCAAAAGAGATTGTAATCTGAAAAGGTCCATCCTGTTGACATTAATGGCTATAGATTCTATAATAATAAATAAAAAGATAAGAGCAGCAACAACTTGAGATGCAATGTTGGTCCAGAATAGAAGAAATAAATGTGAATCTTTAAAAAAAAAAAAAAAAAAAAAAAAAAAAAAAAATGCAAGAAAGCAAAAGAAATTTGGTAACCCTTAATTTTGTTAATAATTTCTAACGAAAATAGACTTATTTGAAAAGCTCGCTATCCTTTTTGCTCACAATATTATTTATTAGTTACATAATCATAAAGTATAATTAATAAAAAATATTAAAACATCATACATATAGATATAAAATTTATGAAACTTTGAAGCATGGAATTGATTCGGATTTGAGTTGGATTTTGTTCTATGAAAATTAAATAAATACCATAAAATACATGGAAATTCATGTTTAGATCGGTTAAATTTTTAATAGATTTAGTCTTGGATCTAAAAATTGAAAAAAAAGACTGTGCTCAAAGCAAGGATAATTATTTTTCACTTGAAAAAGTTGCATGATTGGCTGAGTAACAACAACAGCTCATCTTTTGTTCCATTGGATGAAGCCGTAATGGCATCGTATGATTGATTTCTCCACCACAGCAGACAGCGAATCCTGTTTGCCACGTTACTCCATTGTCCTCTCACCAGCCGCAGGGCCCTATCAGTTGGCCGAGACGGAGTCCAACGGCCAGGATCGCTCCATCTCGACATGATGGAATCGATGGACAAGCGACGACGGTACGTTCTAGCGTTTGGCGACGGCTCCAGATGGTACGCCGCGGGCCCGGTGCATGTCTGCCATTTTTCTGGGTTTCCGGTAACTCCACCTCCGACTTCCGAGAGGAAAAAAAAAAAAGGAGGGGCGAAATCGGCAAAGCAATTCTCTCTCTCTCTCTCTCTCTCTCTCTCTCTCTCCTCAGCTTCCCGTCCTCTCGAGAGGCCCTCGGGATCTAATTGGATCTCATGGCCGCGAGAGAAATCGGCAGCGGTGGCATCGATCCACCACCCTAAACTCTCGGCAACATATCCTCTCGGATCCGCCTTTCCCTCCCAAATCGATCAAGGTATCTCAATTCAGAGCGTCACAGCCCCAGATCCACATCCAAGGACGCCGCCTAGAGTTCTTTTCTCCGGTTCTGCACCCCTGTACGAGATCTCTAGGCCTTTTTTTCCTTTCCTCTGGCAGCTCGACGTGAAGGTGCGTAATGTGCTCTATTCTAGCTTCCTCTCATCAACCTCACGAGCATTGTGTAAATCTAGGGTTTCTTGACTGTGTTACTGTTTAATCTTATCAATTCTTGGATTTCCTGCTGTTAATGTCCTGTTTATGGTTGAAAATAGTTCCTGTTCTAGTGTTATTACAGCTATCGTGACCAAAAACCATGGCCTGATGTTTATTTCCGACAGGAACAAAACCTAGGGTTCTCCTTTTCTCTTCTCCCAGTTTGTTTTCTAAAGCTTATTAAGCAAGAGGGCATCTTGTTCCTCGGTACCGCGTCTTATGAATTCTCAAGCCATGTTCTTGCTTTAGGTTCTCTGCCGCCATGTGGAAGCAGTTCATCAGTAAACTGCCCCGTAAATCTTCCAAATACGACGCTGCCTCGAACTCCCCACCGAACAATCCCAGCAACAATGCTACCGCCTGTGGGAATCCAATCCAACGGACGGCCAGCGGGAACAGCATGTCTGATGGAGCGGCTGCTCTGAAACGATTGGCTTCTGCCATCTTCCCATCAAGTACGGTTGTTGGTGTTGAGCCTCTAATTTCATTTAAAGATGTCCCGAACTTTGAGAAGCAGAATCTTTTCCTCAGCAAGTTGAACGTTTGCTGCATTATTTTTGACTTCTCTGATCCAAACAAGGATTCCGTTGGGAAAGATTTAAAGCGCCAGACCTTGATAGAGCTTGTCGACTATGTAAGCACCGATGCTCCCCGGTTCACTGAGCAGATGATTGCTGCAAGCTGTAGAATGTTTGCCATTAATTTGTTCAGGGTTTTCCCTCCAAATTACCGAGCTAACTCCTCAAATGGCGAGGCCGAGGATGAAGAACCGGTGTTTGATCCAGCATGGTCTCATTTGCAGATCATTTATGATTTGCTGCTTAAAGTTATTACATCATCCTCCCTCGATGCGAAGATTGGGAAGAAATATGTAGATCACTCGTTCATTCTGAGATTGCTCAACCTATTTGATTCCGAGGATCCAAGAGAAAGGGAGTGCTTGAAAACAATCTTGCACAGGATATATGGGAAGTTCATGGTTCACCGGCCTTTCATCCGCAAATCAGTGAGCAATATCTTTTATCGGTTTGTATTTGAAATGGAGCGACATAATGGGATTGCAGAGTTGCTGGAGGTTTTTGGGAGTGTGATTAGTGGGTTTGCTTTGCCTCTCAAGGAGGAACATAAGATCTTTTTGTGTAGGGTTCTGATTCCTCTGCATAAACCAAAATCAGCAGGTGTTTATCTTCAGCAGCTGACATACTGCATTACTCAGTTTGTAGAGAAAGAGCCAAATTTGGCAAGTTCTGTGATCAGGGGTTTGTTGAAGTACTGGCCTGTGACGAACAGTCAGAAGGAAGTGATGTTCTTGGGTGAGTTGGAAGAGGTCCTAGAAGCGACAAATATGGAAGAATTCCAGAAATGCATGGTTCCGTTGTTCCGGCGGATTGGGTATTGCCTCAACAGTTCTCATTTCCAGGTAATCCTGTTATTCTACATATATTTTGCCTCGTCTGGTTTTTTCTAATATGTTTATGACCTTTTGAGGAAACATAAGGTGTCTCAGTTGATTCACTGACTATTTTACTGTAAAATCTTGCAGTCTTCGGTTTGTTTTCTATTTGTTTCTTGTTGTCCCCTTCGTTCCTTCAATGGTTTTTTTCCTTTCTTGTGTATACAAATAATGCGTGCTTTTATCTGGTTTGTGAAAACAAAATGCTTCTAAATTACAAGTTTCTCTCACTGTATCGGTTAAGATAGAAAACTTTATTTGTGATATGTAACTTATATTTTTGTTGGTCATATTTGCCATAGTGGTGTTTGTAATGTGTTGCATGTTAACAAACAGATGTTGGGTTTCTAGGTACATTATGTTACCTAAAGTAACTTCTACTGCAGCTTATGGTCATGTATTTTTTCTATGTGGAAATCATGATTGTTGAAAATAGTGTTTGTTAGCATGCTTGCTCCCTACAGGAATTTGAAGTACTCACATATACATTGCATCCATTCAGTATTAATGTTGTTGAAATCTTGTATTAAATTTAAATTTCAACATGTAATTTGTTTCTTCTTTATTTGTTTCTATTTCTCCAATGCATGTTATTGGGTAGACTTCAGAAAGAAATCGACCAGCATATACAGATGTTGGTTTAGCTTCTTGTACTTTGTGACTCACAACTACTTTTGTTATGTTTATGCACTTCATTTTGGTAAATTTTCATTCAGCAACTGGGCAGGCAGGAAGAAGTTTAGCTTTTTATTTTTTAAAAAAAATATAAGATATTTGGATCTGTTGACCAAGACTAGGTCTAAATATGTCTATGAACTAACTAATGATCCAAAACTAGATGAACAGCAAGTTTGCATGAAAAATAATTGCCCACTGCTGCATCCCCTGCCCAGAGTTTAGGATTCCTTTGTCAATATTGTATATGTGTCATGAATTCTTGGTGGTCTCCATAACACGTGCAGCACAATTAATTCTTGTAATAAACATGAATTTATTGTTATGTACAATTAGATGTAGGAAAACATATCTTGGTGTTAAGAAAGTGATGAAATGTAGTTCTCTTTGCAACTTAAAAGTGGTCAATCTTCAACAAATTTGACAATTCTTTTATCTGTTCATGGATAGTGAATTGACTTGAAAGCCCAAATGATTTTTTAAGTTGACCATGAAGTGGTTAAAATGTTTAGCGTCCACTGACTAAAATAAGTTTCTCCAAGTTTCATGACCTTGGACAAAATACTGATAATCAGTCTCTCCATGACCCACATTGCCAGAGTAGTTGCATTTTTTGCATGGGGCAGAAGACAGATGTTTGTCCCTTTTACAATAAAAATCTCTTTGGCTCAATTCATTTTCCAATTAAGTTTCTGGAGTTTGATGATCTCTGTTATTCTGCAACAAGTTCCTTGGTGTTTATTCTTATAAGGTTTTCATATAGCTGGTAACACAAAGGGAAGAAAACACATGCATTTCAGAGATAAAAGCTAAAAATATGATGGTAGAGAATGTTGTAAGAAATCAAAATTTATCTGACTTCTTAGTTCCTCTACTTAGGAAATTTGAGTCTCCTTCCATTGATGAGTTATTACCATGGATTGGTCAGCAGTTATGAATCTTATGTAATTACTTTTCAAAGAATGATTTTATACTACTTAATTTCTAGAATAATCGAGTTTGCTGGTGGGAGATGTTTTTGGCATTATGTGAGAAGTACTTTAATGAGCGGTGTAAAATTACTTTTCTTGTGGCCAATTGATTTATGCTTATGACCCATGGACTTCTAAATGTTTTTACAATTCATTGATTCCTTCAAAGAACCTATTCTAGATGGTTAGACCTGTGTAACATTGTAAGCAAGGCGATTGAGGATATTGATTGATATTTTGAATAATGGACATAGATGCAATTGCTTATCGCTGAAGTTTCCAGTCTGCTCAGAGCTAGATCAGTGATGTGGATGTTGTAGTTCTGTTGGATATATGACTAGGTTTATATCTGACCATTGTTCTGATCAAAAATAAAAATGTTTGGATTCGAAATAGCCTTAGAATTTACTAACAGTTATGCTTTAAACAGGCCCAATGTCTTTGTTTGGCAATATGGTGAAAATATAAGAAAGAGAGAAGTGAATGAGGGGTTCAGTCTCCAAAGGTGGCCCTGATGCAACTAAATTGCAAATACTTGTTGGGGTGGGAAATGAAACTCTGAGAAAAATTCCAAAGAAGTGCATAGCGAGTGTAGGGCCAAGATCATTAGAAAGTAAGTGTGGAAGCATAGATCGAAGATTTAGGCTGCTAAGAGCTGATCCCACTTAGCCAAACACCCTGCTATATTCTGGTCTGCTTTTTACCCTCCCTATGTTTGGCCTACTAAATTACTCATTTCTTCTGAGGGGGGTCTTGTCTTTTTGAGGCCAGCCACATTTAGGGTGTTGTTTAGAAGAAATTTAATTAAATCTTCTAAAGAAAGAGTTCTAGCGATATGTGTTATGTAAGAAGTGTTTCTCAAGTATCTGAATATCGTAAGTTAGGAAAAGTTGGGCAACAACCTTTTGTCTTCTGCATGTATTAGCTATTATTAGTTGTAAAAATCAAGAGATGGTTTTTTTTTAATCATTTTTACTTGTGCAAGTGGGATATAACTTGAATTGTCCTAGACAAAGGCCAAATGTTAACCAGACCAGAGCTGTGGGTGTAATAAGGGTTGTCACTTCAACCTGCAAACCTGTACCCAACTCTGACCCGACTCTATTCTGACCTGATGATGAATGGGCTGGGTATGGGTCTAAAGTTAGACTTATTGAAACTTTTGGGTCAGGTTTGGGTGTAAGGTTTCTAAACCTGACTTGACCCACTGTTAACTAAATACCTAGTTTATTTATATATGTATACTCTTAACTAGGTAAAAGGGGTGTCGTAGTATGCGAGATTTCTGTTACCACTAGGTCTAGAGAGGGTCAAATGTAGATAGTCCCGTATCCCTAGGAGGCTATTTTCATATTTTAAATTCATGATAACCAGATCACATTGGAGCAATCTTACCAATGTGCTAAGGCCCATCCTCAATATATGTTCTTAATAAGATAGAAAGAATAAAAATAGTCATATGTTTGAGTGCGCTACTTGATTTTAAATAATCTCATTTCAAATTTCAATCAATCACTGTCATATGGCTAACTATCATGTACTTATTTTTTATGATTGAATTTTTGGAGTATGTAAGTGGATATTTTTATTGATTAACTTCTCAATGCATGAATGGTTTTGACTTGATCAATTGATCAAGTTACATTGTTTGCTACTAGATTGAAAACCGAAACTGATCCGGAGCAAACTAAATATTCCAGACATTGAGTTTGGGTCTTAACATACTCAAACTCAACCCGAACACCTGATGGATCCTAAGATATTGTTACTACCTGAAAGCATGTCTGACCTAATCCTTCAATTGGCTGTGTATGGGATGCAATGTTGACCCTAAACTCCCATGGGTCTTGGTCTGGTTTTAGTCCCGAGTCCATGGCTCCCTAGATGCAAGTCTTCAATCAGACCTAACCATACCCTCTTGCACTAATAAATTCTTACATATGTAAAGAAAAGTGTAGTGCTTCTTGCAAAATTTGTTTCCCAAACTTAAAACATGAAGAGAGGCTGGTTCTCATACTATTTTAGGAGTGCTTTCTGAAGGATTTTACAGAAGAAGAAATGATATCAAGCCCAGTTTGATGTCTCTTTTTACATTGTGATGGCCACAAATTCCAATAAGGCACAAGATATAACCTAAACTTGCTATTATCTTCTCAGCCAAGCATCAATGAAGCATCCAAAACTAAAAGAGAAATTTCTAAAATTAGAAATGTTTTCTACTTGCGTTCAGACTTATTATGTAGTACTGATATCTGAAGTATGTACACCTATCACTCCTTGTTTGGGCATCACCATGTGACCTTTCCTCCTAAGGATGCTTTGCTCTCCACTTTTCTTGTGGTACAACTTAGATCTGCACCCAATTTCTTCTGTTGGACTAGAATATCTTGATTACTGATCTTAGAGATACCATTCTGAGTGAAATTAGCCTGATTATATGAGGTTTAGATCTTTGTGAAAAGACATATGGTTGAATAATTGTGTGATTTGGAACTAGTGTTGTGCTGATATAATTATTTGAAGGAAAACTAAGGTAGACTTCCATTATTATTTATGAGAAATTCAGTGGCCTATCTTAATTAGCATTTTATTTAATTTATAGAAACAGCTGGATCTTATAACTTGAATGCTGAATTTGTTCTCTTGATTTGTAACTTCTCTAGTTGATTTTGCTAATTCTAGTCCAATCCTATTAAATGTGTTATAGTTTCATATAGCAGATTTTTATCTGTAGTATTCACTCAATTGACCATTGATGACAAGCCTGTGGCATTTGCACAAATCAAAACACAGACACACACACACACACACTATATATATATATATATATATATATATATATATATATATATATATATATATATATATATATATATATATATATATATATATATATATATATGAATTCCTTTACCTTGTTCTTTGATTGATGAACTCCATCACAATGATCTGTCTGACTATCACTGAGTTGAACATCATGTTGGTACAGCATCTTAATGAGAATTCATGAACTAAACTTCAGGTTAGCTGTTATCATTAGTTCTTAGATGGCCTAATCCACCAGCTATATGGTGTTGTAACCACCTGCACCTGCATAAGTGTCAACATCTGGCCATAATGGCATTCCTCTGTTTGTGTTTTTCATTTGTCTGTTTGGGAGGGTGAACACAATTGTGGGCAGCACCAGTTTATATGGAGCCTCCTGCTCATAAGTTTTTCTACTATCCTCAATCCCTTCAAAACTGGCTAGTAAATCTATTGGTGCATTTCTTTCCTGAATCTCTGGGTAATTTTGTAAACTTACAATTTTTCACTCAAACAGCCAATTTCTTGAATGATGACTTGCACTTGATTTAGCCGGCAAAAGCTCCCATCTGTTCAGTGCGTAGCTATTTGGTCATCCATGTCCATTCTAATGTTAAGTATCGCATCCTTTATTCCTAATGCACTTATCTGGGCTTCTGTATCACTGAAACTCCAAAAAGTGCTCATGAAGTTCTCAGCGTTGGTATTTCCACCGCTGTCCACCATATTTGCTCTACTAGCTTTTATCACTTGATTGATTATATTTACCATGCTTTGGTGGGAACATAATCACAAGTTTGGCATATGAGAATAATTTGACTAGGCATTGGTATTAGGAATTCAGGAAAAAGAAACAGCAAATTTATCAGAGTTCAGAAAAGTTAGGACAGATAAAATTAAAAAAAAAAAACGATGTAAAATTTAAATATATTTGTATATTTGTACACTTATACACGCAAGAACATGTATGATAGAGGCAAGAATAGAGAAAAAGAGAGCAAATGAACACCACCAATGATGACATATACCACGTTAAATTTGTAATTCGATAAAAGGGCTATGTGTGAGGCTGTTCGCATGAACCATGGTTTTAACAATCAGCATTTCTACTTCTTGTCTTATTGAAGTCACTTCTAACAATCTAGCCATGCTGGTGGAGGGTCTGGCAGTGGTCCATTTTATCCGACCAAACTTGATGTAATGAGGTAATTGTCATACCAGATGTGCTAGTTTTCTGAATGTGGTGTTTGGTCCTGCCTGAAGTACTTTAGTTGAATGTGCGATTTGATTTTTTTTTTTTTTTTTTTTTTTTTCTGGGGCCAATTTTGCACCTTTCCTGTGGCATCTATTTATTGAGCCATATGCACCTAAAACCCTCTTATGTTATCTCTCATGATCTGTTCTTCTTCATGAATATGCGTGCGACGATATCTATCCAGCAGAATTATATCTGCCTTCATGCTCCTATCTAGCTGAGCTTGATTCTAAAACTGTATCCTTCCACCACCTGACCGCACAGCAACTAGTGTTCTGCTAGTGTTCCTAAGAAAACTAATTTGCTCTGAGCTTCTGATTGCTAGTAGGGGGTTATGACAGTAATCTGAAAAGGGCATATTCTGAAAAAACCCTTTACCTTCATCAAGCATGGAAGAATTTCAAGCTTTTAAGCCTTTTAGCATCTCTTAAGAAAGTTTTTGTAACCCATTTTATGCCTATTATATAGCCAAGCTGTTAGGTGCTCTATTGCCTTGACACTGTCATGACTCATCATTGTTCCTACAGCATCTATCTCCTAGCAAATTTTCTTACATGCTGTACTGTGATGTTTCGATTTTAATTTTGTTCTTTGACAAGTCTGCACTCCCAAATACAGCTCAGCATCTGGATCTAAAGAAAAGATGTCACGTTGTCTTTTGTTTATGGCTGTTGATAGAAAGAATGTTTCAGGTTGCTGAGCGGGCTTTGTTCTTGTGGAACAACGATCACCTGATGAATTTGATTGCACAGAATCGGCAAGTTATTCTGCCACTCATTTACCCAGCTTTAGAAAGGAATGCCCGGTGCCACTGGAACCAGTCTGTTCTGAATGTAACGATGAACATAAGGAAGATTTTCTCTGCAATGGATGAGGATCTGTTTTTGGCTTGCCAAAGGAAGTTTGAAGAGGAGGAGCAGAAGCGTGAGGAAATGGAGGAGAGGCGGAGGCTTATCTGGGAGCATCTTGAAGCTGCTGCTACCTTCCAACCGGTTACCAGAAACACAGCCGTCCTTGTAACACCTGTCACAGTTCCTCTAGTAGCTGCTACCCTCACATAGTTGGGATTTATCTCCACCTCTTCACCTCTCATTTGGTTGGTGAGCGACGTGGAAACCACCACCCCTACGTAGTTGTGGGTTTATCTCCACCTCCGTACCGCTATTTTGGTTGGTGAGAGATGTGGTTTGCTCGTTATTTAACGCATTCAGACACCTTATTAAGCTTCCTGTATTGAATTGTTGCTGTTGTTAGGCCAGGGAAGCCTTGTCTTGGCGAAAGTATATTTTTTACAGCCATTATCTGTACCCAATTTGTATTATTCTGCAAGAATATATTTCAAGTGCCAAACTTGTTTCTTTTCCCCTCTTGAGGTTTCTTTTCCCCTCTTGAGGTTGTTTGACAAAATCTGGTGCGGGTTGATGGATCGTTGGTTATTCTTACTGTTATTGTTTGTGTGTGCAGTTTGATCAATTGTTGGAGTGAGCTTGTCAAATGATCTCACCCAGTTTGATCAATTGTTGGAGTAAGCTTGTCAAATGATCTCACCCAGTTTCTCCTTCTTGTCGGGCACCACTATGAGCAAATCAGGGACACATTCTTATGCTTTGGGAACTTGAGGAAGGGCCTGGCCAAAATTTAGTTGAAGGCTAGGATTGAACTCGCAGACACTAATATCCAACTATTAAATTCCTGTAGTTTTTTAGTACTATAATTATATAATTTGAAATTTGATGTATTTTCTGTTATTTCTCTCAATAAAGATCAGCTGAATGATAATAGTCAACAATAATCCGACTTATAATACAATCATATGACTCACTGTATCACTCCACAAGGTAGGCATAGGGTCAACTCACACTCCATGACAGTAGCAAGGTAAGAAGTGTTATATTTTATCGGGAGATGAACCGAACTCAGAATTTTGTCGTGTTTGCAGCTGTATTAATTTTCGATTCTAAATCTCACATATTTTAGTTATTGATTTCATCATTCTATGTATCTAATTCCTTCACAGCTTGTTCGCACCTGGACTGCCTCTGCTGCTGCAGCGATTAACCATGTAGTAAGAAAGTCGGGAAAACATAATACCAGCATGCCCTCTTTTCTCTGTTGTAATAAGGAGTTTAAAGCATTCTGAAGAAAGAAAGTGGAAAAGCATAATACCGGCATGCCCTCTATTTCTTTTGTATCAGGAGTTTGAAGCATTCTGTCTAAAATAAAATATGTAGCTCTAGCATATTTACCATTACTTGCCTACATTGTTTTGTGCAACTCTAAGAATGACTTGAACACTGTTTCATCGTATTCTTTGACCTGTGGAGAATTGCAAACCTCCATGAAGTTTGATAGGTGAGGGTCAAGTACAAATTTTGCAGTTAGAAGGATTAACTGGGTTTCAGAATGCAGAGCTGATTTCACCACTCTTAAGTGCTAGATAGCCGCTCCCTTATTTTCATCTTGAACATGCTAAGTTGGATGTCAACACCGGTATAAGAAGAAATGCCCATAAAAACATGTTTGCCAATGAAAGTTCGCCATGTTGCAGAGTCAAGATTGGTCAATCTTACCCCATCAAAATAGTGATGAATGATTTCTATGGTAGTCTGATAGGGTCACTAGTCTAACCAAGCTTAACCTGTCCCCATGGAAGGAAGTAAATGAAGATATTTTATAACTTTTTAAAAGGCCTGCTTACAATTCAAACAGAAAGTTGCATTACAGAGTGAAGTGGAAATTCCCTAGAAAATTTACAAAACTGCTGCATTGAAACTGCAGCAAAGACAAGTGTGGTCTTAGGAGTTCAGCAGCCTGACATTAGTACCTCAAACCCATAGCAATCATTGAAACAAAAATAGGTCCCAAATGTCAAAGAAATGGAGGCATGGTGGCTAATTACTTTGCTTCTCTTATGGTACGACCACACATACAAATCCAGCCATGTGGGAGATCTACCACTTATTGTCCAATGAGTGATAAATAAAGATGAGAGTCACTAGCCATGTGCCTAGAAGATGTACAAGCAGGTAATGGATGTAACCAGCGTTGTTAACAATACTGACACTCCATTGACCCCATTGTTGTCCAGTATGTTCATTCCTGAGATCTGAAGCACAGTTGGTCCTGGTTTTCCAACCACCTTTACAAGAAGAAGATTACCAAGATAATCACAAAATTTGAAAAAATATATATATGAAGGAAATATCTTCATATGAAAATAAGTAATTTAGACAATGCACTTTTAGCACATGTCATCTTTGATTTGTTGAGTGTCTAGTTACCTTCTTGCGCAATGTGCAGTATCCACTGAATTGAAGTGTTGCACCCAGTAATGAATCTATCATGCTTCCACAAAGCCCTGCTGCTGAAGCTATAGGTGCTATCAGGAGCTGCCTCCAGGCCACATCTCCAGCACATTCTGTTGTAAGCAATCCAGCAAGGACAAAAGCCAACCCAATAACAAAGCCAGCAGCTGCAGCTGCTAGGAGTCCATCTACAGTGACTCCACCATTTGTACCCTTTCGAACTGTCTGATCAATCAAAAAGAGATCGAGAAATGACTATTAAACCTTCACACTCTTTTGAACACTTAAAACAGAGTATCGGCTACTAGGTGCCATACAATCATTGAGACTAGATCATTGGTAACAAGAGCAAATTCTAGTGGCATCTTCAGCAGGAAAGGAAAAGATTACTTTTTATGAACTCAAAGCAATAAATTCTAATTATCACAACCATAGAATATGGTAGTGGCATTTTTAGCAGGAAAGGAAAAGATTGATTTCTATGAACTCAAAGCAATAAATTTTAGTGATCGTAATCATCAAACATGGTAGAACCTGGCTACTTGACATGTATTACATACAACCAGCTGTAACAATATGGCCAATCTGATCACGTGCTAAAGAAATGTGATGGGATTTATCATGTTCTTGGATTTACGATGCAGTAGAGGGTTAATAAACTAGAAAAATACAGATTTGCACATAAACATAGACTTCAACAAGATCAATTTAGTCATACACCAAAATCATAGTGCACTAGCATGCAACCTTGAGCCTACAAGTGCAGGATGCTTTAATCTTAAGAATTAGTTGAACTCTTGTAGAATTCTATCCACTTGGGTGAGAATAAAACCATCATTACTTCTAACTTCAAGTAAGGTTTTAAAATCATGGCTTGGGAACCAAATTTAAGGACCCAGATAATTAACCTGTGTGAAGAAAACAGGACAGATAGGAACTACAGTAATATGAGGACATGATCAACCTTGGTTAATAGTTGGCATATATTCCATGTGCCTTCTAGGACATCAATCAAGCTCAAGGATCAAATAAAACAGATAAGAATGCAAATTCTAACAGATATCGAAGAGGGAGAACTACTTGTCTGATTCATTACTATCCAATTCAACTATATACAAAGTCACAGAACCATATAAAAGAACAGATAGTTGGCTGTGCCATCAAATAGGTACTAATCCGACTCAAAAGAAGTTGTATAACCATAGAGTGGATGGTTGCTTCTTCATCCATTCTTATTTATCCTTAATCAGATATTAGGAACATCAATGCAAGGTCACTCTAGTCAACCATAGTACATGAAATGGTGTCTCCAGCCACATGAAGATTTTTTACCTTAAAAGTTGTAATTAGTCGTGGTTGTGAATTGCTAAGCATTCCTAGTTCTGAAGACCAAGTATCACCATTGCAACAAGCATAATGACCGATGATACCACCAATAAGAGCAGTCGTGAGACTTGACTGTTTTGTGTCCAAGCACCTATCTTGCCCACCATTTATTGCTGCAAATATGATTACCAAAATAGTTGCAACTCCACTATTTGCCAGAACTTGTATCCTGCAAAGAAAGGCACGCCTCCATCAGGAAAAAATGCGGTAAGACCTTTGTTTTAAATTGTATATTGTTCCGATGAGCTGTAATGATTTATTGATGGTCAGTAAGAGTAAGCAAAGTTCCAATGCTTGTGGTTTATGTGCAATAGCTATTTTGTCATCGGGCGTAGACCCAATCTGCAAGTGCCTTGTTCAAACTTAACTCCTAGAACTATTTCAAGAAATATTTTCTTTAAAAAATTACTCAATAAAAGCCTCATTGCAACCTCATTTTATACATAAGTTAACAAAGAAAACTCATGTCTTGAGTTTTTAGCTATATTACTATAAAAATGGGATAAAAAACTCATTAGAGCATTTCAGGCTTGGTAAAGACGTTATTCTTTTGTTGGGAAGGCAACAGGTATGTTCACCCTAACTTTTGTAAGCCGACCTACACTAGTTATATAGAATTTTTGACATATTTTTTCAGACACATATTTCAAAATAATTCTGCCATAAACAAAACAATCAAACTTTATAATATTACTATAACAAACTAGATAACTTGGCGATTACAACCCAAATAATTCATTATCACTTAAAAAGATCGACAGAGAAAGCAAGCTAATATCTTCATTACAAGTAGATTTCTCAAATGGTGAACAGGATAAAAACAGATTCAATTCCATTATAATTTTGATTTCTTTCATTTCATATAAAGAGAAAATATAACAATTCAATTGCTATTCATCAACATGATTCAGGGAAAACAAACGAACATATATTTGACAGGTCATATCTCAACATTCTCGTTAAAAAGAAGAAGAAGAAGAAGAAGATTATTTAAAGAAAATTTGAGCTAAGCTTTAAAGCAAACAGGGAATAGGCTTTACAGGTTAAGCACAACAAGCAGAGCATAGATTGGACGAGCAAATAATGACCAAAAAGACGAAAAGATCCTTCGACAACATCATAAACAAAGTAACCAACCCAGACGTCATAGATAGGATTAAAACATAATTAAAAAAGGTCATGTAAATCTCGAAATCTATCCGATCTTCTACGCGATACGGTAAACGATGCAGCCATATTGAACTGATTGAGACGATCTTTAGGATAAACACTAAACTAAGGTCCGCATGAAAGGACTTTGAAACAAGTTTAAATCTCCTTGATAGCTTTTTTTTGCCCCCTATTTCGAGCTAACTACCATAAATATGCATAAAAGGCAAGATTTTAAATCAAGAACAGAACAAAAAGAGTCCAAAGAAGCTTGAGAGAGCCTTGGAATCTTTCACGAATATCGAAAAGTGCTAAATCTGACCAATTCCGCTGCCCTCCTTCCTTGAACTCCGCATCAATGCCCCTCTTCCTCTCCTCGCCAACCCTCGTCAACTTCGAAGACGTGAAGAAGAAGACTAGAAGCAGAGCCGCGAACCTTGGAACAGATTTCCCAGAGAACGATCAGAACAGCGGAGATTCAAAGAGGAGGAGAAAAGAGGAGAGGAGAGAGAAGGATTGGAACAAGAAATGGAACCTGTAGCCGGCAAGCATGTGGATCACCATCACCGGGATGCCGACGAGAACGCCGGAGCGATCGACGGACTTCCTCTTGAGGGCTCTTGCAGCAACCGAGAAAGAGATTACCAGGGAAACAGCGAACCGAATCTGGAGGCTATCCATCTCTATCCCTCTGCGACGCGTGAAGCTGATGCCGATTAGGAGTTTCGATGGGAGAAATTAGAGTTTTTCCAGGGGAGAGGGGACTCCGTTGCCGTGTCCTTTCGCTCTCCTCCGCCGGGAGGAAGCTGGAGCGAATTCGAACCGGAGGGAGGCCTTCGGTTTTTTATTTTTTTATTTTTTATTTTATTTTTTATTTTATTTTATTTTTTTTAAACCCTTCGAGGAGTCGGGATAAAAGCAAATTACTTTAAACCTTAGAGTACTCTCCGTCAACGCCGCTTCGAAGCAACCTTTCAAAGTTATATTGCATAATTTTTACGTAAAAAAAAAAAAAAAAAAAAAGTACATCACTCGAGGGGATTACATTGCCATTAGGACACAGAATAAATAAAGGTCACTTGCAACGCTGCTCTAATTTTCAGCATAAACCAGGAATAAACAAGAAATAAATCTTAAAGGATGATAATTAAATTGAGGATTAAATTAAAGAGTGAATGAATTACCATTAAGATGGCTGCTGTATTTTTTAAAAAAATAATTAAAATTATTAGATAAAAATATTAACCTTCAAATTAATATATATATATATATATATATATATATAGTTTTTAATGATTTGATAGTTATTTTTAACGTTCATTTATTTAGTTAAAAAATTTTATTGCTTCATAATTATTATAAATAATTATTAAATATTAATATAAATATTTTTTAATAATAATAAATTTAATAATTATGATAGAACAAAAAATTTGCATGCAAATGCACACATCAAATATTCAATCTTTTGCATCATGAAAATTTAAATTATTTTTATAAAAAACTTAAATTATAAATAAATAGAAAGGGTTAGAATAAAATATATTTATGATTCTTATTTTGATTTCTTTGCCAACCATTAATCACTGTAAAAGTTAAAATCGTATAAATTAATCATAGTATATATCTCTTTTTAATTTTTAATTTTTTAAAAATAAAAATTATTAAGCTTTAATGATGATTTTTTAAAAATAAAAATTATCAATCTTTGAGATTTATATATTTAATTATTTTTTTTCATTCTTAATTTTTTGTAATTAAAAAAAAATAAAAAAAATAAAAAAATAATTTTATATCGATTAAAGGAGGCAGTACATGCTGAATCTACCACGTGTCAACTCTTGATGTATTATGCTCAACAGATGTGGCACATTCGATCAGGTTGGACAGCGAAGGTTCGAGCTGTAATTTAGGGCATCCTTGATGGCTCTCCACGGCTTTCCCCTACTGCCCCCTCTCCTTTCCGGTGACAAGTATCCCCGCTCTCTCTCTCAGTGGAAGGGAATTCGTTAGGGAAGAGGAATCCAAAAGGGGAACTCTATCTGAGGTATTCTTTAATCCGTTACCAGCTTTCTTCGGTCTCATTCTTTGTCAGGGTTTTAGGGTTTCGATCTAGGGTTAGGGTTTGGACGGAAATCCTAGCCCTAGTATCTGTTATTGTTGAAATGCTTTGCTTCCTGATGGAAGAAAGACATTGACATCAGAGCTGTCGATATCTCCTTTGCTGTGCTAAAAATGTCGTTTCTTGTTTCATTTTTTCATTGGATTCTCCTCTTTTCGGTTCGATCATCCAAAAGTCGTCATCTTTTTGTAGGACTCCTAATTTATCATTCGCAAATCGCAATTTAGTTATGTAAAAATGCTTATCAATTATAAATTAGAATTATTACGGCTTGAGAGCAGAATCGGATGGCAACCTTCCTTTTTTTTTTTTTTTTTTTTTTTTTTGGCAGGGGATGGCGGATGAATCCGGAGATCATGGAGAAGTGCCTCCGGAGAAGGATGTGGAAGTAGTTTCTGTGGGGGAGCCAAATGCGGGGAAACAAGCTGGCGAACCGGAGTCTCCGCCGGAGCTGGAGCCTGGTGGCGATCAGAAGACGATTGGAGCAGATGAGGGAGTCCCCCGTGTGGGGTTGGTCTTCAAGACGTTTGAAGAAGTTTATGACTTCTATAACCAGTATGCTCGCCGCACCGGATTCGGTACTAAGATCAGGAGGTCTTGGTACAGCCTCGAAGATGGGCAATGCAACAAGGTTACTTTCACCTGTTGCAAGGAGGGCAAGAGAGTGTACAAGAACTCGGAGCGCTGCAGCTCTTACCGCTTGAGGCTTTCAGCTAGAACAGATTGTCAGGCAAAGATTAAGGTGCAGAAGAGGTATGCTGATGGGTTGTTCCATTTGACTGAAGTTGTTCTTGAGCACAATCATCCTGTGAACCCAGCGATGTCCAAGTACTTTCGGTCCCATAAAGACATCTATGATGGAATGAAAAGGCAGCCCATAATTCGCGCAAAGGGACAGAGAGAGCTGGCATCAGGTGAAAACGATGATGAAAGTTCTGCTGGAAGGTCACAGTCCTCTTTTCTCAGACGGGAAGATGTTGAAGCCCTTCAGCAGTTTTTGATTCAGATGCAGACTACAAATGCAAACTTCTTCCATCTGATGGACTTGGATGCAGAAGGACATGTTAAAAATGTGTTCTGGGCTGATGGCAGGTCTAGGGCTGCATATCAGAATTTTGGCGATGTTATTGCATTTGATACAAGCTACCTGACAGGCAATTTTGAAACACCTTTGGCTTCATTTGTTGGAGTGAATCATCATGGTCACTTAGTGTTGCTAGGCTGTGCGCTGCTTTCAAATAAAAGTTCTGCCACATACAGGTGGTTATTTAAGGCATGGTTGTCATGCATGTCAGGAGTTCCTCCAAATGCCATAATCACTGACCATTGTAAGGCAATACAAGAAGGAGTTGTTGAGGTTTTTCCAGGTGCTCGCCATCGTCTGTGTTTGTGGCATGTAATGAAAAGGATGCAAGAATATTTGGGAGGGCATGCTGAATATAAGGCGATCAAAGGAATGATGAAAAAAGCAGTGTATGACTCTTTAGTAATTGATGATTTTGAGGAAGTTTGGAAAAATATGATTGAGAAATATGGGCTTGAAGAACATGAATGGCTCAAGTCATTATTTGAAAATAGATATTGTTGGGTCCCGGTTTTTGTGAAAGACACATTTTGGGCGGGAATGTCTACCATTCAGCAAAAGGAAAATATGGCTTCTTTTTTCGATGGATATATCTACCCAAAGACTTCTATAAAGCAATTTCTTTGCAAGTATGAGACAGCTATACAAAGTAAATATGAAAAGGAAGTCCAAGCTGATATTGATTCTTTCAACAAGAGCCCCCAGCTGATATCAAAATTCTACATGGAAGATCAGCTGCGCAAGATTTATACAGTCGACATGTTCAAAAAATTTCAAGAGGAAGTGAAGGCAATATTGTATTGCATACCTTCACTAGTTAGGGTAGATGGGCCAGTATCTACCTTTGAAGTGAAAGAACCCATACAAATGAAAGATGGTAATATGATGGAGAACAGAAATTATGAAGTTATTTATAACTCACAGGATCTGGATCTGCGTTGCATATGTTGTTCATTCCAATTTAGAGGTATTTTATGTAGGCATGCATTATCAGTGCTTAACTTTCTGGAGGTTTATGAAATCCCATCCCAATTTATTCTGGAACGGTGGCGGAAGGACTATAAGCACATTCATATCTTGCCTTCTCCTTCTAATGATTCACTAGCTAATGGTCCCATGGCGCGTTACAATAATATTTATAAGTTTTGTGTAAAATTTGCTGAGGTAGGGGCAATTACTGATGATAATTATGATGCTGTAATGAAAATTCTAAGCGAGGGAATGGAGGAACTGATTGCGAGCGATTCCTTAATTAGCGATCCTGAACTCAGGACCTATATCATGAATGGCAAAAGAAGTTTGATCAACGAAAATGATGAGATTCATGATCAAGTGCAAGTGAGGCGGAAGGGTCAGCCACTGAAAAAAAGGAAAGACTCTCTTGTAGAAAAGATAGTTAAGACAAGCAAGAAAAAGGTAAGAGTTTAGTGAGAGATATATCAGCAACATTATTCTTCATTGATAGATAATCGTCTTTATTTCCAATCTTATATCAATAGGTCTCTCAAAGAAAACCAACAGCAGGTAGTCAAAGTGATATACTTCGTATTGCCCCTGATACACCACAGTTTGACACTCCCCTCTGGACACAAGAACACATCAGCCTCACGGTTTGTTTCATATTCGGTGTATTATGGCTCGTTGTCCTACATAACTGCATCATACTCCTTGATTACTGCCTATTCTTTAATCAATTTTTGTTACGTTTATTTTCATAGGAACCAGTGAACCCAACTAACTTATCAATTGGTAACCATTTTGGAGTCCCCGTGAACCACCAGCATGCAATTGACAATCAGTCAGGGATACGCTGGGGTTTTCAACAAATGTTTCATGTTTGTATTGTAGATGCTTTATTTCACTCTTTTCTTGTTCTGTTATATCAGTATCAAATTATTCATCCAATGTTGTTTAGCATATTCATTGAGCATTCTTCTTGCATGATTATGTGGTTGATGTGCTTATTATGCAGCAAGCTCATACACAAGAGGCACCTCCTGGTCCATGGGCTGGGTAGAATGGGGGGCTTCAAATTGCAGAAAGGCAGCTGTGCAGGTATGCCAATAATACCTGCTGAGACGTTCTGTTTACTAATTCTTAGATATTTGTGCAACAAAGCATTTGTTTGATAGAAAATATTAGGACTAGAGAGTGATGCAATCTTGATTGCTTATTCATGAAATGAAATGGTTGTGGACACACATTGATTTGTTTTAACACAAGGACTAGCATTTCCCCTTTCCAGCAGCTACATTTTTTTTCCCAATCATCTTCAGATCTCAATAGGTTTAGCATTGTTCTCTACAGGATTTTGAACAGCAATTGTTTTGTCTACAGCATGACTTTCTGGATAATAATGTAGGCTGCAGCTCAAAAGTGATATTCATGCATTGGGATGGTTTTGCAAATGAAGCAAAAACATTTATGGGTCTGTGACTTTGTATCAGTATGTAGCCACACTTTTGGAACTAATTTTATGTATGCCATTTTTTTTTTGAGATTGCTAGATGATGCCATTTTGGAAGAGAGATCCTACAGTCTTTGTAGTTGTGTTGGACGTTGGAGCCCAGAGATATGTCCTTGTGGAAGTCTTACCATTCATTCAATTATTTGTCAAGGGTTCTACTCTTGGTTGCCATATGATTGTAGGGAGTGAATGTTAGGCTTTGTGGGTTTCTATCTTTGTTAAACATTTCATGGATCTTCTGATGCTGTAAACATTTAATGGATCTTCTGATGTTGTTAGAAGTCTGCAATATCAGTAATAATGCTGTTGCAACTACAGCTGTACAGATGACACATGGAGGTGGAGAATTGTTGTCTGGCATGAACTCATTTTTTATGGTGAATAGTATGTCCAAAGTAGTGAATGAGGGTATGGCCATAAAGGGGAAATTGTAGTAGAGAGAGTTGTAATTTGGTGGTCATTTGAGTTGTGGAGGGTCTAACCATCAAACTAGTAAGAAAAGAGTTTTGGCTCAAGAACCAAATGGAATACCAAGTTGAAGTGGGTTTACTAGGATAAGATTTGTTATTGGTCAAGACCCTAACTGGATATTGACTGTAATATGAGTCTAATAATAATGATGATGATAATGATAATAAAACTGGGTTGGCTTCTTAATCTATCAGTTTAATGAGGATCTGGAAGCTTGAAGGGTTCCAAATGAATGGAAGAAAAACATACAAAGCTCAGGAAAATCATTTTCATGGCAAGAAGGTACTTTGTTAAAGAAATTTCTTATTACAAGCAACTTAACTGCAATTTAGAGTTAGGAAGATTTAGCAAATCATTTCCTAACATAACAAAGAGCTTGCGATGGTATTTGGAGTGTGTGCTTTGTGAGTGATGAGAAGCAAAGGGATGTTGAATGGGTGATTTGAAGTGCCAAAGACATCAACATAAGAGCAATTACCAAACATAGTGAATATTGGTGCAAAAATCAACGGTATGTAGCCAAGTTTTTTGCTATTCTTTTACAGAAGTTGTTTTGATGCATGTTATGCTATATACGATAAAATTTGATTAATGACACCTGGGAATGGTGAATATTGGACAATAATTATGACAGGAATTTTCTTTTTACAAGCAATTTAACTACAATTTAGAGTTAGGAAGATTAACAAATCATTTCCTAATATATGAAAGAGCTTGTGACGGTGTATTGAGTGTGTGCTTTGTGGGTGATGAGAAGAAAAGGCATGTTGAATGGGTGATTTGAAGTGCAAAAGACATCAACATAAGAGCAATCACCAAACAGTGAATGCTCATGCAAAAATCAACAGTATGTAGCCAAGTATTTTGCTATTCTTTTACAGAAGTTGTTTTGATGTGTGTTATCTTACACATGATAAAATGCTGATTCACGATGCTTGGGAATGGTGAATATTAGACAATAATTATGACAGGAATTTCCAAAAATAAGACATTAATGAGAAGAATGGGTAATTTTAAGTGCCAAAACACTTCCAATAAGAGATATAATTAAGTATAATGGGTACCTGTGCAAAAATCCCATAACCAAGTATTTTGCTATTAAAAATATTGAAGTCATTTTGGTGCATTTTATTTTGAATATGATAAGGTGTTAGTCCATGAGACTGAAGTTATTGGGTGAATTTTCAAATAGAAAACTAAACGAGAATTATGGTAGAACCTTGTCATACTCCATGTTCATCTTGACTCGTCTAAAATATAGAGAAACCTTATAGTTTTTGCTGTTGTATAAGCTGAATTTAAGGGTTATGAGGACAAGTTACCCCATGATTTCATTAATTTGTGAAAAGGCTTTTGAGCGCACATTTGAACTTGCTGGTGAGTGATGAGAAGGTATATCAAGTCCGTACATTCTGCAGCATTAATGAAACCTCCATAGGCAATATTCCTTAAACAAAGGTAAGTATTTTTTTTTCCACATCTTTTTACCGTTAATGTTTGTATAATTCTAGAGTTCTTATTAGAATGCCAGTTAGGCTGGGTATGATAAATGTCAGACTATAATTGTGGTGGGAATTTCAAAAAATAAATCAATAAACTAAGATTATGATATGTACTTGCATTTGTTTTTCTTAGTCAAACCTAGCTGAACCTTGTAGAATTGCTAATTGGTTGCTTAAGTTTAAAACTAGATGTGTAGATTAGTTGAGCTGGCCTGTGGATGCCAAGGCCTTGCTAAGGCCAGTATACTTAACTAATTGTGGTCCTATATAATTTGGGCCAGATTCAGGTTTAGGCTTTAAATTTTTTATTTAAGGCTGATCACAAAACTGATTTTGGGCAAGCCATGAGAAAACCATGTATACCTGAGCTAGGCTGCAGCACAACATGGTGGTGCATATTCTAGGCTACCCACAGCCTGAGCAATCATTATAGTTTCTAGAGATGCATGAATAGAACTAGGGGTGAGCAACGGGTTAGGATAACCAAAGAATTGATATTAATCCGATTGGATAGAGTCGGGTTGGTTTGGTACTGAATATTAATAGGGCCAGCTAGGGATCCAAAATCCTAGAACTAGTCACTTTTGGGTTGGTTCTTGGCTTTTGAGGTCGGTTTCTAGGTTGTAACCTGAGACTGACCACCCTCTTTTTTTGGGTAGAATTCTTTTTAAAAAAAGTAAAACATTCTTAGGAATCAAGCCTAAGACTTTAGGTAAACCTTATGAGTTGTCTACCATCTGTGTTAAAAGATCTCAAATATTAGATTAGTTTATATATATATATATATATATATATATATATATATATCATTTTTATTAAACATAGTTAAGAGAAAAAACTTTAGTCATTAGATATTAGACATGTGTCAAACAAAAAAGAGGGAAGAAAAAGTTCTATCTTGTAACCAATCTAGAACCGAACCGATCTGATTAAATTGATTTTTGGTTGGTTCTTTTGGGTTTGTTTCGAGATATGGTCGGTTCATTTCAGGGTCCAAAATCTTAGAACTGATTCTAATTGAGTTAGTTCTAGGTTTTGCCCTGGAACTGACCCAATCTGATGTATGCTCACCCTTAAGTAGAACCAATAGGTTGTTCTGACTTGCCTCCAGCTTGTTGAAGGTTTGACACTAATTTGTAGAGGGTTGTATGCTAGTGAGATAGTCATACAGCTGTTTTTAAATTCCATTGGATCATAACTTCATCCATTAAGCCAGATCCCTAGGGAGGGTATAGGATTTCTTGTCTTAAATTTAGCAGTTTTGAACTACAGTGCATGTAAGTGCAAGTTTGATTGAAGTATAGCTGGGGAATCAAAGATGCTACCATGTTCGTAGGAAAGATCATCAAAGCAAATGTTTCCTCTGTAGCTTTCATATAATATAATGAACAAGGAAATAGATAAAAAAATGTCTCAAGCATGAATAGAACTCTTTGGATGAGTGGTACTGTGCATATCAAATGTTATGCTTTCATTGAATATACTTGATATCGATGTTTTCTTTTTTTTTTTTTTTTTTAATAAAAAGAAAGGTCCAACATGTGATATGGATTGGAATGTTGGGCGGTAAAGAGGGCTCATGAGTTCTCACTTGTATTTTGGGCAATGCTTCATTGATCTATGCTTCTGTAATTTCTCTTTGAATAATTCCATGTGTTTTGTTCTTTCTTGTTGTTGCACTATGACAATCTCCTATTCATGATTTAAACAACAATATCTTAGATTTTGTATTCTTGTGATCTTTTTCTCCTTACAGATGACTAACTTCGTCTCCAATTATAAGGGATAGAGGAAATATATTTTTCCCTATTTCATTTGATGTACTTTTCTTTTGCAAGGCTTCTTTTCTATCACTGCATTTTATCTTAGTTTGCATTATCATTCAAACCAGATTTTCAGGATATCTGCGCATTGAATCCAGGAGTGGTGACGTAAACCCATAATGGAGCCCTCTGACAAGGCACGAAATTTAGCTGGAGGATCACTGAGATGTGAGCTTATGATGCTAGGAAAAGCTAGTGTATAAATTTGTACAGATTAACATCTGTCGGGCGCATCACAGAGATTGTTCAATCTGTGGATATGCTTCTCTTGCTTTTTGTGCTTTTTTTTTTTTTTTTTCTCTTTATTTTTTTATTTTATTTTTTTTGAGAAATATGGTGAGGAGACGATTTCTCACATATTGAGTCAAACCGAGGTAAGGCTTGTTGGCCTAAGTTTGTGAAAGAGATAGTGTAGTGCCTTAATGCGTCGATAAAATTTGTCCTTAATGGCTGCCCTTGTGGATTAGCTTCCAATTTGGATTGAGGACGGACCATAAGGAAACCGTCAGGAAGCATCCATATTTCTTAAGGCACCTCAGCTGCGTTTTGAATCTTAAGGCACTCTCGGGGTCAGAGACGCCACCCTTCTTGTCTCCTCCAAAGAAAAGACCTACCGCTGCCACCTGAGAGAGCCCGACCGGCCGCCACTGCCTACCCCGACAGGCGCCACCAAGACCCCCTGCACCGGCTTCTTATCTCATCTTCTCCTCTGGGCGGAGTTGAATTGGGGTATAAAAAGGTCTGCTAGATGAATATTTTTACCAAGAGTAGGGTAACCATTTTCGTGGGCCAGCTTGTTCACCATCATCCCTTGACATTCATGGTGGTGCTGCCACTGGTACAAGCAGCAGCATTGACACCGCTAGTTGTAAACCTGTGCTTCTTCGGTACTGGAACCATGCGGCCCAACTAATATATATCTGGACGTTTCTGATCTGTTCACTGCAAGCAAGCAAGCAATAAAGTCAAGTCTTTGGAATGGTAGCAGCACATCTTTGGTAACTAGGTTTTAAAACGCTTATAGCACATTTATATCACGGTCAGAAATACCTGGCAACATAAGTAATCATTATGATGGCTAAATTTGAGCTGATAATACTTTAGAAACTTAGTTGCATAATGTGCTTCAGATGTTATTTAAGCCAAACAATGCTCTACTATCGTAACGTTAATATGGACCCACGCCCATGACAGTTGAATGCCACACCCGTTACATAGCTATATCAGCGATCAGAGTACCTCAAACCGAACGGTGAGGTGATCTACAAACAGGGTCGTGGATTCCCTGAATAATGTCTGTTGGACGCCGGTACTCCTACCCTACATTTGCATCATCTCATCCCTCTTACAAGCTGTCCATACGTAAGAATAAATTTACAGCACGTCTATCAAAATACTTACAAGCAACTTAAAACCAGGGTGGTCACAGAAAAGTCATTAGCAATGTAACACAAATGAAATATGAATGAAATATGATACAAGAACTTCAAACTACGGTGGTCACATAACTAATCCACCGCAGAATTTCTTTTTAACCACTAGACAGTACACAGAAAAGTCTATTAGCAATGTAACACAAATTAAATATAATACAATTAACTTCACCGTGGAAGAAAAAGTGCAAGCTGACGCCACTTTATACCAGAGAAAGGAAGGGATCCGTTTCTTTATGATAGTGAGCTGGATGTTGATAGAATCTATTTATCCCTTTCTTAATTCTTCCAAAGGCCTACTCCTGTAATTTTATATTTATGTGAACATTAATGTGACCACTGAACCCATATTCATGGTCCTCATATAATGTTGCTTATGAAACCGCTTCTGTTCATAGAAAACTAACAAGGCGTTATTCAAACTTGTAGTCCACATGCAGTTCTTCTGACATTAACGGAAAACAACGGGAGGTGTTACCACCTGTATCTGAAGCACTAGAGGAACATGCTTTTGCTGGCCTCATCAATTTTCCAGACATCTTATCTGTTCAAGACATCAAACAAACAAAATAACCATAATAGAATTCGTTACTAAAATTAAGAATAAGGGACTCATCAATTTTCGAGACACCTTATCTGTTCAAGACATCAAACAAACAAAATAACCTTAATAGAATTCGTTACTAAAATTAAGAATAAGGGACTCATCCTATTAGTTGTGACATGATGATAACAAACAAAATCATATCATCAAACCTGCAACTAAAATATCAACAACTTTATTAAATTACAGAAACTATAACAGGTAAATATAAGTCATCTTTGTTTTTTTTATTATGACAGACTAATGCTACTAAATTATGGAAACTTGCATGTTTGTTGACACAGAAACAAGCCCGCAGCTTAGGATTTTGACATGGCAGGTATGTTTCTATATGTCAAGAAATCATTATAACATTGTTGTCTCTAGCATTAGTGTCATAACAACTGAATGAAATAATTCAAAGGAGTTAGCTTAAAAATGTGAAGAAGTCAGCTTCCACATCAAGCAATGAACCTTATTTTTTGATTCCACTGTGGACAATTTATCACCACTAATGCCTGACAAACCTCAAAAAGATGCATAAACTTCTTCACCATGATATAGACTCCCTGAAACATAGCACAAATTGTGAAGGATAATCTTTTCCATTCTACTAGTATGCTAGTCCAGCACGTGCTTTATCAATATTTCTGCCCTTTTCTTGTTACACCACTTGTGGCAGGTAGTTATCATCATATAAGCAGCCACATTGGGAAACTTTTGGCAAATCCTGTAGGACTTATCGAGCAACATAAGCATTGGTTCAAAATTAGTGCTCTAATCTACCAGGAGCAAGATTAACAAATCTAAAAGTGGCTAAATAACAGGCTTAAACTTAACCCAGACTGACCAGTTAGCAAATCCAAGGCAGCCACATACTCTATTCAAGGTTGAGTAGCCTATGACTTAGAGCAGACCACCCAAATTTTAACAAGACCGCTGACTCGCAGATGCATAGTACTACTAATCCATCTGAAGTAAAAGGAAAATTAGCAAAAACAAAAGGCACCACACCTTCCAGCAGAAGAAAATGACCACAGAACTGGACAGGTTAATAGAATTGTCTTCTCCCCCTCCCCCCCCCCCTTCCCCTTCCCCTTCCCCTTCCTCTGGATCCCCTTCTGTCATCATTCTTCCACTCTTCTGCCCCGCCAAAGTTGAACATGCTCATCCGTATCTGTTCTGCATCCGCCTGTCCAGTCTCTCCCTAAAAACATTGCAAGTACTCATATCAGTACTCCAACAGCAACAGCTTCAAATGATGAGCTCAAATAGAACAGGTGACAAAAAGAGACTAACATAGATATCTTCTAAATCCAATTGGCTCTGAAGTTGTCGAGCTAGCTCCTCATCATGGCTAACATCTTGGACTTCCCCTGTCACTATGGGCTTCGAGTTAATGCCTTTTCTCCTTTCCCATTCATCTAAAGTGAAAACTGCAGTCTCCTCTTGTCTTGCTTTGTATCTGTGTTTGTGACCCCGAGGATGCTTGTCTTCATGTGATGGCTGGCTCATTTTCTGCAGAAGCTTCTGTGCAGCAGCTTGGTTTTGAACAGGAGCAGCTTCACTCACTATCAATGCAGCAACAGGAATATAAGAACCAGCTTAACAAAAAAAGGCGGCTATAATTTCATAAAGCTAAAGACAATGGAGATTGATATACCTTCTTTTGGTCTGGCATCAGAACAACAAGGTTTATCTTCGGCCCTTTCAGTTACAGAGTCCATTTTTGGATCATTGACCAACTTATCTGCCCCTGCACCATTAGAACGATGTCCTTTGTCTACCACCTGATGGATTTTGCTTCCTACTTGTCTACCATCAGCATCTGAAATTTTATGAGAAACTTCTGAGGTTGAATCAGGCAAATCTACTGCATGCCTAATTTATGAAAGACGATATTAGAAATAATACTAAACTGTAGTCATGGAATTGACTGAAACCATGCATATGTGCATTATAAGCTTTAAGCTTTTAGTTTCCATACTCAAGGACACTAGATTTGTGAAGTTTCCCATGATTTTACTTTGTCCAAGAATTCCTTTTTTTTTTTTGTGAATATGTACAAGTGTCAGCAGGGCATGGATATGTTTGACGATATAAAACCTCTTATCATGAATCATGATTTCCTGACTTTTTAGTAGTAGCGAAAGAATTGAAGCATTAACATGATAGCAAAGAGCAGTAGTCACATTCCCATCACTGAGTGGGTTATTCTTGTTAACAATCTAAAAATGTGCTTGTATAGAATACAAGAAATTATGTGTTGAAACTAGAAAAAAAAAGGATAACATATATGGAAAATGGCATATAAAGCTTGCAATGAAAACAATTATCAAACCAAATAAATAAGGTCGACTGCCGACACATGCATACACGTATATGTATGCACATATATGGACACACACACGTGTGTGCACATGTGCGCATACACAACAAGAACACCAAAGACATATATGTAACTATGCACGTTTTTGTGTTCTTTTTGTGTTTGCACGCATGCATACACAAAAGGAACACCAAATACACATATATGTAACTATGTATGAATCCGCATTTTTTTGTGTTTGCATATTATCCGAACTGAAACCAATAAATTCTGGATCCTATTTGAGGTCCTAGTCCCACTAACAATATACTAGATTTTAAGGTTTTAAATCTCATGGGCCAAAGGTGTTTCGATTTTTCCACGAAACGAGATGCCCCATGTTCTGTTCTATTTCGATCTCTGACCCGGTCATGCATCCCAATATTTACTTGGGATCTTTTTTTCTTAAAAAAATATTTGTGAAGCTTTAATATTTTATTCAATCTTTAAACATATTTCAACGTCAAAAGTTATATCTTTATGATAAATTAGATTGATTTAGAACTAAAACTATAAAATGTTATGGCCGAGATCGATCCTATAATCTCTCTAAGATGAGATGTCTCAACTGTTTCGATCCCTAGCTCGCTGATGCTTAAATCATTGCTGAATTCTTCTTTTAGGTTTCAAATTTAGAATGAACTGCACCAGCTTATCAAGCGATCAACTGCCTTCTAATACCAATACTTTTCTTAGAAGGATAACCAAAATATCTTTAACAACCAAATTCTTGAAAAGAAATATTACATAATTGAAATGCTTATATGTATGCGGAACAACTACTTTAAAATCAATAAATTATCTATAAAAGAGATTGAATACCATGAGAACTATGTAGTTGGTCCACCCTATGAGGACGCGCTCCAATATGTAACTTCTCAAATGGAGGAGGACCCGCATCATCATCATTCTGAGATAACCTCAGGGATAAGCGAGAAAAGCCTGAATATTTCTGACTCATTTGCCACTCTTCATGGAGAGATTGTACGGTACCTCCCATTACAGTCACAACATTAGAATTCAGACACAATATCCCATTGTGTATTGGAATTTTGTTCTCTAAGCGGACCTAATGCAAATTGTCAAGGGAAGGGGAGAAAACAAGATAGATGAGTCAATACATGCATCATACATACCATAAACAGTAACATCATATCTTGGATTCATGAAAATAGAAGTAAAAAAAATATGTCAGTAAAACACTAAAATGGCTGTAGAAGACCAAGGCAAATAGTGTATATATGTACATATACATAGTGTATACATGTACACATACATAGGCATCTGAAAAGTGGCTTAGTGTTTGTCACAGGTGATCAAGGAGGCGATAATGTTGGAAGTTGGTTCTTGGTGCTACTAAGTAGTCCTTTGAGCAAAAGGACATGATACCAATAGAAAATTGAAAGTGGCAATTAGCTAGGCAAGAAACAGGACAAAAATTAAGCTACTTTTCATTCCTGGCAGGAAACTACAGCAATCTTGATTAATTATTCATATAGGTATCATATATAAAAATTAGCAGCGAGAGTTAATTGTTTTGAAGTCAAGCTAGGAGACAGTAGCCAAAGAGCTCAAAATTTGGTGAGTTATACTTCTGATCTATAAAAGAATCCCAAACAGCTGATGGGTCATGGAAAATAGTAATTCAAAGATAAGGGGCTGTTTGATATCATTTTTGCTTCCCATTTTTTATTTTTGAAGGTAGAAACACAAAATCTAACGTAAAAAATATGTTTAGTTACATTATTTTTACTTTTTTTAAAAGTAACTTTTTGAAAACTAAAAAAACTTTTCGAAAAAATAACTTTTTAAAAGTGTCTCTTGCTATTAAAAAAAAAAAAAAAACACTAGCTACCAAACATGCTTCTATTGTCAGAATTATAAAAAATAAAAAACAATAATGACTACCAAACATGTTTCTGTTATTAGAAATGTAACAAAAAAAAAAAAGAAAACAAAATTCCTCTTTATTTTGTTTTTTTAAAAAAGGAAAAGGTGATGGCAATACCAAATGCAACCTAAATTAATCTAAATTGCAGGTATTCCATATTTGTGCATCTTACAGAAAATATGACTTAAAATCGATTGGATTAGAGAAAAAGGATTTATGTAGCCGACTTTAGTTTGGAATTAAGGCTTTGCTGTTGTTGCACTTGTTCCATACTTGCCCATTGATATTGCTAGGATATGTAAGCTCAACTCTTCTAAATAATGAAGTTGAGGAATGAAACTGTATCTCTTATGTTCAACAATTCTGCAACTAAAGTTGCTGATGATTGCTTCATTTTAATTGTGTAAATTATCTGCTAGTTTATGATCAATTTATAATATATAATTTATTGCTTTATTAAGCTTGTCAAACTGATATTCAATTCATCAACATGGCACTAACAAATATATGTACCAGCACATCCTCATAATTGTTTGTTAGAACTAAAAAACTTTCACAAATCTACAGATAATTGACAAACCTTAGTGCCAGGAATTATCTCTTCAGTAATAGATGGAATTGGCGCATACTCTATGGCAATTACTTCAGACTGCCCATCAGTGAGACTAAATCGAAGGAGACGATGACGATGCTGTGAGTTTTTGAAGGAAGCATCAATGCTGCTTAGGTATATATCCCGTGAAGAAACTACCTGCACATAACACAAAGCTATGTATGACCAAACAAATTAGCCCGAAAAAAGGACTACAATTATGTGAAATTTGAAATGAAACTGGACCAAAGTAAAACTTTTCCTGATCCTCTTCCTAAATCCATGATGACTAGTTCCCATATACAATAAACAAATATTAATAAAAAAAGAAGCTAGAAGTAAATTTAAATAACTGTAAAAAGCAGTTGAATAGATATCTTGCTAAGCCCTTAAAATGGCTTACCTTTACATATCTGTAAAATATTTCTTGATACATAGGAAAGCTAAGATTTTTATGGAGATAAATATAAAGGATTTAATCATAATAAATTTCTCCATTAAAAACCCAGTTATATAAAAGTCGAAAATGCATTGAAAATGGATGAAACAAGACATACATAACCCACTATGTAACATTAGCATTACCTAACACAGCTGGACACGTGAATTTTTTAATGATAAAAACGGAGAAAAAAATAAAAGAAACACAATTCATACGTCAAACATTCATAAACAGTTGTGACGGTTTCTTCAATTAAACAGAGGCGTTCTTGAAGTTGGGAGCACACAAAGAGATCACATGTCCTACTATAGCCCTAGAGGTGAGCAAAACCATCCATTTTCGATAGAAAAAACCCCAGTTTACGTCTTCTCGCGCCAATGTCATGTCTCATAAAGATTTGTTTATTGCAGCCAACATAACATGGTTTCTTATCTTAGTAGAAGCGATCGTGGCTCACAAAGAACCCTCCTGTCCCTATAATGTTCCGCAGATATGAGCAATTTCATCTATTTTCAAAAGAGAAAAACCCTAATTTTAAAAAACTACAACGATCCCGCATCACACGCACATGAAGCAGAGGTACATAGAAAGAAAAGGAATGATCCTGATAGAGTAAAATGAATACAATCGAATCTTAAGGGAAATGATAGAAAGAGAGAGAGCTGGAAAGCAAAAGCAAACGGGATTTTTCATTGACACCTGCAAGACTTTGGGGCCTTGGAGATGGGACGATTTCTTCAAAGAGGAGGCGTCGGGGATCGATTTCCCTCCGAACGAACGCAAATCCATGTTCAAGAGCTCCGATTCGATCATTTCCACGGCCGACGAGGAAGGGAAGGTGGAGGAGGACGAGGAAGCCCCGTAGCTCCGGATGAGCGCCCGTATCTCCTCGTCCAGGTCTCTGAAACGCCATCCCCTCAACGTCAGGGCTTCTAAAACGCCCTCCACGTCGGCGTCAGGGCTCCTCTCCATCTCCTTTCCCCACCCGGCTCTCGCTCTCCGGCCCGGCGCTCTCGGTCTCTCAAGCGAAAAAGGGCAAGGCCACTTGGGAAGGCGGCGAACCAGCGGGGGCCTTGGCGGTGTTGACCAGTTTCATGGAAGACGGCAAACCATTAGCCGTTTCCACGCAAGGAATACCGTGACCTCTGCGCTAATTAGGCCGTATCCCGGTGCTATCCAAAACCACTTTTAGCGCTTTTAAGAGGTTTCAGAATGTTAATTCTGAATGGTGGTCCGAGATTAGGCAAATGGCTGACCTTCTCATGATATACTAGTGATAAGGGTTAGCTGTTTCTATTTTTATCTTTAATAATAACAAATATAATTGAATAGATTTAATTATTATTATTAGCTGATATGTTAATCATTAGAGTATCTAATACTTATCACGTAATATATGGGTTGACTATAATTGAAGCCATCACTATATGATTTAAAAGCACAAAATACATATTAAAATATTTTAAATCAATGGCCATCGCTACTCATTTCTATATTGTTCCATATAATTACAGTTTCAGGGTTCGACCATTGCAGCTCAACTATATACTTTGGCAACTATATGTATGATTCATCCCAGCCATCAAATATCCTAACAATTACTTTTTACTTAGTATGCTATGTCTTTTTGTACGATGCTTTAAACATGCTTCTTATCTCCTCTACAATGGCTGCCATTGAAATCAAAGGATTTACACTCACCATATCCAATATGTAGCTCAAAATAACATCTGATGACAACTGATGATGATTGTGTAACACCCCAGGGTATGGTTACACAAGAATGTGTGGTTACACAAGAATGTGGATCAATGTATCTTCTGATCTCTCATAAACCGTTACTCTTCCTTATTGTCACCCATGGCCTCTAGCCACAACTACTCATGTACTGCTTATATTTCATGGTCTAATACGATAGTTGTGACTCATCAACCATGCACTCCTGATTCCTCCTCAAAGAGTAAAGCCGTACTGCTATTTGCATATTATCTTTGCTACGAAATAACATACCTACTTCAAATTCCTTACTAGGGTCCTAATTCATGGGTCACATAACTCCCAGAAGTTGAGGAGCATTAACAACATCTTAATTCAACTGAGCACAGTGTGATGATGGCATGTACGTCTCCTCACTAAAGGCATGCTCCAATGTTGTGCAAGAGGGGATGGGAGCATGAGATGGCCTGTTGTCATCAACATCATCCTTTTCATCGTCATCGAACCCATCTATCGGCTCGTCATCCTTCGTTCTCACATCAGAGAGGTACAGATTATTGTTATTTTCTACTGCTAGACAATCCAATCGATGAGCTAACTTCCTAATGGGGCTCAACTCTAAGTTGATATGGAGAGTAAAATTGCTTGGTATATCAACTTCGGAATTTGAACCTTGCTCAAAATGAGATATGAAGTTAGCTTGTATTATAGGAGTCTCAGATGATGTGGAGGTAGGTGACTAATGCCCACTTAATTAAAGTAACATTGATGACCCACTATTTATTAGCAGTTGGGTATACATACTAGGATCGTCATGCTGTATATCGAACTATGCATAAAAACTGAGCATAATGTCTTTAAATGGATATTGCCATGGTGAAAGTGCAAGTAATACTACTTTCTACTTCCATATGTACCTCCATTGCAGTTAATGCTGGTTGAGACTGATATGTCTTTAGCATCATCTTAACATCCTCATCATTTTTGATTTCATAGGACACATATACCACCTGATTCGCTTGAATAATTATAAAAAATATACAGACAATCTTGCTCATCTTCTGATATGGCCCTAATTTAAGCACATAATGAAACTTGGCCACTACATTATTATAAGACATGCCATGCCTCATTCGAACCACTTTTGTAGTCGATCCTTCAAATATAAGGCTATTGGGGCCACATGTGATCATCTCATTAAACTAAGTAAGGCAAATGGGTAGTCTGCTTATACTGATGAATTTTCTTAAAGAGAGTAAATGTGTCCTTACATATAGATAGGTCGAGGGTCTAATACAATTAAAAATAACAAACGTTTGACCAGTGCCTTTTTCACCTTATTAGACCTTACATCTACCAAAGTCATTTGGATCATTTGGTATTAATTTTTTTGGTTAATGAGAGTCTAAAAGTGTGCATGAACATTGGATCATATATATATATAAGTCATAATAATTGAAGCCTTGAGTAATCTAAATTTATTTACGACATCAGAGGATGTATATTATTGGCTTGTCTCTTAAATTAATTTAATGACTAAAATATATTTTACTTTATTTATCTCACAAGAAAACTTTAAGTTCTTGGTTGCTTGATCTAAATAAATTAGCAGGTGCTACTAACACTTCAAAAAGGCTAATAATACTCTAGATAGGTAATTTTCTTCCACATATTTTAAAAAAATAAATCAATATTCATATTACTTGAAAATTTTGGGAGGTGAGGGGCCAGCGAGTGAGGAGCGGGGTCTGACGAGGGGGGTGTTGAATAGACGATTTTAAAACCGTCTGTTCGTAGACAATTTTAAGCACATCCATTAAAAAAAAAAAAAAAAAAAAAAAGCTTGCATCCTAAACATTATTTTGATGATATGTTCTGCACGAACGTTACTATCAGAATATGTTATTAAAATAATAATAAATTTAACAAATGTTCTAACATATATCATTTCAACACACTATTATGTGCATTCAAAAATTTCACCGGCCTCAATGAATAATATTTTTTAAATTAAAATATAGACCCTACCTCGCTAACTTTATTTTTTATTTGTGCACTTCTCCCTTTATTTTTAGAAAAAGGGCGTGCATTTGTCCAAAGACAGCAGGTATGAAATGGTTGCGGATTATTTATTTATTTCGACGGATCGCGGCTCTGCCGTTATCGGAGAGGAAACGTTTCGGCCGGAGCACCGAAACGATATCTACTTGACCGTATCTAGAAGGTCCGCCCGCCTATATTGCCTTATTTTTTTTTTTTTTTTTGAAAATACGTATCCACGCAAACAGCGGCCAGGCCAGAGCCGAAGCCCCTTCTTCTTCGGTCGAGAGAGTGAGTGAGAGCGAGAGAGGGAGCAGCGGAACAAGGGGGGAAAAAGCAACGCGCTAAGCGGTAAAAATCTCTCTATACTCTGTTTTATATCAAGGAAAAGGAAAAAAAAAACATCCTCTTCCTTGGTGAGAATCTAGATTTCTTTGGCTATGATTTGATTAAATGTCTTTGGGTATATCCGATCTCTGATGGCCTAACAACATCTGATCAGTGATTTAAGATTCAAGGGTTCTTCTTTCTTGTATGCAGCATCGAGGACTACCGAAACCTGATTCTTGCTTGACGTGCGCCCTAATTTTGTTGTCTATTCTGGAATTAATTTCTTCCTTTCTTTGCAATTCTTTTTGATGGAAGTCTTGATTTCAGTCAAATATCCCCCTTTAGTTTTCTTTTCCAGTTCTCTTTTATTAAATCCTTTATGCTGTAACGTTTGTAGCTTAGTTCGTTTCATCTCTCTCCAGTATGTCTATGAACGACTTTTTTGTACCCAGAAGTGCTCGCGAGATCACTTGCCCTGGTGATTAGTGCAGCTTCTGATCGATGTATTTATTGATTCTAGGCCACCAACTAGAGAGAGACAAAGGGTTGGAGAAAATATGAGGAACATGGCGTGCTTTATTAGTTGCGTGTGGGAAAAGATACAGGAGGGAAATATTAGGGCTTTATACCTAGTTTTTTAGGCCCAAAGTTTAAAATCTTGTATTAAAAAAAGAAAATTAAGTATTCCCATCTTCCTCTATTTATTATCCAAAACATAGGCTGATTTAGCTGTATTTTGAGGGGCTGTGAAGTGGAAAAATCAGTTGTTTGGTTTTATTTATTATCATTTTTTTTTTTTCTAATTTTAGATGTAACAGCATTAACAATTCTATTTTCTGGCCTATAAATATAGGGTCCTGTTAATGTATGTCCCTGGGCGACTGTTAACGATAATGTTTGCTTTAGTTAATAACATGTCAATATGTGATTTGAAGTTCAAAGAAGATATTCAACTTCCCAATTTTTCTGCAACACCACATGTTCCTAATATGAGTCACTACCCCATGATTTAAATCATTATTTATAACAATTATGCCATTCATGCATCATTAAAACAAATCTAAACTGCTCATATTGGTCAGAAAAGAGGAATGAGCATGATGCCAGTCAAAGCTGCAATTGAGATGGATAAACTATGAGAGATTTTATGGGAAAAGTTACAGGAAGATATTTGATCCTCAAAAAATTGATTATCAATAGTGAGACTCCCAATGAAAAGGAAACAAGTTATTAGTTAATTAATAACGACCATCACATTAGAGGATCTCACTAGGGCATTCGTTGATACTTCTTTATAAGGGTAAGGTATATTATTCTGGGATATATGGAGCATCTTTGGAATGTTCTAGAAGTGCCTAATGTGTCTGCACACACCAAATTGTCATCATTGAAAAGCATCGCAATGGTATTAGGGACATGAATGTTTTCTCATAAAAATATTTGTGAGTTTACTTTGTGGGACATATCTGTTTTGTTCAAGATTCTTTGGATCCAATTTATTTTCTGATTGCATCTCCTTTCTTCACCCATAGAGTAAGAATGTGCAGTTTTGGCATGTAAACTAGAAGACCCACCAACCTTTTCTTGATCATGAACTTGACTAAACAGCATATCTATATCTCCATTATTGTTGACCCAAATTCATTATCATTTCTTTTTAGATTTGATTTTCTGAGTTAGAATTGCATTAATGCGGTATTACAGCAAATTGATTCAGCACTGCGGATGCTATCTGAAACTCTTAGGAAGATTTTACTGGAAAACCACAACTTGCTCGACTGTATTGATGACAAGAAAGTGATGTGCTTAGATTTTTTATTGTATTACAGCGACATTGGAGATAGAATAGATTATACCAAGCACCAGAAAGCAATTGGACTATTGAGGGTTCAACTATGGATTAATTTGTCACCTCCCATTTGAGGGAAGGCAATCCAATTGCTATATCGACTTGATGGATGGCAGTTTGATTGTAGAAGATTTTAACAAGGTAGAAACAACAAAATCATGAAGTATGCAGCTATCAAGGGACCAGCATAGCAACACTATGCAAGATCTGGGTGTTAATTGAAGAAATGACGCCCTTGAGAAAGTACAATTAATACATATTTGATTGTGATATGTCGGATCCTAGGGTCAGTGTTATCTGATGGTGGATGGGATGCTTCATGATCAATGATTGAGAGATGCTGAAGCAGCCAACCTAGTGATCGGATTATGAGAATCTATCAGATCATGAAGTTGGAGCTGACCACAAAATCTCAAGGCAGGACTGATGTAGTGGGAGCATGTTGGCATGTCTAAATTTATAGATGAGGTTTAAATTAGAACTAACCAGAGATCTAACTAAATTTTCTCTGGAAAACATTCGCTAACTAGATATATAATTAAATCAGATTTATGTTAAGAATTAACCTGGAATGAGCACTTACTCTTGACTTATTATATATGTTTTCGGATTGCCTTAATAGAAAACATTTTTTGGATGCTTTAAAAGAAATTGTTGTCTAGACCAAGTTACTATGGGCTGAGATTATTGTGCTTGGAATTACATCAACTCTACTGTTAACCATTTTACTTACACTTGAGTACAGCTCTAATAAATGACCCAGCTGTCCTAATTTAAGTTATGGTCATCATGAGGATAAATTGGGTTATGCCATGTTTAGGTTTTTTTTTCCCTTTTTTTCTCTTTTTCTTTAAGCTCAAACTACATGTGAATTTTGTATTTACAAAAAAAATTCAGTAACTGGATTTGGAGGTGGTCAGATTACATGCAATCTGAAACACCCCTAGCAATTCCCATCATTTACAAAAAGAAGGCAAAATTGAAGCTGTTCAACTTAACTTTAGTGTCTGCTTAGAATTACATCATGGGACAGTGATAGAAAGTAAAATCTGATGCACCACAAATGAAGTTTGCATCCACAAATCCAACAAGAATTCATCTAGAGGTAGCCTTCTTGATGTGTTTCATATAAGGAACCCAGAATTTGCATTCAACCTACTGCTATTACTAATTACTGTAAAAGGCATCACAGAGGATATCAAAGAATCTTTTAAGATGGTGTAAAGTTGGTGCAAAACAACTATAAGTGTAAAGAATCATCAAACAAACATTGAAAGGCCAGTGCAGTTTGGAGAGGGTTTTGCATGAATTGATTTCTGAAAAAGATATGTATCATGGAACTCTATTAAGCGAAATATCTGCCAATGGTTCATTCCAGGTGTTGAATATGTTGAAGCAGATTAGAATTTCAGATATTTCTCATGTTGTTGATATGCTATTTTACCATAGATTATCTTTAGAAGTAATTGTAGGCTCAATCAATGTCAAGTCTCTTCTTGAATCTGGGAAACTGGGGGGAGACAATTTGTGTGTTAGAAATACAGAAGAATGGGTATAGGCTACACAGCTTTATCAATCTTTCACAGGCTCGAGTCCTGTGATCATTCATGACAACTATCCAGTTCATACAGGAAGGGGTGCTTTTAGTAGATTCTCTTAAGAGAAGTGTACTACTTGGTCATACATCAGCATGTGTGCAAGGTTTCTTTTGCTCTCTTGTGTAAGGTTGCATTAATTCTCATTACGATTAGGTTATTATAAGTATTGCAATATTTTTGCATGTCTTCACTGCCCCACAACCTGTCTAGGATGAAGTTTGCTTGAATGATATTTAAATTTCATGACTTGTAACCTTTTTTTTGTCTCTTTCTGCACAATACTTATAACGCAGAGAAGGTTTGCACTATTTTTGTTTAAGGACTCTGACACGTAACTTGATATTGGCATATCCCATCAAAATTTTGGAAGATGGTCAAACATGCTTGATTTTGTTCAAATTTTAATAGAAGAGGAATTCTCTTTAATACAATTAGTGATGTAGTTATGACGACAATTAGAACATTATGATGTATAAATCATAATTAAATGATGGGTCCAGGAGAAGGAGCTTAATTAAGTTGTTTAATAAGCCATGACATATTCCTAAAAAAATTAGGTCTTACTCTACAAGATCGCTACTGGCTCAAAGAAAACAGATGCTCAATTTCGTTAGCCATCGATGGAGCAAGATAGTTCTATCACAAAAGAAAGCCCACTTTTGATGATTGACAAGAAGATTTCCACCTGTATTTCAAATTTAGTTGTAACACCCTTTCATGCACAAAATTTTTCCTGTGTATACTAATGAGTAGAAATCTGAGCCAAACACTAGCTTTTTGTAAGCCCTCAAAGGAAAAGTTCACGGCTTTAATAGCTGTCAGTTAAAGCTTCTGAAATCAACATTAAACTTGAAAATTCTATGTCTTGACTATTTAAATGATAAAGCAAGGTATGCTTTCAACAAAGGGCACTACAATCAGTTATTCAAGTATCGGTGAGATGGGGGCCATGATGGTCATCCCATCCTAGAGAGATTTTAGGGCCAATCTTGGCCATCTTATCCCATCCTGTTTCGGCCATAATACATTATGATTTCAATTTTAAATAAATTTAATTTATCATAAAAATATAAATTTTAAAATTCAAATATGTTTAAAAATAAAAAAAAATACTAAAGCTTCACAAATAACCTTTTTTTAAGAAAAAAGTATCCTAAACAAGTAATAGGATGCCTGATTGAGGCAGAATTTATGATAGAACATGGGGCGTCTTGTTCTGTGAAAAAACTGAGACACGTTTGTCTTACGAGATTTAAAACCTTAACTACAACCATTCCTTATTTAATCTGATATGTCATAAGTCACAAGTCTTCCCTGTCTTATTTTAGCCTCTACCCTTGCCGGACTTATGATATATATTTCCATGGCAGAATATTCGTATAAAATCCACCTTGGGTTTGGACTTGAATAGTGAGCTGATTTATTATGTATTCTTTTGTTCTATGTATGTGACTTTTATGGATTCTAATGCTGAACTCAGGGCATGAGTCATTGAATGTTTGCATCTTGCTTTTCTGGTAACTAGAACTTCACAGTTCATCAATGCTCCCTATGGTTCAGATTGTTGGTGAAAGTGCATAAGTGTTTGAGAACTAGAATAACTTGTCCTAGAATTGATTGGCACTCATGAACAAGCTACTCCACTTGAGAGACATTCTAGCTTATCCTACTATACTTTCAACCAACAACCCTTCTCTCATCTATATATGAGGTCAATTTATCGCTTCTGGCTTATCTTGGCAAAACATCTCCTAGTTAGCTAATTGTGATTTGTCCATTACTTCTCACAGTCAGAATTCTAACATGCCTTTAAAGTGCTTAGGATCTAGTGGCTAGGTTGCCATAAATCTATAGTGAGCAGGAAATAGATACAACTCTCTCTGGTATGTAAATATATAAATTGAATAATAAGATACTATGTATGGTTATATCTTGTTTGGTGCTTTTTTTTTTTTTTGTTTATTGATTTTTCATGCAGTTTCCATCTGATATTTTAAACACGTGCAGCTGACCACAAACCATGGTAGAGGGGACCATTATAGCTGTTTGCCAATATGGTGGCGATTTTGCCTCAAATGATGATGGAACTATGTCTTACAGTGGTGGAGAAGCTCATGCAATAGATATCAGCCGTGACATGAAATTTGATGATCTCAAGTTGGAAATAGCAAGTTTGTTTAACATTGACAGCTGTAACTTGTCTATCAAGTACTTTCTTCCAGGCAACCAACAAACTCTTATTACAATATCTAGCGACAAAGACCTAAGGCGCATGGTTGATTTTAATATGAGTTCTATAACAACAGATCTATATGTCTCAAGTAAGGTTGACAACAGGTAACTCAGAAACAACTACCATGTTCTCATCACCCTATAAAAGATAGATGGATTTCCAAATACAATCCTTTTTTCATTTGCTTGAGTTGCCCTTGCTATTTTCCTTTTCTGGTGAATTTACAAGGACCGTATGCTTTTCTGGGGCATATAGGAATATTGCTGCTGACTCAGGCACCTCTATAGTTGACAAAGTTGATGCTATCCGTAATGTCAGATCGCACAGGCTTCCTGCTGTCAATAGAAGTAGCAGAAGGTATGCATACAACAGCTATTACTTTCTAAGTTTTTGCTATGCGCATTGTATTTAATTAACAAAACTTGTGCTCTTTTAGGGTGGTGCCTAGAGGTAGGATTTCTGTGGCAGGTAGAAATGCCCCTAAAGTTGCAACTGGTTCCACCACTGAGAATATTAGCGAGACGAAAGCAAACACTGCAGGAAAAAGTAATGGGAGGTATATTTTACTAAATCACTTTGCTTTGTATGTGTGGCTCATGTTCTGCATCAACATGAAACGTATGCTCTTGTTGAGTTTTGAGGGGACTAGGGTCTGTGAAGTACTGTATCACAAATATTTAATATATCTTTACATTTTACTTCGTAGTATGGTTTTTGAATCTGTTGTTTTGCATTTCACTTCATAATTATGTTGGCTGCAGATACGTAGCCACTGCTGAATTTTTATAGGTTCTATCCTCTTGTTAATTTGTCCTTCAGGAATTCAAATGGTTCGAGAAGTTTTCAGGATCAGACTTGAAATTGGAAAATAATGAATGCTTGCTGTATATTTTCCTAATTATTTTCTTCCCTTGCTTCTCCATTTGTCTGTTGTCTGTAACCTCTCATGGATTTACTAAATCTTTAGGCTATTTCCATGCAAGATTAGTTTTTAATTGTTTTGTTGGAACTAGGATTGTTGCAGCTGATTCAGTTACACCTACCTCTGCCCCAACCATGGACATTGCAGTCTTTGCTGACAAGTCACAAGACAGGTATCACCATTTGTCTGTTGTCTGTAACCTCTCATGAGTTTACTAAATCTTTAGGCTATTTCCGTGCAAGATTTGTTTTTAATTGTTACATTGGAACTAGGATTGTTGCAGCTGATTCAGTTACGCCTGCTTCTGCCCCAACTATGGACATTGTAGTCTTTGCTGACAAGGCTGAAGATAGGTATGACTTGAGATCTCAGGTTATCTGCTTGATCCCATGCATAAATTCATGAGGAATGCATGCTTTTGTAGGGAAACTAGGAGATATCATGCTGACTCAGGCAGCCCTATCATTGTAGCTGTAGACATTGCCGAGAATGTTGGACCACAGTCTGCTCCTTGGGATTGTGTCATTACTGAAGTCGGGCAGGAATTTGATAATGTGAAAGCCTTTCGTGATGAACTGTGTAAATATGCTTTTATCAAAGGTTTCACATACAAATATATAAAGAATGACAATGTTCGTGTAACTGTTAAATGCACCGTAGACACTTGTCCATGGCGGATACATGCATCTGAGTCAGCTCGTAAGCAGAAATTTATGATCAAGAAATTCAACAATGTACACACATGTGGAGCGGGAACCGGCGATGATGGTCACCAGCGAGCAACGAGGCATTGGTTAGCAAGTATCATAAAGGAGAAGTTACTTGACAATCCACAGTCAAAGCCTAGAGAGATTGCAAAAGATATTTATCGAGATTATGGAATTAATTTGAACTACACTCAAGCTTGGCATGCAAAAGAAGCTGCCCAGAGAGAGCTTCATTTCTTGCATGAAGAGGTTTGCAATCAGTTACCTTGGTTATGTAAAAAGATAATGGAGGCCAATCCTGGCAGTATAACTACATTAGCTGCATCAGTTGATTCAAAGGTTCGTCGTGTATTTGTCTCTTTTCATGCCTGTCTTCATGGTTTTCAGCATGGCTGTCGACCTCTTCTTTTTCTTGATAGAATTCCTCTGAAAGCAAATAATCAGTGGAAGTTACTAGGTGCAGCTGCAATTGATGGAGATGATTGCATCTTTCCAGTAGCCTTTGCTGCAGTGGAAGCTGAGACTCATAATAGTTGGCATTGGTTTTTAGTACAGTTAAAACATGCAATATCAGTATCTTGTAGGATAACTATTGTGTCCAGCAGACAGAAGGGCCTGGATGAGTCTGTCCCTAGAGTTTTCGAGGATAGTTACCATGCCTATTCTCTGTTTCATCTAATAGAGGAATTAAAAGCAGAATTGAAGAAGGGCTCTTATTCGGAAGAAGTTAAAGATGCAATTGTTGATGATTTCAGAGGTGCTGCCCAAGCTTATGTAGTTGATGACTTTAATTCATGCATTGGTAGAATAAATAATATTTCAAGAGATGTTGCTGAATGGGTATTGTCCACTCAGCCCGAACATTGGTCAAATGCCTTATTTAGAGGTTCAAGATATGATCATCTCTCATCAAACATTGTAGAATCATTAAGCAGATGGATTGCAGTAAAAGATGAGTCAACGATAGTGCAATTGATTGATGCATTGCATGTTAAGATAAGGGATGTTATGGATACTCGTAGGCAAACTTCTATCACATGGGCTGGAACATTGACACCATCAGTGGAGCAAAAATTGCAGAAAGAGATCCCCAAGGGCCGCACACTTCTTGTTGTATGTTCTTCTGATTCCATGTTTGAGGTTCGTGGTAGTACAATCAATGTTGTTAATATTGCTAGTTGGGAATGCACATGCCGGAGGTGGCAGCTTACGGGATTGCCTTGCATGCATGCTATTGCAGTTTTTAATCGTGTTGGTAAATCTTCTTATGACTATTGCTCTAGATATTTCAAATGTGAGAGCTATCGCTTGACCTATTCAGCATCAATCAACCCAATACCAGATGTTGAGAGCATTATCTCTGTATCAAATTCATATCCTCCTCCTGCTCAGCGCCCACAAGGACGGCGAAAGAGAAAGCGAATTAATCCTCATAAGACAAGTATTAGGCCACTGCACTGTAGTAGGTGCAAAGAAGCTGGGCATAACAAGGCAACATGTGAAGCGCAATTGTAGATTCACGTTCTGTTTTAAGTTTTATAATGGTATCTTCTTTTCATCTATGATGCATGGCGGGTGTTATTTTTCTCCTGATATTGCATGAGGTTTCTGCTTATCCAAGGCTTATAGTTGTATCATTTGCTTTATCATTCATCCTTATTATAAGTTGTCACAACTCAAGCCCAGATGGTTCGTGACATGACTGCACATTTTCCAAAGTATACCGAGCCTAAATAATACCTTTTGGTTGGCTTTTTGGGTGAGATCTAGGTTATTTCATTAGTAGATGTTGCGTAACATAAAATGACTATTCCATTGTTTTCATAATGACTTTTTTTGTTGATTTGGTGAACTGACACATTTTCTGTAAATCAAACATCTGCTATCTCCACTAGTTTTTCATAGGAAATGCTAATCAGTAAATTCTCTAAATGTGCAGGCAAAGTCGAATTACTCAAGTATTTTTCCTTCGGAATTTGTGAACTGAGTTTCACCACTTGATGACAAAGAAAAGCAACATTTTAGCTTTGTTAAATTAGGTTTGCTAACCTATTTATAACCCATCCATGGAGTTTGACCCAATATGTTAACAAGGTTCAGGTACTCTTATGGTTGTACTGGCCAGCTGGTGATGATGCTGCCGTCTATCCGTCTATATTTCTGCTTTGACCCCTAGAAATTGTCTGTTTTCCTGTTTCATATCTTCCTCTTCCTTCTCTATTTGATGCCTTCCATTTTAATTCTGAATTGTAGGCTTGGTTGATCTCTCTTGGACTTTTACTGTGACTGAGAGAATTGGACTTGCTATATATCAGTCAAACACTGAGCTGTCTAACTGACCATATCACCATAAAGCAGGGCAGTAAGTCATGATAACAAAATGCTGACTCAATCATCATCACTGCCCAAAGAAGAATTAGGTTGTGGTATTTGTGAAGAGGTCCCATGTTACCAAAACAATCACCTATCAACAAGAGGAACTAGTTTCTTCTTGTCGTTATGGTGGTCATATGCAGGTACTTGTTTTTTCCTCTCTCAAGTCTAGCTAGCTCTTTTTAGCTTCTTGCTCGAATTAAGTGGCTATTTCAAGAATCTTTATGAAATGTCCCTTTTTAGCCTCAGAACTATGTTATGAGCATCTCATTTGTAGTTCTCGTTTGGACTGATATTTTGATGAAAGTGATTTGATCCAGGATTTTTTACCCCTCGTGGACTCCAATTATTTGCATCAGCTTCAATATGAAACGTCTTGAATTTTAGATTACTTTTCTGATATGATTTGATAAAGTGATTTCTTCCAGGATTTTCTTGGGAACCTCCAATTCTTTACGGCAGAAGTATATCACAAGCATCGCATTTCTAATTATATTAGCAGTTCAAGCAGTATGATTAAGCTCATAATCTGATTCTTGGAAGAAAACTAGGAATCAATTATCTAATCTATTAAGCATCCTCCCCAGAAGGGATTCCAAGGTGTTCTTGTACTTTTCAGAAGACTCGACATTGTTAATGTGTGGGATCTCCACAGTTATTTTTGTTGAGAGATCTTTGCTCATTCTCGTTTGTGCGTCAAACCGGTCAACCCGATTGCTCCATTTTTTATTTTTTATTTTTTTTTTGGTGGGGTTGTTTGCATTCCTGTGCATGCAAATGTGTCTGTAGCATTGAATGGTAGGTGGAGTCTTGTGGAGGAGCCAGAGTGATGATTTATTTAGTTAAGCCCTTGTTATGCAACTTGGATCAGATCGATCGGTCTAGTTGACCGGATTTTTAACCAGTCTAGTTATTATGTTTTTATCATACTTGGGAATTAGTATTTTTATATTTTTTCAAATTTGAAGATTAATTTTAAGTAATAGTGTGGATATTATATTCTATAGTGATTTAAATAATTTAATTTTAAGGATTTAGGTTTTAAAGTTTTAAATTAGTTGAATTATCTTTATTTTTCATTATGGATTATTTTATTTTATTTTTAATTATATTTTAATTATTTATGCGATTTGATTATTCATTCATTTGCTGGACCATTGAGCTATTGATCCGGTCCCGTAACCATGGTTCAAGCCATGGTAGAGACTCGTCAGAGAGCATGATATATATCCTCTTTGTTTAACATAGCATTGTCGATAAATATATTAGAAGGTGCCGTTTTCACCTTCGAGCCCCTGAACGAGATTCACCAGCTCCGGTTCATGAATGCTATAAAGTTAATGACTGCAACTTCGTTTAATAGCTTTGAGTTGATTGGCTTCAATTCTCGGTGTCCGCTTATGATCTGAGGGTATCATCAACGGGTTTTTTCGGCTCCAAAGGTTTATGCGAGAATTGTGATAGGTTAGCTTCGCTTTAACGCTTGCTTCCTTGCTCTTTCCTTTTATGTGGTCTTATTATTTCAGGCTCCTCGTCGTTGAGTGCCGCATGGTTTTGCCCTTTTATCATCTCTTTACATCCAGTGCGAATGGATTCGTTGTTATATCGGTCGGACCTTGCGCAAAGCTTATGTACCCTGATCATTCCCAGCACGGGTGCAGGTTTGATGCACGAGAATTATTTGAATATACGTTATAAGGAATTATAAAGCAGAAGCAACAAAGCACATTAAAAAAAAAAAAAGAAAAAAAGTAATGATATCAGTTTCCCTCCTAGCTAGGAACGGCAAGTGATATCAATTTCATTAATATAGAAAAATAAATAGTAGAATAAATGAATTTTAAAAAAAATTGCTTTTGATCATGATATCCGTATCTTAAGTAGATTTAAATCAATTAAATTCTAATAAGATCGTAGTAAAATATAATATCATATTTACTAAAATCTTTAATTTTGGTGCTTGTTTAATTATTATGTTAGAGGTTACCCAAATAAATAAATTTTAATTTTTAAATATTTTTTTATAACGTAGGTTACAGTTAAAAATATAGATAAGTTTCTTATTATTTCAAACTATTTATTTTAAAAAATATAAAATATATATATATATTTTCTTTTATGTATATATATATATATATATATATATATATATATGAGAGAGAGAGAGAGAGAATGGTAAGAAAAGTTAGTATTCGATTTAATTATATTTGAATATATACTGGGAGACATGCTCTCCCACTTTATTGATAAATTAATTACAAATATTAATCAAAAGCGGAAGAATGGCTGTCGCCAACGGTCGCAGGCCATTTTTCACGTGCCGACCTCAGCAACACTGATGGCGTGGCAGTCCGCCAGACCTCCACGTCGCCGGTCATAGATAAACCTGTCCAACAGTGATTACAGGAGGACGGTCCCAACTCGGAAATGACGGAACGGATCTACGCACGCGTTCTTTGAGATGCGGGAGTTCCATCTTTTGTCCATTAGCAAGCAATTCTAAAGACAAGGCGGAAGCCGACGGGCAAGAACTTGGAAGCAAGACGCATCTGGCTCTTCCTCCCTTTTCTCCCCCGGTCTTACACCCCCGGTCTCCGTTCCCCTTAGCGGTCGACCGCTTATATCTGATTTATCCCCTCCCTCCCTGAAAAGAAAAAGAAAAAAAGATCAAGAATTCGGAGCCGCAAGGATCGCATCGTTTTCTTCCCGCTACTTCCTTTTTTATTATTATTATTAATTATTTTTCGTGCAAAGATTCGGACCCGTTCCTCTCATCTCCTCGCGCAAGAAAATATTTGCTGAGATTTCCTCGCTCCATTGCGAAATCCATCCTGATGTGATGTCTCAGATTATAATCAAAAGGTCTCTGTTTTACATTTAAGTCGATAATACACCGAAAGCGAGCAGAGGAATCTGGTAGAGTAGGTAGGAAACACGTTCCTTCTCTTCACTTCACTTCACCATCGACTGGATTTTTTTAAATAATTATTGGATTTTTTTAAAAAATATTTTTTATACAGAGGGGAGAGAAGGAGAACAGGGTAACTGGTAAGTAATGTCGTATTAATTGCTTTTTTCTTTTTCTTTTTTTTTTGGGATTCTTATCTGCTCTTTTTGTTCGGATTAGTATTCTGTGGGACAGGAGAGGTGGGAATCCAAGAAGCTCTCTTTTTTGTGGGTACGTTATCAAAAACAGCACTATTTTATACGAGGACAAGGGAGAAAGTCATCAAAAACAGCACTATTTTATAGAAAGATAATGGGTGGGGGGTTGTTGAGCGGGTGGTGTTTGGTGCAATGCGAGAAAGACAAGTGGGGCTGTTGAGGCGGATGGTATTTGGTGCAATTGGCTGGAGTTTGGCTGGTGCAATGGGCTGCTTTCCTCTCCTAGAAATTAGGGTTATTTCTTCTTCTCGTCCTGACCTCGCTTTGTGCCCATCTCGTAGTGGTAGCATCCGGTGGTGTTCCAGGAGAGGAGGCAGCGGCGGGATGGGGAGTTATGCCAAGCTCGCGAAGAGGGCGCTGGAGACTGATACCCCGGTCATGGTCCACGTGAGTTGGATCATTTTTCTTTTGCCCAAGTTTACATTTTTCCTCTTCTCTGTAAGATGGGAAAATTTTTGGGTTTTTGTTTCTCGAGTCTGGTTGACTTGTACTTTAATGAGTATATTGCTAAAAATTCCTCTCTCTTTTTTTCTTTACCTTCCCGTATTCAGATACAAGAATTGATCCGGAAAGCTAAAGATCCATTATCACTTGCACAGGTATGATTACTTGATGATTATTTCACTCTTTCTTTATGTTGGTTGTTCATCTCTGTTTTGTTTTCCCTTTCTACATATACTTGTTTCTGCCCATTTGTACCGATTTGGAAATGGAAGCGTGCCGGCTTGTGATTGTGGTTTCAATCTTTAGTTCTCTTAGTTCCTGATGATTTTGAAGAATCATTAGTGCCTGGTGAGCATTAGATTTGGATCACTATTATAGCAAGTTAAAGAAAAACAAGTGTCTGAAAAAGTTTGACCAAAGTTAGACTGTGTACTATTTGAATCAAACTGAACAAATAGCACTGCTTGTTTCTTTTGCCAATTATTTCATTATGTATTTTTTTTTAAAAAAAAAGCAAATAGAATTAAGTGGCAATTCATAAGTACTGTTTTATCCTGTGCCTAATTGATTGTGGAACCATTTGAGATTGCAGCTTACAGTCAATTTCCTGTGTGGCTCCATCTGGAATGGAGATGCTTTTTTTTTTTTTTAATCACTAAAGGTCACGTTTACTGAAATAAGATTAGGAGAGAGATATAGCCAGAAATCTTCTTATATGATACCTTTTTTTTGGATCTTGTATGGTCAATGCCAGACATCATTTCATACTACAGCTCGATTTGGTGCAGGGAGTTGTTTATTGGCAACCACCTGCACAGGCTCTAGACAAGGTAAAAGACATTGTATGGGAACCTTCAACTAGTCGTTATGGTGCCGATGAAGGTCTTCCTGAACTAAGGCATGCATTAATTGAGAAGGTGCATTACTGTTCCCTACAAAATCTTGAATTCAACTTTTTGATAGCTTAACAAGATTCATTTTTTTTGCCTATGATTATATGTTATGTCCTAGCTACTGAAATTTTGAAGAGACAATAGAAATTCTTGTCTTTTGAATCTTTCTTTTTTTTTTTTAAGAAAGACAACAATCTATAGAATGCAACCATCATACTGTCGTGTGCATGATATGGTTTCTCGCAAGTTTTAGCATGTTTTTCTGGGGTCCAGATCACTAGATACATTTCAGTGCTTTATTTTGCAAATTGCCTTAAAATCATTTTGTCTACAATGAGGAATGACATTACAATTTGGATAGGCCACTGTTCTTCCTTACATTATAAGTATCTTTGTTGTTCTGTGAGAGATGGTGTTGTTGTTACTTTTGAGATCAATCTTCTAGTTCATATTTATGGTATAAGGTAATAAACAAATTTTTGCCATGTATTCTTTACACAAAAATATTCAGCTAAAATTATTTTTCTTTGTATTATGTTCTTGCCTGTGCATTGGTAACTAAAACCTCAAATTCTAACAGGTTAAGTTGGTCTGATTGAAAAAGCAAACTTATTCTTCCAATTATGTTCTATTTTTTGATCCTACTTCACTATGTATGCATGCAAGTTCTTTGTTGAATTGACAAGTAGGTTCTAGTAAGGGACATTGGATCCTTTTTTTGGGGTAGGCAGTTGATCTTTTCTGATGCTATGAAGTTAGAAACTTCTATAATTTCAGCATGGCGATTTATTAAATGGAGGTGGATATGCACCTTGAACTGACTTGGTTTTGCTTTTGCTATTGGATTCATTAAATCTGAATGTTTATCTTCAAATGCTCCTGATATGAAATCATTTCAGCTAGGCACTTCTCTACTGCATTATGATAACCCTTGGAATATTGACAAATATTAAAATAGAATAAGCATATTATTCTCAGAAAAAAGGGACCAAGTATATTTTCTAGATGAATAGTAGTTGAAAAAAGCTCTCATTAGGTAGTTGTTTGGGGAAACCAGGAAGAGCCCTCTGGATGTCCTATTTGAAGTGAAGATGAGGTTTGCCTCTCTGGAAGGACTCATTGCATTGGTGGATGTTTAATTCTATATCATTGACAATATCATAGCAATGCAACCTGGATTACTAGGGTTGGTTCCTTCAACATTTTGGCATTACATATAAGAAATTCTAGCATCACAAAAGGAGATTTGGTATGGGAATGTCTACATATAATTATGGTAAAGATGTATATACAGGCAATGTTAGATTCATGTTGGTATCTCTAAATATACAAGTGTCCTAGCATCTCTATAAAGCATAATTACATATTAGACGTGTGTCAAAAAAAAATGCAACACTAACATGTATTCATCAGATTATAGGGAAGGATGTACACACACATCGGAACAACTGTTTGGAAGAATTCTAACCCTCATCACAAGGGCCAGACACGTAATTTAAAAACTTGGTTAGGATGTATTCTTAACAATTCTTTGAGTGGGGATTTAGAAGGGTTGCTTGGTTGCTATTGTTAAGCTGTAATCAGACTTGCTGATTCATCATATATATATATATATGTTAAAGAGCATTTCATAGATGATGCTTATATCAAGAGGGAGAAATCTTAGGTTGTTGAGAAGCCTAGGATAGTCTGTTGCAAGATTGGAGTTTACCATGTTTATCGAAATATTGCTTCCTGCTGGCTAATAGCCAAAAGCACCATAATTGTCATGAGAACTTGCCTTTGTGCTGACGCAAGCATCGAGGCACCTGACCCAATCTAGCTCAGCTAGGCGAGTCCCACATGGACAGCCTGCTACATGAGTGCTTGCCCCATGATTTGGATGCTCACCTGGGCAGTTAGGCATCCCTTGGATGGACCAATTCCCCTGGGTGGGTGCCTAACTAGATCCAGCTGACCTACCGAATCAAACCCAATGTCCAATGATCTGTGGGGTTGGGTTAGGTCAAACCAACATAAGAAGAAAAATGAGATGAGGAAAGAAATGTGGGCCAACAAGCATCCATCTCAGCTTCCTCTCTTATCCATCTCTGATAGGGCATCTGTCTCCACAACATATCCTTATCTATTTCCATCCTCGAGCACATGTGATTGATGATGGTTGGTGACTTTTTCTCCTTGGCTGTATAGGATCTCCACTCTCCTCTCTAAGTAGTAAGTCTCTCTTTCTCTTGCTCCCCCTTCCCCTTTCCCCCCCCCCTCACAAACTCCCTCTACTCATAGCAATAAGACTTCTTTACGCCCGTCGAGAACCCTATGCTGCAGTGGGATAGCTTCCCTTCTCCCTTTCTCCACTTTCCAACAGTCTGACTTCTTCACTCTCCATACTCTATATCTAGTTGTTGATCTTTTGACTCAAAGTCCATAAAATCAGTATCAAGAAACGTATCGATACATCATTGGTTTAGTACAGTATGAATCAGCATGGTATGGTGCAATACGTACCCCATACCGAGATAGTACCCCACTCTTAACTATATTACCACTCGAAATCAAGTGGTACAGGTCGGTGCCGAGTGATACTTCAGTTTGGACCGATTCAATTTATATAGAATCAAACCTCAGTATTGTATTAGTACCTTGCCAGTACGGTATGCTATGATTGGTATAGGTCAATACAAGCCAGTATGGTAGACCTCACTCCAGCCATTATCCATCCTCATCTCTTCTCCTTCTCCTTATTTGCTAAATAATGGCTCCATATATAGCTCCTTTTTTTTTTTTTTTTCTATGTTGTGTTATTCTTACTTTTAGGTTTATTTGTAAACACCTTTTCATATTGTTTAAATTGATTATATCTACATGTTTAGTTTATTTTATCGATTGTTGATTTTGTATGGTTGTCTATAGGATTCGAGATCACATCCACATCAAATAGAGACATTTGAGCTAAGACAACCTTGTTATTGTATGCTTTTATTTTATAAATATGGATCATGTATGATATATTTGAATGTATTATTTTTAAGTGAAATTCATGCATTAATTTTACAATGCATCTTTGGATCATGTGTATGGATAGTTTATTAAGAACAATTTAAATTTGAATCTATAATTAGAATGCATGAAGATATAATTATTTTATAAATTTTGTAGAAATTCTATTGCTTGGTTGCTCACCTAATTGCTTGAGCTATTGCCCAGGCTATGGGAAGGCCTATCGCCTAAAGTTGCCAGGCTATCTAACAATTATGAGAAGCACTTGAGCCTATGTAGTCTCTTTTTTTTTGGTGGTGAGAAAATAGATTATTTGCTCCTGAGTCAGTCAATTTTTTGCTTCTTGCTTTTTTTGGTTTTTCATCTTATTTCAATTTCTTAGATCCATTGCCATCAATTTAAATACTAGTGGGATAATTCCTTTTTTCAGTGATATGTCGCTGTCTTTAGTATCTTGGTCTTCCTTTAGTTACTGGAAGCGTGCGCAGGTACACAGAATCAGGTCTCTTGAAAAAAACTAGTAAGAAAACACTTGGGAATCAGGTGCAAGGATGAGTTCCTGAGGAGATTTAGAAGCAGGTGCACCACCCTGGAAGATTCCTTCTACAAAGGGTGTTCCTTTTAATGGTCATCCAAATGAATTATAGTAATTACATGTAAGATTAAAAGGTAGATTGTTTATTGGGTGTTTACTTTTTTCTGGAAAAGAGAAAATGTGCTTTAGGTTTGATGACTTCTGAGGCAATTAGGAAGAGAGTGAGGGTATAGTAATAATCGGGCAGCTGCTATTTTCTTTAAACCAAAGAAGCTATAACCTTTTGCCTAATATATTTCTCCTAGAGATCATTATTTGATGAGTGGATAAAAGGTACTTGCAGGAGGAGCCTTCTTGAGTCATGAAGCTCTACATGTTACTTTTACTAGAAAATCTGTTGATATTCATTAATGTACGTGTAATATACCTGTTGTAGCTTATTCCATCTTATTGACATTCTATGATTCTTTAGGAACTTTCTTTTACAAGATGACTCCATACAAAGATTGCAAATGTGGTGCTAAAATTTGTGTCATGATATTATTTTCTTTCTTTTATTTCGTATATAAATGACCAGATATGGAATATAGACATTCCTCACAACTCCCTGCCCCCAATTTTGTTTTAAAAAAAAAATGTTGTGTTTTGTTGTACTTGCATTGCAGATGCGTCGGGAAAATAATTTGAACAAGTCTTCAGTTATGGTCACAGCCGGTGCAAATCAGGTGATTAAAATTTGTGGTTATTATTTTTTACTAATGCAGTCTTCAGAAGTAATTTACTGACCATAGGAAAATTGTCATGATCTTTTCTTTGCTACCTCTGTGCTTTCAGTTTAGGATTAGAAGTGTCAGTTTCATTCTGTAGTGAATTTGATTCCTGCCATTTTAACTGCTCTTGCTTTCTTGAGTTTTTGCTCCTTTCTATTAAAAATCTATTGTGGTGCAATTAGAAGTCATTGTTGGTTCGCATGCAGTGATACTCATGTTTAAGTTTGGAATACAAGTCCAGGTCAGTATGCTTGAGCTTAAACCTATTTTCAAGTCTATTAGTCTTTGATTAAGAAAACTGCATGTGCTTGCATAGGCCTCTATTCTATGGATGAAGTTATTGAAAATATAAATTTTTATTTTCTGGAAACATTATGAGAGCCAAAATCTGAAGCAGAACTGAATGACTAAATAGAATGCTAAATCTTTTTCTTATGATTAGAATTTCATTGTTGGTGACTACTATTCTACATAAGGTTTTAAATCCGTAGGATGGAAGTGCCCCGGTTGTTTCATGGAATGAGACACTCCACGTCCTATCCTCTCCCGATTTTTGATCGAGTCAGGCATTCTAATACTTGTTTGGGATGCCTTTTTCTTAAAAAAGAATTATTTGTAAAGTTTTAGTATTTTATTTGATTTTTAAACATATTTAAACTTCAAAAGTTATATTTTTATGATAAATTAGATCTATTTAAAATTGATACCATAATATAATTAAACGTATAATGGCTGAGAGAGGATGGGATAGAACGACCGAGACTAGTTCCGGAATCTCTCTAGGATGGGATAGGACCGCCGAGACGGCTCTCATTCCGTTGAGACTTGAATCATTGCTTCTACATATGAAAATTGGTATTTGGAATCTAACTTTTAATTTTATAGATGTGTGCTAGTTGTATTATATTAGGTCATATCTTTTATTTGTCTGTTTAGTTTAAACAAAACTTTTGCCATACTATGGTTATCTTCCGCTCCATTTTTCTCAAATTCATCAATCATAATAGGATCACTACGGACTCTCTAATTTAAGTCAAATAACATTTAGAGGGACTTTTTTTATGATGGACAGTCTTCTGAAATGTGCTATGCTAGAATCAATGTTTATGGAATATTATATTGTTATTTGAAAATACTAAGTCCTATTGCATTTAATTTCAGCGTATAATTTCTTCTTTGATGCATACGCTACCAGTCAAAGTAGCTCCTTTATTTTGAAAAATTAACCTAATATGTAATATGGTCTTGGGTGGTGTTTTAATCAATTTGATCAACAATTTCAAAATATATTTTTTTAAAAAAAAAATTGCCCTTTTCGTGGTACTTAATTATTAACTGTTGTTTATGTTCTTCACAGGCGTTTGTAAATATTGTGCTTACTCTCTGTGATCCTGGGGACTCCGTTGTTATGTTTGCACCATACTACTTCAATGCATACATGTCCTTCCAGATGACAGGCATTACTGACATACTGGTTTGTCCTACCAATCCCAAGACTCTTCTACCAGAATTAGGTAAGATGTCTGGCCTTGTCTCTAATCCCAGTGTTGAATGTCTTACCAATCTGAATGACCAATGCATGATATCTACAATGATGTGCGAACTTCCAAGTGACCTTTGTCAGGCTCTGTTTGGGAGATCGTACATCTCCAGTCACATGCATAGCACATGTAAGCTTTTAGTTGTTGATAATTAGAATTGTTTCTCTGATAAGGATCTCAACTTGATCTGGCCTTTTTCTTTAATGATCATCTGACCTGCTTCTGGAAGTGACATGAATTTTCACACCTATAGCTTTTGTTCTAGAGAAAATTTTTCCTCTTCTATTAGAAGTTTCAGTTTTCCTTTTAGAATCCATCTCATTGTTATATGTTTTTAATTTTAAAAAATATTCCTGTCTGATAGCACTTATCTGTCTGATGGCATCTTCTCCCCTCTTTTTTTTTTTTTTTTTTCACTCTTAAGTTTATACACTAGTTTTTTGGTCATGAGGTCCTTAATTTTTAAGGATAAGACATTCGGAAAAAATCTTCTATGCAGAGTTTTCTGCAATCTTGAAAGTATCTGCTGAAAGTATTTGACTTCTATTAAGGTATATAAATACAAATCTGTGTTTGGGAGAGTATGTAGGGATATATGGTTAGGTACAGTTGCTTTCACTCTCACTATTGATTGTTCATTGTTTGATATTTTTCTTGATAAAAGTAGAATTTACCTATCAAAGGATTTAATGGATAAAAGTCACCATTTTATATCAAAAATAAATTCCTTTATACTTGATTTTTTGGCTAGACTTTGAATTGATGGTGGCAGGGGTTTCTGTCTGTTTAGCTTGACTCTGCTCAGTAATCCCAGATTTTTATTCATATTTATTTTATGCAGACTGGTTAGACAAGACTCTATCAGGGGAGGGCAACAAACCAATACCCAAGCTTGTTACTGTTGTAAATCCAGGAAATCCATCTGGCGTGTGTATCCCAGAGCCTGTCCTGAAGGTCTCCCCCTGTCCCCCCTCCCCCACCTCTCTCTCTCTTGCAGGCACGCTCACACACACATGCATGCAGGCATCTACCATTTCTATCTTCTAATATTTTGTTCTCTTTGCAGAGAATTTCAGATCTTTGTGAGAGTGCTGGTGCGTGGCTTGTTGTAGATAATACCTACGAGTAAGTTTGTATTTTGAACCTCTATATCAGTTTTGAGTAATACGTGATTGCATCTAGTTTGCACTTTATTTTATTGTATGTAAAGATAAGCCTTGTATCTATTGATCTATTCCAGCAAAGTACCATGAAAAATTGGACACAGTTATTGCTATATGCATTGCAACTGCTGCATACTGTTAAATATTGCCAAAATAAAAGAATTCTCAATATAAAAATTATAAATCATGGTTATATTAATATTTAGTTCAGATCAGATAGTTTGATACCATGTCGAGAGCACGGGGGTCAACATTATTTTGTTGGCTGAACGGTACATATTGGGCATTGCATTATGTGAAATTTAGGATTGGTGAGCTAAACCTTTTATTTTCTTGGCCACTACTCATGATATTAGATGTCATCCTGACACCAAGAAAATTATGTTGCTGTTATCGTGTTTGCTGATAATCAATGTTTACATGGTAGTTTGGGTGGGGGAAGCAATTACAATGTTGAGTCAGGGCATCAACATGGTTTTGCAATTTCAAAGTATTCATAAAACAGAGAGAAAATTTTAGACATTGGATGATTAATTCTGTCAGCAATACCTGTGTGCTGTTCTAGAATAAGATCATAGAGGTGGAAAGTGTTTGCCATATTCTACAGCTACAATTAATTGAAACAAATATCAGTAATTAGTATGCTTTAAAAATATGGAACATGCAGCAGTATTGGCCAAAATCCCTAAACTGAGGAACAAGACTACGGATTATTCCATTATTAAGAGCTCTGCTGCCGTTATATCTACAATAGGATCCACACTGAAGTATGGGATTAAACTAATTAGGAGCAATCAAGATATGGAAACATCACTTCAAAAGTACCAATTCAAGTATTTTGCCTTTCAGAAACAAAAGTCTTACTTTATGTTGGATCTCTTCTGTATAAAATTGGTATGGTGTCCAGATGGATACCTACCCTCTTAGAGAACGGCCAATATCAACTGATTTCTGTTTGAAATATTTAAAAGGAAGTCTGTTAAAATCCAACATTGCCGATTGCCCCTTTCTTTTTTCTCTTAGTTATTTTCGATATTTCGTTTGCAGGTATTTTATGTATGATGGATTGAAGCATTCATGTATAGAGGGTAACCACATAGTTAACCTCTTCTCCTTTTCTAAGGCATATGGAATGATGGGATGGCGCGTGGGATATGTAAGTTGATTCTTAGTTGATTATTTTGTTGCTTAAATTGTTAGCGGATGACGTAATCAAACTTTATTAAGTTTCCAGCACTCATTTGTATAATTTCTGGTGAGGCCTACATGTCAAGCTAGATAAGCATTACTTTTTAGATGCATTTTTATTTGGATGGAGAACCTATGTTTTTTACTGTAGTCTGTGCACTAACCTACTTTTTTATGCATACATGTAACTCCGATAACAGGGGTTGCTTTGTCACTCCTGAGACTTTTGGTGATTTACTTGGACCCAATAAAAAGAGTTCTCTTTAAAATTTAAAATACCGTGCTTTTGTTTTGTTCCTTTATACTGTTTCATATATAGTGGAACACTAGTTGCAACTGTGGTTGTATTTGTCTTTTCTTATCTGGATTCCCCATTGGTGCCTTTTGTTTCATGAAATAAACAGTCAAAACCAGCTATCCACTACAATGTGCTAGCTGTACCAACATTTGTGTAAACCAACTGGACAGCGGGAACATTGTAGGTTATTCGGTTCACCTTAAATTTAGTTAAGTATGTTATATTGGATATGTGCTTTAATATTTGTTGACCTGCACCACTTATGTACTTATATCTAGATATATATCTCAGACCAAAATTAGCCATTTGGATTTCAATTCTGTATACAATTCTAACATGAGCTAACAATTGCAGATAGCCTACCCAACTGAAGTGGAGGGTTTTGGAGCGCAACTCCTCAAAGTCCAAGATAACATTCCCATTTGTGCTTCCATTATAGGGCAGCGTTTGGCTCTCTATTCATTGGAAGAGGGAACTGAATGGATTAGAGAACGGGTGCAGAAGCTTGTGAAGAATAGGGATTTAGTTGTGAAGGCTTTGGCTCCACTGGGGAAAGATGCTGTTGTGGGTGGAGAGGGGGCCTTCTACCTCTGGGCGAAGCTTCCAGATGAATTTTCTGATGATTACGAGGTTGTCAGATGGCTGGTAAACAGGCATGGGGTGGTGGTGATTCCTGGAAGTGCCAGCGGTGGGCCTGGGTGCATCAGGATATCTTTTGGAGGATTGAATGAGGCTGACTGTGAGGTTGCTGCTGAGAGACTCAGAAGAGGATTAGAAGAGTTGGTGAGAGATGGGATGGTAGAGTAACAACTGCTAAAACTTCTAATCATTGATACGTTTCAAATTTAGATTCAAGGTTTAGGTTTGGTATTTCTCAGAATAATTCAGTTCACTTGTTTCAAGCTATTCAATTGACTTGTTATTGGAGTGGATATCAGCCAAAAATCATATACATCATAGTTTGTTTCATTATTCATGCTCGTATCATTTTACATTTGCCTATCAAAGCAGACAAGTTTTAATCTCTCTCTCTCTCTCTCTCTCTCTCTCTCTCTATGGAAGACACCTAAAAACAAAAAGGAAAATTGTTATCAACACAGTTGTGTTTTTCCTTGTATCCGTTAAGGTTTTCTTTCTTTATTTAATTATTTCCAATGATGGATGATGCATTCGCTTGGTTTTCTACAGAAAAAAATGATTAGGTTCTCTTAAAACAATGGCCGAATATCTTCCTTCAAGGCTGACAATGTGGAGACACACCTTGTTGCACCTTTAAGGAACGGTGTTCCATTGCCAGGCCATTTGGTATCCAAACTATTGGCACTAATTAGAATTTTATTGTAATAATTTTTAAGATCTTCATAGATTTCGTAGGGTGCTTGCTGAAGTCGATCTGAACTATGAATATGTTATGTGAGACACAAATAAATCTCGTAACGTTCAAATATGAAAACTTTTGCTTCAGGATGCCTAGATTTCTAAAATTTGATTGGTGTATAATTAAAAAAAAAAAAAATAGAGTGCAGATTTTCTTTTTCTTTTCTTTTTGAGAGGACCACAAAGAGGCGTACCAAAGCTGTGCTTTGTGTTACGTGTGGGGTTCTCTCGGCTGAAAATAGTAGGGTGCTATTGGGTCAGCTTCTGCTTTCGCTAAATCCAAACCCATACCCTTCGGGGATTTGGATTACGTTTGGATATTAAATAATATGACTTGAAAGAGTTAATCAAGCTAGAATAATTCATGATTTGAGAAGTTTTTCAATAAAACAATCAATATGTTGTACAAAAATTAAATCATAAACAATAAACACTTCATGATGGACTATATAATAATAATTTACTAAAAATTGAAAACCCAGTTGTGTCAAGAATAAACATCTAAATAGCTTTAACATAGTATCATCATTACATTTTTTATATTTTACTCCATTAAGTTGTATAACAAAGTGTCATATATATATATATATATATATAATAGAATAATATATAATATTTTAAATCATATGATTTTTAAAATATAAATATTTTAAAGATTTTAAATTATATCCAATGATTGAAATCATTGAAGTGAGATCTTTATTCAAATGTAGAATTTATCGGATTTGAATAGAGATCCTATGAGTACAACTAAGTCAAAGCCATATTAATATTAATATTAATATTAATATTACTATATTTTATAATATTAAAATGATACAAATATTTACTATAACATCCTATTTTAATAGTAGAATATAATATAACATTAAAAATATTATTACATTAGTTGATATATGGTTAGTTATGTATTAAATAACATGGGACCATATTTGTTTCATTTCTTAAAGATTTACTGGGACATAGGGGTGCTTGGTTGTATAACCGGAAAAGTAACTTTAGGATACTTCTTGAAGTAGTACTTTTAGTATTAATAGTGGATATTTTTGTTGTTTGGTTTGTTGAGAAAGTGAGGGTAGATGAGATGCATTTTCACTGCTTTGGATTTTTGGACGTAATAAAGGAGAAAAAAAAATTACATATACCATACACTGAATTAATAAATATTTTAATTTATTATTGTTATTTATTATATCAATACTTTTAATATTATTATTTATTATATCAAATATAAATATAATTATAAGTAAATAAATAAAGCCATATTATTTTATTATGAGTTATTTCAATATTGAAGTAATAATAATATTTCTGATAATAATATTTACTATTATATTGATAATTAATAATAGTATAGTAAACAATAATAATTTAAATTTCATAATATAATAAGATACTGTGATAATATAATATAACAAGATCATCGGTAATTATTGTAATACAATGTTTCATTAATAATATTTATTATATCAAATATGAATATAATCATGCATTTATTGACTAAAATATTATTTTATTATGAGTTATTTTCAATGATTAATTAATCGTATGAAGTTTGAATGTAAGCAAGCTTATAGGTTAAAGGGATTTCTGGCGAGCTGTAGCAGTTAATAGCCTTTTGGCAGGGAATGAACAAATAAATTCTTCTTCCCCACCCATAGATGACAAGATATACTACAAAAAAGGATGGCAAGAAATCCCCCACCGTCCTGCATGGTTCCCAAGGCTCTCTACAGTCCCACTTGGGCCTGATTAACATTCAGGCCAAAGCTTCACCATTTCCAACGAGGCAAGAAGAAGAAGAAGATGGACAGAGGAAAAGGCCAGCTGCTGTTTGTTCGTATTGTCAAGGGTGGGGTAGGAGGAGAACTATTTTGGAGGGCAGTGATGCAGGGATAAGAGAAAACCAGTTTTCTAAATGGCTCATGATGTGGATATTTTTCTACCAGGTGACAAGCGCACATGCTAACTACTGTTTGCTCTCTCTCTCTCTCTCTCCCTCTCCCCCCCCCCTCCCTTTTGGAGATGGTTAAGGACAAAATGTTTTTTTTTTTTTTTTCCCTCTCATCCCTCCTCCTCTTCTTTCTTATCCAGTCGAGCACTTCCATGCATGTTTCAATCCTTGTCCGCATCCCTCAAGACTCTCCACTAACACCCCCACTTGGTGAGGACACTACTGCCATTGGATACCCATCTTCACGCAATCTATCGCCGTCTGGTCTCATGTTCTCATGCATTCTCCTCCCTATTTTTTTCTTCAAAAAAAAAAAAAAAAAAAAAAAGGGCTATCACAGATGAGAGTGTTGTTTCTTCAAGAAAAATAATAACCGGGAGTGTTGTATGAGACTACTTAGCAAGACTTGTGCAAAAGCTAATCAAAAGATTAGTTCCACTGATGCACAATGCCCATTGTGATTGTCAATTGATGGTCGATATCTGTCTAAATTTTATTGAATTAAAAACAAACACTTAATACCATCATATGAGAGATTGATCTCGTAAGAATTCATACTAATAAGTGTTTAGTTTTGCATTGATTATACCAAAAAAATTTTGGGTACTTATAAAATATTAGAAAGCCTAAATAATAACCTCTTAACTATTCTTTTTGAATGAGATTATGTGTTGTGACAAATGGTATCAGAGCAAATCCAATTTAGAGCCCATATAAACTAAAAGACATCATAGATGAGCTTTATATATATATTATTGGATTTGAATATCGAAAGTATGTGAGAGTTCATATCGATAAGTATTTAGTCTCATTTTGTGTACTTATATAGGATTAAGAAGTCCAAATAATAACTTTCTAACTAGAAATTAATGGTTTATATGAACTAAGAAATATAGCAAATAAGTTTTATATGTTTTTTATTGAATTTAAATAGATTTGGATATAAATCTTTAGCCTGATAAGGACACTGAGACCTGAATGGAAAGGAGTATTCTGTGTGCTTTAGATAGGATCATGGAGTTCAAATAATAAATAATTTTTTTGACTAAATTGTTTGGGTGAGGTTCTAAATTGTTATAGATATTATGTGTCTATCTCCAAGCCAAAGGTTGTGTGACCTTGGCTCATTATTGAAACGTTCAAACTTGGGTTAGGCTCAGTGATGCCTCTCTAGACAGGCTCCGAATCTATAACAAGGTGGAATCCGAATTTAGTATTTCAGTACAACATAGCTTGAGGATAAATTAGAGAGGAGTTAACTGCATGTGGACTGGAAGCGAGCAGAGAGCACATGTTAGATCTTATTTTGATGGGAGTCAACTGTTGGTGGGCCCTCAGTGACTGATTATATCGGATCACGGCGGCATGGTTTGCATCAAATCAGAACCAACTCTCACTGGGAGTGCCATCTGTGAGAGACAAGCCTGAAGCAAACTTGTAATGGAGCAGTGGCTCATTCACCAACTTGCTCTGTTGATGGGTTTCGAGTCCTCACGAGTGAGATCCTGGAGACACGGCGGCAGCTGGCCATGCCGATATTGTCTCTTGGAAATTGCTAGAGAGATTTGGTTTTAATCTCCGAGGCTCGCAACACCATTGAGCCGGGGATTCACCCCTCGCATACTCTCTCAAAGATTAATCTTGGAGACGTGGTATTTTGATCGGCAAACGTCGAGCTCCTCGTATATACGATTGCTCACGGAATTGTTTGGCCGATGAACTCGGTGGAAAATTTTTTATTATTATTATTATTATTGTTATTATAAAAGAGATGCTTTGATAGTAACGCAGATACATCGCACCCCTAGCATCTCCATCCAGAAGAACAAATCTTGAAGGGGCATCACTCCAATGCACACTTTATGAGGAAGAATTGCTGTTCTACAGACAAAAAAAAAAAAAAAAATCTATACCTTTTCGTCTCCTTAAAAATATAATTATTGATGATAGCGGACTTGTAGAAAGAAAATATCTTCTTTGTACCATGAAACAATGAATGATGAAGATATTATAATGCATTCTTCATCGATGTAATGACAGTAGTAGAGTCTTTCTTAATAATAAATTCTTTCATGAAAAAAAATGAAGGTAATCTTTCTTATTTCATACCGTATCAGAAATAGAAAGTAACTAACTCTAGCGACAATCAGCCTTTAAACTCATCGCAGTAGACTATATAAGTAGCTTCGAAGAAAGATGCTTGATCAAAGCCATCAAAATTTAATTTAAACCATAAAAATGGTAGGGAACATCATAAAATATAAATATTATTTAAGACTCCTGAAGAAATAAGAGTAGAGCATTCTCAGATATCAAGATTTAGATGTAGGTCTATAACTCTGGATTTGAAAAAAATCATAGGTTAAGTATTTAGCTTGGATCAAAATGCACCTTTTGTTGGAATACCTCTTCATTCTTATTTCACTATTAACACCATAAGATATGAATCATAATGAGTTTACCAAGCCGTTGCTCAATCGATATAGATGTATTATACGTAAAATTAAATACTATTTTAAGTAGAAACCAAAGGAGTTGAGAATTTGTTGCTAATAAGTTCCCATGCCATTTTTGATTTGGGGTACAAAAAGAAAAGATGTTCAATCATTTTATTTTATTAGCAAGATGTCAACACCAATTACAAATGGAAGATAAATGAGATATTTGACCTGCAAGAAGAAAAACCGTAGGAAGTCCACCTTATAATAATAACCTTCATATGAACAGTAATACTCTTTGAGTGCCATCTAACTTTAAAACTTTCACAGCCTTTCTGAAAGATTGGTCAAGGGAATGGCAAAATCCAAAACAATACACCTCTTTGATCACCACTAATCCATAATGACCTTTCTCCCGTGTTAGAACATCCTCCTGATCGAAACCACTTTATGAGAATGCCATGAGAAATCAAGTTTGAGAGCAGAGGAGGAAATATAAAAGAGACAAAATTCATAGCCCAGTCTCTATGTTGATTAAACAAGACAACTATAATAGAATCCCAATCCAAGAAATATGAGTTCGAAGTAAAACCCCAATCCAAAAACTAGACTTTTTAGTGGTTGAAAAGGACAAAAAAAAAAAATTTTAAAAAAAAAAATTTCTTTTTTCTAAAAGAATTACATGTCAGGTCAAACCTGGCCTGTCATATACCGTGCCAGGCACATGGCAGGTTAGATCATGCCAGATCGCACCAATCCGGCTTTGCATGGGCTGTCATACCGACACAGTGCTGAGTTGTGCAAAAGCTAATCAAATGATTAGTTCCAGCGATGCACAATGCCCATGAAGTCAATCTGTGATTGTCAATGATGGTCGATCTCTCTTGCCTAATTTTTGTTTGGTAGTAGGCAGACAGACACGTCGTAGCGAGTGATGCCTCCATTTGAGGGATGGAGATTGCTGAGACTCAAAAGAGCCAGGAACAAACTTGGAATGGAGCAATGGCTTGTTTACCACTCGCTCTGCTGATAGGGCTCGAGTCCTGACGACGTGATCCTGGAGATAGGGTGGCAACTTGCCATGCCGATGTCGTCTCTTGGTAATTGTGAGAGACATCAGGCTTTCATCTCCAAGGCTCGCAACACACTGAGGCCGGGATTCGCCCTCGTATACTCTCCCAGAAAAGTAATCTTGGAGACATTTTGTTTCGATTGGCCAATGAATCTGATGACGTTTTATTTTTAGGGATAAAAGGGATGCTTTGGAGTGACGTGGATACATCACACCCCCAGCAAGCATCCAAAAGAAAAACAAATCTTAGAGCAGGGCATTACTTCAAAAACACTTTGAAGTAATGTTGCTGATCTACTAATAAGAAAATTTTGTAGCTTGATTCACTTCTCTGAAGATATCATTGATGACGATGAAGGAGTTGCAGAAAGAGAGCATCTTTTTTATATTGCAAAGTAGTAGATAAAGGAATTGCGGTGTATTTTTTATCAATGCAATTATAATTATAGAGTCTTCTTTGATAACAAATTCTTTTAGCTTAAGAAATGAAAACTTGTATTTAAAAGCTCGAAACTTATACTTGGCACAATGTAAACATGAAAGAAAAGAGGATGGCTATAAAAAAAAAAAAAAATTTATCGGCAACCTTATTTAAAAAAAGAAGGATATCATGATTTAGTAAGGAAAATATCCAATCCTCTGCTCTATTTTGGTTGATAAATAATACGTTAGGATATTATGTGAATAACTCTATTGCCATAACCATGGCCCCACCAAAAATTTCTAATAATTCAATCAAACCAAGTTAAGAAGTAAGATGAGATCATAACATTAAAAATAATATGAATAGCCATGAAGCATAAAATAAATCTAATCAAGATGCATCCATCAATAGACCAAAGCAAGTTCCACTACCTTGAATCTAATTTGGTCATAATCATTAAATTCATAGGTTGAAGGTCTTCCGCTTTTAGTTAGCCCAATTCCATAGAAAGTCCAAAATAGAAACGTAGTTCATTAGCTCTTCTTATCCCTAAGGGAGCATTTGATTCATAAATTAAAAGATTTTATCCTGATATTACATTACCAACTATATGATTCTTAAATTTTAAATGTCTAACCATGTAGAATGCCCATATATAATTTACCTAATAATCTGATTGTAGAACGTTGGATATCTCGTATTGATAAGTTTAGTTAACAAACTTAATTACTAAGAATCCAATTAGAAAATATATTAAAATTCTAAAAATATTCTTGTTTTGTAAATTAAAAAGAAACTAAAACAAATATTTTTAGATATAATAATTAATTATATTATTATAATTATATAAAATATAGTAATTAATTATATTATTTTTATATAATGTGATACAAATTATTATTAATAATATTATATAAAATATATAATTAACACATAGCAAACGAATATATTGTAAATATATATTTATAATTATTATAATTATATATTATATAAAAATTACATAATATTATATTTAATATAAATAATTATTTAAAAAATATATTATAATAGTTAATATTTATAAATATAATATACATAATATTATTATAATCATTTAAAATAATTAAATATTTATTATATATAACTTAATAATTAATGTATAATATTATCATAATAATAATTATTATATATTTATTATACTAACAAAATATCAATATTAAATTTTATTAATATATTAGTATAAAATAATTTAATAATTATAATAATGATTATATAAATATAATTATACTAAAATAATTAATTATTATATATAATTTAGTATAACATTTTTTATTATTTATATTAATATATAATAAAAAAATTAATTAAAATTCTAATATAACATATTATATTGTAAAAACCTATGATATTAATTATATATATATATATATATATATATATATATATATATATATATATATATATTATAATAATTTTTATGTAATTAATTTATAGTTATATAACATACGAGTTACTTAAGAAGTATTTTTGTTTGAAAATTTTGATATTTAATACTCATTGGGTAGCAATCTCATATTACAATCTCTTTAATGGCAATCACATTAGCATATTTTATAGTAATATAATTTTTCTGAAGAGCAAATCAAGTGGCCAAACGGATGCCTAAATTTGCTAAACTAAACATGAGATCTTAAAATATTTTCAAATAATGCCTGAAAATGTTTCAGAATTTTACAAATCAAATGGGTCCTATTCTAAGATGGTCATCAGATGCTCTGCTGGTGGTAATGTCCTGGTCGGGTCCTCTAAAAAGATAGAAACTAGAAGAGACAAACTTATGACTTTTCTACTTAATCAAATTAACATCTTCGAGCCCCGCACTCTTAAACAATGTATAAAAATAATAACCTGTTCAAATGGAATGTATCGTGAAAAGAACATTTGAATTTATATATATATATATATATATCTTTTATTATTTCAATTATATTTGAATAGCTCCATACTATGCTTTCAGCTCCCACACGCATCGTGGACAGACGGATCCAAGGGGCGCAATAAAGCCGACTTTTATTCCGGGACGCAAGAGCCGTCCTCTTATCTTACTTTGACCACTAAAACCCAAATGCATGGAGCAGTGAGAAATCCAGAATGGTGCTGGGCATGTACTGCCACCGCTCCCAAACTTTTCCTCCTCCTCCCCCCCCCCCCCCCCCCCCCACTCCACCAGCCCCATTTTGTCTTTGAACTGGCAAAACTTCTCCTCTAATGATCCCCCTTCGTCTTATCGTACATTAATATCATCGACTAACCTGTTTAACAATTCTTTCGTCTGAAACCAGCCGCCCACTAGTTTCAATTCTTCCTTATAAAACGCCCGACTCCCCCCTTTCCCCCACTTCCTCACCGCTCACCAATATGCCTTCGCTCTCTGATGAGTCTCGCCCTCACCAAACCCTCTGCCTCCACCACCCTCGCCACTTCGAGTTCGAGTCCATCCGCGAGGTCCCAGATTCGCACGCATGGCCTGATCTCCATGACCACCCGTCCGTGGAGCCGTCCGGGCCCGACTCCGTGCCCGTGGTTGACCTCGCTAGCCCAGACGCCGCTCTACTCGTGGGCCGGGCCTGCGAGGCGTGGGGTCTGTTCCAAGTCACCGGCCACGGCATCCCGACTGACCTCCTAGACCGCCTCGAGTCCCAGATCCGGCTTCTCTTCTCCCTTCCCACCCACCGGAAGCTCAACGCCGCCCGTTCTCCCGGTAACATCTCCGGCTACGGTCTCGCCCCCATATCTTCTTTCTTCCCCAAGCTCATGTGGTCTGAGGGCTTCACAATCGCCGGCTCCCCCCTCGAGCATGCTCGCAAACTCTGGCCCAAGGACTCCTACGGTGAATTCTGGTACATGCACAGTTCCCACCATCCCATGCATATACTCTCTCTCTCTCTCTCTCTCTCTCTATATATATATATATATATATATATATATATATTATTCATGCTAGTCTAGCACACGAGAAATGGGACCGAGTCCAATCCACTTGGATGTTTTCATGGCAGTAATGTAATAGAAGAATACAACAAAGTGATGAAGGAGCTGGCCGGGAGGATGATGCAGTTGATGCTTCTTTCGATGGGCCTCACGGAGGAGGACATCAGTTGGGCGGGCCCAATAAGAGATTTGGGAGACTTTTCCACCGTGCTGCAGCTAAACTCGTATCCGGCCTGCCCCGAGCCAGACCGCGCCATGGGCCTCGCCGCCCATACCGACTCGAGCCTCCTCACAATACTGTACCAGAGCAGCACCAGCGGCCTCCAAGTCCTACGGCCCGACCCGGCCAGATGGGTGGCGGTGCCCCCCCTTCCCGGCGCCCTCATCGTCAACGTCGGCGACCTCTCTCACATCCTCTCCAACGGCCAATTCCGAAGCGTCCTGCACCGGGCCGTCGTCAACCGGACCCGCCACCGCCTCTCGGCGGCGTTTATATGCGGTCCCCCAGCCCATGTCAAAGTGTCGCCCATCGATAAGCTCCTCGGCCCGAGCCAGCGCCCGGCCTACCGGGCCGTGACATGGCCGGAGTACCTGATCCTCAAAGGGAAGCTCTTCAACAAGGCTCTTGCTTCGATAAAACTTTCCAAGGAACCATGGGAGGATTGCACCAATTAACGGGCATCATCACCTTGTAATAATACTAGTTCACATCTAATCCGAACGGCGCCAGGGTCTTTTAGGCGTGCGTGCGCGGAAGGAGTGCATGCAAACAAAACAAAACGTCGCAGTTGGAATGTTGTCTTGGGTTCGTTCATTAAGAAAAAAAAAAAAAAAGAGAGAGAGAGAGAGATTTGAAAGGATTTCCCATTTTAAATTATAGTGCTACGCGACAGCAGAAGCGACAACTGCGGCGGGATGGTCCTGCCCACGCCATGCGATTCTCTTCTCGATGAAAAGAGACAAAACGGTTTTTGAAATGCATGATATATTTTCCTTTGGACTGATGTGCGAGAAAGCAGCGCTGTAGATTAGACACAGGCAAACGCAAAGGCATGAGGAGAAGGAGGGAGGCGGGGATCACAAGAGAAAGAAGGCAACACAAACCCCTCATTACCTTGAAAAAGAGTATCTTTGGTCATAGAACTAAGTAGATGGATGATGCCTTTATGGCTCGGATCCGAACAAAAAAACCAACTAGGATAGAATCTTTAGAAAGGCGGAATCGGAGAAAGGAACGTTTAATAATTCGAGATGGCCACAAACCGCCACCCTCTGCAGGCAACACAGAAGAGACGTCATGGATGGCGGCCATGGGGCACGTGCGGCCATGTGGAAGCGAGGAGATGGGCCCGAGTTCAATGCGCATGCATGGCCCTGGGGGCCATCATCCAAGAGTCTAGTCTTCCTCGTTGACATATGAGTTAACCCTCTCAGCTAGCTAGCGTGTTGCCAGGGTGGTCTATCACACCACACGGCCAGGCTGTTCTCTCCTGGCTCTCCACGTGTAGCCCCAAGAGTTTTATTGGCTACGGTCTGTCCATCCAGTGGCCAGAGAGCAGTGATCGAAGATAAGATTGCGCTTCCCATGGGGGAGGATCCGTTGAGGCAAACAAAAGTAAAATCTTAGATATTATCCATGCACGAAGTCAAGAGATCTAAATTATTGACACCTTCTTTACTGGTTTGTTTCGGTGAAATCCTAGGTCATCATGAATGATATCAGAACATGAATATTATAACGCAGACATCTTTGAAGCTGACCACAGATTGATCAGGATGGATGTTTATAATTGAATTTCAATCATAAATCGAGGCAAAACTTCCTGTGTATATCTCTTTGACTGAGTTGTCTTGTCCTGCGTGCACAAGCTTTGTAGGCTACGAAGCTCGTCTCTCCAGATATTGCCTCAGGATTGAGGTGAACTGATGGCCAAAAACCATGTATGCTTTGTTGGGTAGGGGTGGAGCGATGCCGTTCATTTTCTTCTCTTCACTCGCTTTCATCTTCACTGGACAGCACACTTTCACGTCATTGGATTCTCATTTGCTGAGTTAGCTTTTAGTACAGATATCAGAGGCCAGAAATTGTTTGGTAGGAAAGTGAATGGCAGCATGTTTAAAGCGCACTGTTCAATTAAATATGCTGAAATGCTGGTAAAAATTTTTACTTCGTCTTTCACTTCTACAGTTCTGCTGCCTAGCAACCAAGAAGGCTCCTGCAAGATATTCTTCTCAGAGCAGAGGATCACCAATCATTTTTCCGGAGGTACTGTCTTTGACCACATGATTGTCTGATACCTTCAAATGTAAAGTGCACTATATACGCCCAGCTATAATGCATTTAGGCTGGTACAGATAAAAGATTCCTGACATGATGATTTATATTAATTCTTAGCAGGAACAGTTCTTCTGGTGGAGCACACCAGGTGGCTAAAAGTAGTTGTCTTGTTCTAACGACTACCAATAATGCCATTTCGTACATAATTTTTTTTTTGGAGCATTTCAGCTAGGTACAAATGCAGGCGTGATGCCACTAGCAGAAGCCGGGTAAATTCTCATCATCTGAAAATGCAATACAAAGGTGTAATATCCTACATTGCTCCTTAAAAAATAAAAAAAAATTTTAACTTAAATTCACTTATTAATAATTAACTTATACTTAAATTTTTAAAACTACTAGAGCCAACCCTAATTAATTAGAACAGTAAATAAACTTATAACATTATAAAAAATATCTTTAGATTCATATAAAATGAATGCAACTATATTGCATAGGCTTTTTTTTCCCAATTCCAAATACAAATGAGAGCGTATGCATCGAGGGTTTTTCGATTGAACCTAAATTTGATCCAACTCAACCCATTTCCATTTTTCATGGAATAAAATGAACGTAAGGGGCCAAGCCAGCTTTGTTGGAACATTTTAATATAATAAAGATATGAGGAATGTCGAAACAATTTGACTCTACTTGCAAGTAATGTTGCAAACACTTTAATGCAGCGAACAGTAACTAAACTGCTGCATAACATGAAAGGCATCGATCAGTGGTGGAGGAATTCTTTGGCCTATTCAAATGATGAGAGGGTATAGATGTTTTCTCATCTTGCATACACCGAACGCTTGGCAAAGCTAGTTTTTAGCAAGCAAGGCATACTTAGCATTGCTTGAAGAATAAATTCGTCACCTTGGAAAGAAATGAAAAATAAATTTTTGATAGTATCATAAGCGACTTTTACAAGGAAAAAGTCAAGAATATACTTTTAGAAAATATAGAAAATACACTTGCCATCATTTTCACTTTTCTATTTTCCTAAAAAAAAAATTATTTTTCATTTTTCATTTTTTTTTATTTTTTTAAAATATTAGCATATTTAACATAACCAATTATTTTAAAAATATAAACATAACCATGATGGTGAAGAAGATGATATTAGCTGTGGGGCAATAAAGGTTATGCTGATGGTAGCAGAGGTACTGTTTAGTAAAGATAATGGAAGTAATCGTTGTAAGGATGCCGATGATTTAATAGAGAGAGCAGCAGTAGTCGCAATGATAAGATGTTGATGATAATGACAACATAGTCTATGGTAATGGTGGACAAGAGAAGAGTTTTATAAGGTTTAAAACTTCAAGATGTAGATAGATGATCATAAGTTTTATCTAGCAATTTTGCAGCGGAACCCGAGCTAAACTTCTTCGCCAGCAGACCCAACAAGTCCTGGATCACAACCTGGTGCAGCTTGGTTGCCCAACTTCCAAACTTTGACGAGGAATTCTGAGACTACTTAAAGTTCGTTAAGTCAAATGGTCGAGAACAGTATCACCAGATACCTCTCAAATAGGCCACAGAACTCACCCAGCCTTTTGCCAAATCACTCACGGAATCCAGTGAGAATGGCAGGTTTTAGATGTAGACCAGTAATTAACTCTGAAGCATTTCAGCATTCAACATGGTAAAAACTTTGGGCAAGAAAGATGACGCTATTAAATCAATATAATCCACAAAGGTACATACAAAACTATGATTTAACGCATCCACCTCCTAACAAAAGCAAGCACAGTGGATGTCCATCAAGGCTACAGCACCAAGTAAACAACCGAAAAAATAATAATAATAAAAAAAAAGGTTGGTTAGCATTTACGCCGCAACAAAAGGACTGCTATATAATGTTCGATGTGCTGCCACACCATGCTGCAACCAAAATCATCATGATCAGAGCTATAGCCACCCTGGATGCACACCAAATGTATGAGCGAGCTTCGAAGAAGGATTCACTTCCACAGTTTAACAAACTTGTCATGACTTGCAGAAGCTACCAAACCGTTCACGTTTGACACTGCCAGGGCCGCAATGAGTCCTTCATGAGCGGGAAGAGTCATAGTCTTATTCTCACGCATATCCCAGAGTTCAAGAGACTGCAAATCATGAAGCAAGCTGAGACATTCAAACTCTGAACCATGCGAAAATGGAGGTTAAAAAATAAATAATTAGAGAAGGCCTTCATATCAGTATTTAAGAAGCCTAACCAACAAATATAAGATATTACATTAATTTTTAATCCTTCCATTGTCTAGTCATAAACAGATCATATAATTAAAATGATAAACAAACCAATCTATGCCATGATCATCTCTACCATCATAATGGAAACACTCAAGGGACACCACCACCATTTGACTCCACACTCCAATATATTACAAAACAAGTCCATTGATTTTTTCTGATTCCTTTGTATGAAGCCGCCTTGCCCCTTGTTTTTTACCTCCTTCCTATTCCTAAAATTTCCACTTCTTTTTCCTTCTTTTCCACTTCATAAGGACATAAGCACAAGCTAAATCCTACCAAGAATAATTACAATTGATCACCAAAATAGATTTGTTTTTCCAGTAGAAATCTATATTAGCAGTTGCAGATTATGGTTTTATCGTGGGACTAGTTAATATATACGATCATGTATTTTCCATATACAGCATTTGGGCAGTCATATACATGCCACCTATGAAGGTGTTGAATGGAATGAGTACATATGACTGAAGAATTCTCCCCCATACAATATAAGCATCATTTATACAGGATCTAGCAAAGAAAAATTGGTATTTAAGAACTTGCTCCTACGGACTGAATCACTCAGTTTTCAGGTAGGGTCTAGGTAAATACAACTTGACCGACTCGGCCATCACTTCTGTTACCTTGGGTTGGGCCCATTCTTGAGAAACCACCACCCATGTTCCCAAGTAACTTAGAAAATAAGATGCCTATCCCATTTGTCTTTATGATACTCTTACTTGCTTAGAAGATTGACTGACTTGTATTTGTCCTTGTGGAGATCCACATAATATTCACTGAAAATTCTTTAATACTACCTGAATTCTCTCTTCCATGTGCCAAGTCATACAGCACTCTCAGTATTCTTTTCCTCCCCCAGGGAAATTCAATGCCCATGCCCTTCATACTCTGTAATTCTAACACTGCCTCAAACTCAGTTCTCACTTCTGTGTGCCACGTCGCAGAGCACTCTCAGTATTCTTTTCTCCTTCACTTCAATTCAATGCCCATGCCTGTCTTACTGTCTGCACCTAAAATACTAATCTAAAGTTATCTATACTAAATTAACATGAGCTGAGGCCTTTGGGTCTGTTAAATATGCCTACAGGGGTTTGCTAGACATTTATATTGTAAAAGAGTACCATTTAAATTCAAAGATGTGAAACCACCCCTCATCCTATCCTCTGTCTCCATTAACCACCTAACAGCCCCCACTCTGTCTAAATATATCTATATTCTTTTTTTGCACTTCTATACAAATCCTTCTTATAATTTTCAATATTTTCTTTCCAGACCTAACATGCATCCACGGGAGTACAAATTAGAATTTTTTAAAATAAGAAAACCTTTTGTTCATGTTCCAGCACCCTAACCTTATTCAATCATCTTAATCTAGGATTTTTCCATCATTCCATTTTGCAACATTTAATGATTTTTTTCGAGTAAAAAAAAAAAAGAAACAAAAGTTCAAAGCATAAGCAACCTAGCTGGTGCCACAAAAATATGTTCAGAATAAAGCATGGGCAACTAAACAAGGAATGTGGAGTGCCAGTTAGTAATAAAGCATAAATGGCACCATAAGCAAACAAAATTTTAGAACAGAACAAAAAAGGGGGCACAAGTGACGTGCAGGCTTTAAGAACATTTTGCAGTATACATATCAGCTAGGGGTGACAAACAGATCAAGTCGGATCATAAACGGGTTGGGTCTAATGTGGGTTGACCATAAAAGCCACCAACTGAATCCGATCCGTTTATTAAATGGATCAAAAATTTCAAATCCAAACCTGACCTATTTAATAAATGGGTAACCTAACCCGACCCATTTAACCTGTTAACCAATAAAAAAAAAAAAAAGGTCAGATGTCAACCCTTTTAACCCGTTTAACCTATTAGCCAGCAATATAAATGAATTGGATAAATGGGTCAACCCGATCCGACCCAACTAGTTACTTAAACGGGTTAAACAGATTAAGGACATTAAACTTGAACCCGACCTACTTAATATACAGGTTTAGACAGATCAATCCATTTACAACCCGAACCTATTTAACCCAAACTCAAACCCATTTATGGCGGGTCGAATACGGGTCGGATCCATTTTTGCCACCCTTAATATTAATAAACAGAAGATGAAAAAGAAATCTTCAGTGCATAGGCCATGAAGACCATATCCCCTCACTAGTGATTTTTCACAGAGTGAGAGAAGTTACAGCAAGATGATGAGTCAAACCAGACAGCAAATTTTAACAGAAAGGCATTGGAGGATTTTATCATGAACTGATGACTTTTAAGGCTTAACTGGAAGATTGAACCCAGGACAGAGGAGTGCCATCAATTGAGAATTTGGGCTCAGCACAATGTTAAATAAAGGAAACTTCAAGGTTTCAAAGCAATAAAAATTGTCCAAAGGCAAATGCTGGCAAATATCATATCACAAGCATGATATCATAAAGCAAAAATCACTCCCTATAACTTGGTCCTTGGTATAAATTTCTTATAACATTATTTGCCAGTATAATGGTGGAACATTAAAATTATTAACTAAAATAAGACAATCCTGATAATATGGTTCATAGAGATAGCCGTGTTTTCCAACTATAAAATTATGGTCCCATTCTTTGCTGTTTCTCTCCTTCAATATTCTTAAATTTTACACATTAAATCTTGGCTTTAATACTTGTCCAGTAATCATTATAAGATGGCAGTGGATACATCTGATTTATACATTTAAGGTCAATCAACATTAGAACTGTTTTAGAAGACGCTATTACTTGGTACTTTCCACCTTTTATAAATGGTTGTAAAAAGAATACTGGTATGCCCAAGTTGGCCCACCCAGACGATGAGTCCAATACAAATTTCATGTTTCCGTAAGTACAAAAAGTAATCACTAATAAGAAGCAAGCATCAGCATGAATCTAACACAGCCAACAAATCAACAAAAGTTGCACGAACTATGTTAGTTCATAAACCTAATAGCCAAAATTGATGATTTGCATAAAAAATATCTAATTCAATCAAGCAAACACATACAGCACTGAATTTTAAAAAGGACAACTTGCCTGGTAACAGCCAATGACCAGTAGAGATGGATAAGTAGGATGGAAAACACATGAATGGAACTTGTTCCCATTACAGCTCAACTCATGTACACATTCACCCTCACTCCCTGAACCAAGCGACCATACCCTGACCGAGTCTTCACTCACAGAGACCACCAACTCCCCCGTAAGATTCCAGCACACAGAATCAACATGTTTTGTGTGCCCCTGTAGTTAAAATGAAGTCCAGATGAATTAACACTAGTTTACTGAATCAAAGAAACAACGCATGTCAAAGAGATAACTAATATGAACAAATGATGTCCAGCAAGATGTGGATGAAATTTTGCAAGAACAGAATATAATTACCATATTTCACTACTTGAAAGAACAAAAATAAGAAAAAGAGAGAAGCAGAAACAAAAAAGGGAAGGATCTACCCGAAGCTTTCACCAACTTAATATCAGAAAATGAAGTGCAGTTGAAAACTTTGGGAATTTAAACGTACCAGCAAAGGAAGCATGGAGTTTCTATACCTTAATCATTTAAATTTGCATGAAACCTCAAGTCTATGCAACTGATGTAGTCTAAGTGACAGTCCCACAACATGTGACATTTCTATAAAAGCAGAGAGGCCCTACAAACGACAACTTCTGAAATGAAATCCTATTTGTACAATCAGCAGAGCATAAAACCCCTTCCAATCACACAAAGTTTGATCCCAACAACTTTTATAGTTTATACCAGATTGTAGTGGTCTGTAGTTCTGCGGTGAATGGCATTAATGTTCTCAGGACATATCCAACTTACTCATGTGCTGAAGTTGCAAAACTGGATATGCAAATACATGATCCACAACGACATCCAAAATGTCTAATGGAAAAAAAGAAATCATAGATTGAAGGTTGATTACTGATGCTTCATGCAAATGCTAATAAATTGTTTAGCAAAGACAAAACTTATAACTTGTTTTGACTAATCACTTGACACTAATGGAACCATCCAAATTTAGGTCCGCACATTTCAAGATATGAACAACACAACAAGCAATGGGGCATAAAAATTGAGAATCCACACCATTGCTCATAATTACAATATCTGCAAACATTTACCTACCAAAACTCAAAGGGTTTCCGGTTGCTAATACAGTTAAATCATTATATAGCCAAGACATATGGTATTGGTTTCTATGCAACTTAAATTTCATTCATCACAATTAGCAGATTACATCTACTTTGAAGGGTCCTCACTAATACTGCGCTGACAGCATAGAGCCAATCAAACAGTACACCTCCCCACCCTCCCCCCCTCCCCCAAAAAAGAAAGAAAATAAAAAAAGGTGTCAAAAGGCTTCCTGTCCATCTTGATGTATCAACGTGTTATTTATTTAGTACACTAGTCGTGATACAAACTCTAGCCTACTACAACAAATTTTCATCTGAATTCTCATAGTCTGAGAAATGCAAGCCTACAGTAGAAGGAATTATGGAAAACCTATCTAATTTAGAAAAACAAATCAATAATGAAACATTAGAACATGACTCCCTGTTCTATAATAACCAGTCCAGAGAAAAACAACCTTCTGACATAAATATGCAAACAACAGAATGGACTGAAATTCTGAGAAAAAATCCCCAAAAACATTGTAAGCATAATGAACAATGTAGGTGTAAATATGAAGAGGTAAGGATGTGGGATAAGACAAACTTATAAGACATAGGTAATTATACCCTATTATGTTTTTGGACCATGTTGATGGCCAGAAAATATTACTGTTAATCTGTTAATCAGTTATGCTTTATTCTCTGAAGCATTGTCGGACAGAGAATATGGTATAGAACCAAATGCTCTAGAATTAGCATACATCTTTTAGGATCATGATAGCATTATTTTAGACAATCTTTAGATTCCATATAAATTGTCTTCACTACAAACTGTTTTAGAATTAGTTATCTTCTATCATAAGCCTTCAATGGCAAATCTTTATGAAAACATTCAGTACCATCTTGCATTAATTCCAGAAACTATCCATACCTTTGGAATCTGCAGAATAAATACAACATACCCCTATAAGGCTAAACAACATACCGCTTTAAGCTATTTTTCCTTTCTTTGCAATTCCCTTAATAGGTAGACGCCTTAACTCTTGTGCTACATCAAGAGCCCAACACCACATCTCATTCCACATCCTTGGTATCAAAGCCCAACACCACCTCTCATTCTGTATCCCTATTTTCTATGATACCAGGGATGGGTATGAAAAGGTGGTGTTGGGCTCTTGATGTAGTACAAGAGTTAAAGCATCTACCTATTAAGGGAATTACAAAGAAAGGAAAAATAGTTTAAAGCGGTAATTAAGCGGAGCGCACATCAAATAGATTTAATTGGATAACCTTTAGGTACTCGAAGACATATAAGAACTTCAAATAGCATAAAAGATAATATCTTTTCAATAAGACAAATTCATTCAAGATGAAATCAAAAATCAAGAAAAAAAACCATATCTCTATTAATTTTTAATTAGGAAAGTCCTCCCACGAGATAAGAAGCTTTACTCTTCCTACGAGATAGAAGGCTTTACTCTCCCATGACACAACTTGAAAACAAATAAGATAAACACACAAGGCTTCCAAATAATCTTTCCCTTATGCTCACAAACTCTCGAAAAATGAACTCCCAGATAAACTAACCCAGAGACTTTTAGCTTGCCAGTGGTATTATGTGGCACAAAACGACCTTTCAACGCCCTCCTCGGCCAATACGGTCTACACCCATTGCCACCCTTGGGCCTAGTCCTCTTCAAACTATTTTACGGGAGATGAATCCAATCACTAGGTTCTTGCCTATGACAAAGAGCAATCACAAGGTTCTACCTATGACGAAAAGCATTATAGAGGACTAAAAGAAAGCAAAGGATATTTATTTTTCATACAACCAGAAAATATCAAGACTACCTTTATCCCAAGACTACCTCTTTTCCAGGAGTAGCTTCCTTCTTAAAACATAACAGAGATAAAGTCTACCCTTAATACATGATTTAAGTCTTGTATGAAGAAATCTTATGAAAGGGATGTTAGATCCTTTTAGTCTAACATTCTTTTCATATATGTCTTCTTTCCCTTCGAGTGTTCCCTGAAGTACTAGCGCTAAGCTAAATGCAGAAAGCAAACAGAAATTTTATTGATCATAAACAATACTTATAGACTCTGTGGACTCTTGGACTCCATGAACTAAGCATGTTTAGAGAAGAGTTGCACGGCTCTCCGAGGCTCAGTGCATAACACTATTCTCTCATGAAAGCACTCACTTGCTTTTCCACTCCACTCAAACTTCTTTCAAACTTCTCTCCAAACTTCTTTCCCACCACACTCACTTCTCACTCTCTCTAATCCATGTTGCTATCTTTTTTGCTTCTAATGAGATCAATGCGGATGATCGATGCGAATGCTATACATTATAGACTCAAACGGAATGAAATCCTCAAAACCAAAGGCGCTCATGATTTTACAACAGTAATATTCTCTGGCCAACAATGCTTTAGAGAATAAATCATAACTGACTGAATAAAGCATAACTGACTAACAATAATATTCTTTGACCAACAACGCTTTAGAGAATATAGCATAACTGACAAACAGTAATATCCCTAGATGACAACGCTTCAGAAAATACAGTAACGGATGCCGTATTGTTGAGATGGCACTTTGTTGTAGGCGAAGCTGAACCGTTTCTACTTTTTTTGTCAAGCAAAGTGCCTTTCGGTGGCAATACAAGGTTCTGCCGAGGCTTTCTTATGAAGGAACGGTTGCAGTTGCTTCCAGTGAAAGGAACGACTGCTTCTTGTCCAAGGAATGATAATGATCATGCAAACATGCATCTATCTGTCATAGAAGATGATGATGCAATAATGCAGCTAGCAGAAAGTCCTTAATCATGCTCCTAATCATTAGTCTAATCAAAGGAAAAGAGACTATGCAGCGACATGTTATGCAAATATTTTTTTTGTAATTTTGTATAATGCATGATGAGTAAAAAAGTTCTCATGCTGCCATAGTCAATTGACTTGCGTGTGGGCCAACTGGTCTTATTGCCACAAAGCCATTTAACATGTATGGACCAACATAAGGGTATGCATGCTGTCTTAAGCTAAATGCATAATGGTGCTTCTACAGTAGCAACCATTTTACTGGTTTCAAAGATGCAGAGATCCGGGGTTAAAGAGAAGCAGTCACTGTTGGTGCACATGCGTCGAAACCTATTGGTCTTATAGTCTCAATGCATTCAAACTCGTGTAAACCACCACGTAATGTTGGTGTATGATAAAAGTTAGGCTTCTTACCATAGTTTTCATCTTGTGCTAAAGGGGGTTTTTATCATGCAGAGACCTACAATATTATAAAATATTATTGGCTAATAATTTCTTACTTAAGTTCTGAACAGTTATTTCTCATATAAGCTACATCTTTTGTTCCTGCAAAAGCAAATAGTTTCATCTATAATGATTAAATGAAAGATCATTCTGTCCACAGTTGTTCCTGCAGAGGAAGAAAAGAGTTATCTAATTATCATGCTACTAACATTACTAGTTTAATGAAAGCACGTTGGTTGTTTCTGCAAGAGAAATCTATAAGATTAGTGCCTAAAGAAGGTAAAAAATGTAAGGAAAAGCTACTAAGGCTAATAAAGCAGGTATCCCGTGCAGTATTGCTGCTTTTGAGTGTACTCCATCCAGTGATTGTATGACAGCTGACTTTTCTTATTGGCGAAGTTTTCCATAGTCCAAATAATCGTCCGAAAGATCATCAAGACTTCCTTGAAAAATTGAAGAATCAGGAGATTCTATTTGAACTCCATACTCTATGTTGTATAGCTCTTGTTCTTGTGACAAAGGAATAGAGCAGCACACAGAGACTTCTCCTTCCAGATCATGAATTTCATAAGTTGATGTTTGGCAAACCAAGTTCTTGCAATTTGAATTTATTACGTATTTTTTTATTTTGGCTCTGGCATTCATCAGGGATTCTTTTGAGTATAGCGGTAATCGTGAAATAAGTTTTCTGTAGATTGAAGTCATTAGCACCATGTTGAAACTTGGATAATAGGCTTCGTCTGTCCATTTTGGTGGTATGCTAATGAACTGAATATATACTACTTCCTTTGCCATATTGTTCAATTTTGCCTTGAAAGCTATTCTCATCTTGTCGGGCAAGGAACAAAGAAGTAAATGATTGTCCTTATTTTCTTTTCTATTTTTGATAGTTAATGTATTGATAATCCCATTATCAATGAGTTATCTGATAGATAACTTATGAGGTCCTATGGCCTCGCAAGAGTATGTTGTGCTTATTCTGTAAATTTCAAAAGTACAGTTAGTTTCTGAAATTAATGCAAGATGGTACGGGATGTTTTCATAGAGATCTGCCATTGAGAGCTTATAGTTGAAGATGGCTAATTCTAATATAGTTTGTAGTGAAGACAATTTATATGGAATCTAAAGGTTGTCTTAAACAAAATAATGCTATCAAGATCCTAAATGATGTATGCTATAAAATCTAACGCTATACAAAAGGAGAATACTAATAAAGAGGTCTACCTTTAAAACGTAAATTTTGCAAGGTTTTTGATAGGTTGGATTGCTACAATCCTGTACATTGGTTAAGATACTTATCTTAGAGCTTTTCTAGGCTCTAAGTTATAGCTAGGCTACAAGTAGAGAAATTATCTAAACTTTTCCCTATTGATATAAAAAGGTGTTCTATTCTAGTTCCTATTCTACAAATTACACTATTGGATTTCGGATTTAGTATTCTATCCTATTCCATGTTTGTGTAGTTTCATTCAAACAAATTCTGCTTCAAAACTAGTTGATGGCTCTTTACGTTTTTCTCCTGCAGGGGTTTCTATTTTGCTACCAGAAGTTCCTGCTTGATTTTGAAAGTAAATAAAACACTGATTTCTAATAGGCTCTACTCCATCTAACATTTTTCTATAATCTAGTATATATTCTGTTTTGTCTGGGTAGCTCTGATTGTTAGTTTCTAAATCTATGAGGCCATCTATGCTGAGTTGATTATAATCTGTGGATTTTATTAGGAGGTAATTTTCCAGATCTTCTAGTTCTATTTCTTCTTCCAAATGCTTACATTGTTCGTTGTATTTGCAGTCCTCAATTTTAGACCAATGTTCTTGGGGGTTTTTGCCCAAAATTTCAGTTGGCTTTGTTGTTTTTATGTCTATGGTAAAAGGTTGTTTTTCTCTGGACAGTTTATCTTCAATTCTGCAGAGCTGGGAAACAAATTTTAATATTTGTTTTTCTAAGTTTAATGGGTCTTCCATAATTTCTTCTATTATAGGCTTGCAATTCTCGGATTGTGAGAATTCTGATGAAAATTTGCCGTAGTAGGCTAGAGTTTGTATCAATAGTTTAGAGGGTGTTCCTCCAAGTGATGAGGTAGAAAGCATTTTCTGTTTTTTTTCTATGGCTTTAGTATTAAATGCTTCTAGATAATTCCTTTTTTCTGAGGTTCAGTAATTTAGATGTTGGGTATCTTCTACCGAATTATCGTTGATTTCTCTATCTAGATCTTTACTAGGTTTTACTTGCAATTCTGATTTAGGCTGCTGAATTAAAGGTAAAGAATCTAAATGCCAATTTACAGTTGGTTTTTCTACAATTCTTCTACCAAAGTTGAGGCTATCTACGTAAGTACCATTTTTAGCTAGAAGGGATTTAGCTTCAAATACTGTCTATATTTCCTAAATCAAGATGTATCAGAAATTGTCCTATATTATAAGTTATGTGTGTCCTATCTAGATAGTTGCTAAAGGTGATAATTGGGCTACAAATTTGCTTATAAGAAATTATGATGATACTACTTTCTTCTGTAGGTATTTCTATGGCTAATCTGTTGTGTCTAGTTAAACTACGTCATTTTCTAAGCTATTGTGCTAAATTGATCTACAAATTCATTCTGTACTTTTTCTTCGTTTGCTAAGTATTCCTCGATTAGTGCTTCGTATTCTTTATTTTCTTCTTCCGAGGGTTCTTCTGGTTTTTCAAGATTAAATGTACCATCTACTAGGAAATCTTCTAAATATTCATCTACTTTATTCTTTCCTAAATATTCTTCTAATTCCATAGGTTCTGGTGTCTTTTGTACTAGTGCTATAAGGTTATCTTTTTCTAGTTCTTGTTCAAGATCATTCAAAGTTTGCTTAATCAATTGTTCTTCTGCTTCCTTAAGTGTTTCTCCAGATAACCTAATGATTCTAACTATAGGGTCTTCATCTTGGCTACTTGATGAAGCTTCTTCTTGTGGTTGACTACTATTATCATTTTTTCTAATTTCTATTTGTTCGTTATTTACAGGGTTTTTGTAAGGATTATTTTGGCATTTTTCTAAATCTTTTTGCTCAATACAAGTTTCTATTTTTACATTTACAAGTTCTATTGCCTGTGTTTCAGTAAGTAACACTTCTTGTATTCTTGAGAGTTCTTCGACTATTTCATTTATATTTTCTAGCGCTTTATCTATGCTTGTTCTATTTTTTCATCAAAAAGGGGATTAATGCCGCTTTCTTCCATTATTTTATAATATTTTTCTAAGATTTTTGCTCATTCTTCTATAGCTTTTTCGAACAAATGCATTTCTAATCTGAGGTTCTTTAAGTCTAATTTAAGATTTTGGGTTTCTAATTCTAACATTTTTATAGAATGTAGGATGTGCTCTGGGCTTTTAAACCACATTTCTAAGTCTTTTATATTATTGTGTCATGCTCCAGTTGTGGTTGTCTAATTTTGGTGATCTTCTACTGGACTATTGACACTATTACTATCTTCTGCTAAGTTATTATAAGTATACTTTTGGTATTCTTCTAAATCCTTTTTATGTTCAGAATTTTTTGGGATTCTTTATTTAGGATTGCTTTTATTTCCCATCATATCCAGGTATCCTATTGTATTACTACTTATCTCTAGATCATCTAATTCTGGTTCTGAATTAGGTGTTATTTGTGGGCTATAAAGATTAAAGTCTACTAGGTTAATGCTACAGCTTTGTTCTGATTGTCTTTCGCTATCACTATAAGGACTATGAAGACTTATAACATCATTAGAGTCGAAACTTTCTAGTTCATCTGACCATCTAGACGTTCTTTTATTCTATCATTTAGTCTATTAAAGGTAAAAACATCATACATAGTGCCATCTTTATCTTCTTCGTTTGTATAATAACAATAATAATCCATGACTACTACTGCTACAAGAAAACAATATGCAGAAGGGTATGAGACGCAGATGTAGTTAAAAAGGTAGTGTGAAAGTAATATCAAATGCTACGGAAGACTATAGATCTATAGGGTCTAGGTCCTTTAAGAGGAAAGAAACACACAGTGAATAGTAATTAACAGGTATGTTGCGGAAGTTTACTATAAATGTTTCAATGGGTGTGAAGGGATAAGGTAAAAGATAGTGGAATCTTACTATTTAGAATAGTAAGATATCTGAATGGTAGAAGGCTACCTACTTTTAAAGGATAAGATTCTCACCAAAAGGAAAGGAACAAATGTAAAAAGGGACAAACTATGAATAGTGAATGTCAGAATTACGGTTGATGTGGTAAATGAATAGGCTTTAAATAGTATGGATTCAGAAAAGATGAGCTTATCTTTTAAAGGATAAAGATGGAGTATTATTCCTTATGGAGTACTATTCCTGATAAGTGTAAAAGAAAAGAACAGAACACAAACAATTGCGACAGAATCTTGCGGTTATAAAGGATAAGTAAAATATGGGTTAACCAACCCCAACAGAAAATTATACGAAAAGTGTAGAGATGCTACAAAACCAGTGCAAGTCTATTAAAGTTTTCTACTAATATGAAAAATATTTTTGGATTTTCTTATAGAAAAACACGTGGAAATATTTTTGGATTTTCATTTTATGTAATTTTTTTATATTTTTCAAGGGTTCCATCACGCTTCACTGCAAAACTCTGATGCAAGAAAGAGCGGATGAAAACATGTAGAATGCAAGAAAAGGTTAAGATAATACTTACGCTTAGTTACAAGAAAAACAATTTAAGAAAGCAATGATGCTATGGATTCATGCAATGAAAGCTATTTTTTAATTTTCAAAATGTGTAATCATAAAGGCATAAAAAGAAACTAGTAACAAGTTTCATGCAATAAAAGCTACAATGCAATGAAGTCTACGTTTCATGCAATGCAAAATAGTAAAAAGTTATTTTTTGTTTTTTTCAAAAGATGAAATGAGTGTGCTTAAGAAAGTATCTTCAAAAGTATGAAAAAAAGAATGAAATAACATATTTCTACGTAAACGGTTTTAAAGATAACAGTTAAAAGGATAAGATAAGATTTTCTTCCTATCTTTCCCTCCATAAAAAAAAAAGGATCTAAACGAATCTTTTTGTTGTGAAAATGATTAAAATGGAAAACAGAAAAGTAATGATGGTGATGATGGATCTCTCTCCTCAGATCCAAAGGAGATGGGTAATGAGAGGTTTAAGACCACCAGGGTATCAGAGCCTTAGGGTATCTTGTAAATATAAAATATACCAAGAATGTTATATACCGACTGTCTCATAAATTAGAAACGTCTTTATGTTATATACCTCCTGGCAAGCTAAAGTCTCTGGGTTAGTTTATTAGGAGAGGACCGATTTTCTTATGGAATTTTATCTTATCTTTAAAACCGTTTCCGCAAAAATCTGTTATTTCATCCTTTTCTTTTTTTATTTTTGTACTTGTCTTTATCTATTTGTTTTTAGTGAAAGATACTTTCTTAAGCACACTCATTTTCATTTTTTGAAAAAAGCAAAAAAATAACTTTTCGCATTGCATGAAACGTAGACTTCATTCAATGTAACTTTCATTACATGAAACTTGTTACTAGTTTCTTTCCATACCTTTATGATTACACTTTTTGAAAACTAAAAAAATAGCTTCTCATACATTCTCTTGCATGAATTTGTAGTATCATAGCTTGTAACTAAGCTTAAGTATTATTTTCTTGCATCCTACGTGCTTTCATCTGCACTTTCTTGCATCAGAGTTTTGCAACGAAGCATGATAGAACCCTTGAAAAAATATAAAATATATATATATATATATTTAAAGAAAATTCAAAAACATTTCCGTATGTTTTTTAATAAGAAAATCCAAAAAATATTTTTGATTTTAATAGAAAGCTTTAATAGACTTGTATTGGTTTTGCACATCATCCAGAGAATCTTTGCACTTTCCGTATAACTTTCTGATAGCCTCAACAAACTTCATTATTCTCTTTATAACCGCAAGATGCCTCAACCAACTTCATTATTCTCTTTATAACCGCAAGATTCTGTGCAACTGTTTGCGTTCTATCTTTTTCTTTTACACTTATCAGGAATAATACTCCATTCTTATCCTTTAAAAGATAAGTCTCATTCCTGAACCCATACTATTTAAAACCTATCCATTTACCACATCAACCGTAATTTTCACATCCACTATGCATAGCTTGTCCCTTTTTACATTTGTTCCTTTTTGGTGAGAATCCTTCATCCTTATCCTTTAAAAGTAGGTAGCCTCTTACCATCCAGATCTCTTACTATTCTAAATAGTAAGATTCTACTATCTTTTATCTTATCCTCTTACACTTTTTAAACCAAATTTCTGTAACAACTCTGATAATTACTATTCGCTGTTTGTCTCTTTCCTTTTGTTGAAAGGAAGGACCTAGACCCCATAGATCAATAGTCTTTCGTAGCATTTGATAATTATCACATCATTTTCACTCAACCTTCTGTTTAAACTATTTAGTAGCGTCTGCATACTCTTCTGCATGCAATCCTCTTGAGTAATGGTAGTAGTAACTCAATCTAAAAAAGTATTTTAAATAGTAAGAAGGAATAGTATAGATTCTCACTAATCTGAACTTCTTTACTATTTCAATAGTTAGATTCTATTACTTATTATCTTTTATGATAGTTACTTATCTTCTATTATCTTAACAGTAAGATTCCATTATTTGGTCTTCCGTTTTATCCTGTTATTCGTTTTTCACCTTTTGTCCTTTAACTTAAGAAAGTAAACCTAACTTCTTATATTTTCTAGCTTTTATCATGCATCTTTGGTTACCATGGACCACTATGAAGACTATTACAATGAAGACTATTACAATTCAGACTATGATTAAGATGATTATTATGAAAAGTCTGAAGATGAAATGTTAGCAGACATTTCTACCATCATAGAAAATAAGGAAAAAGATCTAAATTATTACGAAGATCATTATTAATCAGATATAGCAAGCTTTAGCGATAGAGAAACAATAGCATACATTATTGATAATGAAAGTTATTCAGAAAACCTAGATATAGTAGACTCTAGTGATAGCGAAAGTCTGGAAAAAATCAGATATATAGTCAGAAATAGAGCTAGAAGTATATTTAGATTCGGAATCAGAAACAGATTTAGATGGTTTAGAGACAAGTAGTGCAATTAGGTACCTAGAAAAACCCAAATATATAAAAGAATATAAAAGAACAAGTAAAAAAATACAACATTAATCCTAAAAGCCCAAAGAAAAATAAAGATTTTACTAGAAAAACTAATAAGGACTTAGAAGAATGCCAAAATATTACTAATGATAAGCTAGCCAAAAATAATAGTGATAGTGTTGATTGTCTAGTAGAAAATCACTATAATCAAACTACTACAATTAAAACACAACAAGATATAACAGAAAGCATAGAATGCTTTCCACACACTACAAAATCAGAAACCCAAAGCTTAAAAAGCAACCCTGATAGAGTAGATAAGCCCAAAACCAACATAAACGAACAGTTTAATAAATTCTCCCAAGGACGCTTAGAGTTCCTACAACCAGAAATGCTTTACGAAGATAAAAACTCGTTTCTACAAACTTATTATGAAACAAAACAAGCATGTAGCCATGATGTAAGAACAGCTGATCTTTTCACTTCAAAAACAAACGAAGGAATATCACAAGCTCAATTCAAACTCATGCATTTAGGAATGATAGTTATAGGTGTAAAAGCTTTAGTTAGAACAGCCCTAGCATCTAAAGTTTATGTTGTCATTCATGACGACAGGAGAGACCAACAACGAAGAATAATCACAACCCTAGAAGTAGACTTAGAAGGTAATTCAGGTTTAGTGTGTTATGCTCGTGACCTTATTCTTCCAACCACGATGTTTTCAATAACATCAAAATTAGCTTCCTCAGCAAGGGTTATGAAAGCTTTAAACCCAAAAAAGATAACATCTTTGTAGCTATAGGATTTCTAGGAAAGCTGATGGCTAGAAATGACAGCTCTTGTCTAAGTATTACTGACCAAGAACCAGAACAAGAGACTGCCAGAATTGATGAATCTCCTATAGACCCAAACCAAGCTGAAGAAGAACCAGTAAGATTAGACTTAAAAGAAGATATAAGAACCTATTCCCAAAACAAATATGTAGATCAATCTAGCACAAATAGCCTAGAAAATCGCATAGATTTAACCATATACAACAAATTAGCTAAAGAAGAAAGTAGCGTCATAATTTGTAGCCCAATTATCACCTTCAGTGATTATCTAGATAGGACACATATAACTCATAATATAGGACAATTCCTAGTACATATTCATTTAGGAAACATAAACATAGGCACCTTTAATTTTGGAAAACTAGTAGAACCCTCAGAAGAAAAAGAAGACAAGGAACGTATCATAGAAATAAACCCAATAAGTATGGCAGATAATGTAGGTCATGATAGTAAACCAGCCGTAGAAATCATAGAAACACCCGTTGTAGCAAACCAAGTAGATAACAGCATCGCAATCTTCAATAAACGTGCTGTTAACCCAACAATCACCTTTAGTATCTTTCTAGATAGAACTTATATAACCTTTGATATAGTACGAACCCTAGTACATCTCAATATAGGAAATATAGAAATAGCTTTAGAAGCTAGATCCCTTCTGGCAAAAAATAGTTTTTACATAGATATCCTCAATTTTGGTAAAAGAATTGTAAATAGACCAACTTTAAATTGGCATTCAGATTTTTTATTTTTAGCTCAGCAACCCAAATTAGAATGGCGAGTGAAACCTAGTAAAACTCTAGATAGAAAAATTAACGATAATTCGATAAAAGGCACCCAACACTTAAATTACCGATCTACGGAAAAAAGGAATCATTTAGAATTAGTTAATACTAAAGCCATAAAAAATGTACAAAGGGTTCTTTTTACCTCTTCTTTACTTGGAGGGAAATCCTCTAATTTGTTAGCACAAACCCGAACCCACCATGAAATTATACATTTTGAGCATAATAAACCCATTGCAGAAGAAATTATGAAAAAACCTTTCTACTTCAAAAAACATGATGAAGCCTTAGAGTGTGATTCCCAGCTCTATAAAATAAAGGATAACTTTTCAGATCACATCAGAAGGGAACAACCTCTCACCATAGATAGCCTAGATGACCACCGTATTTTAAATATTCTAACTTGTCTTCCTAGACTTGCCCAAAACATTAATTCATTAGAAGTCCTATATCATCCAAAAAGCTTTATATGGGACACTCGATAAGAAGAATGGCAAAATCCCAGTAGTTAAATAAAATAACAAGATCTAGGATAAAACAAATTTTAGTATAATAATGTTTATTCTTTCACCTATAGCTTGGCCATAGACTAGAAAACTCTATGATAAAGGTAGGATTTTTAATTAAACAACTCCAATCAGAACTAATGTTTCTTATGTGCAGAAAGCAGAAAACCAAGAGACAGCAACAACCTTCCCTTGGAAAAGCTGTAGCAATCCAAGCCATCAAAAACTTTGCAAAATTTACGCTTCAAAGGTAGATCTCCTATCAAACTCTTCTCAACTAGTAATCTCCTTTTATAGCATTAGATCTTATAGAACCAAATGCTCTAGAATTAGCATACATCTTTTAGGATCATGATAGCATTATTTTAGACATTCTTTAGATTCCATACAAATTATCTTCACTACAAACTATTTTAGAATTAGTCATCTTCTATCATAGACCTTTAATGGCAGATCTTTATGAAAACATTCAGTACTTTCTTGCATTAATTCCAAAAACTATCCATACCTTTGAAATCTGCAGAATAAATACAACATACCCTGTAAGGCTATAGGATCTCATAAGTTATCTATTAGACAACTCATCGATTATGGGATTGTCAATATATAACTATCAATAATACAATAGAGAACAAGGAGGACAATCATTCACTTCTTTGTTCATTGCCTGACAAGATGAGATTAGCTTTCATTGCAAAATTGAATAACAAGACAAAAGAAGTAATATATATTCAGTTTATCAGCACACCACCAGAATGGACATAGGTTATTATCCAAGTTATAACCTGATGTTAATGACTTCAATCTACAGAAAACTTGTTAAGGAGTCCAGATATGATACGCGAGTTGCGCCATACTCAAAAGAATCCTTGACGAATGCTAGAGCCAAAATCACAAAATTCATAATAAATTCAAAATGCAAGAATTTGGTCTATCAGACATCAACCTATGAGATTCATAATCTAGAAGGTGAAGTCTCCTTGTGTCGCTCCATTCCTCTGTCACAAGAACAAGAGCTATACAACATAAAGAATGGAGTTCAAATAGAACCTCCTGATTCTCCAATTTTTCGGAGAAGTCTTGATGATCTTTCAGATGATTATTCGAACTAAGGGAAACTTCGCCAAAAGTCAGCTATCATACAACTGCTGAACGGAGTACACTCAAAAGCAACAATATTGCACAAGATACCCACTTTATTAGCCTTAGCAGCTTTTTCTTACATTCTTCACCTTCTTTTCTTGTAGAAATAACCAAGGTACAAAAGATGTAGCTCACACGAGAAATAACTGTCCATAACTTAGGTAAGAAATTATAAGCTAATAATATTTTAGAATATTGCAGGTCTCTGCATGATAAAAGCCCCTTTGGCATTAGATAAAAACTATGGTAAAATGCCTAACTTTTATCATATACCAACTTCAAGTAGTGGTTCACACGAGTTTGGATACATTGGGACTATAAGACCAATAGGTTCCCATGCATGTGCACCAACATGACACTATTTCTCTTTAACCTCGGATCTCTACATCTTTGAGACCAGTAAAATAGTCGCCACTGTAGAAGCACCATCATGCATTTAGCTTAAGACAGCATGCATACCCTTATATCGGTCCATACGCGTTAAACGACTTTGTGGTAATAAGACCGGTTGGCCTACACGTAAGCTAATTGAATGTGGCAGCATGAGAACCTTTCTACCCATCATGCATCATACAAAGAATACAAAAAAAATATTTGCATGACATTATGTAAATTATATCACTGCATATCGTCTCCTTTCTTTTGATTAGACTAATGCTTAGGAGCATGATTAAGGACTCTCTGCCAGCTGCATGCAGTCATCACTTTCCATGGCAGATAGATGCATGTTTGCATGATCATAATCATCTTGCATTTACCAACAAGGGACTTGTAAAGGCCAGATTATTTACCAAAAGCCAACGGCATCTTCCAACAGAAGCCAACAATCCCTTTCATTAGAAATCAACAGTACTTTTTACCAAAAGCCAACAGTTTCTTGCACAAGAAGATACCATTCCTTGCACAAGCACTCGTTCCTTCCATCGAAAGCAACTGCAACTGTTTCTTCACAAAAAATCCTCGACAAGGCCTTGTACTGCCACTGATCGACACTTTGCCTAACAAAAAGGAGCAGAAACGGTTCAACTTTGCCTATGACAAAGTGTCATTTAATAGTACGATATCCGTCACTCTATTCTCTGAAGCGTTGTTAGACAGAAAATATTACTATTTGTCAGTTATGCTTTATTCTCTGAAGCGTTGTCGGCCAGAAAATATCACTATTAGTCAGTTATACTTTATGCTTTATTCTCTGAAGCGTTGTCGTCAGAGAATATTACTGTTGTAAAACCACAAGCGCCCCTGGTTTTGAGGATTTCATTCTGTCTAAAATCCGCCTTAAAGTCTATAAATAGTGATGAGTCTGTAATGTATAGCATCCACATCGAACACCATCCGCATCGATCTCATTAGAGGCAAGAAAGATAGTAGCATGAATTAGAGAAAGTGAGAAGTGAGTGCAATAGAAGAAAAGTTTGGAAAGAAGTTTGAGTGGAGTGGAAAAGCGAGTGCTTTCATGAAAGAATAGTGTTATGCACGGAGTCTCGGAGAGCCATACAACTCTTCTTTAAGCCTGCTTAGTTCATGGAGTCTAAGAGTCTACAGAGTTTGTAAGTATTGTTTATGATCAATAAAATTTTCGTTTACTTTCTATATTTAGCTTAACGTTAGTACTTCAGGAAACACCCGAAGGGAAAGAAAACATATGAAAAGAATGTTAACTAAAAGGATCTAACATCTCTTTCATAAGATCTCTTCATACAACACTTAAATCATGTATTAAGGGTAAACCTTATCTCTGTTATATTTTAAGAAGGAAGCTACTTCTGGAAAAGGTAGTCCTAAGATAAAGATAGTCCTAATATTTTCTGATTGTATGGAAAACAGATATCCTTTGCTTTCTTTTAGTCCTCTGTAATGCTCTCCGTCATATAGATAGAACCTAGTGATTGCTCTCTGTCATAGGCAATAACCTAGTGATTAGATTCATCTCCCGTAAAATAGTTTGAAAAGGACTAGGCCCGAGGTTGGCAATGGGTGTAGACCATGTTAGCCAAGGAGGGTGTTGAAAGATCGTTTTGTGCCGCATAAGACCACTGGCAAGCTAAAAGTCTCCGCGTTAGTTTATCTGGGAGTTCGTTTTCCGAGAGTTTGTGAGCATTAGGGAAAGATTATTTGCAAGCTTTGTGTTTATCTTCTTTATTTTCAAGTTGTGTTATGGGAGAGTAAAGCCTTCTATCTCGTGGCAAGAGTAAAGCCTCTTATCTCGTGGGAGGATTTTTCTAATTAAAAATTAACAAAGATATAGTTTCTTTTCTTGATTTTTGGTTTCATCTTGAATGAATTTGTCTTGTTGAAAGGATATTATTTTTTATGCTATCTGAAGTTCTTATATCTCTTCGAGTACCTGAAGGTTACCCAATTAAATCTATTTGCTGTGCGCTCCGCTTAATTACCGCTTTAAGCTATTTTTTTTCCTTTCTTTGCAATTCCCTTAATAGGTAGACACCTTAACTCTTGTGCTACAACAAGAGCCCAACACCACCTCTCATACCCATCCCTAGTATCAGAGCTCTAGGTTACCCAAGAAAATCTTATCCTTTGCAAGAAAAATAAATGTCTAATCGTTTCTAATTTGGGTTATTATACCCTTACCTCTTGTATAAAATGTTACTGGTTTCACAACTTTTAGCTTGTCTGACCCTAAACTACATAGGTAATAGGTTCTTATACCCTATTATGACACCTCATTACCTTTCGTACCTATATTTAGGGTCTCATTACCCATCCCTGGTGTCATACTTATGTTCACAAGAGTTTCATCTCAACAGGGATGGGATAGAATGAACCTAGTATATTTACAAGAGGAGAAAAGTAATCTTCTACATCTTGTATCAAAAATCTCCTTTTAGACACTTTTCCGTATAACTTTCTGATAGCCTCAGCCAACCTACATTATTCTGATACTATTCACAAGACATTATTCAACAAAGCAAGAGTGGCAACTGACAAGTAAACTGGAATGTGATGAACAGTGCACTAACAAGCACAAGTGTCGAATGTTTAAATGCCTCCATGGCCATAAGCCATAAGAGAAGACAAGATTGCAGACATGGATCCTCACCATATGACAAGTTAAATATTAATAATAATTTTTTGGTATATGTTAATTAAATATATAAAAGAAACAATTTGGACGGTCTTTTCCTACCAACAAGATTAAATTCTAACCTCCAGCAAGTTCTGTAGGTCTACTGCATCATAGTTTTGTATTTTACATCATAAGAATGACCATGAAATTACTACATCATGAAAATAATAGGATCCAACAAGCCAGCATGCTTCAACAGATGGACATATTGCAAACAAGTGCAGAAGCCAACAGGTGCTAGATGTCATTGCCAACCACCATTTGCACCAAAAGCAGGCTAGTGAAGTAGCGGCACAATTATTTATATACTCTAGGAGCATAAATATGGTGGCCCAAAGACAGAATTTTTCGGAAGAACACAATTTTAACAACTAAAAAATATGATGGAATTTGAACAAAAAAGGTAAATTAATGCAGAAATTTACATTATAAATGATAAAGATCTGCAAACAGCTCAGAGACTAAATTTAAATGATAAATAAATTGCTTTTTTTTATTAGAGAATATAGTGATTCCATTGCATGATAAAGAGAGGAATGACCAATGCCTGACCTCCAATGAATGAAGGCATGCCTGAGTCTCAACATCTAGTATGGATACAATGTTCTCAGCAGCAGCTGCAAGATATCTGCCAAGGTGAGGTTGAAATCTCATTTGCGTTGTGCCACCCTGTGATACAACAGAAGAATTTAACAAAAAGCAGGAAAAGAAAAGTCTAAATTAAAAAAGAAAAAAAAAATGTTATCATTGCTCACCAAGCAAATGCTACCTTGAAATAGATATCACATGGAGGGAAAACCATCTACCACTGACAAAGTCATGAATTAAACAGCTAATGGCTAGTTATCATATGAATACCTTGAAAACCCTAACACAGCTGCCATTGTTGATGCTCCAGTATCGTATCTCCCCATCCCCATCACAAGAGCATATAAGATCATCTTTATTTGGGTGAAAGTCCAGAGACATGACAGATGCAGAATGCCCAGTAAAATTACGAAGCGAATAGCCCGGCTGCACATTGGAGTTATCAGTCAAGCAGAATGTTTCAATATGTCACCCATTTATTGCACAGAAGCAACAGGAGAGAAGTAGGCTACTTTTTCTTTTGACTAAAGATTGAGGGGAAAAAAGATGGTGCTTTCCGTATTCAAACTGTGCCTAAAGAGACCAGCATTCAATGTGATCACAAGATTCAAGATCTCTGGAAGATTATATTAAATGATAAATGCCCTAACTTTTGATTGCTAGTTTGCTACATTTTTTTGTCATAAAGAAGGCATTTACAAAAATGCCCATGAAAAGGTACCCAACAGTTGGACATCTAGTCAGGAGTCTGACTCATACTATAGTAGAGATAAAAATAGCAATAAAATGGAGCAACACAATTTCATGCTTTGATGTCTCAGAGCAAGTCAAAGCACTCTTCAAAATGATAGCTGTAAAATGTGAGACACCATCAACAGAATTCTATGGTACATATTTTACTTGTTTGAACCCTGACAAATATTCCTGAATGGATAGCATAGAAACAAGGATGCTTTATATCTACATGCACAGGTATATAGCAGCGGCCCATATGACTATTTGTTGCCTATTTCGTTAGTTACATCCTGCAGCTTAGTCATGTCATATTCAAAATTTTTGGCTGTTACCGTTGAACCAATACATGTAAAAATCAAATGGTTCAAATAACAAATGAAAAGAGAAGGTTGGCTTAGGCATAGAGTAGTTGTAAAACAATAATATGGATCAACTGCACATAGCATGAAGGTTCAAACAGAACGAATCTAATAAAAAAGGGTTCATACAATAAAAATATCTGCATAAGCCATAAAGGAGCAATTGCAACTCACATTATCAGCATCCCAAACCCTCACAGTCTTGTCAAAAGAGGAGGTAGCCAGACGAGGCATGCTTGGGCTAAATCTAACATCAGTAATCAGCAGGGTGTGTTCTTCCAAAGTAGATTTTGGTTTTAAAGTATCAGTGTACCACAAAACTGCCTGCATTATAAAATCATAAAACAGAGAATCCATGTCACTTCCCTTACAGACAAGAAATTGACAACACTAAAGCTTATTAAGTTATAACAAATCCACAATTTGAACAGATATTCAGTATGGTCCTCACCTTTTTATCATGACCTCCACTAGCAAGAAGCTTCCCATCAGGTGAGAAGTGGCAGCAAACAACTTTACTTGTACTTGCCCGGGTAGATAAAATCTCAGTAAATGTAAAACCTGGAAACAAAATGCAAACAAAATTAACAACAGAATCATTTTTTCATGATAAAAGGCCGAAATTATATGTTTAAATTTCTAATTCAACCACAAATGTATATCATTAGACTTGGATGCAGAATGATACGAACTCACCTTTGCCAACATTCATACAACGACCTACTGCATCTCTTGGATCTGGGTCATCATGAGACAAAAATGACTCGACATTGTCATCCAGTGAACCATCCTCCACAAATCGATCTATATCAGCCTGCAATTCAATACCTCTATTATTCCACTGACATTTAAAACAATCATTCCAGTATGAACCAGACAAAATGGGAGTCAACTTGTATATTTACCAACTGGTTTGATGGTGATGTTAAAGTTCCAGTGCCATCAGAACTGAACACCATCAAAGGCTTGGATGAGCTAACACTGTGCTGCAATGATGGCATTGACATTACGTCTCCTGGAGTATGCGTGGACGGTGTTGAGGGTGCCGAGCTTGGAGAGGGGCCAGCGGTGTTTGCAGTTCCTGAACTGTTGGCTGGACCAGAGGATGACACAGGTTGCTTTCGCTTGCGCCCACTCTGATTCTTTGATGCCTGAAAATTCAATTGAAAGAAAAAGGCTAAAATTTGCAGAATGTGAAGGTAAAAGTATTATACACAGCAAATTGCAAATTGAACATGGGAAGGTAACTCCCAATGCTGGAAAAAGAATAGAATGTCGATCATCTAAGTATGAACTATCATTTGCAAAATAAATGTTAATTTTAATGGCATTATCATTTTTTTCTAAATAATTGTGTGAAAAGTTGAAATTTGGATTCAGAAGGACACAGACCAGTGCTCAAAAGTCTTGCAGCTACAGACTATATTAAAAGGTTAAGCTAGCAATTTGAAACACTATCCCACTATAATGCATGTTGGCAACGTATCACAGAGCATCCCATGTATATGACCAAGCATTCAAAATAGCTTTATAAGCCCCAGTATTACAATTAGCCATTTTTCCTCTCATGATTAATGACAATATCATGTGAATTTATTAAATCGTAGATCTCCTTTTTCGGCAAACTGATTTTTGAAACATTGTGATAGTCAATCATATCCTGTTAATAAAAGCATAGAGACTGAAATTTGCCAAATAATAATGCAGCATTCGCTTTTGAAACAATCAAAATATATTGGACCAAAGTACAGGATTAGGATTCAATCTTGGCAAATAAAAAAACAAATTTATAACCATTGTAATGGATGGAGAACCATCAACAAAAAACTTATGTGGTTCAAAATCACCGATCAAAACCAATATATCGAAAGCAAAAGTTTCATAACTATTAAAAACCATGGTTTTGACAAATACAAATATCATATCCAATCAAATTATTTGGATACAGCTTTAGATTCATTGTTTAATGTTTGATATTTAAAAATGTGGGACAAGGTAGAATTATATTGAAAGCAATATATGGTTAAAAAATTTGAGCTGACAAATAGACAGACCTGATCAGCTCCTCGAAAGGGATTTGGCATGTTTCCATCCATAGTGACACTTGTAGCACCCATTTTATCTTGTTGGTGAAGATGGTGACTTGAACTCTGTGACTGTTGACTCGATATGGCATGCTGCTGAAGCTGTTGCTGAGTCTGCTGGCTGCTGTTTTGTTGCTGCTGTTGTTGCAACTGAGCTATCTTCTACTACACAAGGCAACTATTATTCTTCCAGCAAAAAACATAAACATCATACGAGTGCAAAGAAAGAATGCATCCATAAGCTAACAACTAGCAAAAGAACTCATGATAACAGTAACCAGCCCTGACTTCTGAAAAATTCATATGTCAAAGTGAAGCAGAACCACTTCTGACATCCATAGAGCTTGCATGGAATAAGACAAAAATTACTTCCAGAAATACCTACTCATTCACACAACCAGTGATAAATGTTGGTTGAATAATACACTTGTCCGAAAGACTTTTAGCCATGCATCATGCTTAAAAATATTAAGTTTGAGCAGATGTCACTCCTAACCACAATGCGGTGCAAAATCTACCATAACACAGGTCAAATTTCCCAGTTAGGAGCCCAGAATTGTCTGCATCACTTGCTCTTGTTTTCAGAAATTTATGAAGCACATCCCCGATAAGCTGTTATTATTTGACTTAATGTTTTCCTTCTCCCCAATCAAGCTTGGATTCTATGTTTGTAATCTCTCCTAATCCATTGGCTGTTGACAACACCAATGACTGATTGGACTCATACAAAGAACATGGGTTGTGGCATTCCTTTGAACAACCAACAATTATGGAACAGGTTTCCCACTTTAAATTGGGCAGAACAGATTGCATTATCAGAATATAGTGGCCTGCTTAAGAAATGATTTATGAACATTCTTAGACTAAATCTTTGCTAAGCTATTAATTTTGGCAACCTAAATAGGTAGGTAATTACCTAAATAGGTAGGTAATTAATGATCACATGAAACTGGCCAAACATGGACATAGATGGAGAATAAGGGCATTCTAGGCTTTTTACAATTTGGAACCAAACTAGCTATACAGAGGGATAATTATAGGAAAGAGGTATTTAAGTTTCTATTATAGAGGTATCTTTAAATTACAAATTTCAAGTTTTTAATCCATTTTTCAGATCCCGGACTATTTGTGCCATAAAATTATATCAACAGTTACTTGTGTGCCATTTCAATGTTCACTTATTTTGGAATCAGCACTAGCTGAATTCCCTTTCCATTTCAATTTTACGATTTTTTATCATTAACCAATTTTTATGTACTGTTTGGATGGACACAGAATATAATAATTTTTGAACTTCATGTAATTAAAATTATCAGGTAATATATTCATACATATTACAAAATTAAGGAGTTCAGAAAATTGCCATTTTTGTTTTAGCAAAACAGACACATTCATGATTTGTTTGTAAAAGTTATTAAAAAATGATATTTTCCAAATTACTACTATCATTTTATGATTGCCCCCACCCACCACCCCACCAAAAAAAAGGTGAAGAATCCTAGGGCCACCACAGTTTCTCGGAAGCAGTATGAGCAATGAAGCATCGACAAGGATGGATGATAGAAAACATTGATTCAACATATACTGAAAAATAGGGCATGATATGGATGGGCATGGAAACAAATAAAATTTTATTTTTGCATATGGCAAGATACATTCATGAAGTATAATGATAATGGGTTACACAATGCAACAGTTCATACTTAATGGTAACATCAACCAACATCTGATGTACCGAGTATCGGTACCAAGCCAGCATTGTCTAGTACAGTGCATACTATACCAAACCAGCAGCGTACTAATCAGGTAGATTAGAAGGCCCCACCCACATCTGCCATTGTACCGAACTGAAACAAATGGTTTAATTTGGTATGAGATGGTTCTGTACAGTTTAGTATGTCAGCACGAAGGCGATATGGGCGATTCAGAATAGTTCGCCCCTCATACCAAACTAGAAGGTCGAACCGTCCTAATTTCAAGCTGCTTTGAGATAGTTCGACTAACCTCGATATCAACATCCACAAACTGCACTAATGTAGACGTCATTCAAAACCAAAAATGATGCTATAAACAATAGCATCAAAAAGGTCTTTTTTTTATTAAAAAAAAAAGTTCATATCCTACGAGTATTGGAATTCCATTACGAAGAGAGTATGGAAACAGGATGACATTTTCAGTATTCATGTATCCCCCAAAATATAATAAGACAGAAAAATGCTTCTTAGTTGTCAAGCTTTGAGGTCAGGAGCAATGGAGCAATATCATATTAACAAAGGCATTCCAATTTTTTCTCCTTTCACAGTTGTCAGTAGAAAATAATGGCAACAATAGATGAGAGGAACCATGTCTCAACATTTTCACAACAAGAACTAAAATTTCTTAACATAAGCAGCCAAACCTTAATTAGCATATCTGTATCAGCACGTGGCAAGACTGGAAAGGCAGTTTGCATTGGAGATCCAACATTTTGAATGGCATCACCAACAGAGTTTGACTGGCCATCCTTCCCAAGAACTAAATTTCTGTTGTTCAGAAACATTCTAAGCTTTCTGCTGTCAATATCTCCAGCTGACAATGATGGGGTTGTCAAATTTTGCTGTGCCTGAAGCAGTAGTGCTTGTTGTTGTGGAGTCAGGAGTTGAAGCTGGTGTAGAGGCTGCGGAGACTGCATTAATGACTTCTGTTGCTGTAGAATTCCAGAACGGAGTTGATCAATACCCTGCACAGTTCAGAGAATTAGCAACTAGATCTATACATTGAAAGAACATTATCACAGTAATCACTTTCATGGAAAATTCTTTGTACTGGTACTCGGTACAATAAAAGTATATTAAAACAAAATGATATGGCATTGCCACATAAAACCGGGAACCCCTTTTTCTCACGCCTAACCATGGGGCCACCCAAAATCGAGCAATATAGGTCAATATAACACAAAATTAGGAGACTGTCCGTTCGACCCAGCATAGGCCGATTTGGCCATCTAACTGGTGCAAGTCAATTTGTCCCCTTCACATACTGAACCTTGGTACTGTACCGGTACCTTGCTGATATAGTATGGTATGCCACGTACCAAGCAGTATGGCAAACCATGCTTTTATGGCTTGCATTACTAGCAAATAATCTAGATGAAATCATTACCAAATAAAAGCCAAAGCTGCAATATTAAAATCACATTCCTATAAACAAAGGACAAAAGCTTAATTAGGAAGAAACATGGTTGGGATGCCTTTGAGATCATGTGTGTGGGACAACAGATGATATTGCTGTTGTCTTGTTGTGAATGTAATCCCCAACAGTTCAAGATTGTGAAAAGAAATGCTTGTGTAATTGGGAAATTATGTTTGCTCAGGCTTTTCTCCCCTTCACACTTTTCCATGAGTCCAGAAGGTGGTGTTCAGATTTGTGTCAAATTTGAGACAAGTTTGCTTGCAGTGGAAATGTTTAACTAGGATGCAATAACATATGAGAGGACTTGTTATATCCATTGGACCTCCAGGGTTTATACCATAGCCTTCATAACTGGAGTTCATCGGAAGCTAGAACCACAGTAGTCCAACACGTATAAATTATCTTCTTTAGAAGCTATTCTAGTTTTACATTATAATCTGTTTCATATTTTCTACAGCCCAATCAACCAGCATGATTCAAGTATATCATAAATCATAATGGTCAGAGCAATGTCAAATACCCTCCACAGAAACCAAACAGCATCCAAGCAAAAAGATAAAACCATCATATAATCCACCTAAAATATGACAACCACAGCAGGTGACATTACCAATGGAAGGATGGTGCATGGTCACACAACATATGTCAAGAAGCATCAATATTGACACAGCAAATATGCTTCCACCAAACGATAGAAGCATGGAACTACTTAAAGATGAGAATCAGCCTTTCATATCTTAGCATTGCAAAAGATATCAGCAATGGCGGAACATGGGAAAAGGGTAAAAAAAGACAATCATGGGGAAAAAGGACAATCGAAGGGGCTACAAGCATGAAGATTCAGGGCATTAAGAAGGCCCTGATGATGTTGAAGAACTCAAATCTGGAACATTGTTTCATAATCGAAGGAGCATTTCTTCTCAATTATGAGAGTATTACTCTCTTGACAGTTGTTGCTAGTTAGGGCAGCTAGCAAGCTAGTAAAGAATATGAAGATACATTGACTTTCTTCCACAATCTTTTTTTCAAGAATATGAACGTGCATTGACTTTCTTCCACAATCTTTTTTTCTTTTTAATTAAACTATCAATAAGGAAAGATACTGCCGTAATTTTTATGCATAACAATGAACCAATGAATACAAAGGACTGGAAGGACATCGAGAAGAAGTCGGAATTGAAACAGTCCTAAAATTCAGAGCTCTCATTCTCACTGAGCACTAAATTGAAAATAATATTCAATTACCACCAGTTCAATATAGGCTGGTCCTCCAAACAGTCTATTCAATTGCAGCTCCTTTCACCTTCTAAACAATGAAGGTCATTTCTTTCCCTTTATGAGATTTACCATGCATTCCCTCTTCAAGAAAATGGAAGGGAATCGATAATAGTAACAAATTGACAGCACCATTCTCTCACCGCCACTGAACCCCCCCCCCCCCCCCCCCCCCCCATTCCCTCACCGCCACTGAAACCTGCCCCCCGGGCCCCCCCCCCCAACAAAACAAATACAAACACACACAAAAAAATCTTCCCCAGGATAAAGCAAATCTGAGGAACCATTAGTTTTCTGTAATTTCTGCTTTAGTTTCCAAATAAGGTGGAGTTGAGCCAACAAAAAAAAAAGGGGGGGAAGTGGATCGATCCAATAGGCAGAAAAGGGGAACATGGCTGTTAGGTTGCAGCAACCCTCTTCTGGATTTACAGGGGGAAATGAGAACCTAGGCTCCAGAAACATTGGGGTAAACAAAAAAATTGTGAAATTTCAAAAGGTAGGGGTATCTCTCTGCGCATGTTTCTCCTCTTTTTTTTATGGGCAGGATGGAATTTCTACTGTGGTTTGCATACAGCTTAAAGCAGATGAATTAAGATGACTAAGTTCACCTTGAAAGGTATAGTAATTGACTACAGCAAATGATAGGTGGTTGTGACTCCACTTGAATTACTCTTCTGGTGGTGACAGCAATGTAACTTCAGTTGCACCACCGTGATAGTGATTCCACAACCTTATTGAAGATTAAGTGGAACTTTTCAGCATCATTGTTGTAATTTTATTCTCATCATTTGTTCATAACTAAAGAACAGGTTTTTGATTATAAGTATTATTCATATTGAAGATTATCATGCTGAATTGTGATTTGCCATTTCATTCGAGTTCTTTGGATAAGAGAGTTATTCACAATTTTGCCCTGTAACAATGATGCTACCACAGCAAGTGTGCAACTTCTTTTCTATTTTTCTGCATTTTGTGCTAAAGTAATAAGGGGCAAGAGATATCTGGTTAGATCTTTCACAGATGGCTGAACAAGTCAAAAGCTTGTATGAATCAGTTGAGGGAATCTTTTAAGCACCACCATGCTATATCCAAAGATCATTCTCCACAAACAATTTTTCTAAAGAGCATGAATATATAAGAACCTGATCAGCATGCAAATCGACTTAGTCAAGCAATCCATTATACAAATATAGAAGATTGATAGTTTCTAGCTTATCAAAGCCAAAGTTTCATACATGCTAATTCGTGAAACTCCTATTCTACACAAAAAAAGAACTTTTACTCACAGAAATTCTCAAATTTTGAATGATTGATGTCTAATCATCCATAAAGTTAAAGTCAATAGGGATAAACTAACACTTATCAAGAGGAGAGCGCAGAATGTAGACAAGGCATCATAGCAAATATTTATGATTTTGATTAAAAGAAATGACATCCTATAAGACAGGATCTAGTAAAATTTTATAACAATCAATTGAAAATCTTACTGTAAGGGGCCATCCTTTCAATGTCAAATTGCTCACACCTTGATTGGGTCCTGCCATAAGTGCAGTTAATGTCAGCCTAAACTACTTCAAATTATAAACTTAGGCAAAGAACCAGAAAATAGCAAAAGTGCAATATTTCTTATATTCTAGCAACTGATGATATATGTACAAAATCAATAACAGCTACCAAACAACAAGCTCAGCAAAGATTGACAGCAGACTGAGCAGAGTACAAGAACCAAAATTATCTTTCATCAAATAGGATGGGAAAATCTTGGAAACTCTTCCTGTTATTTGATATCCCATTGCATAAGGGATGTGCAAATGCTAATCAGGCGTCTATTGAAGATGTTATAACAGTCAAATTTAAGAAATGAAAAGAAAAGCATAACAGTTTGATATGTGCATGGTTACCACCCGGCACTCCAATTAGTGATCCATCAGGGCCTGCACCTCTGGGAGTCAACACCGGATTCATTTCAGTCTTGATGTCCTGTTGCACAGCATTGATCATACCAATGAAAGCAAGAAGGAAATCACCAGCATTATTTTAGTAGAGATGTACCTGTGTTGATCCAGGAAGTTGCAGGTTCCTACCCTGAACTTGTTGAAAAGGCCCCGCAACACCACCAGCCGAACCATGCAAAACTTGCCTTAAACAGGGGGAAAAAAGCCACCATGATACAGTGCTATGCAATCAGTGTAAGTAGCTCTTCCATATCCAACACAAAAATGAATTAAGTTCAGAAATTGCATGTGCATATGTAAACAGTATCAAAGGATGATATCATGAATAACTTTGCACAGAAAACTTTCAACAGGTCAACCATGCATGCACACACACCAGAAGCCACAAACAGACGCTGCACAACATAATTTAACAGTGTCGAATCGCCATCTTTGCCAACAAGACAAGACAGGTGCTGCAAGTGGGGCAATGGGTGGAAACATGTCAAACTCCTTTCGAGGAGCTGATCAGGTTTGTTTATTTGTCAATTCATTTTTTTTGAAAATTTCCAGCTTTCAACAAAATTCTATGTTGTTCCGCTACATTTGTAAATATTAAGAAATGAATCTAAAGCTGTGTCCAAATAGTTTGATTGAACATGATATTTGTATTTGTGGAACCCATGGTTTTTAAAAGTGGTGAAACTCGTGCTTTCACTATATTGGTTTTGATTGGTGATATTGGACTGCATAAGGTTTTTGTTGATGGTCATGCTCTCTATCTATTACAATTATTCTAAAATTGTCTTTTATTTGCCAATATTGGATCCTCATCCTATACCTTGATCCAATATATTTTGATCAGTTTCAAAAGCAAATGCTGCATTATTATTCAGAAAATTTTAGGCTGATGTTTTATTGAGAATACGTGATCGACTTTTGCAATGTTTCAGAAATTACTTTGCAAAAAAGGAGAATTAGGATTCAATACATACATATTATATTGTCATTAACCATGAGAGGAAAAACATCTAACTGTAATACTGGAGCAATTATTTTAAACAGTAGATCATATACATGGGATGCTCAGTGATATGTTGCAGATGTTTATTATAATGGGACACTGCTCATCCACATAATATGTATAAATATATAGTATATTTATTAAGTAAATATGAAATAGATATGTTTAGTAATTTGACACTGCAAGACAATTAAAATTTATTTAAGCACATGTTCAACATCTATTTGTCATCCACCATATACACTGCACAATACAATTATGCAGGGGAGGTAGTACATGCATGGGCTCCTAGCATTCACTAGGTACATATCTGACTAAAAGTGGGACAAATTTAAAAGAAGAGACGCATTGAAGTTTCAACTGCTGCAAATCTGCAATGTGATCTTCCTGACTCATGGTTTGAGATGTTTGACAACAATGTGATGGGGAATGGGGATTAAAATGCATGCACATGCATGCATTTGGCATAAAAAGGTGCAGGTGGCATTACACTACCACAGCCAATTACCATCTCACATGGAGGCAACAAAACAACATGCAATCTACAAGAACAATAAATGTTCCATATTCAATCGAAACTCCCTGAGATGCCTCCATCCATGAGGCTCTGGGTCGCTCAGCTCCAACTTTTTCTCAAAAGATGCTCTTTGTGTCTCTCTAATTATGTGCTTGGACTCCACATACAAGAGCCCAACATTTCAAAGGAGAGGCAGTGTGGAATTTGTATACCATGATCCACATGCAAAGCACACGGACAACTCTGGTTTATTTATGTGTTTACTCAAACACAGGCTGTTACACAATTTTCAAAACTCAAATAAATGTATTGCAAGTTCTTAAGCCATACATACCCCGATGGCTGGCCTGAAGTTGCAGCTGACTTCAGCATTGTAGCATGGTTTGGATCCAACAGCTGGCCAACATTATCACCAAATCTCTGCTATAACCAGAAATTTCCAAATAATTAATGATCAATGATGTCATCTTATGGACAACAAAGTATGAATAATTCACAAAGATAAGAAATTTGTAACGACCAGTAGGGCTGATTCTGAAAGAATACCTTGATAGATGACTCATCCAAAGAATCCCTTTGAGGAGGTAATTTCAACCGCTCCTCATACATCTTCGTTGCTAAGGCATTTGCAGTTCCAGGGCTCTGTCGCATTAAAGGATCGCTGGCAACTAGCCCATTTGGAGTACCATTTAGAAGATGGGCTCCATCTCTACGTGACTGCTGCTGCTGCTGTTGCTGCTGCTGCTGCTGCTGCTGCTGCTGCTGATGCCTCTGTAGAAGAAGTTGTTGCATTTGAAGCTGCTGCTGTTGTTGCTGTTGCTGTTGCTGCAGCTGAGGCTGCTGCAATTGTTGCTGTTGCTGCTGTTCTCGAGCTTTAATTAGTTGAGTCTGCCACAAAAACCCCCAACCAAAAGTGACATTCTTTAAAAACCACAAAACAATATAGGTAACAGTGCCTCTATCTTGGCAAGACAAAAAAAGCCGTTTTCACCAAATTTTACTGCAAGAAACCTACTAAACATAAATTTAACCTTCAAAGTAGAAGAAATTGTCAGATGCAATCCAAAGTGGAGATCAATTTCACGACCTTGAGCTTAATCAGTCCTTTGTGCATTAAAAATTAGACCTTGGTTAAGTTAAAGACCAAATGGGGGGTTGAGACCCCTATATTAAAGATCGAAAAGCATTTCTGGCCCTCAGTTTAAAAACTATAAATGACAGAGACATAGTCACAGAAAATAATCTCAATAATCATTATAACAATGAAAATATCCATTGTGAAACATCAAAAATTAAATTAAATTAAAAATTAAAAGGAACAAAATAGACATTCTACTAAATTAGAAAGTCTCTCAAAGAAAACCCATTAATGCTCCACAAAAGCACCACTAACATTTTCAAGAATCTAGCAAATGAAGTTCAGTAAGCTTGATATTGATCCAAGATAATTCAACAAAAGTAACAAAGCAAGAAACCAGAATTCTCAAGACAGGGCATATAATCCTAAAACAGTAGCAGATAATTTACTGCAAATAAAATGCACGAACATGTCAAATATAAAGAATAGCTGGAAGGCTATTAATAAATGAGACAATGAAAATTGCTTGCCTCTATGTATGATGCAGCAACATCAGAGTGCTTTTCATTCGTCCTTGCAATAAAAATGTCCCAAAAGACCGACCACCATTCGAAGAGAAATCCACCTGGAGCATCAATTGCTGAACACCAATGGCATTTAGTGTCACTACCAAATTAAAAACCAAAAAAAAAAAAAAAATGGAAACCTAAAACCCAAAGTGCATCAGAAACATCGCAGCCCATATTAAGATTCCCTTGATACTCACCAACAGGATCTGAAGATACCTTCGCCTCTGCTTGAAATGCCTTTGCAGACGCATGCAAATTCCTCTTCATGAAATAATCATAAATATACACATCTAGCCTGTCACCAGCAATCACACGAAAAAAATACAATATTACAACTTCCAAGTTCAAGCCCGTTAAGAATACCTCCTAATCGGAGTCCAATAACAAAAAAGGAGATCGAAGTACAGAGAATCTTTGAAAGACTGGGCCTACAGATTCAAGAGCACAAGAGAAGAAGACAAAGTGAAAAAAGGGTAAACAAAGCCAAAAACAAAATGAATGAACGAATAATAAAAAGGAACAAAAGAAATAATCTAGCAAGGAAAGTTTCTAAGCTTTAAACACCTAAAAATAAATTACCAAAGAAGCTGGAAGGTACATTTTCCAGTCTAGAGGCATGGCATGCAAGAGGGCAAAAAGATTGCAGAGCACAAGACAAGAAAAACTCATCCACCCGTAAAAACGTTGGTTTTAGAACACCGAACAAGAAAAATCATAAGAAGAACGAAACAGCAAACAGAAATAAACCTGGGGAAAATCAGAACCTTCGTCCACAATCAAAACCAAAGCCCAAGAAAGAAAGGCTTTCGACAGGAAAAAATGGGAGGGAAAAAACATCAACTCCCAGAATGAATTAGTTAACAAAGAAAGGACGCATTTTCCAAAACCCTAGCCAAGAACGGCGCAAGGAAGGCAACCCAGACCAAGGAGAACCTAATCCGAAGGGAGAAATTATCAAGAAAGACCAAAAAAAACCAAAGAAAACCCATCCTAAGCAAGCTTAAACGCGATATGAACCCAAAAGGACAAAAAGCAAGAAGAACTTGGAAATGAGGCAGAAGGCTCACATCTTATCAGCCTCCCAGTTGTTCTGCGTCATGATTCCACCGAATCCAGCGAAACCAAACTCCTTCAAACGCTACAGTGAATCCACCACCTCCTCACCGAATCGGACTCTCGCGACAGCGCCACCCTCTCTCCCTTCTCCTCACCTTCGAGCAACTCCCAAGTCTTCAGAGTCTCGATCAGCTCTATTCCCCCTTCCTACTTGGGCCAAGATTTAGCCAAAGATAAAAACAGAGAAAGGCTCTCTCCAATCCAATTCAAGCCCTCCCTCCGTCCTGTAGACGGGAGAGACGCTTTTCCTCCCAACCCAAACGATTTCTCTCCCACCAATTTCCATTTCGTCCCGTCTTTTATGTAGACATGTTGTTCCAAATATTATATGTGAGAATTAACAGATAATTAACGTTATAGATTGTCGACAACAATACAGAACCTGGAATGGGACTCGTGGACAGGAGGACCCAATGGTGAGCGGGGCCCTGAGAAAGATGGCCCCGTTTGCTCTTGGGTCTCCTCCAAAGGGGTCGACCTCTGAGTCGCGACAACAGGAAAAGAAAAACGAAAAGGAAACGGCGGAAGATGTTATTATTATTATTATAATTTTTCAAATAATGATTTACTGTCGGGTTCCGCGGGGCAAGGCTGTCGGACGCCTACTGGGCGCGTACCGTGTTCAAATGTCCGGTATCAAAAATTTATTAAACGACGGTTCGTTGGACGTCACCCAGAACCGTCTGATCAGTCAAATCAGCGTCCTGTTGTTGAGGTCTGAATGTCTGATGGTCCACGGAAGTCTTGGCACAGTCAGGACCATCGGATAGGAACAAAAATGCTGCGGGGGTGTTAGACCGGGTGGGTCGACCGAATACGGCTTGATGCGGTGGAACGTACGGTGGACGGTCGAGGATAGGGATGAGGTTTCTCTACAATAAAGATATGTGTTCGTATACAAGACTCATAGGATATGGCCCGCATAGGAGCAGAATGAGAGTTTCTTCGGGCCTCGATTGGGCTGCGCCAGACACCATAATTGCACCGTAGGAGAACTCGCCCAAAAAATCGCCCCTGGTCTTCACGAAAATAACGCCTCGCTCCACTCCAGTTTCGGGGGGGGGGGGGGACGAGGTCATTATGGTCATTTAATGTGTTATGGAAGCTTACTCGCCCGGATCATTCTCCACTGTCCGATCAAAATCGGACCGCAGAAGTTTCATCGGGCGGCGCTATCTAGAAGGGTCTCTCAGCCGTTGGATCGTTGGGGACAAAAAAAAAAAAAAAAGGCTAGGCGAGCGAAACGGAGCGACGGTGGAGGGCTCTGATGGGTATTTTGGTCGGGCATCGCGGAAATACGGAGGGAGGGTAATTTGGTCATTTGGTCGGATGGGTGCGTCAGGCTTTGCCAGGTCGTCAGTTTCGTTGAGTTCGAGGTTTCTCGTTGCTTCACGAGCTGTGATGAAATCACCGCAATACCCTTATGGTGAGGAGAGTCTGGTTCCGAGAAGCTTCCGCGAGCCCGTTTGGATTTTGGAGCGCGCAAGAGAGACAGAGAGAGAGAGCAGAGCGAAAGAAGTTGAACCCCAAAAATATTAATTAATTAATTAATTAAAAAAGAAAAAAAATTTCATCTTTTTTGAATAGAGTGAAAGAAAAAGAATATATATATATATATATTTAAATATATTTTTTATTGGTAAAAATAGAAGTTTTTAAGTTTTTAAAGATAAAAGATAGCTTTGAAATAGTGGAACATATATTAATAAAATATTTTCCTTCCTTTTCTTCCCTTTTTTTTCTCATAAATTACTAAAGTATTTCCCTTTTCCCTTATGATTTGGGGTAAAAAAAAAAAATTGTAGAGGAAGAACGAAAAAAAATGCCTTACTCTGGTTTCCCCCCTTTTTTTTCTTTTATCTTCCTTTCAATAAAATATTTTATGGTCTTTCCCTTTCATTCAATGTTTTAGAGGTGACCTCAATTCCCTTCCATCCATCGAAACAGACCTTTAAAGGTTGTCAACAATGTTTTAAAAGTAATGTTAGATTTCTTTGTTTAGTTTAGTATATTTGAGAATAATGATGAGATCTTAAATTGCTTTGATAATTAGATGATCATAAAATGTAGCAAAATGATTACCTTTAGGACCTGAATAATATTATATCGATGGCTGACAGGATATTCTCCTTATTTTTTCACCATATCACCCTTCAAAATAATACACGTTTATGGGAGATCGAGATATTAATGAGGTAATGTCCTTTAAGGATGACATAATTTTAATATTAATATAATATTTAATATTAAAATTTTAATTAAATTTTTATGACATATTAATATAAATAATAAAATATTATGTTAAATTATATATACTAATTTATTATTTTGTTATAATTATATTTACATAATTATTATAATAATTATTATAAATTTTTTGTATACTAATATATTAATAAAATTTAATATTATGTAACAAATATATAATAAAATATTAAATTTACCATATAATTTTTACTATGATTATAATAATTTAATAATATTATTAAATTATTGTTATATATATCATATTATATTATATTTAATAATATAATGTATAGTATATAACGAATATAATATGTATTTTATATTATAAATATATTTATATTTTTAATATAATAAATGTTATTATTATATTATATACTACTTATTATACTATATATGTTATTATTAATATTAATAATAATATTTTGTAATATTTAATTATATTAAATAGTTATAATGATTATTTACTTATAATACTATTATGTTTAGTATATTTTCATATAAATAATTATTTTTATTAAATATAATATTATATACTTTTATATAATATATACTTATAATAATTATATTATATATTTATAATATATTCTAATATCATGTGTTAATTATATATTTCATATAATATATAATTATTATATTTAAAAATATTTCTCTACTTTGTTTTCTTATCAAATTAGAAAATAAAGATATTTTTTTAATTTTAATATGTTTTTCATCTAAATTTCTTGTAATTTGTTTTATCAACTGAACATATCAATGTGATATACCTAATAATATGTAATTCAATTACTATGTAAACCAAACATGAATATTTTACACGCTCAGGCATCTAAATTTCAGAATTATATATTTGGTAATAAACCAAATGCCATAATATAAAAATGCATTGCCCTCGACCTAAAAAAAAACACAATTTGTCAAAGAATCCAATCCTAACCCAAATAAAGTTTAAATTTTACCCCTTTTTTTTTAATCCAACTCCAAAATGGTCCAACTTTTTTTTTTTTTTTTTTTTTTTTTGCATCGAATCGGATCATAAGTGATCCCAAAAAAATTCAAAAATATTATTCATCAAAGAATACATAAATGTATTTCACAACTCATGATTGATTATTTGAATATAAAGACAAGATATATTTTAACTATTTATTTTAAAATTTAAAATTTTATTTAGATGATATTATATTTTTTATATTTTTTAATGTATAATGTAATTGGCACTAATGAAACTTAACATATAATGGGCTTAGAAGTGCACCTTTTCAAAGTTGAGTATGGTTGAACTATCAATATTAATAACTTCAAACAACTTAAGACGAAAATTGTAGAATTAAGTATGTTTTTACTTTTTTGTTTATTGATGGGATTAAGCGTATTTTCAATACTTATTATTATTATTATTTGATCGTTTGATATTGATATTTGTTTAATTTTTAATGTATACTTATATGAACTACTACTTAATTATATTATCTAAATATTTTATAAGTTTATAACTATTATTTTTATTAATATATGGTCATTCTATAATTTTGTATCTAATTGCTCTAGTATTTACAATAACAACTTCGTAAAAAAAAAAAGATTGATTATTAATAAATTATTAAAAAAAAATATAAAAAGAAGCATGTATCAAATTCTTAAAAACAAAAATCAAACTGGAATGATCCATAAAACAAACATGGTGTGGAGATGACTTCTATTACTTGGATCATAACACTAATTTAAATATGACCTAGAGTCAAATCTATTAGCAACTCTTGATGGAATGCCTAGAAAATATGTACCAGCTATCAGAGAAGATTCCTGGTTGATTGATCACGTAGGAATTCAAAAGTCGTCTTCCATGCCATGATTTATATGTTTCCTTAGCAAATTCCAAGGACAACGTCATGCAAGATTTTCGTCTCCATGCACTTGCAAAGGATTTCTCCAAAGACAACGAATCTATGACATTAACCTCATGAGACCGTCTTTTTTTTTTTTTTTGCTCTTCTGTGCTATATAATAAATATGACGTTAACCATCTCAACCAGGCAATGGACGTCACCATAAAGTTGAGCTGACGAGTGTTAAGATTGGAGATAAATTGTGTTGATCTTTTCCTCTTCTCTTGCGTCTTTCCTTTTTGTAATTCTCTCCTAATTCCCTCCGAACTGACAGCCCTTAGTTGTCGGCCAAGCATGCAAAAATTTATAATTCTACATCAAACCATTGTTTAAGCTCCAACCATCTATAATGCCCCCAGCGCATCAAATACTCACTGAAGATAATAGATGAATTTAAATTATAAGCTCTTCAAACTTTTTCTTCCGATTCAATGTAAAATTATTTTGAATTTTATAATTTTTCTTCTTATTATACAGTATTCTTATCGCATGTTATAAACTAGCTAGAATATTATCCTGATGGAGTTATAGGTACTATAAGAATGGCTCTACGTCATGACAGGACTTTTTATTGTAATCGTATGAATAGCCCATTCCTTTTTGTCTATCAATTTCTACACAATCGAATTATCTTTAATATCATTTATAACATTTTAAGCTCATCTGCTGACTTAATTAAACTGTTAGCGAATCAAAATCACATAAATTTAAAAATTTGAATATAAGTTAATTAATAGTAGATAATTTTATTATACGCTCTTTAAACTTTTTTTTTTATTCAATATAAAATTATTTTGATTATTATTACACTGTCATGCGGCATAACCCTTGGTTTGGTTTTGAGTTAAATTTTAAGCCAGCGTCGCTTGTACTTGATATAGGTGCAGTGATTTAAATCAGACTCGTGCAGAGCTGGTCGTTGCTAGACATTGCCAATTTCCTTCTTGACCATTCTTTAGCTTTTACTGATTTAGAGACAACCGTCATCAGCAACAGATTGGTAGACCTTCACACGAACAGCTCTGCAAAGATTATGTGCATCTTTAGACATTCACCCTTATAAATTTTGTGAAAGTCTGATACATGTTTGGTCTCATTGATTAAATAGTAAATAAATTTTGGATACTTAGACAACTTTAAAATGAATCCAAATATTACCTTTTGATTTTTTAAATGAGATCCGAGATTATTACAAATACTCTAAATTACTCTAATTTATAGATACACTGCTAGCTCAGCCGCGAATAAGAATTTGAAAAGCGTTCTTTCTGATTTTTCTAATTGGTATCATCCATTGCTTAAATTATAATCCAATATCTATGCTAGATATTTGTGAGTGCACTTAACCAGGTTCCTTTAATGGAACCACTAACTTTAGTTGTCAATCAAAAAAAAAAAAAAAAAAAACACACTTAAAATGTTGGCTAGATGTTTCTGAACTAAATTTCTTAATGTTTAGGATTTTGTTCATTGAACTTAAACTTTCTTAAAATAACTTCCATCCCAAGTACATGGCAAGTAACTAGAGTTCAAATGATCATACTTCTACATTGGCCAACTACATTAAGAACTGTGCGGTAGATTAATTGAGTTCGAATCATTCTAAGATTTGTATAATGGATGACGATGTAAAAAAATGGGTATCTTTCTTTCAATTTTGTTTATTTGTTAGAAGCTAGACTTTTTTTTTTTTTCTCTTTGTTTTGGGATGATGATCAATGTGCTAACATAACGGACGACTAATGAAAGAAATTGACTGATGTTAATTTTAAAATATAATAATTTCTCATTATTGATATGATTATAAAGAAAATAGTAATTAGCTAATAAAGTTAATTAAGTTAAGGTATGAATATCTTACTCTCTTTAAGAATATTCAAGCCCACTATAATTGGCAAACCCTACAGGTCAGTGTAACAATTTTTATTTTTGGCTTATTTCCTCTTGGATATAACTGCTTGATTGGATCATAGTATGGCTTAGAAGCAACTCTACACAAGAGGTTGAGCCCAAAGCTACACCAAAAGAATTTCTTTCATTGGCTAGAAAATCTCAATTATTTATTTGTTTGCATGTGAATTTAGATTTTGTTAAACAACTTGATGCAAATAGGTTTATTTATAGCTCATAAGACCTTCTGAAGTTAATGGAGTCTATAATTATGACACGTCATTTTAAGAATCAAATAAGCTAATTGAAGAATCATGTGAAATAATCTAAGAGACATTTGTATTTATGAGGATAATAATAGAGTCAAAGTTATGAACATAAATATTATAATAGGTATATTTATATAAATACTCATTTACCAAACCTGGAGTCACTACTATTTATTAATTATAATTAATAAATTATTTATATTTTAATATTAAAATGAAAGAAAGCAAAGCACTTACCAACCAAAGAATGTTATGCCTTAAGAATGTGTGCTTTGAATTAAACATTTACTTAATTAAATAACAATCTCACTTAATTAATTAGCCAGCACATTACAACCTTTGTATGTTCTCGTAAGCATATTTAATAATAAGTCCGGTTCTTATAGGGATTAGTCTCACTCTTACACTCATATAGCTAAAATCCATCAAGGGTGCCTTTGTAACTTCAGTATCCCACTTATAAGAATTATAGATTTTGATAAAGAGTTTCAAAGAAATTCAACCTTCTAAACGTTACAGGATAAATGCGAAGAATTTAACAAATGAGTTATTTAAAAGGAAAATATATAGTGCATTTCTTATGGCCATCATATGGTTTGTTCTTCACATTGAATTCGCTAACAAGATCTTAGGACTTTAAGCTAGGTATTCTCATATGTAGCTCATAAGTTTATAAGCTTTAGGCCCTATTTGGGATAACTACCAAAGAAGTCAATAGTAGCTGTTTTCTATTAGCTATGCAAGATAGTTATTTCTCAATAATTGGAGTCAATAACTATTTCAAATAAGGCCTTAATCTCATACGATCAATGTGATTCAAACCTATTGTCTTAGTAAATAGATATGCAAGGTTATTGTAAGATTTAATATAATCCGCATTAATAATGTCATTATTCAAATATGATCTCATGGTACTATGTTTTCTCCTTATAAGTTTGGATTTGCCATTAGTTTCGCACTCTACTAGTTGTAGCGGTGCTATCGCAATGAATTAAAATGGTTAGAACTGATATCTGCCAAGGGGGGATATCAGGTATTTAAAACCAATTTGCTTCTTCACTTGTTAAAGCTAAAGTAATGAGGTTTGCTTCAATGGTTGAATTAACAATAATAGTCTGCTTTTTATATTTCTAACATATAACTTTACCACCTAAAGTAAAAATATAACTAATGATAGAGAGAGAATCATTCTATAATGTATTCCAATCAATATCATTGAAACCCTCGAGTATGGAAAGATATTTTTTATAAAACAAGCCACAATTTTTTGTACCAATAAAATATTTCATTATTCTTTTAATGTCATGCTAATATTCTACAACTCACTTGCTAATAAATCTACTGAGCACTCCTATTGCATATGCAATGTTTGATCTAGTACAGTCAATTGCATCACATAAGCTATCAATCAAAAAAGCATATTCCTTTCGATTTATCACATCATTTTTGTTGTTAACATGAAACAAATGAATACTTGAATTAAAAAGGAGTGCATGATTCGAATTAATATAATTATATTTTGTCAAAATTTTTTCCATATAACATGATTGATCGAGAAAATACCATCCCATATTTTTGCTATTTTCATATACATAATAAAATTTGCCTCTCTAAGAACTTTCATACGAAATGATTATGAGGCTACACTTTTATTTCTTTAATAACATGCAAGTTAGAGTCAAAAATAATTTAATTATTAACATAGAGGCAAACAATAACATATGAATTTTCTTAGGATTTATAATAGATGCACACATCATACTCATTGGTCTTATAATTATTTTTAAATATGCATGAATTAAATTTTTTATGCCATTCTTTAAAAGCATGCCTTAAGCTATAAAAGGATTTAGTTAGCTTGCACACTTTGTTTTCTTGATTAGGCTCTATAAAGCTTTATAAATTTCTTCATTAAAAATTTATTTTAAAATCTATTGATAAATTATTAAATCATGAATTACAATTACTATAACTAATAATCTAATTGATGCTACTTAGTAATCGAGAAAATGTGTCAAAAAAAGTCTAAATTTTCCTCTTGTTTAAAACATTCAGCAACAAACCAGGTCTTAAATTTCCCAAACATAGCATCTAGGTGATGAGAAAGCTTTTTGTAAAGAAATTGGATTTTCAACAATGTTAAAACATAATAGTCAGGACTAAAGTCTTTCTCCACTCTAACTCTTTTACCCCTTCGTAGCTCAAATTCAAGATATTTTAATAAAGAAGGTGCAAAAGAGCTATGTTCAGATGAAATATTTCGCTTGATTTATTGACCCCCACTGTTTTTTAACTTAAAAAGATATTTTTCTTCATGAAAGATAGCACCACCTGATTCAATTACAACATTATTTTTAATATCCAAGAATCTTAGGCTATACAATTTCTTGCATAACCAAGAAAAATTTAAGTGGTAGCTCTTACAACCAATTTGAGTATTTTAGGGTTTGTCAACCTTATATATATTAAATACCCCTAAATTCTAAAATATCTCAGATTTGGCTTATGACCCTTCCATAATTCAAATGGTGTAACTTTAGATCTTTTTGTATGGCATTCTATTAAAATATTGCATATAGTTAGAAATGCTTCGCTCTAAAGATTTCAATGAGAGTATGATTCAATTAGCATAACATTTGTCAAATTAATTAAAGTTTTATTTTTTCTCTCAACTAAGCCATTAGGCGCAGGTGATTATAGTGTAGTTTCATAAATTATTCCCTATGACACCACATTAGATAAGGTTGTCTCCAATTTTGATGCCTTTAGATTGAAGCTCTTCAACATCATCAAAAAAATCTTGAACTTCATTGACAACTGGTTTACTATCTATCATTTGAAAGCGGAAAAAAAAAGCTTGCAGAATACTTCTTTGCACCAGCTTCTTCGGTATCATACTTATTTTGTAAGACTTTCTAAATTTTCTTGGCAAAAGAGTATGTGTTATCATAAAAATCATAAAAATAATTCAAAAGATAGTATTGACAATTATACTCATCCTTTTCATATGATTTAACTTTTGCTTGATGAGCAACGAGCTATTTGTAGGCCATGTTGGTGGTATCAAAATAATGAATGATACGGGAGAACTTGAGAAAATTAAGGTAGAGCAATTATCTTTTCTTTCCACCTTTTGAAGTGGGCTCCCTAAAAATGAAAGAAGATGTTGAGATCTCCAATATTGTTATCTACACTCTTTTTAGATGCTGGCTTTAACTTGAATCTCCTAAAAATTATTGGTATAATTATAAAGGAAATAAAAATTTGTTGATGAAGTTAATTAGGCCAAGGCACAAATACCTTGTACTCTCTTTAAGAAAATTCAACCCTTTTATATTAGCAAAACCTACAAATTAATGCAATAGGCCTTCTCTTTGACTTATTTACCGTAGGATACAATGATTTAATTGGATTATCGTATAGTTTATAATCAACTCTGCATAAGATGTTGAACCTAAAGTTTTACTTAAAAAAATACTTTATGTGTTAGTATATTCATTTAGGTTTTGACAAAGAACTCGATTCAAGTAGAACTATTTATGAGCTTAAAAGGCTTCTTGATGATGATGCATCTTCGTGAGAGTGAAATGAATTAATCAACAAGCCGCATTGAGATAATTTGGAAGGCAATCATATTTATAAAAATAATAATAAATATTTATATACAATAATCTAGGAGTTAAATTTTTAAATATGAATATTATGATAAGTTTATTTATATGAACCTTGTTTTACCTTCATCCGTTAGTTATAATTAATAAATTATTTATATTTTAATATTAATAAAAATAAATAAATAAATAATTATTTATTTTATTTTAATTTTTGCTGTTAATTCGAGCTGGTTGCTTCGCTGGCTGGCAGTGCTCTGTCGCTGACGATTCCGTCCTCCAAGTGCATGCATAGATCTTTTCTATGGAAACGAATGATCTACTGTCCAAGTCACCCAAGCGGATGATCTACCGTCCAGATTCTACATGTCATTATAGTAAGCTGCGAACATCGAACTGTCCGCGTTTTCTTGCACTCCGTCGAGGCGCTTCCCACGTGACGTGGGTTCTCCTTCCAAGGAACGAATCCGCGTCGAATATCCCCTAGCGTGCGCCAGCTGTCAAGCTGCCCATCGTATTCCCAATCACCGAATGACCGTCGGATGCGGCAGATGGCCCCCATCCGACCGCTTTATAAGTCTATCTCTTTTAACAACGTCTGCTCGTGTCCAACTCCGAACTTAATTAAACTTAAAAAAAATAAATAAATAAAAAAAAATCCTGGTTCCTGTTTCTCTTCTTCTCTTCACACGAGAAACCCTAAAAACCCTTAAAAAAATTGCGAGGAGCCGTGCCCTCGAAGCGATCTAAGAGGACTGGTGGTGGGGGCAAAGGAGCCCGTTTTCCTCCGCGATTCCCTTCGCGTTCGAAGCTCACGTTATCGATCTCTTTCTCCACCACCCTAAAATTTTCGATTTGTTCCCCAGCCTTTCCGTTCTAAACCCTATCGGGCCAAGGGATGTGAAGGAAGATGGAGGGGAGCATAGGAGATGGAGAGAATGGGAGCCCGAGCGACGGGCGGCCGCCGAATCCGCTCGCCGGAGCTTACCGGCAGTTCTTCAGCGGGGCCCACGCGGGCCCCCCTGGCAAGCCCACGCTTGTTTGCCACAGCCCTCTCGTGAGTCCTCTATGTTTTCTTCTTCCTTTTTCGAATCCCGTCTTCCTGTTGTTAACTAGCGGGAGAAATCTTGCTCTTTGGGCGTCACTTCACCGTTTTCGACCAGTCCTTGATTTTTCTTTTTGATTTTATTAAATTATCGCGAGATCATGCGGAGGTGTTATTGTCAAAAAGTTGTCTTTTTTTTTGTTTTTGTTTTTTCTAAGCTTTGAAATCTTTCTTTTTTTTTTGCTTCTCTAAAATTTTTATTTTTATCTTTGATTAAACATGTTTACTTTTTCGCACTGCAAGATTTGGAATTTAATTCGTGCATATTTCTGTTTAGTTATTGAGGATTTAATTGCTTTCATAGAACAAGCTGCAGCATGTGGTGGAACGCTCTGGCAAATTGATATATGTCTTTGTGAAAAGAATTGACCGCTTCCTTATTAACAAAAGAGCACGCTTCTTGTCAATGTTTGGTTTACAGGGTCCTTTGCTCAAGCTGCTGTAATGCTTTTCTGGATACAGTTTATGCAAATTATCATTACTTGTTCTGTAGCATGTATTAATGGTTTTAAAAACAATCTTTCAATGTATTGATTCCAACGCCTTATAACATGTTGTCATGTATCTAACCTTGTAAACTAAAGTTGTCCAATCACCTGGGTTTGGATCTTCCGGATTGCCTGGGCAGCAGGTTAGCACTGCCTTTCAAACTAGGTACATATTGACATAAACCCCTGGAATGAACATATGATGTTGGCTTAATATTTAGTGAGTAGGAGAAATAAGTTTGTTTGCTTTTTATTAACATGATTTCTCCATACTTTACTGCATTTGGTATGCGATCACCAGAGAAGAATCTAATAATGCTTCATCTACTTCACGACCTATGATTCTCTTCTTCTTCCTCTTTCTTTTTCCTTGCATCTGATACACAAAGACTATGCTTCTTCTTCTTCTTCTTCTTCTGGTCATTGAATCTGATATATATGATTGCTATATTTCCATGTTTATACCCTACGGATGAGATATCGATGATTTCTGATATATTGCTGCAGTATTATTATGTGGAAAGCTGATATAGTGTGCTACCAACCCATGTTATCAATGGAAAAATAAAGTTTCAATATAAACATCCCATCTTGACACCCACTGTTATGCTGTTTTTTCATATCAATTATTTATCGACAGGTGTTACTTAAGTTCCCAACTTTGTTTATGGCTTGATAAAGAAATTTGTCTTTCAGTAATGAAATTGATTTGAGACTTGAGCTTGTTGATGTCAATGAGCTGTGGAACCAAATGTCATGCCAGAGGTTAGTGTTGCATGTCTGCATTAACTTTCAGTGGTTTGTGTAATTTACCAGTTTGGGCTTTTGCAGGTGAAGCCAAAAATAACCGACGCAACTCCTGAGCCAGAAATAAGCAGGGAAAGTTGCGAGACTGACTTCATCCCAATCTTACGGTCTGGAGGGTGGGCTGATATAGGATTCCGGCAGAGCATGGAGGATGCATTTGTTTGCTGTGACAACTTCATGCAAGATTATGGGCTGAAGAATTTTGGAGAAGGACCCAGTGCCTTCTATGGGGTATGATTCTCTTGAATAATTTACTGCATATATACTCAAATAGCAAACTTTGATTCATGAAGAATTGACCAATCAAAAAAGAAAATGCATCCTGCATTATCAATATTATTATCATGCGAAAGTTGGCTCCCTTCAATTGGTGTCTTATTTGTCAGTCTTTTAGTTGTCTTTCTAGTTGACTGGTTGTCTGGTTGAGGTTGAGAGAATCATAGTTATTCCAAGTTATGTGAAAGCTATATACAACCAACTTCACCTCTTTCTTTCCTTCTGGTTTTCTCATCACCTCGGTCCAGCTATGTTTTTCACGCATACTGTTTATTGATAGGTTTTTGATGGGCATGGAGGAAAGCATGCTGCTGACTTTGTTTGCAGCAACTTGCCGAGATTTATTGTAGAGGACGAGGACTTTCCAAGGGAGATTGAGAGAGTGGTTGCATCGGCATTTTTGCAGACAGACACTGCTTTTGCAGAGGCCTGCTCTGTCAATTCTGCCCTTGCATCTGGTACCACTGCACTGGCTGCGCTTGTTGTTGGAAGGTCAGACCTTTATCTATTAAATACTCCTCTATATCTTTCTATCTCCTTTTTTTTTAAAAAAAAAAAAAAAAAAATGATCTGTTAATTAGCAATCATAACAAGTTTTTTTTGACCCTAAAAGTTTGCTGTGGCAGGCTATATGGGCCATGCTTTATATGCCACCTTCTGAGTCAACAGGGTCAAAGTGCTTCCTGTGGATGGTCCTGTCTGTTAAATTTCTTTTCTTCTTTTTTTTTTTTTGTGTGTGTGTAAAAGAAGAGAAATATATGGGGATGCTTCTATTGATGGCACTTTCTTTTTTTTGGCTTCCTTTTCTGTATTTTTTCATATCCAGTGAAGAAAAGCATTGTAATAGGCATAATCATTTAGGATTGTGATTGGAGCATTTATGGGTCTCAATTGCCAATGAAATTGGGTTTTAGTATGTTTTCATAGCGAACCAGATTGTGAAACTGCTTTGAGGGATAATCCTACTACATCTTTGTTCCGGTTGATTTCAGTTGTTGTCATTTAGGTCAATGTTGAGGATTATCATGTCAGAATAAATTTTGTTTCTTGATGGAGGTTGCCTGGTGGTTGTGAATGTTCTATGCCCTTCCCATTTGAGCAAAATTTTGCTTTCTTTCTTTTTATGAACTAATTAAAATACGTACATCAGCATCAATGTTGGGCATGTAGTAGTTTTGTTTCTGTCCCTGTTTTCGAATATGTTATTTTTTCGTTTTGATTTTTTTGATTTTTTTTTTCCCGTGTTGGTGGGACAGTTTACTGGTGGTGGCTAATGCCGGGGATTGCCGAGCTGTGCTCTGCCGCCGGGGTAAGGCCATCGAAATGTCTCGGGATCACAAGCCAACTTGCATCAAAGAGAGGAAGCGAATAGAAGCGTCTGGAGGTTATGTATATGATGGCTATCTCAATGAGCAGCTCAACGTAGCCCGAGCTATTGGTGACTGGCACATGGAAGGCTTGAAGGACCGGGATGGATTGGGACCCCTTAGCGCAGAACCTGAGGTGATGAGGACGAAGCTAACAGAGGAGGATGAGTTCCTTGTTATTGGTTGTGATGGCTTCTGGGATGTGTTCCGTAGCCAGAATGCGGTTGACTTTGCACGGCGGAAGCTCCAGGAGCACAATGACCCTGCCAAATGCTGCAAAGAGCTTGTTGATGAAGCTCTCAAGAGGAAGAGCAGCGACAACCTTGCTGTGGTTGTAGTGTGCTTCCAGTGGAGGCCGCCTCCAACTCTGACAGCGCCAAGGACACAGGTTCAAAGAAGCATATCGGCAGAGGGGCTGAGGGAGCTGCAGAGCTTCTTGGATGGTCTGTCGAACTGAATCGAGAGAAGTATAGTGATTAGTAGCTCTTGTGTTTCATTTCTTTGTTGTTAGCCTTCAGGTGGGTCTGTAGGTTTAGCTGCTATCTCTTTCCTCTGTATTTTTTTTTTTTCTCTCTCTTAGTAGTTGTTGTTGTTGTTGTTGTTTATCATCATCATCATCATTATTATTGTTGTTAGGTGATAATGAGAGATAGTTGAACAACTGTAACATATGCAGCGGCTGATTCCCATCTGCAATGAATTCTTTTTTTGGCATTTGATTTAGATCCTGGCATCATTTTCATTATTGGAAGGCGTGTTGTGCCATATTTTCTTGTGCACAAGATTCGGTCAGATTTTTGACAACTGTTCTTGTACGTGCTTGTTTTCAAGCTCCTGCGCCCTCTCACAATGAATATTAGAATAAATTAGAGTGAGACAAGATTATTGCTTGGGTGCATATAATGGATAAAGATTGGCTGGTACCCCGAGTATGTGTAGCCATTTAATTTGCTGGCTCATGAGTTGCTTTCTGCTTATCAGCCGTGTAGATGTGCGGCTGACTAAATGCTCTGGTTCAGACGGTATCAACGGCACTGTTCATTCTGCTCTGAAAAAATATTGTTAGAACCATGGCTAAACTGGTTTGTTGTATTGGTTATAGAGCCCAGCCTTATAATTGGCCTGGAAAAATATTAGCTTGGATTTTGCAGTCAAGGAAAATGGTGGACGGGAAGTGTTGCTCCCTTGCATGGTATTACTGGATCGTGTTATGATATCGGGTTAACAGTGAACCCAGGCTCCCTGCATGACGATACAAGATCATTGGCTGACATTGAACCGAGGCTTCTTCAAGGTAGGCACATCTCTCATTCATTTCTTAGATGAGACATTCTAAAACATTGCAATTGGATCATTATAGCATGGATGAATCCATCTCCTCTCTTGAAGAAAATGCTGGCCTGTTTTTTTAGTAAATCTCTTATGACGAAGGGATGTATTCTTTTCATGCAGTAGATGATTTGCTCATCATGCATTAATGAGAGCATGTTTGAGTGACACAAGTTCCTCCAAACCAAATTTTAGCGAGAACCCCACTCATTATGGCGGAGATTTCCTCTTGGAATACTCTTGCTTTAGAATTCGTGCCATACGGATGTCGCAGCGGACAAGTCAGAGAGGCGGCTAAAATGATTCTTTAATCTGAACCGGATTCGGTTGCATTATTTTCCATTTGTTGCCGAAGTTTCCCGTGGAAGGAAAAGATCAGAAGGTGATATGCCCCCCCTTCTATTTTCCCTTGCTTCCCCTTGATATTATTCTGCTTTCTAAACAGGTATCAAATGCTACAGTTATATGATTGTCCTTTTTGTTGAACAGTTTGTTCTTTTGGAAGTTCTATCAGTCAAGGTCTCTGTTCTGCCGGTAACGCTTTTGTGTTTTTTTATATTCAATGATTTGTTCTCAGTTTTAAAATTCTTTGATGATAGCATCAGATAAATTTAAGAAGATTAATTTAAATGGTTAGAATATTTGTACGTAAATCTAAAAATATATTAGTCTAAATAATAATTAGAGATAAATCAAAAATTATATGAAAAAAATAATAAAAAAAGGTTTAATATTTTTGCATCTAAAAAATTAGGACTCTAAATCTAGCAGAATAAGAAAAAAAAATTCATATATCCAATCTTAATTAATTTGAAATTAAAGCTTTATTATTGTTATCTCGTATCCTTTAATGAATTTACTTAGTTTTTTAGTACGCAACATGGTCAAACTGATAGACAACTCAAGGGCCTTGTTTAGAGCAAGGATTTTTCAGTTAGATGGTCTCGCTTCTCTCTCCTTTAATTTCTTCAACCATCCTTCACAAAGATTTCTTCCTTTCTTATCTTTCTTCATGTCTCCTTGCTGACACATTATCTCTTTTTTATATTTGCTCTATCTCAACCATTGATACATCCAACTAGCATATCATTCTTTTTTTAAGAGCATGATATGCATCCACACCGTTCGAAGAAGTGCTAGTTCTTTTTATTCTTACCAGCTTGTAGTCATATAAAAGTTTAGATTTTATTGGTCACAACTAATGCCACTTTGGATCCTTGCTCATATCTAAATTCTACAATAATTTTCTCCAAATAAAAGATATTATCTTATGCCATTGGTAACCTTGATTCTTTTCTCTATCCTTGCACGATTCTAAAGTGGCATGCTTGGAATTTATTGTGCTAGTTTACTAATCTTATCACATCTTTCTTCTTTCTTATCTTCTTTTTTATGCTGGACTTTTGTCATTTTGTAAAATAATTCCACCCACCCTTTATATGACAAAAATCTTGAGTTCTTATGTACATATTTCAAAGCTTAGGACTATTTTGCCAACCTATATAACCATCAAAGGCTCCAACTAAGGACAACTCATTGATTAAATGTGTCTAAATCTATAAATAAACCCAACATCCATCGCAACTCATCATTCCCCGTCTTTGAATAGTTTGGGTTAATTTCTATAAACTTTGCTACGGAATTTTTAGACAAGGGGTTTAAATATTTTTCTGCTAACTAGTGGGTATTGTCTCGTCATCATCCATGATGAAATTTTAGGATCTTTTGCATGACTTTCCTACTGCTTATAGCAATGCAACCATTTCTCTTTTACCCATGGTGGTATGCTATACTCCATTGTTTCGACGAACTGGTTTTGCCTGCCATTCCAGGTCTCCTCCAGCCATTCATTGTTCACCAGGCACCGTCTTTCATACAAAAACCACGCCTCCTTCAGCACACCTTTTAAAGTCTTGCTCTATTTCACCCATCTATATAATCATTGAAAGCTCCAAAGAAGGGCATTTTGTTTATTACATGCATCTAAGTTTGTCTAAAAATATAAGGAACACCTATCTCAACTCCTCATTTTTCATCTTTCAGTAGGTTATTGAATTTCCATAAATTTGAATACAGGATTTTGGACAAGGTTTAACATATTTTTCTGCTAACCAGCATCTATGATCAAATATGTTCTGTAAGACTTTCCTGTTGTTTATAATAACACAACGATTTCTTTTGTTTTTTTTTATCCATGGTAGTGTTCTGTATTCCATTGTCGTGATGAATTGGTGTTGCTTGCACAAGTCTCCAATTCAGGCTGCCTCCAGCCATTTATTATTCATAAGACATAGGTTTCTTTGCCAAACCTGTGAGCTACTTTATTATAAATGTTGCGATTCCCGATCCAGGCTCTGGTCTAGGAATAATCATGATACAGCTGCATACTTTTAAAGTGAACCTTAAGAGTACATAAGGCCTATTAAATCTCAACATATACAATGTAACAACAATCATGATATCATCGGCGAAAGCTAAATCTCATATATCATAAAATGTTGTTACAGTGTCGATATACTAGTCCATAAAAGTGCCTAAGTGTCACCCTCTAAGTATGTATTAAAGCAGCTACATTAGTATCATGTATCATATCATATAGAAAACAATATCTAATTCTCACTTCTAGTGCCTATGCCCAAGTCTAGATCCAATAGGTAATCATCCTCTGAAAATTGGTAAGAGAGAAATAGAGGGGATAATGAGCTAAAAAGCTCAGTAGAAATTTTACATATATCATTATAAATATCCCAAAAAAATTAGAACGAATTATATATCAAAATAAATTTTTACAAAAAGTAACATAACATATCCACAAAACTAGTTACAAATCTATAAACCAACTATATCCAAATACCAATATAACCAGATATTTATATCACAATCATCCACATATTGAATATACATACTAATAAACCTCATACTAGTAGTTCGTGTTTAACAACCTAACCTAATGATATATGCACGTATAGGTTGGTTCCCATACTAGTGCCCAGCGTATTAAACTCAACTATGTCATATCCGAGACTATGACTGGTTTTACATTGGCCCTCGACTCTTTCCTAGTGCCATCGATTTAGGCCAGTAAGGAATTACACCAATGCTATCAGAACTAGAACCACGTATCAATAGTAAATATTAGATCCACAACCTCAACCATTCATTGCATTGTATTAAGTCATTCTCATCAACATCATACACATCAGTATATTGAAGAAACACACTAATAAACCTCATGCCACTAGCTTGTGTCTAATAACCTAATCTGGCGATATAGCATGCATAGGTTGGTTTCCATACTAATACAAATGTTTTAAACTTAGCCACATCATATTCATAGACCATGATTGATTCTACAATGGCCTCTCTCGACCCTCAGCCCTTCTTCGGTACCGCCGATTTAGGGTAGTAAGGAACTACACCAATATTGATAGAATTAGTATTCCGTATTAACAGTAAATATCAATATCTGATGTCTCAAACTAATCATGGCATATTTATAAACCATGACTAGTTCTATATCGGTCTTTCTGACATACTATCCTTCCTTGATGCCACTACTGCCATATCTCAATGATTAATCCACATGCCCACATCATAACAACTCATATCTACACAAAGCCAATCCATACGATAATCATAATAACATTCCATATCGTACTCATATAACTCGAATCAAATCCAAAATTATTTTATAACCAAAATAATATACTATAACATATATAACAGCTCCATGTTTAAACCATCATGCATAATTAAAATACCATGAGAAATCAAACAATAATCGATGATGTATGTATGCATGTAGGATATGAAACATATTACATAATAATAGGTACATAACTCGTATCTTGAATCGCTAATTCAAATTAATCTCCTCAATTAAATTAAATCAGTCATTGATCATCTATAATTAAACATAAATAAATAATTAATTTACTAAAATTCATAATTAAAATTACCTTTATACCCTTCTAATCTATAACCTTAAAATTACCATTATACCCTTCTTAACTAAACTTAACTAGGTTAATCATGGATTAATCAAGCTCTAATTAGGCCTACACTTGCTTAATTATAACAATTAAGGCTTAATTAGATCATTAGGCAACTTACTACAAGAATAATAATTAACTAATTACAAAATTACCCCCTATCTCAATGGTTGATAACCTATGTTTAACTATCGTTATTTAATGTTTAATTTTTATCTAATATTACTAGTTACTATCTAATCATTCTCTTATTCATCATTTTTAAATAAAATTATTAAAATAACCCTGTTAACTCATTTTAATTATCACATTCACCTCAGCTTAATTAGTTTGGGTAATTCATTTGCAATTTAATTAAGTCCTTATCTCCCTTAATTTTTTTAAATCAATCTCAGCCTAATTAAATCAGTTCCAAAATAATTTGGCTTAATATCTCGTTAACTAAACATAACGGCACTTAATTCATTAATTAAATTTTGGTTCAGAATATTTAAATCCAGTCAATTTCTGGCTTACTAAGATTGAACCAAATTCAAATCTGGTTCAGGTTTATTGGTTCTTAGGAATCAGGTTGGTTCAAGAGATTAAATCAAGCCCAATTAGCAATTAGAACTCAGGTTGGGTTTGATTTATCGCTTCAAATCCAAGCCTTGTGTGATTCAACAAAACTTAATTCTGATAAAACTTTCAATGAACCTTCAGATTTATTCGATCAAACCCAATCAAGAACATGAATCGATCTTTTGATTCCATTAAATTAAAAATGATTTGGTTTAATTGGGCCACACAATTTCTAATCGGTTTGATCCAGCGATTATCTCTAAAGAAGACTCAGTCGTCTTCTTCCTGAATGAGCCGGGAGCCTAAAGAAGACAAAGGTCTTCTTCCTCACGAAGACCCAATCACCATAGCCGAACGCCATGGTCAGATCGGATACAACCGATCCCATCCCCACAGTCGCCGGCAGCCATTACCTACTAAAGCTCTGGTCATAGAGATGATGATCTGACCAAAACCACCATGAATAAAAATAACCCTATCCTTCCTTGAATCAGAAAACAACAGAGAAGGGTTCACGATTACCGGATGCCATTCGCTTATCGATGGCGACGATCGCTGATGAAGAATGATACCTCAGCCTCCAACGACCTCTAATCACCCACTCTTAGATCCAAGTAGAGATTCTACAAGCTGGCCTGAAGAAAGTTCAAAAAAAGAGAGAAGATCAGTATACTGAAGAGAGGGCAGCATCCTGATTTATAGCAGGATTGACTCACCAACGACGTCGGAAATGTCTTGGCAATGAGATTCCTCCACGAGATCACCGCCAAGATGGCTCCGATCTGGTTGGCAACCTGAGAGATCCACCAAAGATGCGCAGTTCTGATTAGAGCAACAGCTTCATTAAAGCTTCTCACCGGCAAGAATGGAGCTCTGGCAAGATTTTGTTAATGAACAAAAGAGAGAAAAAGAATGAGAAGAGGAGGAGGAGAACAATAGAAGAGAAGCCGGTTCGGGTCCTTTTATAGAGGTTTTGATCCTCAAACCCATTTGATTTTAATGGGGATTAGATCGGTTAGGGAGAGAGTTCTAGAGTTTTACTATTAAAGGAAAAATGGAATTTGATGAGAGGAGGATGGGTTGTTGAGAAAAGGAATAGTTTTAGGCCGGTTTAGTGAGATATTTTAGAAAACAGAGAACGATACTCTGTTTTAAGGAAAGGAAAAACAGAGTATCACCATGAATGTGTTGCTCAAATGCGACTAGCAATAGCCTCGATCTCTTCCTCTATGGCCCACATCCCAAGAATGCTACCTTTCTGAATCCTTTTCTCTATTATCTTCAGAATAGAATAAGAACTGATTTATATATTGACACAAAATAGATTCACGGGCAAGATATCCGTGATCTTATAAAATAACCCAATACATTTCATAGACTGACCAAAGAAAAGGCAAGAGGAAAAAGAAAATCATACGCATTGCTATAATTGATAGTTTAAATGAAAAATATTAATTAGATACATCGTTTTCATTTCATACACATTGACTAGCAGCTTTGGAAGCAAAACAAATACAAATAGATGGTTGCCCAAGGCTCTTCTCATCTTCTCTGGAAGTTGAACACCTTTATTGAAAAGGCAAAGACGAAAGCAAACAGTACTGTAAACCCCATGACGGCAACGGCTACTACGCCCAAGAAGTCATGCCTGAACCCAAAATACCTCCTGACGAAGGCTTGCACAGTCTCACCATTCTCCATGCGTTGATCGTTATAATCTCCGAACTGCGAGGCAACTAGTCCATACAAGGTCCAAGCCACTGGGCATGCCCAAGAATACCATCTCCACCACACAGGGATCCTCTGTGACCATCCACAGAAAATATTAGAAACACGGTTCTATAATGAAAATCCAAACGCTTCAACCTTAAAAGAGATTGGGTGAACTTACAGGTCGAGGAATTAGGAAGCCCGCAAAAATATTCCATATGGCATAGAAGGCAGTGGAGACTATGGCAGCGATATCACTGTTAGGTGTCATGGCGACTGCCATCATTCCATAGAATGTGAAGTACATGAAAGTGAAGAACATGAAGAACAGATACCAAAAGAACTTTTGAGGTGTCCAATCAAAACCAATCAAGCTATACACGATGAGTCCATATATAACCGTCTGAAGGAAGATGTGTGGAATCTCAATTAGGACCTGCATGCATTAGCATAGAGTGAGACATGACCCAAAGAATGAACGAATGGAATTCACCAACTTCAGCAGACACTCAGTTGGACTAGTTATTTAATGTGGAAAGAACAAGCCTTTCAACAAGCATTATAAACTTCAGTTTTCAGCTTAATTTAGATGGATTCTGAGATATTGATCGTTGTCATTACCTGCGCAAATGCATAGGGTAGAGGAGAATACATTCCAGCGGCCTTTTCCCTGTAGAAAACTGTTCTCTCAACATCGACAATTGGTTGCACAGTTTGGCCATTCTGAATTCCAATGAATAGAACTGCAGCATACATGGAACCCAAGGAATTGAACAGATCCTGTCGTGTAGTTCTGCAAAATTTAACATTCATAGAGACGAACTCTGTTATTGGCTATTCCAAAATATAAATGGGTATCCATTCAACCAAGCGAAGTAGATTTCGTTGCTAGATTTGCAGCGATAGCTTACACTTTTTTCCCAAGTCTCCAGAAGATTGTGCCAAATATGAGGGCAATGATGGTGGTGAAGAAAATTCTTGTGGCAGTATATGATGGATTGCGCCAGTAAGATTTGTGCTGCTTCCACAAGCAAGCCATGCACTGTGTAAGGAAGGACTGTGAGTACTTGGTTGGGAAAAAGAGGTCGTTTGAACCAGGGGGAGGGGCACTTAGTTCACTGATCAAAGCTTTGTTTCTCCTGCAACAATTTCCATGAATGAGTAAGAACTATAAACACAGATGGCCATCAATTTCTCAAAGAATTCAAGTATGACAGTGAGATATCATGATCCTATAATCCTACCTATATAGATCAGAATTCTTGTATGTTTCAGCAAAGTTGACTCCTAAAATTTCTTCTTGTGCCAGGGTGGTCACCTCCAACATCCATGTTGCAGGGTTATAACCATCTTTTATTTTTCTGACTCCTTCAATACCCTAGACAAAAATTATAACAACGATGATATCAGCATCCCCCCTCGGGTGGTAATATGAGAACCAAGTTGTTTGCTTTGTGTGTTATATCACCAAAGCTCACCTCGAAGTACTTGATCAAATGGCATGAATTGCGTCCCAAGGGGCCCACATATATCTCTTCTCCACCTCTTTTCATAAGAAAGAGCTGCAATTGTGCAGAAAGAGAGATCAGTATCCATGCACAGGCACATGAAAGGATCAAACAGGATTTCATAGTTCTTTGATGTCACTTTGTATCCTACCTCATCAAAAGATTCAAAGATGTCGATGCTGGGCTGGTGAATTGTGCACACGACAGTCCTTCCTGTGTCCACAGTGTTTCTGACGGTCCTCATCACAATTGCTGCTGCCCTTGCATCTAATCCAGAGGTTGGCTCATCCATAAATATGATAGAAGGGTTGGCAACCAGCTCAACGGCAATCGTAAGCCTCTTCCGCTGTTCAGTCGACAGGCCATTCACGCCAGGCAACCCTACCAGTGCTCCTCTCAATGATGTCAGCTCTACAAGTTCCATGACCTCCTCGACAAACATCTGCAGCAAATGCTTTCTACCGATCAGTTGGGAGGCAAAACATACCAACAAATTCTTAGCAATGAAAGGTCTACTCTACCAACCTTCCTAGTGTCAGAGTCGACTTCAGCAGGCAAGCGAAGCCATGCCGAGTAGATAAGAGATTCATAAACAGTGACATGTGGCGAGTGGATGTCATTTTGTTCACAGTAGCCTGATATCCGTGCAAATGTTTCTTGTTTCTTGGGATAGCCAGATATGGAGATGTTTCCTTCTATATAACCTCCAGTTTTCCTTCCCGCCAGTACATCCATTAGAGTTGTCTTGCCCGCCCCACTCACACCCATCAGCGCTGTAAGGACTCCTGGCCTGAAAGCTCCACTCACGCCCTTCAGCAGCATTAGCCTATCCTCTGTGACACCTTTGTCCTTCATCTCCTGCGGGCGAAGGTTCCATGATCAGTTGTTATACTTTTATCATGAGATAATACAAAATGCTTTGGATTTTGTGGCCTGAATGTACCTGTGGCATGTCAACGGAGTATCTGATGTCATCAAAGGTGATCGAAAGAGGAGTGAAAGGAAGAATCATTCCCTTTTTCCTGTTGTCTCCATTTTGCGTGGCCCTCCTGATATCACCGTTCCTTCCTGCATTTTGATTTTGTTTTAGATGCATGGGCTTCGGGAGTCAATACATTGACCTGAAATCAGTAGAGCGAGACTGACCTGATGATGCTGTGGGCTTAGAAGAGTCGTTTCCTGCTGGCAAAAGTTCAATGCTTTTTCCTGTTCTGTTTACCTGTTTTTCTCTCAGCTCCTCTTCAGATACAACAGTCTGACCTTTTCCGAGTGCTGGTGGCATTAGATTACGAATCAGTACCACATGATACAAACTTGGACAAGTTTTAGCAAGGTGAAGCTACGTATCAATACTCACGGTCAAGCCAGTCAAGGAAGAGAACGAAGAGGATATTGAACAGGAAGATATATCCGAGCAATGCACCGACACCAATCCAGTACCAGTTTGCATCCACAAAAATACCACGAGCCTCCAAGATTTGAACTCCCAATGTGACATTGCGCGAATCCACAACCTGTAGCAGATTGGAAGTTTGATTTAAGACAATCCCCTTGGAAGAGGGTTGAAGAGAGTTCTGTAGCTCTAGAATGATATGAACACCTTGGGTGGGGTTCTCCCTCCATCTATTTTATTCAGGAAAAAAAGAAAAAGAACGATAAGTGTACCTTTTGCCAACTATGTCCAAGAAACTCATTGACTGCAACTGCATTCTGTGCATACATCAGAGGAGATGACCAGTAACCCCAGATCCACCATTTCTTGATATCCTCTGCAAATAAAGGAATAATTATGAGTCAGTTGCAGTGTTCTAGTGTTGAAAAAGTGAGCTTATCTTTAGTTGATGAACCACATTAGTCCTAACATTTTTATACCTCGTGATATGAGGAATCCACCAAGAATCAGAAGAACAAGCTGTGCAAAAGCTCCAAACGTATCAGCGACAACCATCTCTCTTCCAAGTGCAGCAAGGAGCCGGAAAAGTCCAGATGACATCTGACTAATTAATACTAGCAGCAAATAATGCCTGAAAAACCTGCAGGACAGAAGAATTTATCAGGTTATTCAAAAGAATCCATGATAAAAGGACCTCTTCCTTGTTGTGCCAACAACATATGCTCTCGAATGAATTTGCTCGAGTCGGTACCTTTCGATATTTGGATCGAAGCCAATGACATAATAAGTCATGACTATCCAGACAGCACACTCCAGAAATGATATGGGTATCTTGAGGACCCATGTTGGCAATGCATATGCCCATGATGGATAGAAGAGGAGGTCTCTTTGCTTGTAGAATATAGGGAGCTTTGCAATACTCATTGCAAGTTCTGCGAAACCATTGAATAGATGAGTGACTAGCCCAAGAAACATGGCACCCAAGAAGATAACTCCATCCTCCACTGTTCTGCGGTGCATTTTTGTTCGCAGGAAGACTGTCATTCCGATGGTTCCAAGAATTATCAGCTGTTACGAAAAAGAGAGGAAAGTTTGTTGGCCATGAGACTTACGAATCTTCAATATTCAAGAGACAATGCTAGGGTTTGTGCCCTACTCACCTGGACCACTTTGAAGATGTAAACAAATGAATTCCTCTTCATTAGCAACCATTCCCTTGAGATGCAAGCTTTCAAGAGTTCCATCTTGCTAATGCCATATGTTGAAGTTGTCAATGCAGCAGGATGGTTCCTGCTCCTATCGAATGGGGTACTAAGCTCCTCTCCTAGTTTGCGTCCAATGTGGAATGACTGGAAGGCTTCTGAGAACTCATTGACAGAAACATACTTGTATGGCTCATCTTTGCGTGCCCAGTACTGGTGCTGATCCTTCCTTGATGTAACCTATTGATGCAGAGATATCAGTGTGGAGTTATCCAGTTAGTTGCAAAGAAGAGCCATTCCTGAGCTATTTTTATTTGATGGTAATGGATTATGATTAGAAATTATCCATCAGTCTTGATGATACTTACTTCTTGCAAGAAGTCTGCCACACCTTTCCTTTCAGGGCATTTGAAACCCATTGATTCAAAGAATTCAAGGATATTCTCCCTAGGACCCTGATACACAACCTGCCCTTCGGAGAGGAGAAGAATGTCATCAAAGAGGTCGTAAGTCTCTGGAGCTGGCTGAAGCAATGCGATGAGTGCAGTCCCACCAAGGATGTGGACTGATTGTCTTAGGGAGTTGACAATCTGGTAAGTTGTGGAGCTGTCGAGACCAGTAGAGATCTCATCCATGAATAATGCCTTAGCTGGCCCAACAAGCATCTCACCTGCATAGAATCCAATCAAGCAACATTAGAACTTGGAATCTTATTAGATCAGAGGATGCTGCCTATGGTTAGTAGTTCTAGACTTCTAGTTTAGTCTCTTCTTTTTCTTGTCAGATCTACCTGTTGTAACACGCTTCTTTTGTCCTCCAGAGATGCCTCTTATCATTGCATCTCCCACCATAGTATCAGCACAGATCTCCAGTCCCAAAATCTGAAGAAGCGAATATTATAAATTCAGTTTTTTCCCTGATATTATTCAGTAATATTGATTCATGATGGATATATTATTTTTTTTTTTTTCTTTTTTGGGAATAGATGTTTCTTTTTTCTTACAGAACTTACTTTCAAAATATAATCTGTAACCACACTCTCCTGACCTTCCACAGATATAGCCTGCAGGAACAACAAAAGGAAGAATTACTTCGACTTTAGATATTCAATGAATTCATCTTATATTAGAGACCTACCATGCTATTGCATGCATCCTATATTTTTCTTATAACAATGAAATAAAAACTTCAGGAAACATTTCAAAAATAAGCTGGCGATGCATACAGTATAGAAAACAACTTATTTAAATAAAAAAGCAATAAGTCCAGTCAAAAAAACAAAAATAGAAAGCAATAAGTCATCTTAATTCCCCCACTAGGGCTCCTCCTCCATCGATGTCAAGATCACGTGAATGCATGTTGCAAACGTGAAGAAAGAATTTTCATTTCTTGTTTTTACCTTCATGTACACATCAATATCAGGATCTGGCTTGACGTTTGCTTCTTTTTCTCTTCTTGACAGCTCTGTCAACATATCTGGATATGATAGCAAACAAATGAGTTTCTTTGATGCGTGAAGCTCCTTGCTAGAATATATTGGCCAAAACGTTCTCTTTTGACTTACCATAACGTGTCCCAACTCCGTGGCATCTTGCAGAGAAATTCAAGGTCTCCCTCACTGTCATCTCCCCAATGTGAAGATCATGCTGACCAATATAAGCAGAGGTCCTTTGAGGGACAAATTCATCCATGTCATGACCATTGTAAGTCACTTTTCCAGAGACCTGACTTATTCAAATACTTCATAGCTTCAGTTTAATCTTTCAACAAACTTCATCGAATACAAAACCAACCAGATCAGTAAATTCCTTTACAGTGTTCAGTTCTCCATTTAGAATAGCACTTGAGAGACACGGAGACCAAAACAACAGCCCACTAATATATAAAAGAGATTTACAATATGCTTACCTTTAGAGTTGAATCAAATTTTCCTGCCAGAGCTAAGAGCAAAGTAGTTTTTCCAGAGCCTGGAGGACCTAGAAGCAGAGTCATTCTGCACATAATATATACATGCAAATCAGAATTCTTTGGACATGAAGAAATCCAACTCAACATATCATGGAGTCATCTCAAATTAAATAGTAACCTAGCCTCTCTCTCTCTTTTTTTTTTTTAAAAAAAAAAATTACCTGCAAGGCCTAATGATTCCACTAATATCATTAAGGATTGAGATTGGTCTCTTTCCACTTGGAACAATATGCAGGTAACTCAGAACATCCTGATTAACAGAGAAGCACCAGTTCATTCAGACATAGTATTCCAGTAAACATGCAAACAATGAATTCAAATCATGGCTATTTGATATAAAGATGGTGACTTATATGTGCGAGTTACCATTAGCTTATTATAGAAGAAGTTGGTGAAGGTGGGAACACCCCGATTTCCCACGTATGCTTCTGCATCAATGTTAAGATGCTCAAACCGGACCTCGATCGTCGGGTTATCGATTCCAACACTGCAGGAAAGAAAAAAAAAAAAAGAAGCCAAATACTTCAAAAAGAGGTCCACTGGATGAGAAACAGAAACGTAAGCAAGAAAGAAGCGTACCGTTCCATTCTGTTCCTTAGCTTTAAGAGGAACCTCTCGTTATCCTCCTCTGCAGTCCTCACCAATCTCTCCAACAAATTCTTCCTCTCCTGGAAGCCAAGCCCGTGGATGTCTACCTCCCGGATCTCACCGTCCTCTGCCGCTGCGAGGATGCCTCTCCTCATGCGGTCATAGGTGGGCAGCTTCTCTATGGCGGCCCACTTCAGGGCCTCCTCGTCGTCTTCTTCCCGGCTGGACCGGCCGAAGGTGTTGCTGGCCGAGGAGGTAGCCCGCCACGAGGAAACGGTGCGGCGCATGCTCCCACCGAAGCTCCCCTTTCTGAAACCGCTATCCATTCTTTCGGATTTCTCAACGACTCTTCAGTGAATTAATTCTAATGCCAGTGTCAAGTGAGGCCTTCCAAAACCTGGAGTTGAGAATGATTTCCTCCACTCTTGTTGTAAAGTTGGATCACATTCACACGCTGCTAATACTTCTGAAATGGAAACATTCAGAGCTACGATGACTTCGACTTCCTCCTCCTCCTCCTCCTCCTCCTTTTTCTGACTTGGTGGAGGGAATTAAATGGTCCGGTGGGTTTGTGATGGAGTGAAGACTTATCGGAGGTGGGAAGGGCTCTAAATACCGTTGGTGATGATTGAGAGGGAGCATGCTGTGCTGCCTTGCTTGTTCCGCGGAAGGTTCCCTCCATTTGCATGCCTTCTTTGACCGTCATCGTTTTTGAATGTCCAAGGGATGACCGGGCTACAAATCTACGTACAGCACCCTTTTTGGTCTTAGTCATATATTTCGATCGTCATTCTCATCCACAATATATCTGAGTCTTAGCTACATGCCCAACTCTTATCTATATCCATGTATGGTCGAAACTGCTCCATTGACGTTGGACTTTCTTCGTTAGCGGGGATCACCGGGGGCTGAAGATGGTTGGGTGGGACCATAATGTCGGCCTTCGCACGATGCCGTGCGAGAACCGCATGGGGCTGGCGCAGGGGAGAAGAGAACGAACAGGACAGGACGGAGAAGAAGAAACAGGGGAGTTTTTAGATGGGGAGTCGTCGTCAATGCACGTGGTTTTTATCATCCCATAACAAAAGCTTTCAAATATCTAGTTCTCATCTAAATAGACATCTTGATTTATGATTGAATATTTGGAAAGAATTCAGACATCTTGATATTTCAATATCTTGATATTTCGATATGATATTTCAAAAAAAAAAAAAAAAAATCTAATATGCAAAGATTATACCTGATAACGTTTCTTAAAATATATTATTATTCTAATTTTAAGATAATAAACGCTTAATTCTTTTTAGAAGCGGTCCCCTGTCGTCAGCGGTGCCGTGACTGCGAGTTCACTGAAGCCCTAATACTTGTTCCCGGTTAGAAAGAAAGGCGAGAAACAAGCCCCAAAAAAGAACTCATTCAAAGTCAATGCAAGCCCTTCATGCAATACTTGTCTAGCTTTTTATGCCTTCCCTTTGATGAATCAACCTCATAGCGAGCTGTTGAACCTTGCGGATTGCCAATATCTCATCTACTTTTTGGTAAAAATGCTTATATTTTATCACCACATATATATATATATATATATATATATATATATATTTGCAATTAGAATCAATCAACCTAGCATTCTGACCTCTGCAAAGCTAATGCTGTGCATGTGGATGAAGTAAAAGTATTGGCTCTCCACTGTTGACTCATCAAACTTTCTATTTTGTTAAACCACCATGTGACCTTCATGCTACATTTTAAACACAGCATCGTGATTAATTCAAATTCAGCCCACTTTGTTTCTCTCTGATTTATCTTCATGCTTCCCTCCACTTGTGTACTCGGTCACAGATAACAAAATCCACACTGTTATCTATTTACTTCTGTTGTGCCTTCCTTTTCATTTTCAGTCCTGATTAATATTCATTTGTCATGTTAATCGATTTTAGCATCAGTCATCCTCATGTCAAATGATTGATACAAGTTCAGATAAAATCAATGCTAGCAAATAAACATTGGATTAAGTTGGCATTTTGCGCATATTCATAATTTATAGGCTCCTTTGGTATTCTAGAATGTCCATTGCTTTGTATCCTCCGAGCTTTCCTTTTGTGATTTAGTAAATATTTCTTGAAGAGCCACCTCTGATTTCAACCCAGTTTAGATAGCAAGGATCACTATAGCTCAAGCTAAAGAATGCACTATTTTGAACATTTTTAAATTACCTAATATATCTGATATCTAAGGCATCTTTCTACATGATCGTTGCCCCATTCTACATGATCATATGGAATCTCATACAAAATTTATTTTTTAGGTGCCCCCACAACTAGAATGTATTAAGATTAATTTATCCTGAAATATCTGAAGCAGAAGCAGTGATAAGAGACTATAAGAGATACATTTTTCTTGCATTAGCCATACATTTATCAACCTCTTTATTTCCGTTTGCTAAGTTGAAAGGGGCTTGGTTTGGATTGAAAGCAACTATGAACTTGAATCAGAATTTTAGAATCATCTTGGAGAACGATTCATCCATAATTGTAGCTTAATTTAATGGTCAATCAGACTGCGAACATCCTTTCCTAAGGAATATCTATTTAGTTTTTTTTTTTTTTTTTTTTTTCAGAAGATTGAGTGCCCATATATTTATAGAGAAACCAACTAAGTAGTTGATTTCTTAACAAATTGAATAGTATCGAGAAGAGAAAAAGTTTACTGAACAGAATCCTTTTCTCCACAACTTGCATAAATTACCTTTACAGATGCACAAGGGATTGTCTTTGTGAAATCATAAACCTTTTTTCTTTGTTATCAAAAAACTAAAAAGAAAAAAATACTTAATACAAATGCAAACCAGCCTCAGGCAAGAAGGAAATTTTGGTGGACTTAACATCTACGATGTACAAAGCTTTAAATAGTTGTTTGCTTGCAGTTTATTATAATCTAATTAATCTAAAACTTCAAAATCTTGCTTACGCTTTCTAGTTAGACTTCAGCTTAATTTAGTTGAGATAGGTCAAACTCATGCTGAGGCTCATTCAAACTCATTCATTTCCTACAACCTTGACTTAAGCCCTTGCTTCAGGGATAGAGCTTTGATATGGGTGTCCAGTTGGTTCAAAAGTCTAGCAACGAGACTAAGGAAGCCTAGGGATGTTCAGTGTAAACTTAAAATGAATTTTCATCCTATACCTGTGCTCTTATTTAAAATCAACCGGGACTTGTTGGGTCTAAGTCCAAGTCAAGAGCAGGCCATGCGATCAAACAACCAATTGCCAACCCTACACCAGCCTTTCTGATTGAGGCCTTGCCTGCTTGCCACCACCCAATGCCCCATCCTATTCCCACCGCCAGCCTAATTATGGTGATGAACCCTTTTGTCAACCCTGAACTCCCAACGGCAATCGGACTTCTCTTCTCCATTGACAAATCAATCGCACCAATAAAGCCTATTGAAACATTGAAAAGAGTAGAAGAGAAAAAACACAATTAAGATAGCCAAACTCGTATTGTTAGCTACAAATGGTTCATTTTTGTCTTGAGCAATGGCAGTTCATTCCTATACTTGATGCTGCATATAAAAAATTCTGAGTGTGGAGTGCAATGGATAGGGACATTCCTGGCGTTGTTGCTGTTGTCTCAAAACAATGGTAAATTAAATAAGATTTCCTCCAATTCTCAAACACTTGAATCCCTTCCTCATTGGATTCAACACCATGCCAAAGTAGAAGAATCCAAGACCTTGCAATCTTGTCCTTTTGGATTGGCCCAAAGCATCCAACCTTCTTGTTGTAGGGGTTGTCTAACCACTCCATTATTCTCCGCAATAATAAGACCTAACCATCCATGACAAAAAAATTTTGCAGGCAACCCCTGATGGCCACAAATTTCCAACCCGTATGACCGGGTTGACGGTTCTTCCAAGCCGCAGCCGTCTTCGTCAAATGCTTAATGACATGTTGACGTCCTGTTTCACTTGGAGATGAGTCGTTGATCTGGATCGGACGGTCAAGAACGCTCTCTCAACACGAGTAGTGGGGCTGGGTTCCGGCGTGCCTCCGGAACCGCCAGCTTAGACGGTTCCCGCGTTGAAATATGATGCGCGATGCTGAAGAGCTGCCGTCCATGCTTCGGTGCCTCATTCTCGCGTGTATCGCTGCCTGCCCACCAAATTTCCGACGCGTATCATCCACGTCAACCCTCTTGCGCACGGCGTTGACCCCGTCCCGGTCTCATCGGAGGGTCATTTGATTCCAAATTATTTGGACTTGACCCCGTCTCCTCCCCATCTTTGACCGAAGGCGAAGCGTGGGATGGCAGCATAAGCTTGCCAAGACCGGCGGATTCAAAATATTTCCGGCCAAACGCCAACGCTAACGGCTATTTCTTTTTTAAATAATAATAATAATAATAATAATAATAATAATGATAATAACAATAATCTGGTCAACATCTTGGATGCCAGTCCTGGTTACGCTCGTTTCTCTCGCCTTGATTTGTTGTTGACTTGGGGCCCATCACCGTTTGATTTCTTGTTTTTCTGTCCATAAAAATTCCTGCTGCTTCTCCGTCTCCACAATTCCCACGCCATTAAAACCAGCTTCTGAACTTAGTTTTCTTATCCCCATTGCCAAATCATCTCCTAATGGATCTTGCTCCACACCTGTTAACTTGTTAGTTTTCATGCTTAATTCATTATGTTACATTTATATGCGTCACTTATCCAGTTTAAAGAGTCAACTGTGTTGCATGTAAATTTATTATTATTATTATTATTATTATTATTTCATGCTTTGCCGCTTCATCAGTAATACAGGTAATGCCAAGGAAGTTGCAAATGATTCGTTTTCAGGGAAATTTATTTTCAGCGTTCAGTGCCATTTTTCCAACACAGGTGATGTGATTAGATTAGCACTCCCTTTGTCATTAGTACAAATTGAATTTTTAATTAACTAATCATGGAAATGAAGTCAACATGATTATACTTCGAGGCATTGACCAATTCTCAAATTAACGACTTGCTTTTGAAAGCCACATGCATGCATCGGGTGGACTTCATTTTTTAAATGGTGTTTGTTTGGATTCTTTAAGATGCCATACAGCTAGAGCACTGCTGGAGGATGCATTTATCTATAGAGAAGTCATATGGGTATGACATAGGCATTAGTGATTTAGTTGGGGCCAGAGTCTAACAACCTCATACTTTCATGCATGATTCCATGATCTTTCCATGACATGATTTATGCTATACCTAAATTTCAGGGGCAGGAGAATTTCCAGCTTTCGTGGTCAAACATTTTCCTTCCATTGCGCCATTTGCCTATCAATATCCAACATAATAGAAATGCATAGCCTGGCTGCCCTTGAATGGCATGTCAGCGCATCAAAAATCCAAAAAAAATAAAATCTTTGCGTTCTGCTTTCATTTAGACACGACGACAAAGCACAATTTGAACCCAAGACCAAGGGCAATCCTGACGATGGGCACGAAAGAATAAATGAAATTGATTATGTAATATTTCAAATATAATTTCATATTGAATAGGAAAGAAAAGATTTGAAGTGCTTGTAACTCAAGTCCACCTGCTATCAATTAATTTTCATTCAAATTTTTAGATTATATAGTTTTGATTCGCTAACGGATTAATTGAGCCGCCAAATAGACTTGGAGCATTGTAAATAATATTATATCCGATCCAAGTATACAAAAGTTAGTAGGCATAAGAAAAAGACTATTCATTGAATGATAATAGAGTTTCGCCGTGGTGTGAAGTCATCCTTTCAGCACTAACGATCTGGTTTGGAGTAGATTCTGACTAGTTTATGGCATGCGACGAGAAGGTCGATAAGAAGGGAGATTGTAATATTTTAAAAATAGTTCCACATTAAATGGAAAAGAAAAGGTTTAAAGTGCTTATAACTCAAGTCCATATGTTACTAATTAACTTCCACTCGAGTTTTTGGTTCATGTGGTTTCAGTCCGCTAATGAATTAATTAAGCTAGCAGGTGAGCTTGAGTTGTTACAGACTATTCAACATATGTTGACTAAAATGAAGCCTCATTTACTTGTGAGACCATATTAATTTTCGATCTAAGCAAATTGAGTTTAGCAATGCTACAAAGAAATATCATTCTGTAATTTTTCAGACTTAAATCTGAGATGTTTGCCTGAAATCTCATTTCCTCTTGAATTTCATCGCATTAATCACAAAGAGCCAAGTGAACCGAGTCACTGCAGCAGCAACTGCTCCTAAGAAGTCATGCATGTACCCAAAGTACCTCCTTAAGAAGTCCTTCACAGTTTCACCAGTGCCTATAACATAATCTGCCAAATGGTGAAGCAATCAAGCTCTACAAGGTGTCCAAATGTACCATTTCCGCCATATAGGTAACATCCATTCTCAACCATAAACCATTGCTGCTTAACTCAGTATAGAAAAAACAAATTATAAAGAGTGAAGTTTGATCTTACAGGATGAGTAATCACAAAGCCTGCAAAGAGATTCCATATTGTATAGAATTCAGAGGAAACCATTGTAGCAGTGTCTGAACTAGGGATCAGTGACATTGACATCATCCCATATTATGTGGAGTATAGAGATGTGAAGAGAACATAAAGAATAGTTACCAAAAGAACTTGGCAGCTGTCCAGTTATATTTTATCATGCTGTACACTAATACTCCATGCAACACAGTCTGGAACATGGTATATGGAATCTCAATAGCAGCCTGATAAAAATGGATCAAGATGAAAAGCAACAGAAGAAAGAAACCAACTCATTGAATAATACCAACCAACCAACCACCAAACAAGGATTTTCTATTAAAGGATGAGAATTGATATCTTTTAGCCATTTGAAGCATGACAACTGATAAATTCAGAAGTTCAGTTGTTAAACAATAACATCTTGTTATAACATTAAAATTGAATAACATGTTGATATTATCTTGTTCCAAACATTAAACAAATTGAGCCCATTACATTAAACAGAAAATTGTTCCAAACATCGGAACAATACCTGTTGTGAATAACATCTGTAAAAACCATGGAAGCATTACTTAAAAATGCTTCTGGGAAAGAAAAAACCCAAACATTGAGCGAAGAAAAGCTGTTAATATTGTGCGGGGAAGTAAAGATTTTTGAACTCGGTGGAGTTATACTCATTTCTTGCAATCAGAGCTTTGTTTCTCCTGCAACAATCGCCATAGATTTATTTCATCCTAGAAGATTATAATGGAGTCTAATTAAGTAGTCAACATGCCTGAACAAATCTGAGTTCTTGCATGCTTCAAAATTTCTTCTTGTGCCGAGATGGTGATCTCCAACATCCATGTTGCAGGATTGTAATAATCTCTCATATTACTGACTCCATGTATTCTCTAGGGAGGCAAAAGAAAAGAAGGAATGCTGCAAGCATTGGAGTCATAGTAATCGCGCAAAAATCATAAGCATCTCTTGTTCCTACGACTTCCATGTGTTCACTTGACATTACCTCAAAGTTTTTTGATTGGTTCGCATGAATTGTGCCCTAGTGGGCCTACAAATTTCTTCTATTCTCCCCCACATTTCCATGAGGAAGAGCTTCAGTTCACCGAAAGGGACATCGGGATAACTGAACGATGTATTAGATTCACTTTAAAAAGTTAATCAGTATATAAAAAATCAACATCATATATCTCACAAGAGAAGTGGGGAAAATATTATTTTTAGGCATCTCCTACCTCATCAAATGCTTTTAAAAATGTCAGATGTTAGTTTGACGGATTTTGTACACGATTGTTCTACCTGTGTCCACTGTGCTCTTGACTGTTCTCATTACCAGTCCAGAAACGGTCTCATCTTGAACCAGATGGAAGGGTTTGCAGTGGCAATTGTTAAATCTTCCGTGATGTTCTGCTGAGAGCCCATTCCCGGCAACTGGCTTGCAGGGTTCAGCAGCTCTTGTAGGCTGTCTTATTTTTGAACTGTAAGTCTCAGCACTCAGCACGCGGCCCTCTAGCGCTCTATATAAGAAATTAATTAAAATTAAAGTTCAACTAAAAACAAAGAAAAAAACAGATCATAAAATAAAACTGCTATTGATTCCTCTGATTAAAGAGCTCAAATAATTATAATCTATATCTTCAACATGTATACTCATATATATATATATATCACTGAGATGAATCTATTTTAATATTTTAAAAATTATACTTCTTAATTAGGCTTATTTTAATTTGAATCATATTCAATAAACTTTATATAATCAATGATAGCTCACATTAAATTTAAAATCTTGGACTCTTTCATTTGGATAGCATTGATTGCTAAAATTTTTTAAAAAATTAATTTAAATTTTAAGAAAATAATACTTGAGTGTGGCAATTTTAATGGCCACATAAAACACAATACAACTTAATACGCCTCAGATTCAATTTAATAAAATCTATCACCATAAAATGAATGGTAGCTCCACTTGCGAATGGAATGCTTATCTCACCTTCATGAAGACACCGAGGTCAAGGTCTGACATGATATTTGCTCGCTTTTCCCTCCTTGCAACCTCAGCTATTAGCATATTGTCTGGCATAAGAATATTTAGAGAAATTATATAAACAAAATTATGGAGTAATTTTATACGTTGAATATTATAGAGCGATACTGACGACAACGAGATTCTACGCCCTGACATTTTGCAGAGAAAACCAAGGTTTGCGGAGATCGTATTGACCATTGTAAGTTACTCTTCCTAAAGCCTGTTTTGTTTTTCAGAAAATTGGAAATCTTATACCACTCAATAAAAACTACAATAACTAACAAAAGAATGGAATGAGTCTACCGACTTTTAGATCTAATTCTAGCCTTTGAGCCTGGGCTGCTGGTCCCAACAGCAAGTTCATCCTGCGAGATAAAAAAAAAAAAAAAGAAACATAATTTACTATTTCTTTTTTTTCAGTTGCATCACTTGAAGCAAGCACTGGAAAGTTACAGTTACCCGTGGCATCCTTGCCACAAACGATAGCTATACAGGATTGTGCCTTTGATCCTTATCTACCATTCATTTATCTTTCTGACCTTGGTGTCAACCAGCCAAAAAAAAAACATTGTGCCTACTTTAAAGTTTAAAGTCCATGTTTCTTTATGAATCCGACTTGCCACGCATCCTACCTGACATCCTCATCCTTTTTGTAATGCATTTGAAGGTCAAGTACTATTGTGCATTAGTTCAATTCATATGTCATGGTTGGCCCAATTTCATTCTTGTTCGTGTTTGCCATTTAAATGCCCTAATCAGCTAATTCTAATCATAATAGAGATAAATTTATCTGCCTCTTGTTTGTATGAGTTATGGTAAATCACCAATCTATCTAATTCCCAGTCTTATCCAATTGCATGTAGAAACCCAATGTTTATGCCATATGTTGCTCTCACACACGTTGTTAGATTGTTATTGAACGTATTATACATGGAATCATACATGGTCCACTAAAAATTGTACCATCAAATGCCATTCAGAGGATGGAAGGAATCATCATAGCCTTTTATTATAATCTCAACATTCCAACTAACAAAAATCAAGAATGAATATAAATAAATTCTTGGAAAAAGCATAAATTAGAAAAATGAGATGAAGAGGAGGCTATCATGCTATGGACTAAGTCGATTTTAGCAAATCAATGAAATGTTGGTGGGAATATTGTAAGTTAGAAACAAAATCATCCTAATACTACCTCCCTGCCACCTCTCTCTCCTCTCTTCTTTACACTCTACACCTTCTTTACTCCTCATAGCAACAATTTCCTCCTCCTCTCAGCTCCCCCTCCCCTGTAATATCACAAATTATCCTCCTCAAACAAAAAAAAAAATCTAAGTAAAGAAATTAATTTTGGACGAAGAAAGGGAATTTGGTTGATTAATGCCGCGACATAGCAACAGGAGCAACGACAGCATGAACAAGGAGAAGAGAACTCAAGCTTGATAGAATATGGTAGAATCCACCAGCATCCTTGACTGACTGCATTGGTGGCGGGGTGGAACAAATAAGGCAAATCCTCCATGGGGAAAGGTGGCGGAGTGGTTGAATGGACTCTTAGTTGAGGCCATCTAGCAAATAAAAATAAAATTTGTATAAATCAAACGGTAAATAGAGATATCAGAAGGGTTATACATAACATTGATAAAATTATATGGAAAAAAAAAAAAGGAGAAAAAACTTATTCTTAAATAGATGATTAGAAGAATCCAATTCACAGCTCGTCGTTTTCCGAGGTTAGGTTCCAAACTGGACGACGACAATACCATCAGTTCCATGAAATCTAACTCACAAGAGGAAAGTGAGGTCCCTCGTATCAATACAAATCCCATCCACACTTTTCTCAAAAACGACGAGCAGTCAGTACTCTCTCTCTCTCTCTCTCTCTCTCTCTCTAGTTTCCACTCTCTAGTTTCCACAAACGGAAAACAAGCGCCTCCCAAGCCCTACACCTCGACTGCCCCGGAAAGACCTAGATCTTGAGGGCGACGTCGCCGCCGCGGCCGCCGCCCTCCTCTGCCTTCACAGCTATCGGCACCAACGCCTTCTCTTCTGCTATCCCCTCCATCGCCACCGCCTCCTCCTCCTCCTCCTCCTCCTCCTCCTCGATGCTCTCCGACCTCTCGCCGCCGCTCCCCACGTCCGACCCCGGCGACCCCAGCCTGCCCTTATAGGCAGATTCCGAGGTGGAGGTTGCCATGACCCGGTAAAGAGGTGGGTGGGGGTGAGGGTGGAGGTGGTGCTGCGGCGGCGGCGGCGCTGCCGAGTAGAACTCCTGGGGCACGGGCGGCGGGCAGTAGTGTACCGGAGCCGGGTGGGCCCCGTAGATGGGAGGACCGGCCGCGGCGGCCGACGTGGCGTACTCGGGTGGGACCCAGATTCCTCCGAGCACCACCAACTGCGGCGCCGCCGCCGATGCATGCGGTGCCGGGATCGGTCTCCGCGTGTGCAGCCGGTATTTCTGGCCGAAAGAAAGAATTAAAAAGAAAAGTTATAAGAGAGCCCGACAACAATAGTAAGCTTAAGCAAGCGGCAAACGCTAAGATTTAATTTTTCGTTTTAATTGATATCTTTACACTTGCACAATAGAAAGAGATAGACCTGCAGATGGCTTTTCACCTCGTCATTGGTCAATCCATCAACCTTCATCAGCTCTCTTATCTGCTTTGGTGTGGCAACTGTTTCAAGTGTTCAAAAACAACAACTAAATTAAGCTACTAAAGTTAAGAAAAGAAAAATTATAAGTAAAATTTTTGGTTGTATCAAGATAAATATGTATAGGAAATCATAAGCTAATGGGATTGTGATACGCTAATATTAGACTACCTTGAGAGCCACCTAACATTTGAAGAGCATTGACGAAGCGGCGGTGCAAGTCCGGCGACCAACACCTCCTGGCCTTCCGATGAGTTTGAGGCGCCGACTGCCCCTCAGTTGGATTACTTCCTCCCTTCCCTTGTTCTGCTCCTCCACCTTGAGCACCATTATCTCGCCTCGTGCCAACACTTCCACTATCCATCTCCACACACTTCTTCTCCTCGATGCTTTTCTCCGAGGAAGCGAGTTCCAGGTCCGGGAGACCCCGTGAAGCTGAACCCATTCCTTTGTTCTTCTCCTTGGAGAAAGGGAGAAAAGCGCCGCGGATCCTTTGCTTCGTTTCCAGTGCCATCTTAGGGCTCACGTCGAATGCATGCATGGTCTCTTTTAGAGGGGGTGCAGTTGGTGGCTGGCTCTCAGTCGCATCATTGGCCGGGCTCCACAGCTGAGCGGAGACCATCCAGCTTGCCTTCTCGGCTGATGCATTTGGTGCCTTCTCGGAGCAGTCGATGCTCATTTGCTTAACGGGAATGAACTCTTCAATGACCGGTCTCGGCGCTTGGTTTGTTTGGCATGTTTCCAACTGCTGCCTGTAAGTCTGCACGGCTGTAGACAAGAAAAATTAAGGAAGAATTGATGAGTTTCACGTACCGTACTGAAAAGTTTGAAGGCATTCTATGGGGAAGAAACCATGCATCCCATATGAAAGTAGGTGGATTCGTGCAATTTTCATCTAAACATGAAGTTAACGTTATATGGCTCACAGGGATTCATGTCCTCGGAGATATGTACATGGTGGTTGTGTTCTTAGAAAGCCGATGATTACGTTCAGCTGCTTAGATATATTTGATAATAAAGAAAATTATATTCTCTTTCCAATTGAATAACTTAAATAACTGGGTATCTCAAAGAAAAATTGAAGCCGAAGAAAAAGACCACAAATTAAATCTAAACAAGAAATCATTATAGTTGTTCACCATTGTTGAGAAGTTGCATGCAAAGTGGCAGCTCACGCTTGAATGCTTCGATCTTAAGCCGCTCCTCTTCGAGGCAAGCGAGGAACTCTTGGATCTTCTGGGTCTGGTCTGGTTGATCTCCAAGCGGCTTTTGGATCATCGGATAGCTATTGGGTTTGTAATCCAGGCTAAGGTCGGATGGCGATCCCATTTCAAATGCTAGCTACCAGCGTTCTCCTTCAACCAGCTGCTTCCTTCCACCAGTTCTAACATGAGAGATTGAGAGAGGAGGAGATGATGTTTTGAGCACAACAGGGATCGAAGGGGATCACCTTTTTCTAGGGTGAGATTTCGAGGGTGGGGGAGGGGAGAATAAAGTGGGGTTTGAAGGGAGGAAAAGGAAAAGCAGTAGATAAAGCAAAGAGGAGGCATGGTAACTTCTTGCAAAGAACAAAGGCAAAAGCTTTCAGGGGTTCGTGAGAAGGGAATCAAGGTGGCCAGATGGTCATGTGCTTTTTTTTTTTTTTTTTCAAGGAAAACGTGAGGAAGGATTCTACCCCACGGCCGAGATGGTCATGTGCTTAGGCCCCGGTTTTGGTACCTTTGGACTCCTTGCTCTATTTCAATAAACCGACCAATAATTATAATAAAATCTTCTTCCTCTTTACAATTTTCATCTCGTTCTCGTCCCTTTAACATGTCCCATTCAAATACCACATACACCCATCTAAGTATCTAACCATATCGGTTATTGGTTTCAGTACATAATTCATTGGCTCTTTTTCTAGCGAGGACATCGCTGGTTAACTTCTTAAAGTCATTCAAAAAGTAAACGTAGCTGGTTAACCCTTGTGTAGTACCATATTACTGTTTGTATGTCGTGGATTGTGCCTTTTCCATTTAAATCTGCTTGCTGCCACCTCCTACAATTAATCCATATTCCTCCAATAATGGTTTGCATACCAGACAGAAGGCCTTTTGTCTGAAAATCCAGTGGTGAGGAGAATAAATAAATAAATAAACTAATAAAAAGATGCCCATGGATATCAGAATAATAGTTTTGTGAGAACCATGATTCTAATATGATTAATCAAAGCAAATGATAAAGCTCTGAAAGCATATACCACACATAATTCATGCAAGATATGCATTGATTCACTCTCACTCTCCCCTCCCACCCACACAAAGGAAAGGGAGGGCCTTTCCTTGTTTATAAAAGGCATACACTGCAAGCCTTCACACACACGCATACACTCACACACACACACACACTCAAGGACTCTTGCATTAATTCACGAGGAGGGCAAGACAGGATATCTAAAGAATATTGCTCCATTAGGACTACACCCTGATCAAGGAATATCTTAATACTGGCATACACGCACAACGCCATTCCTTTAGAGGAGCCCATTATCCCAACTCTTGATCCTTAGCCCAAAAGAATATGGGAGAGAGGGAAGAGGAGAGATGAGAATCTCCGTGGCCGCTACTGCATGCTTTGCAGGAAGTGGGCTGGAAGGTAAGAAGATTCCTCCAACACTAGAGAGAGAGAGAAAGAGAGAGAGAGAGAGAGTACGCTGCATCAAATTCGCTGTGCAATAATGAGGGTTGGTCGCTTTCCATATCAGTCTTGAGGTACAAGGCTCCAACCAATGACTTTTGCTTGGATTCTCTCTGCAGCGTCGCATCCTTCCTCTCTCTCTCTCTCTCCCCTCTAGCTTTTGAGGGGATTCGCCTCGTGGGACGTGTCGGTTTTATTCTCCCATATCGTCCTGTTGAATATCCCTTTTGTCTGGTTCGAGGAGGGGAATATTCGTTTTGGGCAATGGAGGAGGAGATGGGGTTGTATTCCATTTCTTTTACTTATTTTCTCTTCATGCTTAGCTGATGGGGCAAAGCTATCTACCAGCCCAGGATAATTCGGTGTCTTTGGAAAGGAAAGAGAAAAAGAACGGTAGTGGCTTCGCCAGGAATCAGAGAGAGAGAGAGAGAGAGAGAGAGAGATGCTAAATTGCTAATTAAGGTTGTGGGAAAAAGGCCCCACTTGGCCACATATGGTTTTACCCTTTGGTTTGGCCTAGAGCCATAGACGGTAGAGGTGCCAACTGAGTGCTGATTAACTTATTCTCACTAATTAATTTGAAATAGTTATTAACTAATAACTACTTTAAATATTTTAACAATAATTAATTCAAATAAAACCTAAATTTTAACTTTAAAACAGAGTTTTGTCCTTATGCAAAGCCTTAATCTTGAACTAGTTAAAGTTGGACTTTAAAACAGAATCTTATCTTTATGCAAAGTCTTAATCTTGAATTAGTTAAAGTTGGCTGTTTAAATCTTTATATTTCTATGAGATATAAAGATGTCAAATCTTTCTTTATTATTTTTTTAATATTATTTCAACTCTATTTTTAACATTTTTTTCTTCTAAGTGTATTAAATCTCTTTTTCATACTATTATATCATGAAACCTGTATTATAAATGCTTGAAACATTTAGATTATCCTTCTTTTAATTTGTCCTCAATTAATGTTTCTTTCATTTTTTACAAATGATTTTACTTTTTTACTTTATCTTTTCTTATATTATCAAACATCCAATTCAACAATCTCATTTCAATCATAGCATGTTTTCTAACTATCCAATATTGTATATTATAAAGCATAGTTAGTTTTAGGGTTTTCTTATAAAATTTTTCTTTTAATTTAATAGCTATCTTATAATCACATAATATTTTAATCATATTTCTCTATTTAATCTAACCTAGCTATTTTAATCTATTTAAAATATCATCTTCAATCTTCTCTTATGAATAGTTGATCTTAAATATAAAAAATGATAGAGCTTCATGATTCTTTATTTTAACTCTATCTTAATTCCTATTTCTAATTTTACTAAAATTATTGATCCTATTTAATACAAAACTCTTAAATTCTAATGCACTTCTCCATATTATAATTTATGATTAATTTTGACTTTAGGTTTATCCATTTAATATTATATTATCTGTAAATAGCTTACATCAAGGAACATCATTTTAAATATATTTACTAAGCTCATACATAACTAATATAAAAAAATAAACTCATCATGAACCATCTTCGTACAAGAGTGAAACATCAAAATTGAAAGTCTATCTATATGCAGAGCGACTACTGATCTATGCTTTATAATGATGTCCAGTATGAATAAAAATTAGCTAAATTATATGATAGAGATCAGCATTCCATGCTTCAACTTCAACCTAAGCCCATGCATATCCCTTCCAAAATGGAGGCCGGGTCTAATTGCTAGCCTATATCAATTGACAATATAAGAACAATGAACAGTTCCTGACATGCATGCTTGCCCTAGTGAGCATTTGACAAATTTATGAGCATATTTATGATAGTGTAATATGATTTTTTCAGTGTATGCTCTCAATAAGAGTAGATCAGCATGATCTATAATAGTTTCAAGTTTACGAAAATAACTGGCAGTCTCCATGTCAAGAAATGCAGAGGAGTAGATAAGGCAACAACTAAACACAGCTGTTGCACCAAGATGCATATATGTTTCATCCAATCCAACTTTGAGTTGTGGGAATTTATCTTACTTAGGATTTGAACTAATTTAGAAATTTTAGATAGACTAATTAAATCAATATCATCTACTTTTCCCAAGGCAGATGTCAACTACTAACCTGTAACACATGAACTTCTTCCTCCACTCAGTAACTCATATATTTTAAAAATAGTAGTCTATGAAAAGAAGGTTGTTTGAATGTAGATACTCTCTAGGTGATACTTTAATTGATGTATGCAAGAAACTCTACAGAAAGAATTAATTTGTAAGATCGACAGAACTGCCCATAGATATATGCAATGAAAAAGAAGCCAAAATAGGATGATTAGGTATGGATATATGGTAAACAATGAGTAGAGAGAACAGTAAGAACCATAAATAGCACAAACTGAAGCAAGGTGATTTACAAGGCAACCATGTTGGTCAAGATGTGCAATGCAAGCACCAGGTAAGTTTGAGAACAATCAAAGGATATTAAAGTGTTTGAGGATGGAGCTATCAAAAGATAATTTGAAGTTTGGACAAACACCTTCTAGAATACATTTTCTTTAGATATAGATCAAAGAGAAGCTTCCAACTTCACAGCCCCAAATTGCATATATTTCTTGTAGCTTTAGATGGCAGCCGACCACTATACTATGTTTTTGGGACCCAGTTAAGATGTATAGGGGCTGAATCGTCTTGCTTTGTCAATGGCAGCCATGTTATCTCTTACTCTGCTTTACATTAGTGAATGCCTCAATTGAAGATCCCCAATCTTCTTCCCATACTTGGTTCCTACCCCTATCTTCTAATTTGGATGTTTTTCGTTGTTTGCAATGAGAATTATGACTTGAAATATCAAGGGTGCTAGTTTGGCTTGCAAAAGAAAAGAAATTAAAGACTTAGTGACTTCCTATTTATGTGATGTCCTCTTCCTTCAAGAATTAATAACATTGATATATGAGTTTCTTCTGACACTATAGGTTCAGCTAGTAGCATTTTGGTTGGTTGGAATTCAAATTTCTTCTCTTTGAGAGATAAATTTATGGGCTATTTCTCTGTTTCAGTCAAGTTTTTCTACTTTCCTTTTCAAGTAGGAGTTCAACTTCTTTTCGGTCTATGGGCATAATGATAAAAGTCTTCAACCTGCTTTCTTTCATAAAATTGTTTCTAACCACTCATCATTTGCAAGACCTTGGCTCATTGGTGGAGATTTCAATGTCACTAGACTTGTTTCTAACAAAAAAGGGTAGCCCCAAGCTACCTCCGAATCTTTAGCCTTCGAAGACTTCATCTCCTCTTTGTTTCTCCTGAATCTCGACCTTAAGGGTAGGGACTTCACTTAGAACAGTAGAAGAGATTCACCTATCCTTGCCATATTGGACTGTTTTCTTATTTTGCCTGAAAAATCTTATTCCCTGCCTCTTCTCAATCTACCCTGCTATGCTCTATCTCTTATCATGTCCCCATTCTGCTAGAAGTTGAAGTTAAATTTTCCTTCAGTAAAATGTTTAAATTTGAAAAATGATGGCTTCTAAAACGAGGGTTGGATAGCATTATCTTCTCTACCTAGAAGAATCTAGACCCCCAATTTCCTCTTGGAAAAATAATGGGTCTCCAATCTTAGAGCTCTAAGATTTACTCTCAAGCAATGGTTTGTTAACAGATCAGGTTCCAATAAGGCACTGAAATCAAATCTTCTGCATAACATAGATATCATCAATCGCAAGGAAGAATTGTTTCAGCTTAATGCCACTAAAATCCAAACATACAAAATTTTGAAACTTTCTTTTCAAGATATATATGCTATAGAGGAACTTTACTGGAAACTGCACTCTCGTATCCAATGGCTTTCAAAAGGGAACAAAAATACTTCATTTTTTTATAGAGTGGCTTCTACTAATAAACATAGAAATATAATTTCCTCCTTATTGATTAATAGTGCTTTCACTCCTGCCCTCCGCTTATAGAAGCTGCTACATTCTATGAGTTCTTCAAATATCTGTTTGGATCTTCTTCAACCCCCTCCATATCCATCAACTAGCCTAAGCTCTTTGGCTCTCCTCATGACTTCTCTATCCTCTATGAGCCTTTCTCCATTGAAGAAATCAAAGAAGCTATTTACAATATAAGTGGTTCTAAAGCTTCAGGAGCAGATGAATTTTTAATGGACTTCTTCCAAAGGTATTGAGACCTTGTAAAGCTTGACTGACCTCATAAAGTCCGACTTTTTTTTACTTTTGGACAACTTCTCTTGATCTCAAAGCTCTCAACTATACTTTTATTACTCTCATGCCTAAAAAAAATAGGCTCTTCTCTGTTAAAGTATTTAGACCCATCAATCTTTTGAATAGTCTTTTGAAAGTGATCTCTAAAGTGGTTGCAAGCAAACTTTCCTCTTTCTTTCTTAATCTGATTGCAAACTCTTAGTCAGCTTTTATAAAAGGTAGATCAATCACGAAAACTTTCTTAGCGGCCTATGAAGTTATTTTTCACTATAGGAAATCTAAATCCGAAGGTTTGATTTGTAAGATTGACTTTGAAAAGGTATTTGATAACATCTGGACTTTCCTCTTTGATCTCTTAGCGGCAAGGGGTTTCCCTCTCATCTTTCAATGCTCGATTTATGATCTTGTGTCTTCTGCCTCAGTGACTCCACTTCAAAATGGCACTCCTGGCCGATGGATAAAATGCAAAAGAGGTCTGCATTAGGGGGATATGGTCTCTTCCAGTTTCTTTATTATAGTCATTGATGTTCTGTATCGGATCCTCTTAAAAGCTTCTGATTTAGGTATGATTGAAGGGATTGGAACTCACTCCTACTTTAAATGCTTGCTCAGTCTTCATGAATAACACTCTAATTTTTTGTGCGGCTTTCCCATCATCAGTCATCTCCCTCAAAGCCATTCTTTTGAGATTTGAAGCTTCATCTGGCCTCAAGGTGAACTTTGCTAAAAGTTTGATAATTGGTCTCAATACCTATAGGGCTAAAGAAAACAGTTTTGCCTCCCTACTAAATAGCAAGAATCATTTCCTTTCACTTATCTTAATCTATACCCTAGTGATAAATTCCTTCCCAAACAAGCTTAGCTTCCCTTTATCGATATAATTCATGCAAGACTTGCCTCCTAAAAAGAAAAATGCCTTTTTATGGCGGTAGACTCACCCTACTCAATGCTGTTCTCTTCATTATTTTTTCTTATTTTATGTTAGTCTTCAATCTTTTGAAATGGGTTCTCTTAAGAATTGATAAATACAAAAGATTCTTTCTCTAGAAAGACTCAAATTCTGCTAAGGGTTTTCACTATCTGGTAAATTGGAATGCGGTATGCAAATTAAAAAGGAAGGAGGTTTAGGAATTAAAAATCTGGCTCTCTTTAACAAAGCTTTTCTATCAAATGGGTTTAGAAAATGGTATCCCTTTTATCTTCGGGTTGTTGGAAAGACTTAATCTTCGAAACTTATTACTTTAGGTGAAAATTCTTAGTTAGAACGAGGAAATCATAGACTTTTCTTTTGCCTTTATGGAAAGGAATTACTCAAAATATAAGTGGATTTTGGAATTCTACCTCCTTCAGGTTGAGCGATGGTTTTCTTAGCAGATTTTGGGAGGATACTTGGATTGGAGAAGTAACGCTTTGCTACCTCTTTCCTGATATCTTTGAAGCTCACATCAAAGTAAATATTCCTGTTTCAGCCTATTGGAGGAAATACAAATAGACATGGTCAATTAAACTTCAAAAACTACTTTCTACTATTTAGGATCATCAATGGAATGAGCTTCAATCCTTGCTCTACTTGATTCGACCGACTGATCAAAAAGACCTCTTGATATGGCAACCCTCTAAGAATGGTTTTTTCTCTCTTAGCTCCTACAAATTTCTCAATAGTGGAGGGATGTTCTTGACATTTCACAAAATCATATGGAAGGTGGCGGTACCTGAAAAAATAAAAATATTTGCTTGGCTTGCTTTAAAAGACCGCCTCCAAATTGAAGATAAACTAGTGAAGAAAGGCATGCCGATCAGCTCTGGATGTCCTTTTTGTGGAACCTCTATAAAAACCCTCCTACACTTGTTTCTGGAATGCCCTATTGCTCTTTCTATTTAGAACTTCATTTCAAGCAAGATTTATTTTCCTTCTCTTCCCCAAGTTCTTCATCACTTGTGGGGTTCCTGGAGATGTAGATTCATTTGCTCATACATCATACCTACTTAGGACCAGCTTGCTCTTTTTATTTGTTGTTCTATTTAGAGAGAATGCAACTCAAGAATCTTTTAGGGCTCCTCCCCAGCTTCCTCTAACCACAGTTCCATATTAATCTATATACTATCTTATTATTGTGACTTTCTTTCCTATATTCCCTTTGTATATCTTGTACATACCTGTAACCATTTTTCATAGTAATAAACTTAGGAGGGTCCCCTCCTATTTGCATCACAAAAAAAAAAAAAAAAAAAAAAAAAAAAAAAAAAATCCTTATATTTCTTCCTTCCTTTTTTTTTTCCCCTCCAAGAAACTAAAAATTTCTTGTTGTTAATGTGAGAATTCTTTATGGTTTTTCTGAATATAAACAAGCCACGTCTAACTTCTTGTTTGAGAGTTGGACCGAATCAGATTCATCTCAAGTGGCGAACTTCATTAAGGGAAGATTGATTCCAAAGGCCAGCTAAGTGTTTCTGGTTGATCGATCCTGAAGGAGATATGTAGCTCGCTTTCAAGATTCCAGTACACCTAGATCTCTCATATTTGTTGGAGAGAAGAAAATGCGCCAATAGACAACCTCTCTTAAAAAATGAAACCATGTTGGTCCAGAAGAACCTAGAATCAAGGTTCATGAGATAATCTAAACAGGCAAGCTCAAAAACCTGTAGTCAAAAGGAGGGGAAAAAGAAAAAGTTGGGTAGAACTCAAGCTGTCTCACTCTCCTTGCACTTAGGTGCAAGTGATTGCATGAATGGCGAAGAATTCAACCGATTTGATTCTAGACTACCCTTTTGCTTCTAGAATAGGGGACGGTCTTTTATGCTAATGGAGTGAAAGGCCAAACCAAAGGAAAGACAACTGGTTTATATGTTTATATTCCGGACTACCTGTCCCTTGAATCATTGCAACTCCACACATGGCACATCAATGGGTATTTAGACAATTATATGCAAACATGTCTTAAAGATAGAATATAACCGACAGATGTATCATCGAAATCAAAGCTGGAACAGGATGGTGTGATAAAATTTATGTTCTCTTTTTCGTATTCAGCATAGATACTGATAGAATTGGAACAGCCATACCTAATTAAGACTTGAATAGATTCCTGAGCATGGCAAAGAGCCGTGGATGATCCATTAATCTTTAATGATGCGAACACAGCAAATCAGGCAAAATTCTGGATTCGTTGAAGACCAAATCATGATCAACTGTAAATCTCGATTGCACTTTGACAAGTTATTCTTCATTTTGAGATATTCCATCCAATTTCTTATCATGAAGCTATTGCTGTTGACCACTTAGTTTAGAAATCTATATGTAATTAAGCAAGCACTAATGCTGTGGCTACTTTTTCTTAAGATTCTAGCGCATATCTTTGCACTTGTAATCCAGAAGGTGGAGAATGCTTATAATAGGAAAAATCCATGATTGCAATCACTCATGTGATCAACAGAAGATTCATGATGGCAACACTCCCAACTAGAGGTTCCAGATTTTCGTTCTCAATTCATGTATTCGCTAATGACTTCGTGGGAAGAAGAATGCAAATAAACTAGATGTCACCTGTTTGGATAGGGGAGGTGGCAATTTAGAAGGCAGCTAGGCCATTACCTTTCAAAGCTTAAGGACTAGGGAGTTTAATTTGATCTTGAACAGAGCCCAAAGCAACCTTTTGATCGATGAAAAGGCTGTAATTGTCAGACCTTACGCCTACTGTCCACTTGTCTGTTTATGGCTGGCAGCATTTTAGAAGGGATTCTTCCCCTTTACATGGTCTGTGGATAAGAAGGTTGGTTTTAATTGGCAATAGGCCCTGCGTCAATGTGGAAGCAGTCATTCAATCAATGGCAGGGTTGTGATTGGAGGACTCAAAAACTGGTGACCTATTGTATGGATAAGGTTAGCGGTCATCTCAGAAGGGATCTATGCCCATTTCCTTTCTAAGTTTTGGGACAAGGAAGGGTCCTTGAAGCAAGCATATACGGAGAGGATGGAGGGAATCACTTTTCTTCTGAGCTTTTGGTAGACCATTGACAGACAGACAAAGTACTGATAAAGTCAGTGAGAGACCCCACTCCCCTAACCTAATGTATATTATATCATATCTATCTATTCAGAAGAAGGAAAGAAACAAAAATCCCACCTAGGGTAGGCCTACGTGTCTTTGAACTTATTTATATAGCATATCAAACTCTCCTGCATACATATGCTACGCTGGCCATTGATGCACCTTTTTGCCAAAAAAAAAAAAAAAAAAACTTGGTCGACGGAGTTTAAAAAGACAACATAATCCACAAGGAGCAGTAACCTCAAGTCAGGCCTTACATAGTCTCTAAGGTTATATCGATAGATTTTGCTACCGTGTCATGTGTTCAATATGAATCGCAACTATTGTATCACCATGACTACTCTACTCGATGAACCCTGCTGTCAGGCCTGTCGTGCCCTTAATGGTTGTTGCCAACCCTTCCACCACCTTCGAACTCGGTAATTGGCTAAATCAATTGGCAGAGTCAGATGTTAGGACTTAGCCAGGCTAACCCATTTACAGTCAACTAGTTGTCTCAAGACAAAGCAAGCCAAACCCAAGCCAATGAACCAGTATTAGGTCTGGCTCGGTTGCTTTGTAAGAAATTGGCTTGAGAATGACAGGCCGAATTCAAGCTTAGAAGGGCTCAGAAAAACATGGGGTAAATTGGGTTGGGTCTGAACTTGGATTAAATTTGATCCTAAGTCATGTCCTGTCTAAAAGAAACCAATCAATATAAATCATGGCTTTCCAGCGGGAGAAGGGAGACGGGCTTATAACAATCCAGACTGGACTGGAGAGCCAACTTAGCCCCGATATAGATAGTGGACGAAGGTCAATTTGTTAAAATCCAAATCTTGTTCCCCCTTCCGACGTGGCAAACGACAGGCCGGACCGAGACCATCAAGTAGCCCAAGGGCATTTGGTCCTCCTCTTGGATGCTACCAGGCGTTTGACCACCTCGTACTGCGTGCAAATCTGACCGCTAATTTCAGCTCTTCAGCTTCTTTGAAGTGAATTAAAAAATGAATTAAGGAGGACCTTGACCTTATCATAAATTGCCTGATCTTCAGAAGGTGACGCAGAAAAATAATCTAGGTAGATCCAAATCTAACTTGATCCAGGGAAATTTGCTTGAGGTCAGACCATTCTCGATCGAACCAACAACACCCAGTTCAATAACAAGCGGATCATTACCTGAACACAAAAGTTAGACCTGAACACACACACACACACACACACACACACACAATAGGTAGGTCAACTTCTTCAGCTCCTGTGTGCCATCCGCTGTCCGCAGCTGCTCCTCGACGCAGCCCTTCGCTCTAGCTTCCTATCATTCTGACTCCAGCATATCGTTGCACTTGACCGCCCAAAGTCCTTCAGGTGTGTTGTCTCATCAATCGACTCAGCGCGTGTGTCGTGTCGTAACACCATCCTTGCTTTCTTCCCGTGGCCGTGGAAGTTTGCGGCAGCTGATGGTGCGAAGGGCAAGCAATGAGTTGCATCCCACGATCAAGTAACAGGTCCCAGGCTCCACGGCTATTGTACTCACCACAGATCGCTGGCACCGAAGTTTACCTCACCATCTCCAGAACAGCTGAGCCACCCATCCTCCAAAACAACCACCGCTCCATTTGATAGAGAGCATGCTGCCTCTCATGGAGCACGATAGTCATGACGCAAAAATGGAGGAGAGTTGGGTAGCTTTGCTGCATGTCATACTTACTACTTGCTATGGACACGACACGACCAGACCAAGATACGGTTAGTATTTTTCCATCACGGTCCCTCGTTCCTGTCCAAACTGAAGAGTAGATAAAAACAGTTTCTTCTTGCTGTGGCCACCACAACTAAACGATTCCATTCAATATCGGCAGCAACGCGAGCGGTTAAAAGGTCATCAGCTGTCTCTTGCCCGGCTGTCCCCGCTCTCCCCAGTGAGACGTGTAACGTGTGGAGAACTTTGTCCGGCCTTTTGTTCACAAATTAAATATGATTGGCAAATGGTGTCTTTAGAAGGCAAGCAATATTACAGGAACAGTTAGGATCAGGACGGCCTTCCATCCATCTAAGAGAGGATTTGCTAGCCGGAAGGTCTAACCAATCAAGAACGAGCAACTAAGGCATCTTCAGCACCCCCGACTTTGTGCAATACCGCAGTAGCAGATACAGCTCCAGCAGCAACCACAAAATTTAGTAAAACAGTTGTTGATAAGTTTAATTACAATAGGCTGTACCATAGGAATGACACTATTAATTTCCAAGACAAAACAACCCATTGATTGAGATTTACGAATAGCCGAACTGCATCGGACCTTCAGGCATTCACCATTTGAATAAATTGATCCATTCGTTCTACCAAATTTTTTTTTTAACATTTTAAGACAACATAAGACATTTCATACTTCGAAGTTCAATTTCAAAACAATCATTCATAAGGATTTACAAAAAGCCTAATTGGTTGGGTAAATTCATAACTGGCCATTTCCATCTCTTAAGCCACCGTCAGCTTCACCCATGGCCGTGTCCACGAGAGTCTGCAGGAAGGAAAGTAATAATTACATTCATAGCTAGTGTAACACAAGGCACACGAAATAATTTCCAACTCCTAAGCCAAAAAAAAAAAAAACCCCACCACACTGCGGTGAAGAAAAGTAAGAAACAAAAATCCAGAAATGTCGTGAGCACAGTAAATTGATGTCTAGATGGATGGATTCCTATGCATGCACAATATGACAGTTCAGAACAGCACTTAAACAAGCATCCTATCCTAATGAAGACCAAATTGTTTCCTATCATTACATAACAGGATGCATCTTTGCAAGCTCTCCTGAAGAAGTTGTGTAATATGTTCTTAAAACCAGCAATTATGCCAAGTCTTATTATTTTCTTTGCAAAACGCTTTTGTAAGCGCACACAAAAAGTTCACTAGAAGCAGTAACGCCAACATGGCAACTTAAATTATGCTAAGTCTTTTCTGTTTTCTTTGCAAAATGCTTTGTGATGCCCATTAAATGCACCCAGAATGCTCGTTGGGACCACTAATGCCGACATGGTAACTTAATACTCAAATCACACCCATGTTTGGCAACAATTCTCATCTTGCAATGTGGCATTAAAAAACTTTTTATGTGAACAAGGTGAGTTTCCATATCATTGCTCATTTTCTTTATGTCTGCAAATTTAAAATCATCCAAACATTCATATAAACCATCATAAGGAAATATGATGATGTCATAATTAAGCTTCACCTATCTCATGTAGATGGCAGCACATTGCAATCTTTTGATGATATATGATGATAACCTTTGTCAACAAATCAAGGGGGAAAAATAATTCCCATGATGCAACTATACATGAAGATCTAGACACTTCTGTATGCTCTGGATACCAATCTCCTGGCAACTGTGCATGGGACAACAGGAAGGAGCAATGCCGAATCATGAGTAACTGGACCCATAGAGCATGACTACCTTTGCAGGCTAACTTGTCATAAGTGCATCTGAGGTGTCACACATCTAATGACATCATCCATGATGAGTCAAAAGCAAAACACCATATTCTCCCAACCTTGACAGGAACTTCCATCTATTTCAAGTTATGTCACTATTCTACATACTCATACACATCACAAGAATAATCATATAATTATGTGATAACAAAATGTGCTGTAAATCGTGGATGATTGTCTCCTTTTCTTTTTTATTTTTTATTTTTGGTAGCAGATGACTGTCTCCTTTGCCATGGAGCTTGGCCACCCTTTCGTGATCCTTCAGGACTTTAACGTCCCTAACCCTGAGGATAAACAGGGGGCAGAAGCTTTCAGCTCCAACCCAAGATTCAGGAGTTGGACTTGTTGGCCACAAAGGCCTCATCAACCCTGGATTTGCTGGTCAGGTTACCCTCCTTAACCTTGAGGATAAGCAGGGGGCAAAGGCCTTCAACTCCAACCTAAGATTTAGGAGTTTAAGGACTTTCTTTTGACCATAAAGACTTCATCAACCCAAGATTAGTTGGCCTTGGTACACTTAGTGTAATAACCAAGGTTTTTAATTTATGAGATGGAATCATCCCAATTTTTCTATGGAACAAGACGCATCGTCGTGCCACCCCATCCCAATACTTAGAAGAGGGAGTCTTAGGACACTGATTGAGATGCTAAAAAAATGGCAAGATAGTTCCATCTTGGCACTTGGAACAGTAACCCATCCCAGCATCTCATGAGATGTCCCGCTAGGATTTAAGATAATGGTAATAACCAAGGTGATTGAGCTTGATATCAAAATGGCTTGATTGAGGTTTCACAATCAGTACGTCGGTGCAACTCTTTCCCAAGCTTAGCATTCACCATCTTCCTCATTTGGGCTTAGATCATTGTACCATTACCATCAAGGTACGACCATCTCACCTGGCTTTACATTATCCCTCTCGATTTAAGTAATTTTGGCTAGAATAAGGCTTCCTTCCATGTGATGTGCAAGGCTAGATGATGCACGATCTAGTGCTTTAGTACCAAATCTGATGCAGACAAAGGATCCTTCAAAATTCCTTATACTGTACAAGATCAAAGTAGTACGGTCGGACCAAAATCTAATCTAGGATCTTAAGTTTTGATAGCAAATCTAATGCAAGACCAGCAGGATTTTAAATTCTGATATCAAATCTGATGCAGATAAGCCTACATGAAAAAGATAATTGTTAGCCTTACACCAGCTCCTCGAAAGTCTTTGATTAAACACCTCCAACCTCTCTAGAAAACACTATAGGTTCACGGCCTCACACCAATCACTTCTTGCAAAATCGTAATCTCATGCCATAGCAAGCAATAAATTTCTCCAAGCAAGGGAAGCAAGAAGACTTGAAAATTTTTTATTGATTTATTAATTTCAATAAGGTAGAGTGAGATTGGCCCATTTCCAATGATATTCAAAGACAAAATCCAAAACTTATTAGAACTAAGATAATAAATCTAATGAAAAACAATCCCAAAATAAATTACAATAAGAGTCCTAAAGAAATAGGCATTAAGGGTTCCTAGTTTGACTAGAATTCTTTTTATTCTTTCTTTTTTGGATTACATCACTTAGCCTGGTGACTACAATGGCTCGCTAGTGTATTTTGTCACTGAGCGATCATCACACAAAGCAGGCACATCATCATTGGAAATGGCATATGCTTGGTAACATCCATTAGCAAATAACTCAAAGGCCAACATCCTTCAGCTCCAAATCAATCAAATCAAATATAGGTGGACTTTCACAAGAAGATTTTGGGGTTAATTCCACTTAGCTCCCCTAAACTATGGGATATTTGCACTTCTCTCCCTAAACTAAAAGAATTTGCAATCGACCCCCTAATTCCTGTTTAAATTGGTTGTTAAAAAAGACGAAAAAGTGATGATGTGACTGTCACATGACTACCAAAAAACACCATTTAATGTACCTAGCAAAGAAAAAGACAGTTTTGTTCTTGACCAAAAGTTTCTTTAAAAACCGCCCTAGTTCCCTTTTTTCTCTTCTTTTCCTCCCTCCCTTCATTTGCCTCTGGACCGAATGAGACCAAAGGATCTAATTCAAGAGTCTACAACTCCCATCTTCACTTTTTCTTATACCTCCATTGCAGCAGCCGGCATCTAACAACACGACAGAGGCTAAAGAAGGTTGAAGGCAGTCTACGAAGCGGCCATCCTAGCGTACACATTCCTATCATCATTCTTATTCCTAAAACATCATAGAAGTTAGATGTAAACAGGTTTTCCTAGGAGAATCAATGCAGAAAGCATTCACATCTCCATATTTAGAATAGAATGATGCATAAGCTATTACACCCACAATCTCTTCTTGGCCAGTCAGAAGAAGCTGCAATGTCAAATGTGTTGATCACCTAATAGTCAGTGTGAATGCATTGTTTTTTCTTTTTTTTTTTCTGAGGAAGAATGCATTGTTATTTCAAATGGAATGGTTAAATCCATCAAGCAGTAAGACATCCACTTTGCTGCAGCTGAAAAAGCCTCCCAGGTCATCACAATAGGGAGATCGAGAGTGGGAGGAGCCGCTGTGCCTCCATTGGAAAAGCTCCTAAGCCATTGCAGCAGGGAGATTGAGGGAGAAGAGTGGTAAGAGCTGCTAAGCTACTGCCAGAAAAGACCTTCAGGCCATCACGGTGATTTCATGACATGCAATCGAATATTGTTGTCTATGTGTTTGGCTGGTAGTCCTATAACATCGACCCACAATTCTCCCTCATTCTCATGCTTGAGCACAAGGCTTCCTGAGATAGCTACCTCATCCGACGCTGATTCATGTTCACTTGCCTCCTGTGTTCTCCATTGCTTAGGATGCCCCTGGCCTCACTCAATCTTACAATGGTCAGACAGCTAGAGGATATAGTGACCCCTTGCTCGGCCATATCGATGCCTTTCAGAAGCTAGACCACTGCCCCCAGGACAACTATGATGTTCGCCAAAACACCATCGAGGTCTACTGCTTCCTCATCCAGGACAATGCTCGAGAACTCACCATTGTCCTCTCCTCCGTCCCTTGGTCACTATGGATCAAGATAATTCTATGAACGTATCCCAATTGGGATAACTTATCCCAAGGACAATTTATGCTTCTGATTAATTTATCCTAGCCTTAGCTATCTTATTATGAATTTTTAAATAATGGCAAGGGTAATTGTGTCCTTTTAGATGGTGTCCTAATGACCCACATTGAATCACTTAACAAACTTCAAGAACCATATTGAAAGTTTTCATACGAGTGAGGTGGTAAGTGAAAATCAACCAAACTTGAGGGAGTCTATTTGTAATTTTCCCAAATATTTATGGAACCTCAATGTTTGTTTATGGACTAAGGTAGCCAACATCAAGTATGGGCTTTTCTCAATTTGACCTTTGAAACACCCATGCAAAGCATGGATTCATGGTTATAACCTATGTCGACACAATAACAGACTTGATCGTGTTGTATCTTCAATGGCTTGTTGGTGATGGGTGCCAAACATACTCACTATTTGATCATTGGTTGGGCTTAGTACCCTTGACCTAGGACCCATCCTTTTACCATATTAACTTTTTGTAATTGGATCGTCCACTGTACCAACTTTGGACACTAAAGAAAGAGTGGAATCATCAAGCACTTGCCCAATATCTGCCAGATTGTGGGTCCAACCATGCGTTCGTGTCTTCTGGTGGAAAGCAGCACAACAACGTCCTCCTTGCAAATTTATCTTGGTGGCATGTGGGATGCTTTCTTTGCCTACCTGTCCACTATCACAGATGGATGAGAATGTGAGCCATGCAGTCATTGGATTGTTGCAATGGCATGATGGCATCTCTCAAGGTTGCTACTGAGATATTTTGTAGCTATTTCTCTACAAGACAAACCACCAAGGTTTTAAATCCTGTAAGACGAAACTGTTCCAATTTTTTCATAAGATAGGATGTGCTACTATCCAGCCCCATCTCGACACTTTAGATAGGAGATGTCTCAAAACGCACTATTTTGGATGCTGCAACAATGACAGGATGCTCCCATCCCGACACTTGGGATGGCAACCCATTTCAACATCCCATGGAATGTCCCATTAGAATTTGAAACCATTCCTCTATGCTTTGCATCACCAAACAACTATGTGATGCCCTCAAGCAATGGCTGCCCATGTGGGATGAGAGTTTGGCAATGCAAACAATGAAACTCTTTGACAAAGGATCACCTTTCCAATGAATAGTTGCTCATCGAGTGATTCTTTATGTCAATGGGTCTTTTTGACTCATCATAAGCCTACCAACCATCTTCTAACCTTGTTCCAATGCATTATGGCACCCCTAGATTTGGCCAATCATCAATCAATCTTCTTTTCTTGGGTTCCCATCCCACTTGAATAATGAAGGTTTGCTTTCATGCATCACTTCATAGCACCATGCAGGGTTCAGGAGTAAGCTACCTTGTTCATGAGTGCTACATAGTCCTCGGCACAGGTGCATGTCTAGTTCCACCTACAACAGTTCCCCTTGCTGAGCTCCAAGCAGCTTAGCAAGGTAGGAAGCGCATTGTCACACAACCTCACGCATCTAGGGTAGCCTTGGGAGGAGATTCCCTGACAGTTGTCAACTGGATCGAGCGTGAACCCATCCCTGGTCATACCCTGCACCCCTACCTACTCTAACTTCTCGACATGGGCTTCTCAGCTACAAAACTTTGGTGTTATGCATGCATATAGGCAAGTCAATTGCCAACCAAAAAACTGATTGGCTGGCCTCTTTTGCTTTAAATCACACTGGTACATGGTTTTGGGACAGCATGCTGCCTCCTAATTGGTTTTAGAATAGTATGCTGGCTTCTAACCTCATTCATTTTGTTAACACCGATGGGTCAGCTTCTATGCCGTAAATTCATGCATTGGCAAACTTGAGGCCATAAATAGTCGAGTTTGTCAAATGTAACAGGCGAAGAACGGCTCACCTAGGTTATAAAATTAACTTAGCAAGGAGAAGGTGGTCAGAAAAGGCTAACCTGCAGTTCCTGTTCAGAGCTTTTCAGCTTTTCAGCATACTCATGTGTCTGAAGAAAACATCTGTGCAGCTGCAGATCAGGATAAAAAAAATACAAATGTCTCTTCATATTTCTGTCTTAAGGAATGGATTAGACAACAACCAGCCAGCCAAATATTGAATGTGGATAACCTGGAAAAAATTTATACCTTAGTTAGCATCGACTGTCGTTGAAAAGAGAGTTTCCTTGCTGCAGCCAATGCATCCTCTAATTTCTGCACAAGTAAATTAAATTTTTTAGAGAAAATAGATGTTAATTTGGCAAGTTTAAAATTTCTTAATTTAGCTGTGCATAAATGCAAAGGCTTCATAGAACCAAATAAGGTATAAAAGCCAATAGATAACATAAAAGTAGGCCGATGTCAATGTTATGAATCAGAATGGATATTACCTGAGATTTCTTCTCTAGATCTGAAATAAGCTTTTGCTTCATTTCAACCTTCTCTTCAATCAAACCAAGCTGATACAGTACAAATCAGTTTTTTCAGAAGTAAAGGACATGCCAAAATCTAATAAAATTGCCAAGGCTTGTCATCCAGTGAAGAAAGATTTATTCCAGGTAGCCAGGTCAGCATTTCACAGAGCATCATTTTATGGAAAGCAAATGGTGTTAGATAGCTCAATTTAATTTGAGAGAATGTTTGTAACACAACCAGAAAAAAAGGATCAATACAGGAACAACATCAAAGTGTACCTAGCATGATCAGAAAGATGCATAATGATGAGAGGCATGCCATTAGATCTGATAGTCACTTCTATTTATAATGTTGAATATTTTCAATAGGAAGAAAAATTGGCAAATCATCTGACTATGACTTAACAATGAGTTACCATGACACAAACAGGCAGTGCCCATAGCTGCACAAATTGCTAAGCAACAAAGGGCTACCAGAATAAGAAATGAAATGGTGAAATCATGCAAAGACTGAAAGGGAGATAAACTCCATTCAAAGGAGTATCAAAAAAGAATATATCTGGATGCATAAACAGATGCATGGCGTGTGAGACAATTCAAATTTTTTTTCTAGGAAATAGGTTTCCTAGTAAATACGTTATCAACAATATAAATTAGCTTCTACCAAATGAAGTATACTTTATGAATAAGGAAAAAAATACAAAGAAATAATCACATTTACATTTAAGCCTTTCTTATAAACTTTGATGATGATTGATATTGATAGAAGTATCATATGATGCAGATGGATCAACATATATAGCATCAAAAAATGCCTGAAGGGGAAAGAAAAACATCTCACAATCACTGGACTGGGGAAAACAGAATCACATTATCTTTCTAAGTGAGAAATCGAGGACCTAAACATGCCTATACAAAAGAACACCCTTGCCTGCTGTTAAAACTGAAACCCATAACCTCCCCCTAGAAAAAGTAGAAAGAAAGAACTGCTTTGTTAGATATGGTTCACATATCTTTGTTATGTCTCCCAGAACATGACTTCCACAAACTTAGTGAAAAAGGTGCAGAAGGTTCTCCCAAAAATAAAAAAAAACAGCGGAGACAATAAAATATAATAAGTTAAATAACAAAAAGTAGATGGCAGTAATGACTGCAGATTGCAAGGAAACACTTAAAAACTTAAAAACAGAGCACAATCATTTTGGGTTGTCAAAGTGGCAGTGTTTTTTATAAAGGTTGCTGATATCTAGCAAAGAGATAAAAGAAGATGTGCAAGTAATAGTATTGCATTATTACATCTAACTTGTTATACTCCAGCATAGCAGTTGAACCTTAACTTAGGAATCGTGCCAAAAAATGCATGGCATTATTTACCAGAAAGATCTAGATATTAAAGTACCTCCTTTTGGAGCTCCTCACGCCGCTGAATGGATATTTCCAACTGTTCCTTCACCTTATAAATTTAATTGAAATATCACAAAGAACAGATAACTACAATTATGGGGAGAAGATGAACCATAATATTGTTTACAATAATAAATTAGAGAATACAAAACAATATAGGTTCTTTACTTGGTCATGAAAATCATCACTGGAATTCGATGACAATTCTCTGCTTCGACGATCATTAAAACGCATACTGTAGAACCAAGCAGAAAAGTTATAGAAACATTCTGTACAAGTATTATTTATCATAAAAATATTTGTGTGATAATGCAAACATAAAGGCCACTTCACATCATGGTTATGAATTGAATGATCTGGTCGACAGATGTTCACTTCAGTCCGTAAAGAGGCAGACAAAGCTACAACCAAACTCATATAGACATTCAAGAAAGCAATTCCTTGATTGTTTGTTATTTGAAGACATATGCAAGTTTTTCTTTTCACCTTTTCTTGCAACTTAAAAAGAGATATCAAGTTTGTTACTTTAAGCCTGATACAAGTTATCTAACTTAAGCATCCAACCATAACATTTTCCTGATCTTAAATTTTAAAATTTCAAAAGGATATGAACAAACTGAAACATTAACCCATAATGTAAAGTAGTAGCCGTTGTCAAGATGACTCCAAAATCAATTCTATGATTCCCAACTAACCGCTCTGTATGCTTGCCAAATGTATGGCTTCTAGTTTCATTCTTATAGGCATTCATGACTTCAAATGCATAGGTATCTTTCCTTTTTATCTCTACCCAGTAAGCTCAGTTTCTCTGAACAAGCTAGCAAAACCCATCAGTAAAGTCAGATGTGCTGTAAAAATAACAATAAAAAAATAAAATCTGCCAGAATCATCTAACAGTTTAGACAATTTCATCATCTAAGGAAGCACTGAAATACAAAAAGTTGCAAAGGTTGTGGCTAGCCTTTAACCACTGCTATAACCAAACAAATGGAGCTTTTATTTGCTGGGCACATAGGTCATCCTCAGAAGATTGTTTTAGAGAGTTAAAAATATGAGAGTAATTTGTTAACTGATCTCAAATATGTATATTGCAAGTCAAATTATGTATACGAGAACTTGACCAGAGATTTTAGAATGTCCCTAAGAATGTATGAGAGCAGAAGCATACACAGATATTAAGGTTGAAACGGATAAGACTTACCCAAGTCTATTTCTCTGTAGTTGCTCCTTGTTTCTACCTCCATCATGATCCTTAGTTCTATCAATTTCCCTATCATGTTCAATGTCCATGTTGTGTTCCCTTTCCTGATCATGATCATGGTCCCGGATATGCTCTTGATCATGGTCCTCTCTATCTCGACTTCGATCCATAGTATAGTCTCTCACTCGATCAAAGTCATGTTCATAATCTCTCTCTCTTTCCCGGTCATCATTATTTCTATCTCGGTAGCGGCCTCTGTCACGGATGTAATCCCTTTCTCTATCTCGGCCCCTATCCCAATCACCGTCCTTCACAGCATCCCGACGAAAATTTTCACGATGAAAATTTGGCCTTGCACCTCTTGTTCGAACTTCATTTACTCGTACAACCCTTCCACCAATAGTCTGATTAAAAAAAAAAAAAATATTGCAGTGTCATGTGCCTAGAACAATGAAATAGAAGCAAAGATATGCTTTTGGCTCCAACGTGGGAACCATTTGTAGACAGCCACCAGAAAAATATAATATTTGAAACATATATTCAGAGAGAGAGAGAGAGAGAGAGAGAGAGAGAGAGAGAGAGAGAGAGAGAGAGAGAGAGACCCTGCCATTCATGTCCATTATAGCATCAACAGCAGACCTAGGATTAGTGAAGGTAACAAAACCATAACATTTTCCTCCAACTTCTCGATCATTGATTATCTGCAGACAGTAAGTCACATTAAGACAATGTCAAGGAATAGCATGGTGATTAGCAGTTAAGGTCCCCCTACTTAATGTCAATAAGGATTTTATAACAAAATTCTTTAAATGCAAGAAGTTTGGATGCAAATATTCAGTATAGGAAAGAGGAATTCACAGTCAAAACCATTATGAAACTTCATTATAATAGTAACAAATTGCTTTAATCATTGTTTATGAGTCAACAAGCTATGGTGCAAGGTTTTAAATTCTGTAGGATAGAGCCATTCTAATTTTTATATGAAACAAGATGTGCCATGGTCCCGCCCTATCCCAATACTTGAGACAGGGGATATCTCAAAATGTGCTAATTAGGATATTGGGATGATAGCAAGATGATCCCATTCTGATAAGTGGGATAACAACCATCCTAGCATCTTATGAAACATCCCACCGATATTCAAAACCATGCTATGGTATGCGACAATAGCAAGCAACACAACTGGTACTCATGGAGAAGTAACTCGATTATACACGAGAAGAAACTCGATTATATTTTCCTTATGCCTAATCTTTTTCTTTCTTTGACATGAATGGTTCTAGTCATATGCACGGTTCTTGGAGCATTGGTAAAGGAATGCATGAACAACAACTTTTGTGACTACGTTTAAAACTAAAACAACAGATCTCCCTCAAACAACGTCAAATTTTGTCTAGTGCTGCTCCAGTAAAACAATAGAACCCAAAGAATTCCTCTAGGGTTTTCTCGCTTCAACTTAGAAACAATGCAGATCTCGCAACCACTACACGATCTCTAACATTATTACCTACGCTCTTCTTCCACTAATTTCTCTATTGATTACAGCTAAACCTAGATGCACGATACTTGGAGATAAATAAGACGGCAAATTTTAATTTTTCAGCGAAATGTGAATCGATGAGAACTGAAGAAAATTCCTAGCTAAATTTAACTAGGAAGGAGTAGCAAAGCCTGGATCAAGAACTCCAGTAGATCCACCGAGGGCAAGGGCACTCATTCCTAAACCCTAAAGCTGGTCATTCGTGACCGGCGGGGTATCAAACTGCTTCCTCTAAACAGAAGGAAACAGGAAAGCACGGAAGCGAAAGGGGAGAAAGAGAAGTGTGGGGAGAGGGGGGCGATGACCGGACTGACCTTGACGGCGACGACGGCGCCGTAGAGATCGAAGGCGCGACGGAGGGCGTCCTCGGTGATGTCGTAGGGGAGGCCACCGACGTAGATGGAGTTCTCGTCGTCGATCGTCATCTCCTCCGCTCGTCCTCCTGCTAGGGTTTTACAGTCGCACCGGAAGAGAGAGCGAGAGAGCGAGAGAGCCAGCGAGAGAGCTCGGCAGCGCTTACTTCACGAAGGTTGAACCGCACCTTGGCTTAAAACCAAAAATAACGATGATTCCAGACGCAGCTTGAATATTGGAATAAGTCGAGTCTATCTAGTTTCTCGCTGAACTGGACCTTGGCCTAAAACCAAGCTTAAGCCCTTTTTCCTTCCTGGTCTGGGTCATCCGGCCACTTAGATTGGGCCAGCCTATTAATGGCCCAATTATGTATGCATCCATTCCTAGCATTTTTACAAGACATAATATTAATGCTGTGTACTTGCCTGCATATCTTAAAGATTTCAAGATATAGATATCGTGTACTATGCATTTGCAAAATTCAAAAGACTCAGTCACACCATTTTTCTGATAAGAGTACTAAAAAGTGGAATAGAGACGAGATGGAAACAAAGCTATCGACACAAGGGCAAACAAAGCTTAGTAAATTAGAGTGTAATTTAAAAGGAAATCCTTTGTTTGTTCTCGTAGGAAATTAAAATAATAATAATAATAATATATATATATATATATATGATACGAGACTCTCATGGTGGCGTCGATTCTAACAGTTAAAAATTTTAAAAAGAGGCTTTGAACTCCTCTGTTAGGTCTCTCTAGTCTCTAATTTGCAAACGACATCAACAGGAAAGGTAACAGAATTGAGAAGATAGGATGCTGTTCCTTTGGATACTCTCTTGATCACCATCGTTTAATGAGATTTTAAACACTATTGAATTTTAAATGGTGAAGAGGCATGCATCCTTGTGCCAAGTTAAATTTCTGTCACTTATTTTATAACGGAGAGGATCCGAACCCATTCAGGCCGTTTGGAATGGCTTGAAAACGAAAAAAAAAATTAATTTTCTCTATTTTTAAGTGATCACAAAGAATTCAATTGAATTGGATTGAAGCGAACAAATATATAGAGAGAGATTTCCATACAACTAGAATCTACATTAAAATTGATGTAATATGAAGGGTTAGAATCCGGTATCTATTTCTTAAAAAAAAAAAAAAATATTCCTCACTTCTGGTTTCTCCTCCTACGTTCCAAATTACATTTTTCTAATCTTTAAATTGGGAACTCTAACCTCAGACCAACTTGACTGTTTTTTAACAATATTGTGCAGATATGATAAGAGCTAAAAATCATAATTTGGGGACCTTGTGATGAGGCATGGGGACTGGATTAACGATAGAGTAGGGTTTGGCATCAAAGATTTGAAAGTAAAGAGCAAAAAAGAGAAAAAAAAAAAAAAAAGGGACAAAACAATTTAAATTTTAGACTTATGTCAACATGCAAGTGGTAGTGATGTTTTCCACCTCCATCTCCATTAATGAAAAGGGAGGCTTGTTGGGAGAAAAGCCTGGATGCCTTTGAAAACCCAGCAGCCATAAGATGTTATGCGTTGTTGTTTTCTCTCATTTTCCATATTATCTTTTTATACTCATAAGCTTTCGAGGAACAGAAACAAGGGATCATAATCAATTTATATCTTTCATACGGAAGTAGGAGGATGGGTAAAAAACCTCCCGAGTCCAAGCTACCTCTGGACTTAGCCACTGGATGTAGGCTTTGAACACCATTAGAGAAATTGCCCTGATAAGTTCTACAGGAAGAGCTAAATAATGAAGTACTACCGTACTTCTGAATTTGAAGCCAATTAAAAGTTGTGCATGATCAAATGGCCAAAATATTAACACTTCATTTCTTAAAAATATCAATAGGAGATGCCATGCACCATTAACAAATATAGTGCATGAGCAACTTCACAGAGAAAATAAGACTGATTAGCTTCATCCTACCAATCAATGGGTCTCTTTGATTACAACTACTAGAAATTGTTAAAGGTCAAACGGGCATTGTCATATCTGTACGTTGAGATGTTTAGTAATTGACTGCTAGAAGTTTACTCAATTTGATGAGAGCTAAAAAAAAAGATAATGGATAATATTGAAGCTTTATATATATTCAATTGATTTTGATTTATTCTAAACAGTAAAACTTAGTTGAATACTAACATTTTAAAATTTATTTTAACCACAGGAATTCTGTCATATATTCATTGCAATTAAATTTTATTGTAGAATTGATTTCAAACCGAATGATCAGGAAATGATGCAGGCGAAATATTGTAGGAAAAAAAAAAAAAAAAAAAAGTCGGGGACTCTCACGAGCTGTGAGAAATCTTTTCAAACTCGACATTCCGGTGACCCAGCATTGGAGCAGACTGGCAGGCAAAGCGAGCTCTTCTTCCACTGCGGCTCGCGCGCTAAACCATCAAACATGGGAGCATCCAGGTGAGAAAAAGAGAGAGAGAGAGAGAGAGAGAGAGAGTGCTCTGGCTTTGGTTTGATGGTTCAAAGAGAGGTGGCCCAGGGGAGAAACATGCTCTCGGCGCCCATTGGTGGAGATGGAGAGGGAGATGGCCGGTGTCAGCCATCACATGGAGGCAACTAGGAGGACATGGATGGCCGACTTGGAGCCCAGTGTAAGCTGACGCCAGGACAAGCGGTTTTAGTATTCCAGAATCTATAGCTCTCGGCTTTTATCTACGGAAAGATAGAGGAAGGAGGGAGAGGGCCAGGGCGACGATGGGATAAGCGAGAGAAGAGGGGGGTTGCTTCAGTGCCCGGTGGATCCAGGCGTCCATAAAAATATTACGTACGTGGTCGTCTTGCGTCCCCCACTTTGCCGCTTTTTCTTAAAAACAATGCAGCTGAAATGGCTGGCACTTCAACGTCATTTCTTATTCAAGTGGAACTGAGCAGCAACACATGGCATCCAACTTTGGGCAATCTTGTTCTTTTATTTTATGTCATGCTTGGATTTGTTAAATGTTCGATGCATTAAAGCTAAGGAATCAATCCATTGTTTTTATTTTTATTTTTTTTATTTTTTATTTTTTGTAAAACCTTGGACTTGTAGAATTCATACAGGTATGGATGCCTTTTGATCAACTTGTAACAGGTCTGATAACGACGATGCTGACGGTAGCTGTGAGAATCATGGCAATTGTTAAGGATTGTCAGCAGATAAGAAATTGAGGGCAATATGTATCCCTCATTATATAAAAGTATACACTTTTTGTGTGCATGTGAGAGAGAATCATTTGTGTCATACTATCTTATCCAGCATTTTTGAAATATAATATCTAAGAATTCAATTTTAAATCCACCATTCCTAAGTAGAAAGACACGATGACCGCAGGGTTAGCCGTTTTTATTATGAAATCTAAATTAACGAAAGATTCGATGCTTTGCTGTAATAAATTTATTTATTTATTTATTTGTTAAATTTCATTGCGACAAATATCACCATTCGAGAAAGGGCAAAGAGGATACAATGAAAAATATTGCAACCTTTTAAGCTTTAAACATGGGATGTTGAAGTATGTTTATGGATGAATTTTAAACTAGTTAGGATACCAAACCTTAATCAAACTACTATATCTTTATTCAATTCTTATTAAACGAGTATAAGCAATTTTTAGTCTTACAACATGAGTGACCAATCTGTTCAAATTTACTTTCTCTCAGTTTACATGATCATATCAAAGCCAAGTTTACTATTCAATTAGAAATAGACGGGCAAACTAAATACAAATACATTCGAAGTGATCCCCATGCGAGTAGTGTACTCCCCACCTTCATTTTCATTAAAAAAAAAGAAAACAAAATAAAAAGGTCTCCACATAAGGCTTTGCGTCCCTTTCTTCTTCTATAGCAGAAGACCTGAGTCATACATCAGATCCTTCCAACCACTCGGTAGGGCTGAAAGTGAGCTTAAGCCAACTCGAAACCTATTGGATCGAGCTAGCTTTGGACTAGGCCATTACTTAATTTTTTGGCATTCCAATCAGGATTGAGCTCAAATTTGAGATTTGTTTCAATTTTGAGCTAAGCTGAAACAGAACATTAGCCCAACTCAAGCCCATTTATCTTACCAATATTAGATGCCAATGCCATTCATTCAAAGTGTTAGGGTATTCTTGTAAGTTGCAAAAAAAATCTACTTCCATTTATTCTCTCTCACTAAAATGGCAAAACCCCATCTATTTTCATCCATCTTCGATTCTTCGGTTTCTTCCCTTCTCTCCTCATAACCCTTGCTTTGGTCGCTAATTGCTATGATCGTCCCACATCATCAGCCTTTGCCACTTTTTCACCCATGCCACTGCCTTCACCGCTCCTTCCACACCCACTATTACCTCACAATGACCTCCTCCTCTTCTCTACACTCATTGAGGTTCTCATCTCCCACATTCGCTTGATCAGCATCCCCACACTAGATGTTCGTGCTATTTTCTTCCTCTAGTCGGCTTCTCCGTTGCTCTAACTTTTCAAACTCTAGCACCTCTCCACTCGTGCCTCCTCTGATAAATAAGCGAATAGTGGGTCAAACCGACATCATTAACCTCCGCTATCTCTTTACTCACACTGCCACGGCCATCGCCCCTTCCACCTTCGTCATCACACGCAATAGTCTCCTTTTATTCTCCACCCTCATAGAGGTCCTTATCTCCCACCTTCGCTTGTTTGGTGTTTCCATCCTATCAGGCCTCTCCTATGTTGAATTTTACTCATGCAAAGGTCGAGTTTGGCTTTGCTTTCCCACCAAACCTCCATATTGCTGTCTCCCTCAGCTCAACCTCCCCACTATCCTTGACCCAATGGATAAAGGATTGGACCGGCATTCCCTTAGCTTGATCAGTTTTGGGCCAAGCTTGCGTTCGGGCTTAGGCCTAAGTTCTAGAAAAAATTTTGAGCCTTGGCGAGGCTTAAAACTCAAAAAAAAGTTTGGGTTTGGCTCAAACAAGAGTGTAGCTTGACTCAACTTAACTCACTTTTAGCCCTAATCTAAGTTGCTCATACCAAATCTATCCTCTTATGCCAAACTTGGGTCATTTGCCGATTTAGCTTCCTTGCGACCTTCATGTTATTGGAGCTCCAAACCACCGATGCCTTTAGTCAAAGTCCTATAATGCTCGAACTCGAGCAAGAATATATGAAAAGAATTTGATAGTGAATCCTTAATTTAATGAAAATTAAATTTAATGAATGCTTTAAGATTGAATCCTTAATTAAACTTGTGGTGAGATGCATAATACTAATTCTAGCAATCTAAGGCTTATTTGCTTTAAGATCGAATGCTAAATTATTAAAGTTAATGAACCTATCTATGTAAATGAAACTTGAATAAGAATATATGAACAAAGATAAGAAAAATGAATTAATGGCTGAACTTGTTCAAGATGTAATAAGCCAAAGTAACAACAATAACATAAATAATAATAAATTTAAAGAAAAATTTTAATGAAAATCATGGATAATTTAAAAATAAAGGTAAAAGATTTTTTTTTTAGTAAAACGTAATCGGATTAACCAAAGAAATATTGTTTTATTTATGAAAGTCCAAGCCATTTGAAACTAAACTGCCCATAGAATCAAAATAGAAATATTCAAAAGGAAGGAAAACCAAATGCTAGAAGAGAAGTTGTGAGTGTAATTTTTGAATGTCTCTTTGTTGATCAGTATATCAAAAGCTAGTAGATAGATTTAGGGTTAAATCATCACATCGCTTATCTAAAAATATAGCAACAATAACAAAGCCTTAATTCCAAATAGTTATATGAATCATTTTTCTCCATTCAGCTTTATTCTAAGATGCATTACTTATCTAAAGATCTTTTTGAAAATTTTGAGGAGTTCAGAATAGGTGAAAAGAAGATCTATATGAAAACTAATATCTATTCAAACATTTTAAGTGCAAGAATATGCAGATTAAATGCTATGCATATTGATTTTGTTTTAACTTGATGTGTATTTTGTACACAACATAAAGCATAACATTATTTATGTCCCTATCTTAGTCCAAAAAGGCTTTGATGAATGCTTGAAATTTGATAAAGTCACTTTTGAAAAGTATGATCGTATTTATATATTGGGCTATCTTGTTAATGGCCCTAATTTATTTATGCTTCATGTAATTAACAATAATAATAATATATCTTGTTTTACTTATATAGATTATACATTATTTATTAATTCTTATACTTAGTATATTAGGCTTGGTCATATAGGTAAAGATAAAATAAAGAAATTAATTAATAAAGAGTCAACACCTAATTTAAAGAATGTTAAATTTAAAATATGTGAATATTGTATATTTAGAAAAATGTTTAGACTTCCTTGAACTACTTGATGGTATTCATTATGATATGTAGTCCATTGAATGTAAAGATACATAGAAATAAAGAGCATTTTTTTACATTTATTGATATTTTTTTAAGATATGGTTGTGTTTATCAAATTTATAGAAAATCAAAAGCCTTAGAATTATTTAAAGAATATAAATAAGAGATAAAAAATCAATTGGAGAGACAAATTAAAGTTTTTTGAACTGATAGAGGTGGGGAATTCAACTCTATAAAGTTTGATCAATTTTGTAAAGTAAATAAAATTATATATGTAACAATTATGCCTTCCTCTTCACAACAAAATGATATTGTTAAAAGACATAATACAACTCTTTTAGATATGATTAGATGTATGCTTCCACATGTTTTCTTACCTAAAATTTTCTAGAGTGATACATTAAATACTACAATGTGTATATTAAATAGGGTTCTTAGAAAAGCCATAGAGTCAACTCCATACAAATTATGGATGGATAGAAAATCGAACCTAAGTAACTTAAAAATATGGGGTTTGTTAACTTATGTATTAGTACCACACCCTCTTAGAAATAAGTTAGATTCTAAGTCTAAAAAATTTTGTTTTATTAGCTATCTAAAGCTTCTAAAGGATATGGATTAAGAAAAAGGATTTAGTGGAAGGTAGAGGTGCAATATTCTTAGAGAAACCTAATGAAAACAGTCAATTAGTAATAAATGTTCCCCTAAAAGTAATCAAAAAAATAAGTCCATTAGAACTGAATAATAAGAATGCCAACAAAATGATTAATCTTCTTTAAATTATCAGTATGGTAGTAAAAGATGCAAAGAACCTCCATCATATTTAAATAATTATTATATTGATTTAATTGAAAGAACAAAAAATTCTATGAACTTTAGCTGAGATAAATGAATCTATTAGTTTTAAAGATGTGATAACCTCACATGAATCTAATGAATGGCTAAAAGTTACGAAATTGAGTGAATTGAGAAAGAAAGAATGATTAAAAGTAATGAAGTTGAATCTATTAGTTGTAACAAAAATATCGAGATAGATATGACTACATTTGAATGTAGCCAAGTCTATATCCGATCACCTCCTTTGCTCTTAAATTTATACAGTTTATAGATTTCAAAGATTAAAAAAAATGAAAAAGATATGGTAGCTTTAAAATCCGTATGAATTTAAGGACAGAGAATATGATCGAATTCTGCATTGGACTTCATTGTAAGTAATATATTGGTTGGAGAATTGATTGAGTGAAGAGCATGATAACTTTTCTCAGGCTTCAAAGTCCGAATATTGGAGTTCTTTAATAGAAGGACTCTGAGGTTGGTTTGGATATCAGATTCCATTTAAACTCTCAGATTATCCGCATTGCATTCTGATTAAGCAAGTTTAGGCGAATTTCGGTCTCACCACACGAGTGACCAGCCTATCAATTCGCTTTCTTTCAGTTTTCATCATATGGCGTGTCTCGGTTCACATAAAATATATTAAATCGTAATAGTAGGATTAAGAAGTGAGTTAGCTCGCGTCATAATCATTGCTGCTAGGGGGTTATATGTGAATCAGCGGGGATCATATCCATAGCAATTCACCAATAAGGTAAAAGCCCCTGATGTTGTTCTCGTGACATTTGGAAACCCACACTACAAACATTGGCTAGTCTGAAGTACGCAAGCGAGATCTTGATGTTAAAGAGAAATTTCTATAGCCATGGTTGCTCTGAGCCTCTGACCAGATTTTACGAGCTACAACGATGCTGTCAATGCCTCGGGGTACGCTAAGGACCTCGGGCTCATTGGACCCTCTTCTCTGACGCCCTTCTTTTCTTCAGTTTGCATCCATCCTTTGTTGCTTCGTATCATCGTGATTTCATTTTGCTAGCAAAGGCTGTGCGGAGTTGAGATTTACACAGTCGTAATCTCTCTGGCTTTGATTCAGCAAAGGCCTCCAAACTCCAAGCAAGCCTCATCATCCATGTCTCGGGGACATTTGGATGATCACCCATGGTCTTAACTCTTTTTTAATTTCAGAGTCTTCCATTATTCAAGGAGGCAATTAGGCAAGCTGATTGGCTTGCCTCTCTCTCTGTTTTGGTTCAGGGGTCTGTATCTCGATTCTGAATGCTATATCGTCTCTCCTGGCCCATGGCCAATATCCTGAATTGTAAGGGAAGCGATGAAGGTATAGATTATGGGTGGGGGGTCACTTGGAAAAGAAATTTCTACTTGTTTTGCCTTTCGAATGTTATGGTAAGTAGTTGAGCTTGCTTCCAAGCTATGCTTCGTGTACTTCGACAGCCCATGATGTTATCCGGAGGAGAGAAAATATGCTAATTTTTTGGAGGAGTGGAATGAAGGAATAATTTATGATATAGGTCCGTGCTATACTTGCAATCAATACTTCTTGTAATACTATATACTGTAGTGAATCATACAATGCAATCCAAGGCTACAATGTATTTCAGACTCAATACATTGGTTGCTTTGTTGTAAACGCTAAGTGAATTGCTCGAAATATATTGTTAATATGTTTATACTTTAAATATGAATCTTTTTTTTTTTTTTTTAAGAGCAAAGCATGAATTTAGAAATCCATTTTGTGGATTGTATAAATGTTGTAGTAGAAAATGTCCTTCTCTCCTCCTCCTCCTCCTCCTCCTTCTTCTTCTTCTTCTTCTTCTTCTTCTTCTTGTGATGCATTTTTTTGGCCTTTATCAAAGTAACCCAATCCTTGGTTCACACTCTCTCCCATGCATTGCTGATCATTTCAAAAATAATCTCATTCAAGGCAAAAATTAGGGATGGTAGCAGGATGGGGCAAGGGATCCTAATCCTCCATCCTTATTTTCATTAATGAAAATAATCTCTATTTTTACTACATTCTTATAAAGAAAAATTTTTCATCCCCATCTTCATCTATGAGAAATTTTTTTAAATTCTATCTTCGTCTTATCCCATCCTAAATAATATATATAAAGTTTTAGTAAAAATTATAAAATTAATAATATAGCTAAAATAAATTCTCACTAAACTTCTTATTGAATTTAATATTTATCTTTTTAATCTTAGATGAACCACTAAAATAAGTAAAAATTTAAATAAATTTAAGAATGAAATATCATCAAAATATATGAAAGGATATTAGGCTATTTCGGCACGAAACTAATGAAATAGAATAGAAATATATTTATTTTTATTTTAAATTATCTTTACCGGTAAAGATAAAAGTAATATGTTATTTTTATCTTTATAAAATATAAAAAAAATTTATTAAATTTTTTTTTTTTTTCTACTTTATGAATTAAAATAATCATCGATATTTTTTATTTATTTAATTTTTTATTTAAGAGATGCGGATGTAGGCGAAGATTAAATTATCTTGGCCCCACGGCGCCCTGTCCGTTGGCAATCTCCGGACATGGGCAGCCCGGACGGTAGCGCAATATTGGTGGTAAAGTAATGGGTGATTAAAGCGGCGTTCTAGAACTCACGTGCCGGTGGCATAACAGAGTGCAGACAAGACCGGATACCTTAAATGCTGTGATTGGTGCATCACTAGGTTCGGAAAGAAGGAGACCACTGTTTCTCGGAGAGGGGGGAGAATCCAGCATTGCTTGGCAATCACACAACTTGAGCATGAGTGGAGAATGGTTTTTTTAGTCTCCTCCGCTATAATGCTCTTTATTGACGAAGGAACCCCAATGTGTAGCACAAGAAAAGAGGATAAGGTACCTAAGTGCTCCCCATATCTACCACCCAGTGATCACTACCATCGTTCATTCATGGGAGGTCCACGAATCCGAGGCCACTTTTTAAAGTTTCAACCACCCATCCGTCCATCCATCCATCCATCCATCCATTCGTGGTGCCTCTCTGAACCATCCGATCGCTCCATCCGACCGATTCGGATCTATGGTGCACCGTGTGTACCCCTAAAAGAGAGCCACGCCTAGGCATCGAGCATCAGCACGCGAAGCACGAGAGCCGGATGGCCCTGGAGAACCGTGCGCTGCCCACTCTAACGCCACCCCCTACTCCTCTCCTCGCCGGCCTCCGCGAATCCACGCCCCGCTCTTTCTCGTCCTTTATTTTCTTTTAGGTCCATATCGATCGCTCTCTCTCTCTCTCTTTCGCCTCGCGCGTGCTTTGGTGTGGAGGCCCTTTCGCTCTCCGGAGTCCACAGACATTCTCTGCTCTCTTACCCCCTCGATCTCCCCGCCCACCTCCTCGATTCCTTCTTTATCTTCTCTCTCTCTCTCTCTCTTTAGAAAGAAAGAAGAATAGACATGCTGAGAGAGAGCTAGAGAGAGATGGAGCACTGAAAGCGTTGCTTTTAACGGTGGATGGGATCCCCATTTTTTTTAATACCACCGAGTGGTCGAGTTCGGAGAGAGGTGGAGGCCTTCTTTATTATATAACACGAGAGCCCGCAGGGGAGGAAGACATGAGCCGTGGTTATTAATCTCCAAGCTCACGCTCTTTCCTTATAAGAGGTCCCCTCTCTCTCTCTCTCTCTCTCTCTCTCTCTCTCTCTCTCTTCGAATGTAGAAGCGGCTAGGTTTCTTCTTCTCGCTGGGGATCACCGCCGATCGAATCGCTCTATTTCTTCTTCTTCATTGACAGCTAACGGCATGACACGAGGTACGTGTGCATCTTCTTTTCTGTCTTCGTTTCGTTTTTCTTTTTTTTTTTTTTTTTTTCTTTCTTTCTTCTATAAAGAAAAGTAATCTCTACTTGCTTGGGCGATCTGAAGTGATTTTTATTATCTTCTCCCGAAATCATGAGGCTCTTGGGTTCTTGAGGCGAAATCCTGCCAGTTACGTAGTCATTTTTCCTCGCATTTCGGATTTCCTTTGATTTTGGCTATTGCCCTTGCTGTGTTTCAATATAGATTGGGAAAATGTTTTGGGTGCGTTATAGATTTTATATAAGAAAACTGAAGCTTTTTTTTATTTTCTTTTTTGCTTTTTCTCTACCCGTTTGAATCTAGCCGTTCGATTTTCATCTCTCGTTCCCACCTGCATTTTTCTCGTCAGATCTTTTTCACACCATAGTCCCAACTTCAGGATCTTTTAGCACTGCAATCCTACAGCATCTCTAATTTTAATGTGAATATATAAGATTTTCTTTTTTCTATAATAATAATAATAATAATAATAAAAACTCTGAACAGATCTCCTGTTCTGCTATCTTTGTTGTCATTAGAGAGAGAGAGAGATCTTTTTCTTTGATTTCATCATTGCTAGCTGCAAAGGATAAAAATGAAAACCATATTCAAAAAAAAAAAAAAGAAGAAGAAGATTGGCAGGGGAAGAATATCCGTTATTCCCTTGCTATATCCTTGCTTCTCCTTTCCATAGCGGCAACCGGAGAATAGCAGTCTTGGCCAGCTGCTACCAATTGGTAGGCGATCGGCATTAAAGGCCGAGACCGATGATCTCCTTCTCTCTCTCTCTCTCTCTTTTCTTTTCTTTTCTTTTCTTTTCTTTTCTTCAATTTTTGGGAAAGGATGGAGGGAAATTAGGAGCGGGGCGTGCAAGCAAAGCGCGAAGCAAAAGGCTTCCTCCGTGCCCTAGTAACTGTTTAGATCTTAATGAGAAACACGACAAGAAGCCATGTCATGATTGCCCTCCTTGTTTCGTAGCTCTCGTCGGTTTCCCCCTCCTCCTTTGCCAGCTTTTGGAGCGGTAGTGGTACAATTCTTCCACCGCCTCCCTCCGACCGGTGCCCTGACCAAGCTGCGATCATTAGGAGCCGTGCGGCCTGGCGTTCTGACCGAGCGGCAGCGATTAAGCTTCGCGCAGCTGGCTCGGCTATCGAGCCTATTTCGCGGTTCCTCAAAATCTCATATCGACAAAAAGAGAGCCTCTGCAAGCAGCATTCGCTGTTCACGCGAGCCAGCTTGCGCTGGAGATGCTTGTGATGGATCGCTTAGGGTCACCGGAGGTGAAGAGAGACGCACAGGAGTTTCACGCTCGCCTGGCGGGGGTCTGGGGACGGCGATGATGGAGCGAGGACAGGGCTGTGGGTATCACGTGACAGGCGCTTCGAACGCGTGGGGGAGCAGGCGTGCACGCTTGCCTGGGAGGTGTGGGGTCGGCCATCGCCATCGCCATCTCTCTCTCTCTCTCTCTCTCTCTCTCTCTCTCTCTCTCTCTCTCTTCTCCCTTGCAAGACGGACGGGTGTGTTTTTGAGAGCTTTATTTCTTCTTGCACTCGCGTTCTTTGCCTTTCTAGCAGCAGTTACCTTTCCCTCACCGCCCCCACCCCATTCGCCTTTAATGGCCGCGCCCTGGCGCACACGCCGGGTGGCCTCCCCGGCCAGGGTCCAGAACTCATTTGCATCCTCTCGTTGGTGTCGCGCATCTTCACCGCATCGTCTCTATTTATTTATCTATTTAAAACAAGTCATGCAAGCGCTAGCGTAGACTTTAGTCTTCTACCATATTAATGCTTTCTCTAGTTTTCCGTAGCGTGGTGATGCAAGGTTGTTGTTGTAGTGCTACGGATCGATCTAACTTTCTCATCCTATCATTAGGCAGTGGAGCAACTTTTCTGATCTACGTTACGAAAATGCGGTGGTGCATCACAAGGTAATGCTCTGACAACCAATTATTAATATTATTATTATTATTATTATTTTACGAGAAAACGGGAGGGAAGGATTCTTCCCCCCACGGGCACGTTAGAATCAGAAACGTTTACACCGAAGAAGGCCTCTAACAACTAATTAGGAATCTCAGATTACGCCGACATGATGATCACAAAGGTATGGTAGAATTTAGGAAAAATAGGCGTGGCTGGCGTAGGAGGTTTCTTCGGAGCGAAAAATAAATAAATAAATAAAAATCTACGATTAGTGATTAGTGTAAAGAACCTGTCTACTTTCCTTCATGAAAAAAATAACAAGTCCTTTTTTTTAAGGGTTTTTTTTTTAAAAAAAATTTTTCCAACCTTTTGCTGGGAGCGGAGTGATTAGTGTACATGTATATGGGGTTTCTGATGAGCATGCAAGCATGCTATTTTAAATTATTTAAGGTGCAACATATTTATAAAATAAAAAAATTTATAATATTATAATATTATTAAAAATTTTATATTTGATAATCATATTCTTAGAAATGAACTATTAGCAAATTTGATATATAATAACAAAATATAGTCATCAATTTTGCATATTTCTAAATTTTATTTAAAATTTTATTATATTTTTTTATAATGGCCCTTTCTTCTTTTTGTGAGAATAAATATTGTAATAAAAAATTAATTTTATATAATACAATATCTGTTATAATATTATTAAAATATTATTATATAATATATATATTAATATATAATATGTAAATATTTAGTAATATATTAAATTATAATTTAATAGGTAAGAAGATAATAAATATTAATAATTTAAATTTAATATCTATATTATTATATACATATATAATAATGTTTAAAATATTAAATATTTATATTAATATTAAATTTAATATTAATATAAATATGGTATTATATATTTAATGTTAAATATAAAAAAAAATTAAATATTATTTAGTGTAAATTAAATATATAATTAAACTAAGTATTATTAAATATTTTTATTGAAGTGAAGAATATAATTTAAAATTATTAGATTTTTAATCTTAAATATTCATCTTTCACATTAAAAATTAGATTGGTGTGTTTTGTAGTAATCTTATGTTATCGTTCGAATTATTATATTTTATTATCAAACATGATAATATGCATTGTAATTGCAAATTATCATGAATCAAACAACTCTTAAAAAGAAAAATGGAAATATTTGAATTTCACTCTTATTATATAATCATGGTTTTGGGCAAAATTTTTATTCTCATTTTTAAAATATTATACACAATTATTTATTAAAAAATTGAGGAAGAAGGAACAGAGAGGGCATGCATGATGGTTCCCATCTTTAGTTACTTATATAAGCATATAAACTGTCGTTTTTTGTTTTTTTTTTTTGCCAATCAAATTTCTTTTGCAAGGCGTGGAGGGGAACCTAATTAGGGATGAATGCTGTAAATTACCCTTATAATAACTCCTCCACATAATCGGTGTATTCTGACTCGTATAAGACCCTGCAAATTTGCTTTTTCTTTCTTTCGCCTTCGTATAAAACCCGGCGTCCAATGCACTGTTTGGGCTCTTGCTCTGGGTTTGGGACCACGCGAGGGAGGCCGTCGGGTGGTCTACGTCTCCACGTGACTTGTTGGCGCTAGCGTTCCTGTTGCGCAGTGGCACGTTGAACCTTGTGATCATGAGAAGACCGTACCACTTGGCTGATCTCTCACGCAAGTTTGCTAGGTGGAGCTCATGTCCATCCTTGGCGATATTGCTCGCCCGTGCGCCACCCAGCTGCCGCCCATTCGCATCAAAACCCGCCTGCCGTACTCCCTTGCCCAACGTGAGGCGGGCGGCGTCGCAGTTGCGGCAGCGCAACCTCCCAGGCGCTCGCACTCCCACTATCATTAATACAATTACGGCGTCTTCCCACCCAACCGCCCAACCCTCTCTCCTCTCCCTTCTCCGTGGACGCAGCAGCAGCAGCAGCAACAGCAGGAGGGAAATAGTCCGCTTCCCTGTGGCCTAGCGCTTGGGGCGGCTGCCTGCTGCTGCTGCTGCTGCTGAATGCTCCTCTTTGTCCCTTGGCTTTTGGGAAAGAGGGTCCTTGTCCTTGCATTCGCGCCTGTCACGCTGTCACTGTTGCCCAGATCGGCTCACCTCTCCACCCCCTCTCGCATAACGACATTTCTATGATGTTAATGCTCTTCTCTTCCGTCCCTATCAGAATCTCAAATATCAGTTCTTCATGCTCTCTGCTGTCGGACGTGCCGCTGGGCAGGACCATTCCTTCCCAAAGTGGAAATTCAATAATTCTGTATTTTAACTTTTAATACACCGTTCAGCCCAGCTAGAGCACAGGTCCGTCTTTTAAATATGCTTTTAAATTTAAATGCTTGGAGTATATCTCTGGGGTTGCGGAAGAAAATGAGCAAAAACGAGGAAGGAAAACAGGGAGGGCAATCATGCCGTCTCTTTCCTTCTGGCAGCCGTTACCGGCGGCGTATCTGCTGCTCTTCTTCTGCCGCTCTTTCCTACTCTCAGAAATTGAATGCTCCCCGGTGCTTTCTGCTAGCGCTCGCAGGATTAAAAAAAAAAAAAAACAAAGACGACCACCGAAGGTGCTGCCAACTGGCTGCATCTTTCCTACTCTTCTCTCCGATCGTTCATGTTAGGCTCTTTAATGACCGTCCAGGAAGTCAAAAAAAAAAAAAAAAAAAAGGAAAAAGAAAAAACGTGGTCTACGCCCTCCGTATACTTGAGAGGGCATCATCAATGCGGTCATTACGGCTTCTGTTGCTTTAATTTATCGTCGTGCGTCCCATTGTTCTGCCATCGCCTGCAACTGTGAAGGGCCTTTAATATACCCTCTTTAAACCCTCTGCTAACTCTGTCTTCTTCCTTCTCGTGCTGTGCCGTGCCAACCAGACCCAGGATAAATGCCTGCTACGTGGTGGCGGTGGCAGTGGCGGTGGCGGTGGCGGTAGGGGTGTAGGTAGATAGCGAGGCAGCCTTGCCGCCATGCTTGCAGTGGTAGAGAGAGACAGCAGCTTCCGCCCCTTGCCTTCGGCTTCCACGTCGCCTTCTTGCGAGATGCCCCTCCGCCACCTGCCCAAGGACCCCGCCAAGGGGGAGTGGCACGTTGTCTCCAAGAAGCCCTTCCAGAACCCCATCGACCACCAGCAGCAGCAGCAGCAGCTCGAGAGCCAGACACCGTCGCAGGTCGTTGCCAAGAAAAGCGCCGGGCGGCGGCGGAGAGGGAGAGCCAAGGTCGTGGCGGAGAGTCCACTGACGAAGCCGGAGCTGGAGACCGGTGTTCATGCTGGACCGCCCGTTTCTAGCAAAGGCATCGTGTTCCACCGCCGGCCTGGGTTTGGCCAGGTGGGCACCAAGTGCATGGTCAAGGCCAACCACTTCCTCGCGGAGCTGCCGGACAAGGACCTCAACCAGTATGATGTAAGTCTATCGCTTTCTAACGAAATGCGGGCCCTTTCAGTCTCGGCCTTGGTCTTCTTATGGTTTTTTACAGGTTACAATCACACCGGAGGTGAGCTCCCGACGTATGAACAGAGCCATCATGGCAGAGTTGGTGAGGCTTTATAGAGAGACGGAGCTGGGGATGCGGCTCCCGGCTTATGATGGCAGGAAGAGCCTTTACGCGGCCGGGTGTCTTCCTTTCAATTCGAAGGAGTTCACTGTGAAGATCACAGAGGAGGATGATGGAATAGGGTTGACGAGGTCGGGGAGGTTTCGTGCTCGCCATCTCTTTTCACGCCCTTGCTTGCATTTTATTATATTGGAAGCTGTAACTGACATTCATTTTTGATCTGAAGAGAAAAGGAATATAAGGTAGCGATCAGGTTTGTAGCTCGTGCGGACCTTCACCGCCTGCGTCAGTTCATAGCTGGAAAGCAGGCTGATGCTCCTCAGGAGTCTCTTCAGGTGCTTGATATTGTCTTAAGGGAATTATCAAGTCAAAGGTGCCATCTTTTTTTCCTATTTACTTGGTAGTTCTTCAGTTAGTTTACTTTTCCATTAAGCGTATTTGGATCCTTAGTAATTGTTTTGGGCGGACCAATTTCTACCCCCCCCCCAAAAAAAAAAAAAAAAAAAAAGACTTTTGGTATGAACTGGTGTCTTTTGTGAGTAATTATTCTTTTTGGATGAACCGGTTACTAGGTACATATCTATTGGGAGATCCTTCTATTCTCCTGATATCAGAAAACCACAGAGGCTAGGTGGTGGATTAGAGTCATGGTGTGGCTTCTACCAGAGTATTAGGCCAACTCAAATGGGCCTCTCTCTGAATATTGGTAAGAATCTGTTTCTTCTTCGCCCTTCCGGAGCTTTATGGCATTGCACCCTATATTTTTCATGATTCCATATGGCTGAGCATGTCCTTTGATATTTCATGTCCAGATATGTCCTCCACTGCCTTTATCGAACCACTCCCTGTGATCGAATTTGTAGCTCAGATCCTGGGCAAAGATGTGTTATCAGGGCCATTGTCAGATGCTGATCGTATCAAGGTATACCAATTCTGCAAATTAATATTGGAAGTTCCTTGTTTCTTGCTTGCTTTCTTTCTTTATTCATTTATTTATTTGTTCTAAAATACATTCTGCATTCTTGCTGTATGAATGCAATTTGTTGCATTCTCTTGGCATGCATAAACAAAAGTTTCTCAAAGAACACAGCAAACTTCACAAAGTATTGGAATTTTTGACTAAGCAACAGTAATATGTGGCTCTGCTGACATTTGAATATTAAAATTTTGGATGTAGAATGTGATGCCTTTAATGAATTTCCATTTAATCTGCAATACTTCATGCTCAATCAAATATTCATGTATGACTGTTGATGTCAAGCAGATCAAAAAGGCACTTAGAGGTGTGAAAGTTGAAGTCACTCACAGAGGAAATGTGCGGCGGAAATATCGAATCTCAGGGCTGACATCGCAACCTACCCGTGAATTAATGTATGACAAGTTACTTGCCTATTCTTGTTTATGCCTTTGCCACATTCTTTTGCTAGCAGTTACATTCTAAGTTGACTAAATTCAAGTTATTGTGGATCAGACATTATGATGTTTTGGGCAAATGATGTATGGAGACTGAATGCCCATGTATAGAGCATAAATAACACACCTTCAAACCTTACTTGTTATCATGATGCACCATGCACAAGAGCTTACAAATAGGACCTTGAAAGACAATCCTTGTTTTCCCCTTCATCTGTATACCCAGAATCACAGCACAAGCTCCTCAAAGAATACGTCTCCACGTGGTTCTAGACGAGTTGCATGTATCTATTTGTCCACAAAAAAAGATAAATAATTTAATTTGTGCACAAACTTTTTTTTATGCTGGTTCAGAATTTGATATCAAGTCACAGCAATGAATAGAAATGGAAATCCAGCTTTTCCACAGACTCATCTTATTTTGGGTCTTTCTTGTGAACAGTTTTCCAGTTGATGATCAAATGAATATGAAATCTGTTGTTGAATACTTCAAAGAGATGTATGGATTTGCAATTCAGCACTCTCATCTTCCTTGTCTTCAAGTTGGAAATCAGAAGAAAGCAAATTATCTGCCAATGGAGGTGAGTTTGATTCCTTGCAACGTCTTATATTAATCTAGTCATTTCAATTCTGATCAGACATCTACTTTACAGGCTTGCAAGATAGTTGAGGGTCAGAGATACACAAAGAGGTTGAATGAAAAGCAGATTACTTCCCTGCTGAAGGTTACATGCCAGAGGCCAAGAGAACAGGAAATGGATATCCTGCAGGTCAAACATCCAAACTGCCTTATTAATGGAATGAGACTTATTTATTATTATACATTTGGCATGAAGTGTTAGGTGCTAAAAGTTGCTTGTCATAGTGAAAATTAAGGAGTGTGGGTCACCTCATAGTTCATTGTGATGTTATCATGGACCATTGCCTAGGCTTTTTTGGCAATACCAGCCCCCTAGACACATATTCTTACATAGGTGTTTGTCTAATATGATGCCCAGATTTCCTAGTAGCTGCCTTAGTTATGTTGGTGGATACTTGTAGTAACACACACTCACATGCACACACACACACATACATATTATTTATATAGAAGGTAAGGTTATAATGCAAATAGGATTAATGGGTGCGGTTTAAATACAAAACCCAAGTTACCTAAATTCTCACGTACATGAAAGGGAACGATGTTCTTGTAATTCTACTGGGCATCATGAATTTATCTGCTTGAATTTTTTTGGATGCATTCAATCCATTGATTTACATGTCTATGTACTAATAATTATCTTATTCAAAATGGCTGTGTACAGACCCAAGTTTTGGATGATGTTAATGTCTAGGGAGGTTGGCTCATGTTAATAATTATTAGATCTGAAATGGTAGCACCCAAACACATTATCCACGGCATCCATGTTTTTTCTTCTGTCAATCAGAGCCCCCTGCATGTGAGGTGGTTACTGACATTTGAAGAAGCAGACACTTCATGGTCTGAATTTTAGTTTAGGCACAAACTCTGAAACTGAAACTGTTTAGATTTCAGTGATTTTTGATTTGATATTGGGGTATTTAGTGAGTTTTGACCAAAATGGGCTTATGAACCAAATTAATTATGTATATATAGACATGGGGTCAAATCAAATATGAGTTTTCTTCTATTAGTTAACTTTTACTTGAATTTGTAGCTTATGCTGGGTTGATAGTCCGAAATTGGAATTGCGTCAATATGAAACAACTAAGTCATGCTAGTTTAAGATGAGCTTTACTAATACAAATATGCAACTATAATTGTGTTTTTATAAATCTACCACAGTTAGTGTCATGCTTGCCATTGACTAGCTCTAAGCGTACCAGATTTACTATCATAAGATGTGCATGTTTTGGAGTGTTGGATTTCATTGGACCATTTTATAAATGACATTTTTAAGTCATTAAATAGTAGACTGAAAGATGATGCTGCCAACCACAGAACGTTGTTTCTTATTTGTAACAACCATGGAATAATGTATGTGTCACTAAGCAATTTTTATGTAAATATTGAATTTCTTTATTTTTTAAATCAAACAAGTTGTTGGGGATTTGAATGCTATGTGCCCATCTGGTAGCCTAGGCAGTTGTGGGTATCTTACCCAGGACAATTGTAGCAATTGCACTTCTGGTCAAATAACACTGATTGTACTATGATAAACTGCGTTGATCTTTTCCTCGTGTGAAGGAGGCTTTATGGAGGCCTACCATCTGCTAGAGTCCCAGATTTCCTTTAAGAATGGTTGGCTAATTGTCACCAGCTTCCACAATAGGTTTTGGTCCTCTCTGATTGATGGGCTTGCTCTGTCACCATCCTCTCTCAACGTGGCTTTGACCAGCTACAAGTTGTTTGTCATTATATGACAACCTTCCCAAAAACTATGTTTTCTTTTTTTTTTCTCTTTTAATATTTTGCCCATCACCCTGTTATATTTTTGTTGATGGATGTTAAGGTTCATAAGATGAGGCTTACAGCTTTGCATTATATATCCACCATTTTCAGACAGTTCATCAAAATGGGTATGCACAAGATCCCTATGCAAGGGAATTTGGCATCAACATTAGTGACAAGCTTACGTCAGTGGAAGCTCGAGTTCTTCCTGCTCCTTGGGTAATGTGCAATTCTTTTCAGTCTGTTCGTTGATTTGCTATGAAATGGTTTCACCACTTGTACAGCCAACTATTTTGTGCTGATGAATATTTGTTTATCTAATATGTTTTGTAAAGCTAAAATATCACGAAACTGGAAAAGAAAAGGAATGTTTGCCTCAGGTTGGCCAATGGAATATGATGAACAAGGTAACTGTCCAGTAAAAATTGTGCCAGAATTTTTAGGTTTTTGCAAGTATGCTATCAATGCATGGTAGACTGCAGCTTCTCAGTCTTACATTTATCAAAATGCATTGTCTATTTTGCAGAAAGTGATAAATGGATGCACAGTAAACTACTGGGCCTGTATTAATTTCTCACGAAGTGTTCAAGAAAGCACTGCTCGTGGATTTTGTCATGAGCTAGCGCAGATGTGCCAAATATCTGGCATGGTAAATTTTTTGCTCTCCACTAGTCTTTATCTCAAGCAGGTTTTGATTGCTTCAATTTTCCTCATGAGGGTGATCATCTCTAACTAGTCTATGCCTTTGAGAAGAGAAATCATAGACCTGTTCTTATTCATGCACAACTATACCTAATTCTCGCTGATCCAACACTGCAGGAATTCAACCGTGAACCAGTAATACCAATCTATTCGGCAAGGCCAGAACAAGTAGAGAAGGCTCTTAAGCATGTGTATAATTCTGCAATAAACAAACTCAAGGGGAAAGAACTAGAGCTTCTTCTGGCCATCCTTCCTGACAATAATGGTTCTTTATATGGTGTGTTTGAATTTCTCACATTCCATCATCATCCTGCCACTATTCTTTATATGTTTTCTTTGTTTACTAGGAGTTCATGCACATTATTGCAAAACTAGTCCTTTTGATCTTGATCCTTGTATATGTATATAGGTGATCTCAAGCGAATATGTGAAACTGATTTGGGATTGATATCCCAGTGCTGCTTAACAAAGCATGTCTTTAAAGTCAGCAAACAATACCTGGCAAATGTGTCACTTAAAATTAATGTCAAGGTAAATTTGAGCTCACTGTTCATTTTCCTGATAAAGAAATGGTGCGTGAGATACTCATCCATGTTTATCCATATGATTCGTGCAGATGGGAGGAAGAAATACTGTTCTTCTTGATGCCATAAGTTGGAGAATTCCCTTGGTCAGTGATATACCCACCATTATATTTGGAGCAGATGTAACTCATCCTGAAACTGGAGAGGACTCTAGTCCATCAATTGCTGCTGTAATGATAAATCACTTTTTCAGTTCTTTACAATTTGCATGTATGATAATGCTGATAGTGATACCCTTTAGTATATTTTCTCTAACAATACGTGCTTGCAGGTTGTTGCTTCCCAAGACTGGCCTGAAGTTACAAAATATGCTGGACTTGTATGTGCTCAAGCTCATCGACAAGAACTCATTCAGGACCTGTTCAAAACATGGCATGATCCTCAGCGGGGCACGGTTACAGGAGGCATGATCAGGTTTGTTTGGTCTTTCCTTGGAAAGGGGACCTTAAATTACATGTACTACCCTGGAGGCATGTTGGGCTTATTGATGGTTAGATCAAGGTTGGATGGCTGCAATTTGTTGCACACCAAAGTCCTTCGTTGCTAGAGATTTGCAGCTAATACTCTTCTATTAGACACTGAAGCATTTATAGTAAAATTTGTCAGCGAAAATATCTGATCGCCTTTGGATAATTTACAAGAAAAATCTTTATGGAAAATTCATGTTTGATTTAATTTTGTGGTGCGTCCTTCTTAAACTTGCTGGTATAGGAGGCAAGTCATAAGTTATAATTATATGTTCAGTACAGAGTTACCTGTGTCTGATTCTTGAGTTGCCAAATTGTGTACTTAATATAACTAAGCAACTTTATTTGACACCTGTCAAGCTTTGTCATGACACTTTGCTCGGATAGTTATGTATTTGTCCATCTTTTCGATTCTGCAGCAAGTCAAAACTGATTTTATTATATTTATATCACTTTTGCAGAGAGCTTCTGATTTCTTTCAGGAAGGCTACAGGACAAAAGCCACTGAGGATAATCTTTTATAGGTATTAGACCTGATTATATATTTTATCATATCTGATGCTTGTCATCATCACCCTTCTTTAAGATAGGGATCATATAGTTTGGTTGGTATAAAATTTATTATATAGTGGGATTGGTTTCCCTCAACACCTTTTCAATTCAAAATTCTTGTAGGGATGGTGTCAGTGAAGGACAGTTCTATCAAGTTTTACTGTACGAATTAGATGCTATTCGTAAGGTGAGCATATGCATAACTTTGATCCTGATTTTTTTCCCCATTTATCTGAGCAAATGTACTAATTTCCTCCCTCCTATAGGCATGTGCATCCTTAGAACCAAATTACCAGCCTCCTGTGACCTTTGTGGTGGTCCAAAAGCGCCACCACACAAGACTACTTGCAAACAATCACAAGGACAGAAGTAGCACAGACAAGAGTGGGAATATTCTACCTGGTAACTGTAGTGTTCTAAATTCCTTAGTCATGTGTCACCATGAGGTTTAGTGAAGTTTTATGTCTTATTTCTCCAAGGAGAAACTACTGGGTTCCATTAGTACTGCTTAGCTGCTATTGAGACCCTGTTGATTTTTTATGGAATTCTAATGATCATTTGTCTTGCTAAATTAATAGAAATGTTGCTTATGCACTGAAAATTTTAATGCGGCAGGTACGGTGGTTGATTCCAAGATTTGTCATCCTAATGAGTTTGACTTCTACCTTTGCAGTCATGCTGGCATACAGGTATACACATTGTGTTCTTTATCACCATCCATGCTCAGGTATTATTGTTATGCATGATGCTTTGTACATGGAACCATGGTGAGCTCTTATATAGCCAATTGCTGGGCGTGAACAAGTAATTGTCGGTTGATTCAGGTGAAGAAAAATGTCGGAGTGCACAAAGTCCCTCTTTCTCTTTCACAACCTTGTTGATTAGTCTTATGTGCTAGATGTGGGCGTGAATTAAGATATCATACTGTTAGTGATGATGCCAAAAAAAAATTTTCTTGCATGAGTCTCAAGTTCAGCCTCCAGTACTTGTACCTGACGTTTAAAATTGTGGATTTATATGAAATTTTGGGTGCAAGTCTGTTTAAAAAAAAAAAAAAAAAAAGAAAAAAAAAAAAGGAAGGAAATCCTAAACATTGGGAAGTCTGGCACTTAAATCCACACACACACACCCTTGTCGATGTAATATTGGGCCTAAATAAAATGTAGCTTGTTGGAAATAGATACGCTTGTTTGCTAGCGCATAAAAGGAGTACTTTTTTTTTTTTCCTCTTTGGATCATTGGTCTAATAATGAAACCTCATGTTTAGTTGAATATGACAAGTGTCACACTCTTCAAGAGAATTTGTTCAAACCCTCTCTGCAGTGTTGCCCAGATAAATGCAATGCTAATACTTTTGAGAGCAGACTAGAAATCAGATCTCATACTGAAATTATGTAGTCTGCAGCAGTAGCTTGTCTTTCTGCACACAACTATGCTTTGAGAGGGCTTGAATTTTTTTTTTTAATGAAAAGTATTAATTTTAAAAATATGAAAGATAAAAAGGAACATCTCCATAATTCTAATTTCTCAATTATATGGGTCAGGCTAGTGAAGGTAAAAGGAAAAGAAATAGCACCATTGATCTATATGAATATATTGAGTTTTGTAAAATGATAAGAATAGAAGGCCTGAGTTGATCTCATGCAATAATTATTCATGGAAGCTTATAGATGCCACAGAAAAAACTTGGAAGTTGTTCCCGTTCAATTGTGAACTGTTCCTCAAATGACTTCTCTGGTATTTATGATTGCATTGGTTACTGATTGTTCATCACATTATGATTGGTGCAGGGGACTAGCAGGCCAGCGCATTACCATGTTCTATGGGACGAGAACAATTTTACAGCTGATGAAATGCAGACACTGACAAATAATCTATGCTACACGTAAAGTCCCCCCTTTAAAAGAACTTCTATTCCATTGATTTTACTGGGACAGTTCACTTATTTTGACTTAAATTGATATATGGCTGCAGATATGCCCGGTGCACTCGTTCTGTTTCTGTTGGTATGAACTTTTATGTCACTGAAATCTGTTTTAACTGCTGCTTCTTTTCATACCATGATGGATTGCTATGCTTGTTTTTGTGCGGTTTTACTGATTTCTGTTTCCCTTTTCTTTCATGTAAATAAACGAGCAGTGCCACCAGCATATTATGCTCATCTAGCTGCATTCCGAGCCAGGTTCTACATGGAACCAGAGATATCTGAGAACCCAACATCCCAGAGTACACGCACAGCAAATGGGTCCTCTGTGAGGCCCCTCCCAGCCTTGAAAGAGAAGGTGAAGAGGGTGATGTTCTACTGTTGAAAGGGAAGGCAAGAATAAGTTGCATCTTGTACATCAGTGTTGTATTTATAGTGTAGGGTGGGCAATTTGTCAGAGTTTTATGCAGTTCTCGCACTGAGCTCCATGCTTGTGGAGGGACTGCAACTTGGATGCTTGTATACCAGTTGGGTCAGGAATGCATCATCCCATTTTCCACATCTGATATGCCCCATGCTTTAAGGCTGCGTGGAATCTTAGCTTGGGGGGGGGGGGGTGTGATATGGTGGAGTTTTGGTTAATATGAGGCTACTTTAAGTCATGCTTCCTTCTCATGTGGACAGAGTTTTCTGCATTCGATGGAATTATTCAAATATAGGGAATTAGGAACATGAGAGTGAGTGTGAAAGCAAAGCATTCCTTGTGTTCTCCGTATATTATTTCCCTTGGCTTATCCCTCTTCTTTGAAACTCTCCTTTTCCCTGTTCTCCCTTGTTTCTTATAAATTTTGAATTTTAAAAAATTAATGGAAAAGTTTCAGGCTTCTCTTTCTTTCTTCTTCTTTTTTTTTTAATCAAAAATAAAAAAAGAATGTAACCATGAAATTAGAAGATTTTCTTGTTTATTATATAATTTTATAGGTTTTATAAAAATTTAATAGTAATTTTGGAATAAAATGGTTCTTTTGAGGGATTTCAATGTGGGATTTTATCAAAACCTATCTTTTATGTAGATTTTTAATTTCAAATGTCTTCGAACTTTTTTCTGGTTAGGAACGAATGGTGATTAAATGTTGGGTCAAATTTTTGTTTTTTTATTTATTTTGTCTTTTTAACAGCATAATGCACTTGACTGGACTTTGTGGTAATGGTAATAGTATTCTCTGATGTTAATTTGGATTACTAGCATTCCGTAATTGCATTAATGGAAGATACATTTATTCACATATTCGTCGATTAAAAAAAAAAAAAAACTTGGACCCTTTATCTCATGCGTGTGGGTGCTATGATTTAGTTCGGGAGTGGTTGACGGCCCCCGGATCGTTTGTCAAGCTTTACAGCGCTGACCGGTGTGATTCGGTGTAGCGGAGCGGAGCCCTTTTCATTCGAAATTTCAAATGGTAGCAGTACGCCGGCATCAATGCTTTGGTCTTTTCGCGAATCTTGGCGTCTAAATAGATTCTATACTTTATATCTGTGGTCCTTTACTGCCGCTTTTATTATACGTGGTAGCCTAAATTGAAAACCCAACGGTTCTCTCCCACCCTGTCGACCGTTGCTCCACACGCGAGAACAGGACGCTCCTCGTTCCCCCATCTCCCACCCACTCGCCTTTGTATTCAGCTCTCATCGGTCGGCCGGCCGGCGGAGATCAGATCGCATCGCGGAAACAATGGCCTCAAAGCTAGTCCTGACGGAAGAAGAGATGGCCGTGGATGAATGCCTTGGGTACCCAAAAGCCTACGCCAAGCTCTGTAGAAGTCTCAATGTGCTCAACCTATACGCACAAGGACCCCCTTTCTCCTTCCTTCCCCATGGCTTGCAGCCTCAGGAGGTAAGACCACATCCCCCCCCCCTTCCCTTCTCGGCTTCTTAATCTTCTGGGCGTCGTTTTTTTTTTTTTTTTTTTTTGTGAAAAAAGAGAAATATTATAAGATCCAGTGGAGAAAATCTTGGTTTCTTCCGATGTTTCTAGAGTTCCATGATGCTGCTTCTTCTTCTCCTTTCGACCAATATTTTGAACTTGGATTTTGGATGGTTAAAACTGATCAAGTGGGGAAAATCTGCAAATTTTCCTTAGCATCAATATTGCTTTACTGCAAATCAGACAATTGATTCTTTGTGTGCGTGTGTGTGCGTGAGAGAGAGAGAATATGTGATCCAATTGCATTAGAACCCCAGAACACCAGATGATAAGTATGGAAGCATGATTCTTTATCTGGTTCTTTCTTTTTTTTTTTTTTTTTTTTTTTTTTTTTTTTAGCGTCCCAAATTCAGTTTTGCTCCAATTGCTAATATTGTTGTTCCGACCCTATGGGATGTAGCTACGCCGTATGATTATATGTTCCTTAAGTGTGCTGTTTTACCGTATCTTCTTGCAGGCCTTGAAAGCGAAAGACTTGAGTCAGATGTTCCCAGTGATCGATCCAGAAGCAAATCCTTCTGTTAACCCCAGAGGTTATGTTAATCTTCTGTGGAAGCAACTGGACCATCTTGGGTGAGTTGTTTACAGGTAGAAAAATGTGTATATAAAAGCCACAGATTTGTAACTTTCTCTGGGTGCTTCCAGGAATGCTGGATTTGATCCTGCACTGTTTCGAGTGGACCCTTATGGCAATGTTCTCTATTTGAATGCTGATTCAGCTTCTCCCCTTGCTTGGGATATTGATCATTGGTTTCCTTGTTCAAGTAAATCTTGTCTCTCACTTTCCCCTCTCTACTTTTCCTAGTGCAATAATTTGCGTTTGCGTTAAAATCCTTTCAAACTGTAGGGGGAGGAAAGACGGTTCCTGGCAATCTAAGGCTACTGCATTGGCAAGTGTGCAGAAGGAAGCAAAATAAACTGGAGTTTCTCATTCCATGGTGGGATCTTCAGCTGGGTATCTCTGTCAACCAGTTTCTATCCATATTTGCTTCCAGGAACTCAGACTTCAGGTCGGTATGATTCCATTAATATATTTACTTGCTTCGTTAGGCTGATGAAAACTGAAAAAATTTTCTGGGAACGACCATTTATTTACAGGAACAGAGCACTTTCCTTCTTGTTCTTGGATGGAGGGAGTGAGGAGCTGAACTCGTTGCAGGCTGTTGAATCTCATAGATTTCCACAGCATTTCATTGAGATGAAACGGCAAGTAGGCCTTGCTCCAGCTGCCATTGTTTCATCACAAAGAAGTTCCGATGCATCAGTTTTGAGACCCCTTAATATAAATAGATCTATGAGGTCCAATTCTCCTTTGATTGGTCAGTGCAAGTGAATTCTTTTTACTTCTCTTCCTACCATTCTTCTATAACGTTCTAATAGAGCCTGTTTTGGATCTTAACAGCTGCAAGGAAGTTCTCTGCTGAAGAAGATGATGCTCTCAGCATGACGATTCATAAATTTAGACCAAACGCCTCTAAAGAGAACAATAAACCTGATGCTAATAATAGTGATGATAATCCTTATCTAACCATAGCAATGGCCAGAGATTCACTGAGACAGAAAGAAGAGACTAAAAAGAAGCAAGTGGAGATAGATCAGTTGGAGGACGAACTGAATGATTTGAAGCAAAAAAATGAAATGGAAAGGCTCACCCTGCAGGAATTGGAGACGGTGCTAATCAAACGGAGGCGGAGAGTTGAGAAATGCCGGCGGCTCGCAGAGGCTCAGTCTTCTTACAAGGCTTTATTGGAAAAAATGATCCGAGATGCCATGCATCAGTAAGTCTAATGTTTTTCTGAACCCAAAATTCATTCATTTTTAAGACTTTTTGTGACAGCTAACAATAGCTATACCATTTGTCACCATGTAGGAGTGTTGTTTACAAGGAGCAACTTAGGCAGAACCAGGCTGCTACCAGCGCTCTTATGGCAAGACTAGAGACACAGAGAGCGACTTGTGATGCTTCTGAGAGTGAACTTCGCCGGAAATTCAGACAGAGAGATGAGATTGAGAAGCAGATTAGGCCTTCTCGGGAGCAAGCACGGAAAAGATCACGCATGGATGATGCACTCTTTGAGGAAAGGCATGATAAAGCCATTCAGTTGATGTGGGAAGGGAGGATCAAAACCCCTCTAAAGAAGGCGCTCAGAGAATTTCTAGAGGAGGAGCAAAAGGCTTCTGAAGCTGGCCTGTCTCTTGGTGAAGAAGGGGAAGAGTCCGAGGAGACTGCAACAACTGGCAATACAGAGAAGGAAGTTGATAGGGACGAGTCATCACGTAATGATAAATTAAGGGAATTTGCCATAACAGAGGGCAACTGCAGCAAGAACAAATCAAAAGAGAAGAAATCATATTATTGTCTTACACAGAAAGAAGGAAAAGATGAAAAAACTACGAATACTATCGATGAGAAGCTCAAGCAATTTGCTATCAGAGAGCAGCGATGTTGCAGCAATGAAGAACCAAAAAGAAATTTGGGAGTTGCCAAGGATGAAGTGTCTCAAAATGGTAAGTTTAAGCAATCAGCAATCAAAGAGGATTATTTGAGCAGGTCTGATGTTCCTCAACATAAGAGTCTGATTCCTCAAAGTCAATGTGAAGAAGATGATGAAGACTACCGGAACCAAGTTGGGAAAGGGAACGTAGAGAAGTGGCTTCAGATGCTGTTGGGAAACATGCAGGAAGACCCTTCCCTGGACTCACCTACAAGGGAACCTGAGAAACCTGAGAACGGCACGAGTGAATTAGTTCATAAACTGAACTCGGTAAACCCACAGAAGGAGATCAAATTTTTAAGGCTTAAGCCATTAGAAGAAAATGGTAGTTCTGACCTGAATTCCGACCAACAGCAAACTAAAGACAGAAATTGCACAGCGATCAGGGGTAATGAGGGTACTGTGATGAATAGCAGCAATGTGCATGATAGGAGTAATGATGATGTTATTAGAGTTGGGAGTAGTAATGCTAGCCGCAGGAAGAGCTTTGAAGTAAAGGAGAGAGAGGAAAGGAGAGGTGGGATTCCAAGGTCTGAGAGTGGTAGGGGATTTAGATCTTTCCCATCATCGCCATCAATGATCTTGGGAATGAGAAAGGGTGTGGAATGCATAGGAAAGAAGCCAAAGGTGATTGGTGATGACGATGATTGCAACGAGGATTCTGTGGCTACAAGCAACAGCAAGTTCATCAAGATCTGCACTAAAGCAATTAAGAAAGCAGTGAACAAGTGAAAGTTGTGATCCATATTTGAATGTCTGAATTAATTCTTCTTCATTTTTTTTTAGTACTGCAAGATTGTAATTGTTTCTGTCACCTAATAAGTACGTATTATTTGAGTGCTTGATATTTGTTGCATTTTTTACTATTATATTTTTGAATGTCTGAATTCTTCTTCATTTTTTAGTAGTGCAAGATTGTAATTGTTTCTATCACCTAATAAGTAGGTATTATTTGAGTGCTTGATAGTTGTTGAAGAAAGAGGAACAAAAGAAAGAATGTTAAAATATGGTTTGGTTGAAAAAATGTGGTAAGGGGACCATCAAGCCAAACTGTTGATGATTCATTCTTCATAGTCCACCAAGGAAGGTCATGCTGCTGTGTGATGACTGCTGATTCAAAAGCTGCTAGACACACATTTGAAATGCCATAAACAGCATCTGGTTCACGAACTTTTGATCAAAGTTCAACAATATTCATGGTATTCAGAGTGATTTATGTATCGTCAAAATGTTTTGAGAAGCAGCATGATGCTTATTTGAATGTGGGTATACCATTCGAGAAACGGCTAATCATCTGTAATTCTTTATATATAACTCAGCATTGAATGTTTTCCCTGGGTAACCCAACAGCTGACAAGCTCATAAGCACTATATACTTTCTGAAAGCACAAGCAACGAGAAGATTCTAAAACCAACACTTTTGGAGTATAAATGTAGCAAAGTAGCATTTTTTTCCCCCTTATCATCCATATAGATAAAAGAAACAAGGTTCCTGGTTTCTTCGTACAACAGGCAAGGAGAATTTTTTTTGAACTCTGATAAAACAGAGAGTGCCAGCATTCATCCACCAAAATCTACGAAGGTGTGCACTTCTTTCTAAATCGTAAAATCAAAATCCGGCAAGACTCAGAAAAGATCAGCTTTAGGAGAGAGCCACTTGAATTGAAAAACATTTCTCGCTAATTGTTGCTCAGATCTACAAACTTCATGTCGGGAGCATATATGGGAGATCAAGGGAATTGCTGTTAGGATGGTAAACTTTGGTTGGCGAAACTGAGGTCATCTTTAGTAATTAAATTATGAAAGGAAGATCACTGCGTGGGAGATCAGCTTAATTCATGCGATACCACCGATGCAAATTAGAAGTTGCGAAGATAAAAGAGGCAAATGATGCCATTTTTGTGATACAAATTACATGCCGTTAATTTTGTCTAGCAATTCACTAGAATTATTTGTGGAAAATATTGTGTCTCCTCAGATTCAATTCTCCATTTCACTCCCTCTGAACACGGTTATCAACAAAGTCTATGTTTATCACTAGTTTAATTCTCAAGAACTCTGTCTCTACCAATCACATTCCAACATGAGCTCGATGATGTTATTGCATACCAAAATCATTCAAGACCCGACCCCACCCAACCCAAGGCCAGCTAGAAGGCATTGTTTAGATTCCTTTGATCATCCAAGGGATTAAATAGATGTCGGCATGGGTCCCGATATATCACGAGAGAAACATCCAGTTGTGACACTTACTTTGGACTGTGGTAATATAATTGGAACGAACACAAAGCAAGAAGTTTAGATTATATGGAGTTTACCATGACCAGAAGATATTACAAAAGATTAATCACAAAACGGCTCACTCGTTTGCAATTCTTCTTTAGGACATTGAGTTGCGCCACTTGGGAGGCGTAGCCTTTCCTTGAGCCAGCCTTCCCTTCTTGGCATCCATCGGTGTCCTGCGCTCCACCCCAACATCATAGTCCTCGACCTTGTCCGCCACGCCAACGCTCCTGAAGAGGAAAGAACTCCACCTGAAGAACCCCTTCTTCCTCTTCTCCAAATTAAGCCTGTCCACTTGAGCTTGCAAGGCACGGCACTGGACCTGCAGCCGGGCCACATCCTCCCGGAGTTTACGAATCTCGTGCTGCTGAGCCACGACCTCCCTCTTGGAGGGCACCCGGCCTGGAGGTTCCACGGCCGGGTTGGGGCTCCGCGGCCCACTGAACGACCAACTCCACTCGGCGAGCCGGTTGAGTTTGGAGTGCTCGGAGAAGAGGACCTGGATGACGGATCGGACAGGGAGGCGCTCGTTCTGGGCGGCATGGAGGGAGGCCTCCGAGGTCAGCTTCCGAGCGTCGATGAGCCTGCACAGAGCCTTCCTCTCTTGCTTGCTTGCGTTCGGATGGGCCTGGGACGTGAGAAGACGACATGGTTGGTTAGCGTTTAACGTAGAAAAAACATGGACGTTAAATTGAATTTATACATTTGAGATGGGACTTCCGTTTTGCTCCGAGACTGCAGGAGACTAGCAGGATGTAGTCCTCACGTTACTCACTGGTCTTCTTCTAGATTATTTACTCTAATAAGCCCAGTCGAATCTTGGAATCATCCAATTCCTACAAACATGGTGGGAAACGTTGCTGCTTTGCTACTGTTGGGGCACATGGAAGATCTCCCTCCCTACTGCCATTGCTTGCAGGCAATTCTGGCTTCGTATCTTTTGAGAAGATAGAGCCATTTCATATCTCAACTCGAAACGCCACAGGCCAGTCACGGGAATAGAGATAGGCGTAGATGTGGGGGGTGATTGATTGGCTTGTGAAAACAAACATCCTGTGCGTGGTGATAGCAGGCAGATATTATTATTATATTCATGACAACTGGTTCAACGATACAGAGATGACATAAGCGTTCAAAATGGGGGTGTAGAACGAGGAAGAGGGAACACTCGGGAAGTTTTTATCTTTCTCTGGCTCGTATAGTTGGTTGTTTTCACGCGATGAAAAGTTTGGATCAGAGAATCGGACCAAATGTCAGGGGCTCATGGACCTGAACCAACCCAAATGCGACAGGATCAAACCAAGAACCGAGTCGCGAGGCCATTTCATTGGCCTTGGCATGCACAGCCTCGATATTCGTGCACTTTGTTTTTGTGAAAGGTAAACGACAAATAAATAGGACAACCCTGGGGAAAGTAGGTGAGGACCGAAGATATTATTATTATTATTAGGGGATGGATGAGTCTTTGAGGGAAGCAAACGACACGATAACTGGGGCCGACGGTTAATTCGTCCATCATGATGGATCGGGGAGCCATTTAGAACCGGGTAACATATGTTCATGGCTTCCGGGTAACATAACCCTAGCCTAATAATTGACGTACTAGTAGGTGCACGGATGCCTAATTTGCAAAGGCTGTCCGTTGGATGAACCCCCAACATGCTAACAGTGATGAGAATAGAGAGTTGGAATAGGAGAGGAAGGCCCTTCAAGAGCAGCCCTGAATCCCATAACTTCAACCAGGAAGAAAAGGTTTCCGGCAACCTATTTTTCAGGTATTAATCATATGCTCTCCAATTACAAAAGGTCCTTCTCACACCCAGCTTTTCATCTGTCTACGTTGGGTTAATCTAATGGATGTCTTTGAGGACAGACAAACAGTGACTTTTTTTTTTTTTTTTTTGGCATAGCTAATAATACCTCAATAACAACAACAACAATAATAACAAATTCTTTTTTATTACTTTCTTAAATATAAATTTTGATTTATTTTTATTTTTCACATCGATGCATCTTTTAAGTATTATTTAAGTCATCGTCCTTTAATTTGTTCTTAATTGATGTTGACGCTATTCTTTTATAAATATTATTATTATTATTATTATTATTATTTACTTCTATTTATCCGGTGTGCCTAGATGTTCCTGGCAATACCAAAAGAACTTTGCAAAAATCACTTCTTATCATGCTGGTTTGATGCTGGGCTATTATATGAATGCTAAGCTGCATACTGGTGGAAAAGATAAAACATAAGAATGATAAAAGAAATTACAGTGAGACATTGCAAAGCCCAAAGGCTAGAATGGCATAAGAGTACTGCTTAAATCAAAATAGAAAGGATATAGGAGTAGACATTAAGTTGAAAGAGGAATGTACCGTGACAGAATTAGGCCATGGCAATATATATGATATGGTATGTTAGCTATTCTTAAATATAGGCTGGCTACAAGGTCTAGATTTTTATTTCTTTACTTTTGGTACTCTAGCATGATGTCAAGCCCACCAATGAGTTGGTGGTACATAATGAAAACAGTGGGGAATACTGCACAGATTTTTTAAAGCATCCGTGAAATACAGCATTGTTGTTGTGTTCCTAGAATACCATATATAAAATGAAGCACGCAGTTGGCAAGGAAGCTACCGAACCATTGCACCGTCCTCCAAAGATGATACCATACTTCCAAGTGAAAAAACAAATCTGCCCTTGCAATAACATTATTTTCTTCCTTACCTCAGTTATCTTTTGGTCATTTAATAATCATCAGGATAAGATACCTGATCAACTTTGTGGTCCTACAATCTCTGAGCCCTACAAATTCATCTCAAAATCTGTAGGGGTTGAAAGCAAGCAAGCCAAGCCAAGCCAAGACGAGCCTAATGACAAAGCGCTTTAGAATGGCTGCTCGAACTCATCAGACCTCTAGCTCTATAGCACAAGTCTAAGGCTTAATTTGGTTGGTTTGTTTGTTTGTTTGTTTAAAAAAGAATTTACTATGGAAACAAGCTGAGCCTCTGCTTATTTTCCCTTCAAGTTGGACTCATTATGGATGCCCCGGGGCGCTCAGATCACTCTCTTTTTCTCTCTATGTTGCATGCTTACATAGCAACCATCCTATGTATATATATATATATGTGGTATTTGTCTAGTTTTTGAAATAAGCGAGAGCTCTCCATTCTCAATATGGGTGACGGGGTGATCCGAGACACGGTCGAGCCGTTTATGTAGAGCTCGAATTTGTCTGCAGACCTACACGGATGGATGGATAGCTGTGAATTGACCGGAGTACGAAGGCGTCAACATTGCCTGCCGGGCAAGGATGGCCACTTTTTGTCCCCTTATGCTGGGCTCGCAGGCAAGCCTTTGGGAAGAATCTGGGAGATTAGCGAGCAGGAAGGAGCTGCCCATCGGCTAATAATAAAAAAAAAGCCCATCCGAAGGTTTGGGCACCGCCCGGGCACCCATGAGGCATCCGTCCAATATTATAGGTACACTCCCTCCCTTGTTAAGCGAGCTCTTCCCTTCCCCTCCAAGGACCAACTCAGAACGCATTAGGAGCGCAGCGGCAAAGGCTTTCCGTAAGCCAGTGCGCGCTGCAATCCGTGACGCTTAATGACAACCGAGCGCAGTGCAGGAAAGAAAAAGAAACCAGTCTAGTTTGACTACTTACCTTGATATACGTGTCGATGGCCCTGTAGAGGCCGTCGTCGGTGGCCCGCGCGTGTCCCGGCACCGCCCGAGCCAGCTCCTCGAACTCCGCCACGGCCAGCCCGGCGTCAAGCGCCACCTCCGCCAGGTACGCGTCCACCAGCTTCGCCACCTTGGCCATCGCCGCCGCCCCGCTCTTCGCCACCGCCGCCGGGCCCTCCTCCGCCCCGACGAACCGGCGCACCAGCCTCAGCGTCAACCCCACGTCCAGCAGAGTCCCGCACGTGTGGCTGAACGCCGGTATCATCACCTCCCGCAGCGACGCCTGGTCCAGCTGCCGCGCCGCACGCGCCTCCAGCTCTCCGATACAGCCGGGCGCCGCGCCGACCATGCTCGCCGTCCTCAGGAGCCTCAACAAGAAGTCGCAAGGGACGGCGTCCTTCTCCGGGGGAAGGACGCCCACAAGGGTCTCGACGAGGAAGCGCTTCTTGAGCCAGGCGGCGGTGGGGCTCTCGGGGGCCGGGGAGGGCTCGGCGGCGCGGCCGGTGGCCAGCTCGGGGATCCACCGGGAGGCGTATTGTGAGACGATGGAGCCCAGGAGGTCGGGGCGGAGGCCCTTGGCCTTGACGCCGGCCAGGGTGCGGGCCAGATGGTCCGCATCGAGGGTGCCGGCGTCGTCGAGCCAGGTCTCGGTCGGGAGGAGGTCGCAGGCCGGCAACGGGTGTTTGTCTTTGCGGTGGGAGGAGGAGTTGGGGCTGTGGGACGGAGGAGACCTCATGGTTGGCCGGTCGGTTTGGGTTGAAGAGTGAAGAGTGGGGAAGAGAGTGTGGGTTTTCCTTGGCGTGGAGCTCAAGGATGGGATTGGAAAGGCGGAGCCTTTTTCAGAGGGGGAGGGAGGTGAGAGGACTTGTTAGCGGCTGCTACGAATGACAACATCAGCAGCATTCACGAGCGGGTATGTAAAGGGGGAAGGGGGGAAGGGGGGAAGGGGGAAGGACGATAATGGGCGTCCACATGAGCGAATGAGCTTGGATGCTTCGCCTGTCATTTTGTGCTGATGGTGAGAATGTCCTTTAAAAACTTTTCTGCCAGTCTTTATATATATATATATATATATCTGTAAAAGGGCTGGCATCAAGCCTGTTAATTTTCGTTAAGGTAATGATGCCATCAGAGGGTTCCGAGCAAAGGGTGACTAGTCCTAAAAGTTACATCCCATTCCTTAGCAACCAAAATTCATATTTAATTTTCAAATGATCCATTTTCAAAATATGCAGTTAATTATAGTGCAAAAGAATCACTCTGCCTTTATTAAAAAAAAAAAAAAAAAAAAAAAAAAAAAAAAAAGAGAGAGAGATTAGTCTCTTTTAAAATGTATGCAGCTTACCTTCGGCCTTCCCTTTAAAGTATGTGATCATGCTTTTACAAACTGCTTGCAAGCTGGCTCATATTTGGTTTGGAGGCCTACTCAAGCACGACTCAAGAATGAGCCAATTTCAGTTCAACTCAATTTGATTTGAGCTCAAAATTAATTATAATAATATAATATTTAAATAATATGATATAATATTTTAAATACTATTTATAAATTTAAAATATAATATTTAAATAATTAATATTAATAAAAAATGTATGATGATCATTGATTTGATAATCATTAGATCATTAACTTAATAATTAAACAAATCAGTGTTTGGAGCTCTTTCTTATCCTAAGATTATGATGGAGTCACCACTGAAGTACTATAAATGTATCTAATGGGATAAGATTTATGTGCAAGAAGTTGGTTTAATAAAGAGAAGGCTTGTAAGCAAACCTTTATCACCTCTTTTGTAAGGAGATCTTAAAGAGTAATAGGTTTATTAGTCTATTTTTAGGGTTTGAAACATGCATGATAAAAATGAAAGAAAAATAGAGAAGAGAAAGAGAAAAAAAAAAAAAAGGTGGGATGGTCCTAAATCCAAAGGTTTGAAAGGGAGAATTGAGAGGCTTAATCATACTGGCTAGTTAGTTCAAGAAGATACTGGTAAGGTAGTACAAGTGGTGGATTGAGATGATAGGTGAGTATATTTTCTTAAGATATAATTCTTTAAGGGCTAGGATCACATAGAGAAGGTAATAACTAGGTTGAAGATTATAATTCAATTTAAAGGGATTTGGAAGTCATGATAATTTTAAGATGGTAAGATTATATTGGTTAAGAGGTATGAAGAGAATATTAAAAACATAGATAATAGAGACTAAGTAGAATGTATTTGTTTGGTGTGTGTTTCTTTAGGAAGCCAGGATTGCAAAAGAGGAGGAAGGGATAAGTTTAGAAGAAAGCATTTGACATAAAGATAAGGAAGAGAGCTAAGTAAAGATATTTGATTTGGTCTTTCTCTTCTTATAAAGATAGGTAACGTAGAGGATGAATGAATGGCAGCACATTGGTAGGTAGAGAATTATCCCAAACAAGAAAAGAAAGAAAGCTCCAAGTTGTATTACTAAATTGTTCATTGCTAGGTAGAGAATTATTCAAGTAAGGAAAGAAAGAAAGCTTAAAGTTGTATTACTAAATTGTTTGTTATAATGGAGTATAAATAGAGCCTAATTTTATATGAAATTTTCTAAAACCCATAGGCTTTCTCATTCCCACGTGATATAAATTTTCTAAAGAAAATTAAAAAGATAAATATTAAAGAAATATCTAAGAATATATTCCTGACTTCTAATTAATTTTTAAATCATGTATCATAAATTCTTAAACAAAATAGATATAGAAATAGACCATAGAATAGCATTTATAATAGCATTTTCATAATTTTCATAAAGTTCATCAATACTAACAAATCTTTGATAAATTACTTACAATTTATTCATTTGACTTTTGTCTTGAGTAACTTAAACTATATTAGAAGCTAACATGACAAAAGATGTTGTGAAGGTAAATTTGCTTAAAAATTTTAATTATGTTAATACTAATGAAGCTTTCTTTTAGAGTAATACATGTTGACTTTTTTTTTTTCTTAATATAACTATAAATAAACTTTAAAATTTAAGCTCATGGAACACCTATAAATTGAGTATAACATTTTTTTATCTTTTTTTTTTAAATAAATGCATCGATCTGATTGTCTTATAGATTATATTCCATTCTACTATCTTGGCTTATTATAAACCTTATAGAAGTATCATTTAAATTTGTTTAGAAATAACATAAAACTTATATTCTTCTAAGAGAATGTAAGCAATTGGAGGGCAGGTCTTTTTTTTTTTTTTTTAACGTTTAGCACAACTCAAAGTAATTTTCATGATACACTAGTGGAGGGAACAGGGTAGGTTCGACGGAAGAAAAAATGAGCGTGAATTCACCGTTTCTCAACTTTTGAGAAGATCAAATGAGTGAACAAAAAGATGAACTAGGAGCGGAGGGAGATGGAAAGAAGACCGTTGGAAGGTTAAGGCAGAGGATGGGAAAAGACAAAACAAAGCCCAATTAATGTATTATTCTTTCTGTGCGCCCTCTTCTAGCGTACTGGGTCGCCTGTCAGTCCTAAGACCACACTCCTCACGTGCTGCCGACCAAACAAAGCTGCACCCTCTCTCCATGGTGGGTCGTCCTTTGAATTTTCTTCTACAAGTCAAGTGAAATATGGCCACATTTCTCTCTTTTTCTTTCTCACTGAGAAAGAGAATAGAATCCAAGATCTACTACCGTCATACAAATTAAGTTTCACAGAGACCTACCTACAGGGTTAGAAGATTGTGATGATGCACAACGGAAGCCGGCGTCACCGTAAACCCGTTCTGGGCCAGGGGGGGAAATTTTTCCCTTGAATAGTGTAATGTTTCCATGAAGGCAACATATGATTTCTTCCAACGCACACAAAAATAAAAAGGGCAACAAGATTTCGTACCCTGATTTACTGAGTTCAATTACAGCGCCGTCTTGTTGTTGTACTTGGTACCGTCGGACCCTTACTTGGTCGATGCAGCAGCTCAGACAACACGGACTTGGCCTGAACTGAGTTTAACAAACTTAATACTTTAAATTTAAATATATATATTATATAGAACATGAAATCCAGTTTATATAAGACATTTTAGATTTTTTTTTTTTTTCTTTCTTTCTATATAAACATATAACTCTATGACATAGCTTTAAAATTTTGTAAGAGAAAATTACAAGGGAATAATCCTCATCTCTCTCTCTCTTTTTTTTTTTTTTTTTTTTTGATGAAATTTTTATAACTTTATATGTGTGGATGTGGGTCAATCGACCAAATCATAGAAAGACAGTATTGATTAAGGTTGAGATAGGCTTGCATGGCTATATATGAAGAATTAGATCAAAAGGTTTATTTGGATGATCTCTTGGCTGCTAACGGCTAACTTATATAGTTGCTGGTTAACAGCTATTTAAAGGTGTCCTAATAGCTTTGCCCTCTAATCTAGAGAGGCTCAAAGTTTACAACCCAGATCCCGCCTTTGGATATCAATTTCTAAAGGAACAAAGGATTGGTTTGGTTCTAGTCCAACCTCTTTCACTTAAGGAAGAAGGCCCCGATAATAGTTGATAATAAGGATAGCAATTTAGACACAATCCGAACCTGACACGAAGTTAGCGAATTCTGATTGAGCATAAATGACTTCAAATTAAAATCAGTTTGACTTGTTAGACATAATTAATAAACAAGTTAGGTCACAGATTAACCCACTAATCTGAAATTGATCTGATTATTAAATATATTAATTTGTATAATCCAACCTGCCAATCTGAATATAAACCGTCAAACTAATTTATTTAAGTTAATGTCATTCTTTAATTAATTATTATTTTATTATAACGATTATATACATATATAAGAATTTTTTTTCGCTTAACTATCCTTTTTTTAAAAAAAAAATAGAAATTTTTTTTTATTTATGCTTTAGTTTTGATTTTTAATATATAATTACTTTATAAGTAAATTGATATCAAATATGTTATACAGATTATATAGGTTACGTATGTTTTATATAAGTTACATGGGTCACACAGGTTACATAGGTTTATAAATTAAACGAGTTACATAAATTATGTCGTGCAATTCGTATAATAGATGGATCGAGTTTGGGCTAAGATTTCTAACCTAACTAATAGATGGATCGAATTCCGATTGATCCATTTATCATTATACTCGATTTGTTGATACGATTTACCACCCCTAATTGATAGAAGTGAGCAAAAGTTAGGCTCAAGCTAGCCCTATTACAGTGTGGGCCAAGTCAGGCTAGTCTTAAACCCTCAGATATTGTCTCCGGGTCAAACTTGGGCCTTTCGGTGGAATTTTTTTTTCATCATCGGATTGAAGTTGTTATACAGGGATTTTGTACGCAGTCCTTTCTCCGTTAATTTTAAACTAATTCCTTTGTTCCAAGTACTAACTCAAACATAGCAGATGGGATTTATTTATAATTTCAATCTCGTTAGGGGTCGCCCGCCCAGGACTCTTAGACATAACGATTTTAAGGTTATAATTGCTTAAAGGCAGCCTTGAAGCAACTTGGACAGCTCATTCGCAGAGCTTAGTTCACCCGCTTCTCCATCTGTGGAGTCCTAAGACCTTAGATCTGTGGAGTTCTAAGACCTTATTTCTTTTTTCAAAGATTACATCTGTGGAGTTCTAAGACCTTTATTTCTTTTTTTCAAAGATTCTGTTTTCAAAGAGGCATGACGGGAGAGCTTGAGAGCCTACAATAGATAAGCGTACAACAAGCTATCATCGTCTTCTACCTCCTCGCCAAGAGCTCTTTCTTAGTGCCTTTGATATCTCCGAAGCATCCTGTAACCCCCCCCTCCAATCTTGGCTCCATTCACGCATTATACTTTTTTTTTTTTTTTTTTTCTCTCTTTTTCTAAGCTTAGCATTCTGAAGAGCATCTAAGTCACTTCGATTCCTCCTTTTCTTCAGTATTTTCTCTAAGGCATGACTTCCAAGTATGCATGCATAGACAAAGGCCAACTCAGTCTTATTCAGAAAGAAGTTAAGAGTCTCATAGAGCTTATAAGACTACAGAATGGCATGGCATCATGCATACCATGTTACCATCCATTTGCCTACAACGGTGCACCTATCTCTAGTCATTATCAGCACATATTTCACCGAAGCTCTAAATTTTTCTCCTCTACTTTTTCTTATAACTTTCAGCCAATATTCAAAAGGATCATGTACATGTTACTCACACACGGGGTAAAATGGAAACTCATCACACCCCAACCAATCTCGTCCACATTTCAAAGCCATCATGTATTCATGCTAAACATGTAAGACTTTCCAACCAAAACACATTCTGGAAGAACTACGTAAGCCTGACCACTAGAAAAACTGTCCATTTGACAAGTTCAATAATCAGAGGGTGAAATTAAAACTATGTGAAAGTGCCAAAGCCACCTTATTTCTTGATTTTTTGTAGAAGCAATGTTAAAAAGGCTTTCCATGTGTGCTCAGGCATAACATGGCATGCAAATAAAATGATTTCATCAATAAACTAATAAAAAAAAAAATCATCCTTACAGAGCCTCTATCTGTAAAATACTTCGAGCAATATAATAATTAAAAGCCTTTATATATTGTGTGCATATACAATACTCCTTTAATTTCACCAATCTGACAGTTCTATATTTGCTGAGCATAATATACTTCACCAGAGCATCCCAAACTAAACCACCAGCTATCATATCATGATGTACTGGTCCCAGAATCATCAGTCATGACCTACCACCCCTTATTATTTTTGTTGTATTCCCCAGACTTTTGACGGTGGGGCATCACTACTATGCTAACATGAAATTATGGATGGTAATTATTTTAAAAAAATATAATAAAGAAGGCAACCCCAGACATTCCTGGACCACAGGGACATCTATGCAGTCTTGAGTAATTTGATTTCGTGGCCCGCAAAGGCCACTTGGATAAGTCCCACTCCATCTAGGATAAGAGGCAACATAATAATTGTCTATCCATCAATCACTAGGGCAGGAAAAAGATAGGGCAAGATGAACAAATTGTTGGTATGCTAACGAAATAACAACAAACTGGCAGTTTTAGAGAATAAAAGAGTATATGATGTGCATCCCTGCAGCAAAATTGGAACACACTTTTGCACCCTCTGCAAAGAGGTTTAGAATCACACAAACTACCAGTTGAGAGAGTAAATGACCTAAATGTACTGCTCTGTGACAGCACTGGAATACACTGGTACTCCCATTGAGAAAGAAATATCATATTCTAAATCTTCTTTAGCTTCCAAGGGACTGTGGATCAATCGCTCAAGTTTAGTCCTCTTCAAAAAAAGACATCTTCCGGTCCTTGTTGCAACAATGTCATAATCGTTTAATGCTGTAAAATGACAATTATCTTTTCTTTTCTTCTGGTTTCTACTTGCAGAATGCAGTGGCTTGTGAAGATTGATAATAACTAATAGCCTGAGAAGAAATTTAACCCAAAAACTCTCATATTCAAGTCAGAGTATCTTATGGAAAGATAAAAGGATGACATCTGGTTGATGGGTTGTACCGAAAGGAAGCAAATCCATGGATCCATATAGTCGATAAAATAATTACAATGAGAGAAGGAAAGGCTGAACCTGTATAATGCAATTTTTTTACTGTCAACTCTGGCAAATTATAAACGGTGAAGGGAAAATTGAGAATAGACATACTTCCAATATATATATTGTAATCATAAAGGCACAGCCTTAGCTAATAAGCCTTGTAGATTTATTTGAGATCCATCAATTTACTCCCCTTGTAGATTTATTTGAGATTCATCAACTTACTCTGAAAGCTTTTACACAAGGCACTCAACATTAGATATTTTTTTTCAATGAACTGAGGCAAAGTCTTAAATGATAACTCTCAACAAAATATGGACCTACCATGATTTCAAGCGACCTCAAGAAGCCCAATCAGTGTGCAGGAACTAGACCAAGAACTGCAAAATAAAATTTGACATCTCCTACCTCTAGTGGAATTTTCTCAGTCCTAATTAACCTTTAGCAATAATGTGATCTTACACAGCTTTTCTTTTGCTGCAATAATAAAATTGGTTGCTTTTGATACTGCAAGATGTGTTAAAAGAATGAAATCTATATAGTATATAATTTTCTGTGGAGAAAACAGATCAAGGCAAAGCCACCTCACGAAGATTCACTTCAACCACTCTGAAAGATGGGTTTCTTTACTGTAAGGATGCTGTTACTATGACTGTGAAAGATCATCTAACTTCATATCAGCTTGTTTGTCATGGTCATGTTGCCTCACCCTGTTTAGTTCTTTGCCCTCTGAATTTTAAACAGATGCAGTCACTATTAAAAACAAAAGAGTTTGTACACATAGTTGCAATTTTCGCTCATCAGTTTGACCTAATTGTCAGGAAATTAAGGATCCCTCTTCATCCATGCATTAGATAACCAAAACTGAGTTCTAGAGTACCAAGGTAGCAGTTCCATACTATGGAGTGGCAATAAAAAGAGCATAGCATCTCTATGAAAAAAAATTACATACACTACTGATAAGCTAACCTGAGCAACAAGGATGCACTAGCAGTACATCATGAGCATACAATTTATTTCTACCAAAAAAGATGAAATAACCAACAGCATACCTGTTTCTGTCATGCTATTTCTATCTGAAGGGTGATGCATTAATGTGTTACCAAGTGCTTCTTATGAATCTTATCATAGCTAGTACCTTGCTGTTTAGGATGCCTGATTAATTTTGCTTACTGTGGGGGGTGGGGGTTTCAGATTCAGGTGCTAACTTCTCTTTCAAAGCTGACCCATTTGCTGAGTTTTCACTTGCTGACGATTCATGAAGAGAAACATTTTCTTTTGCTGCTACCTCTTTCTTTCCAACAAAGCCATCAGTGTTCTCTTGGGATGGTATGACCACTGGTTCTATTGCCTTATCTTTCAGCAATTTCTCCTTTTGAAGCTCTTGCTTGGCTAAAGGAGAAAATTGGGCATCCAAAGACCTTGCAGCACCTATCCATGCAAGAACAATCACCAGCAGTATTCCTCCAAGGTAGGGCGTTGAGTTTGCAAGGGACCCAAAAGTCAAAATCATGAACTGTTGGATCAAAGCACCTCCTGATTTTCCCAAGGGGTTGCAGACAACATCAATGGCTGCTTTTCCTTTAACCTTCATTTAGGTGAAATGAACAATATGAGTAGCAGAAACAATAAGTTATATAAAACATGGTATCTTCTAGACTTATAAACAAGTATTATTATTATTATTATGATAAATTAGGGGAAGAAGGATAACTGATCCCATTAAGTCCCAATAAGCAGTGGAAGAAAAATGTTAAGACCCCTGCTACCAGTTGATACAAAAGTATCTAGATGAAACTTTCTAAAAGGGCTATCTATGGCTGTGAAAAAGGATCTATAAGCATCTAGTAAAATAATCACTCATCATAGTTGTAATGTCATAAGAATTTGGTTTTCTTTTTGTCACTCATTTCTCATCAGTTGAATACAGCAAATGAAAGAAGAGTGTTAAACATAGTATTCAATTGGTACTTCACCACCATTTGATGTTAAGTCTTTTGCACAAAACAAAGACTTGATATCTTTATGAACCATCTACTAGGTCTTCATATTTGTGTTGTTTGGTGTAATTGTATTGTGTGTGTGTGTATCAAATAAGTGTGCAGATAGAAAATATGAGGAGGTTGAGCGGCCAAGCATGATGTGGTGTCAGATATTGATAAACAAAAAACCTTTCAGTTAATAATTTCTTCCAAAAAGTAGCCCTTTAACAAAGTTGCAGTGAATTTAATTCAATTTTTATTTCATATTTGTTTTTTCATTTCGATCAACATGATAAAACATATTTCTCTTCCCCCAAATGCTCTAAAAGTTCTAGAAAACTAAATATTTGTTTTTTAACTTGGAAATGAAGTGCAGGTCAGTATTCTTAGTTTATAAGAGTAAATGGCTACAGAAAAACAGCTAAACCTCTTCCAATTTCCAAAAAAACACCACAGGAAAATAAATTTTAAATGGAATACAATTCCAGATTCCAGGAAAAAAAGTACCATGTGGGCTCATGTTACACAATGAGATTACATTTAAAAAATCAAAAAAAGGCACATGACATCTTTTCCAAGCAAAATGAATCAGAATCAAATTGTCAGACTTCAACCAAATTATCATGTTGTAAATTAGATGCAACTGTAGCAAATGACCAAAGCTAGACCTCTCTCTTTTTCCCCTCAAAAGTTAGGCAAAATTGATGTTAGAAAGATTTTAACAAGGTCAAGGTCACATCATGGTTGCAACTATGCCAAACTATGCATTATAAATTTGTGAAACCACATGAGCACACAAGAATTAAGTTTCGCAACAGGATACGCAAGCACTGAGCACATGCATCAAATGTGTTTATCTAATGACGTGCATGGATGACCAAGATAAAATGAACAACGTATATCGGCTTCACTCAACCACCACAATGATGTTATATACAGATTTTGATATAACTGGGAGAATCATAAATGCATTCGCCTTTCTTGATAGACACTCTCTTCCTATCATACTCCCTTCATAACCTTTTTTTCCAGGTCATAATTTGGACAAACCTATACAAATGAAGTGTGTCCGTTACAGATGTGGATCGCACTCATAATGCAAAACAAGCAAACACTTAAATGAGCAGATAGAAGGAATGTAGCTTTAATTTTTTTAAGGTGGGATCTTGGGGCCCACAAACAGTTCATCACAAAATGCAAAATGATTCATTTTGCATTTTAACTTTTTCAAATTTTAAAAAAAGTCTTGAATCATTGAACACCAAAAAGGGATGAATACAGAATGTGTGCACTCATATTGATGCCCACAAATAGGTGGCAGAGAGCATCCTGACCTTCATGAATGCATAAACATGCATGTAGATACTGATATACATGAATAAACAAAGAGATATAGTAAACAAACCTTCATGTCTTCATCCAAAGGAATATAAGCCATTTCTTTGCAAGGATCAAATAAGCTGTACTTCGCACTCTTACTGAAAATGTTTTGCAATGCACCCACATAAACAGCTGCAAGCAGAGGAGTCAATCCAAATTTTCCCAGCAAGGGAGCCAATGGTTCTCCGAGTAAAATCAGCGAGAAGAACCCAACTCCTGTGAGAAGCAACACTGTGGGTGTGATCATGGCTGCTACTCCCCACCCAAATTTTCTGAGTATGACTCGGCCCAGCAGCATCATTGTGAAAGTAGCAATACCAGTAGCAGTTGAGAAATCACCCATGAAAGATGAGTATTCATTTGGGCTTGGAAACTGCAAGAGAATTCAAGGAAAATATAGGAACAACATTAAAAGGATTATATATGCATATTCATTGGAAGGAAGATAAAGGGAGGACAATCAAAAGAAATTTTACCTGTGCCTTGAGTTTTGATTTCCATGTGACTTCAACAAGGTTAATGCTTATACCATAGGCAACCACCAGGGTGGCAAGATCTCTCACATATCTAGAAGATAACAAAAATTTCAAACTCTCTTTCATGCCCAGTTTGGGCTTTTCCTGCATAGGTATTAATGTTGAATAGTTAGTCTTGGAAAGAAAGGTCTAGACAGGAAACAGCACAGGAGTGGGGATTGAGGCCAACCTTCTTTTTGCGTTGCGATCTTGGAACAGAGGGGTCATTCACAACAAACGTATTTACTCCCCAATAGATTGCAGAAATTACAAGACCCAGAAGCACTACAATGCTCATCATTCCTTTCAGAGAGATTGCCCAACCATCAACCCCTGGGCCCAGATTCTCACGAAGGTTAGAAAAGTACTTTACTGTTCGCCCTGAGAAGATGAGGGCAACATTAGCTCCAAGGCCAAATAGTGGGTAGAATTCTTTTGCTTCCTCAACAGTAGTAATCTGCAAAAGGCAAGAAGTAACATTATGTCCTACCATGACTTTGAAGCATAAATTATCTCTCTTTCAAAGGAAAACATATAATTCCAGCATACCCCAAAAAGAGGCCTGAAATTAAAAGAAAGATTTGCCACCACTGGGAATCAACAGCACATAGCCATCAATCTTCTGCTCAATTTATAGATCCAGCCAGAATAAATAGAAGGAAAAACATCTATTGATAAAATCAGTAATAAAACTTCTCATCCAGGAATGTGGTCCTGTTATCTGGACTCAAATATTGCAGTAATGTTAACAATAGTCAACATGTCTTTACCATAGGAGAAAATGCGTTGCACAGGAATCACTCATGAATTTAACAAGTACATGTACAGCAGGAACTCTTTCGAAAAGATGCCTATGAGATGTTTTCAGCAATAGCTAATAAGTATCCCAGTGACAGCGAAATTTTTCAACCACACTAACAACAACGAAAGGAGAAAAAGAAACTAGTATCAATACTGAAGTGGCATGAATTTAAGTATGTATGTTTGTCTAAGACAGAACCCAAAAGGTTAGAATTGAATCTCCCCAGGGATACATATCACCAACACATGAGGAACAACACATGAGGAACAGAGTAAAAGGAGTTCTAATTGGATCACCATCAATCCAGGCTTCTTCATTAACATGAATGTATACTTCTCTGTATGACCATACAGTGGAGTACTAAATAATGCTACCATGAAACGAAGGCAAAAGGTATCATGTTTACTTCTTGAGGTTGCATATTAAAGAACGAACATGGGGAAAACTAGATGTTAAGCAGTAATTTTTCTTTTTTATCAAAAAAGAAAAAAGAAAAAAAAGGTTGCGAGGTTGATAGCAGGCTATCAATATTATTGCAATGTTGCTTAAGATGTGATCAAAATTCTAAATTAATTAAAAAACTGTGCTTAGAACATAAGAAACATAACCTGCAAATTTTAAGATAAGGTAGAGAGAATCAATCAACATCCAGTGGTTCCGGCACTGTTCAATCACTGATATGATTTCATAATGAAGGCTTCCTTTCATAATCCCAAATCACGAAAGGATACCCAACAAGAAAATTAAGAAAGTCAAAAGGGAAGTTAGCTGCAACAAAGTACAAACAGCAAAATCACTACAATGTTCAATTAGCATATATACTTTAAACGGTATGAACTCGAAATTCATCCAATATGCTTGAGGGGAAAAAAAAAAAAAAGGAAATCAATTACATGCAAACAAAACATGGAAGAACATCTGCAGATGAACGACTTCAGAAAACATGAATCTTGGCTGATTAAGCAAAAGAATTATCAACAAAATTAAATTTCAAAAAATAAATTAGATGCTAAAAGCCCTAACAAAAACCATTCCAATTAACACGTGTAAGAGCTTTTATCAACAATGGCGAAGATCACCTGATTGGCAAAACCCCAGAAGAGAACCGAGATCACCACACTCCCCCAGAGCTCGGCCATGACATAGAATAAACAGAAGCTCCAAATCCTCAAGATGGCAACCGGGCCAAGAAAGCTTGGCCCGAGGGCGGCCAAGAGCTTATCAGCAAGCCCCGTGGGGTGGATGGCATCGCGAAGGGGATACAGAACGAAGGCAAAAGCCCCAAAGAAGGCGATAAAAGGGAATATCACCGTGTAGAAAAGAGCCTCCTTTGAGAGCACATTCGAGAGTTTGGTGTACAGAAGCATGAACCCCACCGCCATGGGCAAATTCACCCATGTCTTCAAGAACGGAATAATCTCGGCGCTGCTGCCTTTGGCCGTCACCACCAACACATCCTTGGTATCCCTCAGGATCGTATAGTTGAAAAGAATACAGAAGAACATGAGCCCCAGTGGGATAATCTTCTTCAAGGTTTGAACCTCGACGCCCAACAACTTGGGCTTCGGTTTCTCCTCGACGAAGCCGCCTCCATCGGCCGGAATTGCGGCAGCTCCGGCTCGGCAGACCGAAAAGCTCTTGTCAAGATGGCAAGGGAGAAATCTTCGGGCGTCTAAGGTGGTACTTGGCTTGGAGAACAACGGATTCCTCTCTTTCCAGCGGAGAGAATCGGACCTTGGAGCTGGGTTGTGGGCTCGGACGGCGACCGAGGGGAAGCGAGTCCTGAGGGTGGCGAGGGGGCGGAAGGCTCGGGCTTGAGGATTGGAAGGGAGGGAGAGAAGGCCGGCGGCCGGGATAACTGACTCCATGTCTCCGGGACAGCCGCCCTCCGAGACGCTCCAACAGGGAAGGGAGCGCGCGATAAAGTGCTGGAGGGCTACGTGGAAGATAAATAGAACTGATCACGGGCCTGATGGTTCCATGGGTGCCGACTTTGATGCTAAAAATAAAACCCTGAGGCGGATTTTAAAAACATGATTAGATTTGTATTGAATAATGAGAATCTCAAATCCAAATATTTCATGCTGTTGTTAGGTATATATATATATATATTTATTTATTTATTTATTTATGCATAAAAGAAAATGTCATGTAATTTAGAAATACCAATTCTTCCTACTTGTCACGCTCTCAACAGTGATACGTTCCGAATATTCTTAGAATAAGCCAAATGGGGCACCAAGGGGTCGGCTTGGGCTGAGCTAGACCTCCAAACTCAGACCAAATATGAATAGCTCAAATCCAATAGAACACTCTCAACATCCAACGCATTTATATTATAATTATATATATATATATATATATATAATATAATTATTGCAATTTATCGATAGAAGCTAGGTTTGAATCCTCCTTAAAACCTTTAAGAAAACTATTTTATATTAATATAATATATATATATATATATAATAAATATATAATGAATATATTAAAATAATATATGTATATATATATATATTTAAATTCTTAAGCCAGGTTAGATCGGGTCTATTTTCTTTAAGCCATGTTCAATTTGAAATTTGAATGAGGTTAAAAAATAAGACTCAGTTTTATAAGCTATAAATTTTTGCTTAAGTTTAGAAGTTTTCAAAACTGTGATTAGACTAACCCAAGGATTAGGCATTATATATCCTTAGGGTCCCATGCTAAGGATAAGTAGCCATGTTACGAGCTTGAACTAAATAGTGGGTTTAGGACATGACATCTAGAATATATGATTTTTTTTATATAAATATTTTAAAAAGAGTAAATCATATTCAATAGCTTATAACATCGATATGAGATTATTATCATCTAAACCTATGCTTCACGGTATTTAAATAGATTTTTTTTTTTTTTTTTTAAGTGTAGCTCAATCTTTTTATATACAAGTATTAATCATTGGACAAATGAACTCATTTCAATCAAAATTTATGAGTTTAATTATTAAAAAAATTGGATAAAATGCAAATTACTACTATATGATTTAAACATTATCAAATTCCATCCATGTGATTTAAAATATTATACTTAGCTATCATTCATTTTAAATTTTATCAAATTATGCCCATATAGTTTGATATGTTACATTTACTACCATGTGTTTTATATACCATCAATTACATCCATATAAAAGTTTGGGCATATTAAGTAAAGCTTGAATAAATTTAAAACACATGAGTAGTTAAGTGTAATATTTTAAACTATATGAATATAATTTAATAATATTTAAAATACATAGTAATTAAGTGTGACATATTAAACCATATAAATATAATCCGATGGAATTTAACAAATATGATAATTAAGTGTAACATTTCAACCCACATAGATATAATTTAATAATGCTTAAATCATAAAGTAATAATATATATTTTATCTAAAAAATATAATTAGATTTTAAATTAAAAAAATAGAGCCAATAATTAAATCTTATTAGATTTGAATATAAGCGTCAGGAGCTATAATAGCACAGCCCTGTCAGGTTGCATGCATGATCTACCTCAATTTTAGCAAAAGAAGAGATTTTTCAAATCATATAATATATATATGAAAAATGAACAATTATAATAGAAGTTATTGCCACATATTTGGATATAATGCGATAAAAGAGACCCCTTCCTAGTAGATACAGAACATAGAAGCAAACTCTTAGCTTTTTCATGTCTCACCCTTTAGAAAGGAATTATTACGTGGAGGGATTAAAAAAAAAAAAAGTTTGATTATCTTTTTTATTTTTTTTCAGAAAAAGAGATCCAACCCTAATTGTTCATCCATTAGAGTTTATATTATTTACGATACCATAAAATTAAAAAAAAAAATGTTGAGAGAGAGAGAGAGAGAGAGAGAGAGGTGGAGTACGAGTAGTGTTCATAGTTTTGAGAGTATGGATAAGGTCAAAAACTATTCGAAAATTAAAAAATAAAAGTCAGGATAAAGCTAAGACAATTGCTTCATCGCAAAAGAGCCTCGGACGACAAGGACTGGAACAATAAAAAATATTTTTGAACCTGTTTAAATTAAGATAAATAGGTCAACGGATCAACGGCTACTCGGATATCTCAACGGCTAAACCCCGCTCGAGGTTCCGAGAGAAGCGAACGCTGACGCCAAACACCCCACTGGCCCGCCCAGAGAGAGAGAGAGGTGGGGGAGGTCGGAATGTGTTTATGCGACTGCCGATCCCGTGGAAGAACGAGATCCCCCGTCCACCAACCTCTACCAACCATCTCCTCTCCGCTGCCGCCTCCAACCTCCGCAGGCTAATCACCATGATGTCGTCTCCTCCCCCATCACACTCCCTCGCTCCCACCCACCCCCAATCCTCCCCGCAAAACCACCAGCTGACCTCCAAACTGGACCAATGCAAGACCATGAAAGAATTGAAGCAAATCCACTCCCACCTGATCCGCACCGGTCTCATCCGCTCCCCCGTCGAACGCCGCCGACTCCTCTCCTTCTGCTGCACCCATGAGTCCGGCGACATGGACTACGCTCGCCTCCTATTCGACGAAATCCCCAACCCAGACCTCTTCGATTGGAACTCCATGATCCGGGGCCACTCCAACCGCCACTCCCCCGAAGCTGCTGTGTTAGTTTACATAGAGATGCTAGCACGAGGCTTCGTGCCCGATGACTACACCTTCCCTTTCTTGCTCAAGGCCTTCACTCGTGACGCCGCCGTTGAGTTGGGGGACGAGCTCCATGCACACACGCTCAAGTTTGGTCTAAGCTCCAATGCCCATGTTCGCAACGCGTTAATCCATATGTACTCTACTAGTGGGGAGATCGATACTGCCCGTGAGCTATTTGAAAGAAGTTCGAAGCGAGATACCGTTATGTGGAATGCTATGATCTCTGGCTATAATAGAAGGAAGCAATTCGTGGAATCACTCAAACTTTTTGAGGGGATGATGAAAGATAATGTGACTCCCACTCAGGTGACTTATATTTTAGTGCTATCAGCCTGTTCAAGATTGAAACATTTGGAGTATGGAGCTCGAATCCATCGCAGCATCAAAGAAAGCGGGATGTTACCAAATTTAAAGGTACAGAATGTGCTGATTGATATGTATGCTGAATGTGGGGATATGGATGGGGCATGGAGATTGTTTGAGAGCATGGAAGTCCAGGATGTGATATCCTGGACAGCAGTGGTTGCTGGATTTGCTAGTTCTGGAGAGATTGATCGAGCTAGAATGCTTTTTGATCAGATGCCAGAAAGGGATTCTGTGTCATGGACAGCCATGATCGATGGTTATGTGAAGGCAGGCCGTTTTAAAGAGGCTTTGGAGATGTTTCGAGCAATGCAGGTCGCAAATGTCAGGGCAGATGAATTCACCATGGTCAGTGTGCTCACTGCCTGTGCACAATTAGGTGCACTCGGAGTAGGGGAATGGATAAAATTTTACATGGAGCGCAACAATATCAAAATCGACATTTTCGTAGGCAATGCTCTTATCGACATGTATTCGAAGTGTGGTAGCATAGAAAGTGCTCTCAAGATCTTCAACATGATGCATCGGAGAGACAAGTTTACATGGACAGCGATTATCGTGGGTCTCGCAGTGAATGGGCAGGGGGAAGAGGCCCTTCATCTCTTCTCTAAAATGCTTGGAACTTCAGTGAGACCTGATGAGATTACCTACATTGGTGTTCTCTCTGCCTGTGCTCATGCTGGCTTGGTTGATGAGGGCAGAGAGTTCTTTCTGAGCATGATCGCAACACATGGGATCATGCCCAATGTCGCACATTATGGATGCTTGGTAGATCTCCTGGGCCGAGCTGGGCAGCTAACAGAGGCATTGGAGACCATAATCAATATGCCCATGAAACCAAATTCCACTATATGGGGAGCTCTCCTCGGGGCTTGCAGAATCCATAGGGATGTCAAAATGGCTGAGTTGGCTGCTAAGCATCTTCTTGAGTTGGAGCCTGAGAACAGTGCTGCCTACGTGCTCCTGTCCAATATATACGCCAAGTGTAATAAATGGGAAGAGGTGCGCAAGGTGAGACAGATGATAATGGATAGGGGAATTAAGAAGAGACCTGGTTGTAGTCTGATAGAAATAAATGGAGAAGTTCATGAATTTGTAGCTGGAGATAGGTCTCACCCAAAGTCTGAGGAAATTTACTCCAAGTTGGTAGAGATAAGCAAGGAGTTGAAATCTGCTGGCTATGCACCAGATACTTCAGAGGTCTTTCTGGACTTAGGAGAAGAGGAGAAAGAGAATGCTATTTATTGGCATAGTGAGAAGTTGGCAATTGCCTTTGGACTGATCAGTTCACAGGCGGGCGTCACAATTAGGGTTGTGAAAAACTTGAGAATGTGTTCTGATTGTCACAGTGCAATAAAGTTTGTGTCCCAAGTGTACAAAAGAAAAGTTGTTGTGAGAGATCGAACCCGATTCCACCATTTCAGGGGTGGATTGTGTTCTTGCGGTGATTATTGGTGATTAATTTTGCATCATGAATAAATGAAGCATTTCTAAGGTTTTCAAACTTGTTATCCCCCAGCAGACATAACCACATCAAATGTCTTATTCCTTCAATCTGTATGGCCAGTTAAATGGGTTTCGTTGTTAAGGTCTAAGCATGGATTCCTCTCCTTCTTCTAGTCTTATAGTTGACTTCATACCATCATCTAAGGCTGTATGGTTATTTGCAAAGTTATAACCACAAATCGCAGCTTGCGTCTTTTTTAATTCATCTTTCGTTTTACAGTTCTTCTGGGAATTCTATGAATTTGGATCTTCTTCAGTTCATATCTGAACTGGGAAGGCTTGATTCTCTAATCACAGCCATCCATGACTGGTGCAACTGTCATAATGGAATGAGCCCTAGATTTCTATGCAAACTTTCCTCCATCAGTTCTTCCTCTAGCCTAGCTGTACTTGTCTAAATAAACTAAAGCAGTTTAACTTTTTAACTTAAAACTATCCTCTAATTTCACTCATTTTTGAATCTTGATTTAGGCTCACCACATATCCCTCTGAACGCCATCAATTAGAAGCATGCCCGGCCTTTTCATTTCTAATTATGTACAACATGCTATGCATCGCATCACTTTTGATAATTTGATATTATTATGTTTGGTAATTAGATATGATAATATAAATGATAATATTTAATTTTTAACATTCCAAAATTATCATAAATTATCATAATTCGATTCTCTTTTAAAAGAAAGATATCTAAGATTATCAAAGAATGATAATTTCAAATTATACTTTTATTTTTCATATAAATATTTAATAATATTTAATTTTATTATATATTTAATAAATACTTAGTAATATATAAATATTTAAATATTATATTTATATATAATATAATATATTAATATTAAAGCTAATATTTTAAATTATATTATATATTATAAATATATATTATTTGTAAAATAATTTTATAAAAAACTATTTTTTTTTTACTCAAACATTTCATCTTTGAGGAAAGAAAAAGATAATTTCTTAAAAAATAAAAAAAATTATAACAAAATATAGATAAAATTTAAGAATATATTATTATAGTACTCTGATAGACAAATACAAGGTCACTGTGAATGAAAGGTTATTGATAATATTATATCAATACGAAACAAAGCTTCCACCATCTGGGCCAACCAGCTGAGCTTAATTAATAGGGCTAGAGAGATGTTGCATCTCATTACAAATTTGCAGCCCGGTATTCTAGGCCGACGTAGTGGATAGAATGAGCTTCTGATTACAAGAGCTAGACAAATATTGAATCTCACACTAAAGAACTAGCGACCCTATCAATGCAAGTGCTTGTCTCAGCCACCATCTTATAATTCGATATCTCCAGCAGAACGAAAGGAAGGATGCACATCATGTCTGACACCGTGCTGTGAACTGTTTAGTAATTTGGATCTTCAGAAAGAAGCTATAGAACCAACAGAGGGATTCCGGTTGGCAGACTGATATCTGAATCTTGCCCCAGAAAACTGAAGTCCCATGTAAGAAGAACAATTCCTAGTCGAATTAGAGGCAGAACTTCATGCAAACACTCAGTGAAGAAATCTGTGACACCCTCATCCTTTATAATTTTGAATAAAGTGAATGAGGATGAATGAATTAATTAGGGAAAAAAAAAAAAATAATGGTTTGCCGACAGGAAAAGGTCAACATGTACTTGTTTTCCTCGGCAGAAATCGTGGGCCAAATTCCAGAACTTCTCGAACCTTTTGGTCTGAAGGACTGCAGCCCTCTGATTCCATGGTGGAGGATCAGCTGCAACAGAGATATGAAATACCTTAATCAGCAAATCTGCAAGGTCACTGACCCTAAATCTGATGAATAATCTCCACCATAAGGATTGATGTTGCTAACAGTGGATTGGCACTTTGGAACTCATGTATGAAGCTGTATTTATAACAATGTTGAGAAAAGGTTGATGCTGATATTGCCAGGTCCTCAAACTGAGTGGTTTCCTTGCCTTCCTCATCTCAGAGATCTATAAAACACTCCAACACGATCAAGGCAGTTCAATGTCCAAACATATCCCCCAATTGCTTTTCTTAATAATCATAGGAGCAACAAGCTTTTGAGGCCTTATCCACCGGAGTGGAGAAAAATATCCTCCCCACTGTAATTAGCAGACACCAGTAGTTCCTGATATTTATCACCATAACATAACGTACAAATACAGTTCAGAGCCTCATGGCAGTGCTTAGAACTCTGATGACCCCTCCAAAAGTTGTCTAACTTTTGAAACCTCATCTTATTCAACCATGGTTGAGAACCAGACATAGTGGATAGATTGGAAAGTGACCCCATATTACATGTCAAAGACAGAACCAATTTGCCTTAAAAAAAAAAAAAAAAAATTAACCTGAGAAAATGTTAGAAACTAAAAATTCAGTTTTATCTATACTCAAATTTGACTGTTTTCTCTCCTCATGGCTTGTACTTTTTGAGCAGCAATTAAAACAACAATAAAAATAGAATTACCAAACTTACATTCTAGTGCTGACATAAATGCATATCTTAATTTTTCACCTTGATTTGATAAAACTTTTTAGTCCTTAAAATCAAGTTTTTAAATTCTATGAAATGGAGATATCTCAGTTTCTCCACAAAATAAGATGCCCTCCCATCTTTCTTCCCTTCAATTTTTTATTATTTCTTTTAATTTTTCTTTCCTTTCTTACTCCTCTTTCTTTCTTTCCTATTTCTTCTTCTTTTGCATATTCTAGATTTCTCACATGTTACCATGAAAGCTGTATTAACCATGGGTAGATGAGATCCAAAAATTGGCTGCCTGTGTAGTTGGTTGATATTAAAAGATGTTCACCAAAAGCAAAGCTAGTGCTGTCGTAACCCAAATAATTAACAAATAGTATTTTCCCAAACTCTATAGTTGTAATATTTCTCCAAGTCAACATAGGACCCAAAGGCAAAAGGCTTTCAACTTGGAGTTTAAAGAAAGCCCTCCATTACCTTGCGTTCCCCACATCAAAACTCTTAACAATGATATTGCACTGAGTCATGGATAGCGTGTGAGACAGAAATGAAAACTCACTTTTTAAAATGTAGAAATACATTTTAAAAAAAGTTCAGAATGATAAAAATACACCTACAAACATCCCTCCAAACTATTTCAAGAAAGCTTAAGGCGTACTACAAGGGACCTAGGGGCAAAGCAAAGGTTAGATGTCTCCACTATAGCTCATGAGTTGCGGCCTCTCAAGCAACATGAACCTCATACAAGATACATATACCATGTCTATTAATAGTCATCCAAACATTACACGTTTTTATAACTGAATAATCCCTTTCTAATAAATCATAAAATAGACATATCCTCTTCATCTTCTTTATGAGAGGCCCTTCTATAAATTGAAAACAAAAAGGAAAGTGGAAAGAAATATCGCAAAGCTACAGAATTCTTTCATCATCCAGTCAACAACTTCATTCTGCTCAGCATGATTGGCCTCTAAGCCTTCTAGGAGCAATCATAAATCTTAACATCAAGAAGAGGATGTAAATCACTAAAAACATGGGTGCATGGATATTAATTTTCTTCATCAGTAACTCTTATTTTGCACAATTTCTTGGCCTCCAGGACATCTGACCTAGTTAAATGGAAAAGGTGATGCCTCAAATATAATGAGTTATTTACTTTTCAATAGGGAATGAGAGGGGTTTTGGGCTGATTTCTTTTAAATGCAATCGCTGAGCATCTACTAACTAGATTGGGAAATAAAATGATATATCAAAGAAGAAGAAGAAGAGAGAGAACCTTCTCTATAACCAAAAAAACGTACAAACTAGTACAGTTACCCCCTTAGATGTGGTTAACCCATCCCAAAACACGAAGAGGAAAAAAACTGTGGAATAAGGAGCATATTTTTCTATGTATTTCTAGAATTTCTTCAATAATGTTTCATTTGTTGAAAATTCTTGAGAGGCCTTTTCCATATTAGTCTCTAAAACAAAGACCTGATTAATAACAACTCAAATTTCCTTCTTAAAAACAATGGAGGGAAGTTTTTTCTTTGACTAAGGGATGTTCATTTAGTATGGTGCTTTATATTCTGGCACATCTTCCTCAAGAAAAATGTCACATCCTGAACAAATTCATCGGAGGATTAAAGACAACAATCATATACCAAAGTGAGGCAACTTAATGAACTTCCTTCAAATTTAAAATGCTTCATCCCACCTTTATAACTGCCTTTAATCCCAAATGTTTAAGGAATTGGATAGTTCTAATGTAGTAATGCTTTTCTTTACCACTAGACAACATTGCAACCGCAAAGTTGCAGATATCATTGCAACCACCTGAGCTATATAACAGGACCGGCAAACAACTTAAGCAACAGCATTTACTTACCAATTTCACTATTTTTTATGTAATGAATTTTCACATTAACTCTCCAATATAACTAATTGGGAAACAAATATTGTTGTCCTATCATAAAAGACCCATCACATGAACAAATGGAAATTCTCCATCTCGTTCACAATCCATTTATTCATTTCTAACATATATTCTCTCAAATTGGACAGCTAAATGCAAACATATTTATGCCATCATACAGACACCACGATGCCTCATCTCATTCTGTGAAGGAGATATGGCTATTAATAAATCTGCATTTTTCTGGTTGCCTGGGCTTAAAGAGGGGCAAATAACTAATTCCTAAAGCAATTTCTTCAGTGTCTCAAAGAATCATGAAAAGATGACAATATGAGGTTGCAATTATTTTTCAGTGAGTTCCATCAACACCTGTTGCTCATGATAGTGTAATAGTATCAAACAGTTAGGCTAAGTAATCACAAACCAGTCTACAGTTAGCCTGCACAGAAAATATTTAGTTTCATCACAGCAGGCACATTTTCCCAGAGATTATTTGTGCAACAGTGTCAACCAAAGAAAAGTCACCATCCATTACTTGTCAAATCAGAGATGAATGGTAACCTTGTTTGAACAGGCCACCCTGTTTGCACAAAACAACTTTCTGATGGATCAAAATATCTACAATATGAACAGACAGTGATGGTTAATATCCTGCTGGTTCACCCAGATATGAAATAAAGCATGCCAATGTACACTTATCAAGATTCTTTTTTTTTTTTTTTAAGAACAAAATGAGAGTATATCGTATTAAGAAATTGTCAAAACCAAAGATCTCTAGTCTCCATAGTAGAAGCAACACTAATTTATATTGTAAGGCAACTAACCTTTCAACATCATAAATCTGCTCCTCAGACAACAAGAATAAGCATTTCCATACATTGGAATTCATACATTGGAATCCTTACCAGATACAACTAAGCTTTGGTTCTCATCCTCGGAACCACTGCTCCCAACCCTACTATTTGCCTGCTTAGAAGCAGCAGAGTCATGCTGTGATGAAGGGCTTCCCCCACTGGTAACTGATTGTTGATAAAGAACTCCCCCAACAAGGGTAAAAAGCAAGCAAACCAAACCAACTGGACTTGCATGCTTATCCCAGATCAGCACATTGATGGCAACTGTGAGAAACTTATTGACAACACCTGTCACTGTAAATGCTGTAGCCGAGATCCCTTTCCTTGCCGCAAACCCAAAGAAACTGATGAGCAGTCCAAAAACACAAGACAAAGAAACTGCAACAAATGCCATAAAACTGAACCAAGTCTCAGAACTTGATCTGAGAGCCGTGAAGACATCAGCGTACTCCCCCGTCAAAAACCAGAATAGCGGAGCTATCATCAAGGACAGAAGATTATTGTAGAGAACAAAACCCCATGTGTTCAGCCCCAGGTTCATCACCATGTGCTTAATATAAACCATCTCAGTCGTGATTGTCACCAGATAAGCAACAGCCCATGAGTATGCGGTTAGGGTAAATGCTGAATCGGTCATCACGTATCCAACCGCACCTCCCAATATAATTACAAGAGATAAGAATGTGAGCTTCGAAGGGCATGGCTGCTTTCTAAAGAAAGTGTCAGCAATGGCAACCAGGAGAGGAGTCAGGGATCGAAACATGATGAATGTATCAACATTGGCATGGCGGAGGAGATTGGTGTTGGTGAATATGGCAAGGTAGAAGATGGTGGCTGCAGGCAAGAATTTCTTGGCAGTCTCAAAGGTGAAGGGGTCGTGGTAAAGAAACCCTAATTTTCCAAGAACCCAAACACCAAGAGCAGATGTCAAGTACTGCAATGCCGTTAAAAGGCCAGGATAATTGAATTTTGTGATGGCAAACTTGTTAATGATGGAGAGCAAACTAGAACACAGAGCATATCCTACAACAAGGCTACTGGTCGCATAGTGTTGCTTTGAAGCTTCCAGTTTGATGGTAGCCATGATTGCGGAATCTGCCAACCAAGAAGTAGAAATTATATTGTTGAAATCTAAAGTCTCCAACCATATACGCTGCAGTAGAAGCATAAAGGAAAGAAATTTATTAACCCTAAGAGACCAAATTGAAAAGATCACTAGGCATCTTGGACACATCCAAATCAACAACCTGCCTGTTCCTCGCAGAGAAAGACATAAAAAAAGAGTCCTTTTTGCCTAAAAATTTGCCAGGAACCGATTACAAAGACAAAAATTTGAAATCCAGTTCGTGCTCATTGTGACATCAGAGAACTTCAGCAGATTCAAAAGTTCAAGATCTTTTACCTCGGATTCAAGATTTCTAACTGAAGGAATATCCAAAACTGCCGATCCCCACGAAATTGAGCGCAGGAGCCAGGAGATTTCGCTGGCTCAGAGATCTCCTCCCGATCCGCTAGATTTGGCGGGAATGCGAGCTCGAAACAGCTAGACACCACCAAAAGTTTCAATTAATGCCACACGACAAAGAGATAATAAATCTAGAGAAAACGGAATCGAAACCTACCATGGCTGAAGACTGAGGGAAAGCGCATCACAGCCGATCGGGGAGATCCGAGGCTCGAACGCAAGGGATCCAAAAAAAAAAAAAAAAAAACTGCAAGAAATATCGTCGTTCTTGCTTTCAGGAGCTCCAGCGGTGGTGAATGGCGAGCTGCGAAAACCTAACACTCGCTCCTCCGGTGATGCCGTCCTTTGGCCGGTCGACGCTACGACACCGAGAAGTCCGGTCTTCGATGTCCGTCTACCATATTTTATATAAATTTTTTTTAAAAAAACAAAAAAACAAAAAATCTCTGTTTTCTTGACCGACTCGACGGCCAGAGGCTATCAAAGGGATCGAGGACTTGCACGTGCAGATGATCACCGTTAAACAACGATCGGGCGGTGGTCATGCCGAGACCCTGGTGCGGCGGTCCAAAATTTACAGATGAGATCGCTAGAACCGAGGCCATGAGCCGGAGGCCACCGCGCTATCCATCAGCCAAGGGAGCGGCAACATTTGCCTTCGTTGGACGGTGCATGACGAAGATATGGCCTGATCTCGTGCACCCAATCATGCGCGCTGCGCCGCTGTCCCTTTTATAAAAAGAACACACGCGGTCCGAGAGGACAAAAGCTCTCCCGCTCTGCTCTTCCCTTCAACAAGAGGAGAACGCAAAGGCACACAGCCTTCCTCCAGAGTAAGAGCATGTTTGTTGACATTAGCCCTAATAACTAAATGAGATCTTAATAATGCTCATCAATTGTGTTGTAATGGCTTACCCCAACAAATATGTAGCATTAATGAATCAAAGGTGAATTCACGGAAAAATAAAAAAAAGATCACTCATCGAAGAATAAAATGAAAGCAGTAGAGTATATTCGACAACCATATTATCACCATGATAAAATTTCCTTCAATAGAATAGTCATAATATGAAAACTTTCATAAAGAGTTTGGATGCCATTCTAAGTTATGATAAGTTTAGTATGCGGTATAGATGCATGCTCAAAAAGACTTATCAAATTGATCTTGAATAACAAAACTAACTTTTTGCAAATGACCCAAGCTATCAAACCTTATTTTAGAGAATCTTAATTGAAAGTGGTTGCCAAGAGATGCAAGATGTGTTGAAAAGATCTGATGAGGTTGTAGCGCACCTTAGAAGCAGAAGACCTCAATATGCTTCGGGTTTGGAGAAATCGAACCCGATGCATAACATGCTTGCTTGGAGATCTTAAAAGGATCAAAGGAAATACCTTGTAATATTAACTCATTTCTTCCTTTCTAAGCCAATAATAAAGAATAAATCAACAATGATTGGGAAGACTATATATAGTTGAAGGATGAGCCAATGAAAAGGAAAGTAGAAGTACGAGAAATGGATTAGATTGACAAGAGATATTTATACTTAAACCAATTTTCAAACTAGCAATGGATAAAGGATGAAGAGATGGTCAATAATTTTTTCGTTAAGAGTTACATGACTTGTAAAAAATGGATCAAATTGATATGAGATATTTATATTTAACCAATTTTCAAACTGAATTTGATAATGATCAAAGAGTAAAGAGATAGCCAATAATTTCTTCACTTGAGTTATGTGACTTATAAGTATTATGAATAGATAGTAGACAATAAAAAGGTATAGAAAGAGTGGAAAGTGCTTCATTGCTAACTTTCATAGAACCTAGAGGGCTCTGGTTCTATCACTACCATTCAGGGGTAAGCATGGGTTCGGCCGAGCCAACAACAAAAAGTATAGTTCGAGGCTGGCTCGGCCTGACCTTGGACTAAGACTAGTCGGTTCAAGCCTAGTCCATAGTAATATCCAAAGATCCGAGCCCAATTAGGCTCGATCCTAATTATACAATATATTTAATATTTATGTTTCTTTTAATGAGAGTTGAATGTGGGCAAGTGGTTAAAGCTATAGCAATGAACTCTTACTTGTGATAAATTTATCTGCCACGCTACTTACACTTTATACTATTACTTTTATAATGAAAACAGCTACCAGTCATCACAAGCAAAGGTAGCCATAGATGTTGATAATCCGTCAATCGAGATTAAAAATTTAAAGTTTTTTATAAAATAAATTCAAGAAATATTAGCTTAGGTTTGAATTCAAAAATTAGACTGGAAATCTTTTGACGGCAGGTTGCTTTAGAAAAAAAAAAAAAAAAAATTCATTTGAATTTTTTAATTAAAAATCAATTTAATTTTGATAAAGACAACATAAAGACAATAAAGTTCTAATCACCAACGTCACCCGTTCTTCCAATTTTTTTAATTAATCTCTAATTCTGGCATGGAATTATTGATTTGAAACTTTTAAACTATTTTGTTGAGCATTTAGGCTCTCAGAAAGTGCAATTTTGCTGTGATTTTACAAGTATTTTGACATACATGCGTTAAGAGTGCCAAATAATTTTTTTGAATTACGAAAAGGAGAGAAATAGGAATCAAGAATCGGTTTTACGATTAAAACGGAAGCAGATATACGTTAGTAAATGATTAAAAAAGCAAGAATTTAAAGAAAAGTACCCATAAGGCTGCAATTTAACTCTACTATTTTTTTAAAAAATTATTATAAGTACTTATTTTGAGTAACTCAAATAGGTTTCTTTTGAGTAAGTCTCAGAAGATCTTGATATAATTGTTTTTATAATTTTTTTAAAAAAATATGAATAAAAATAATTTTAATCCAAAAATTTATCCTAAAATTTGACAAAAGTTTCGTTGAGCCTACATCATTTTAACCTATTCTTTGCTCATGTATCTAATATATGATTATGAAATATCGAGCTAATGTTGAAGCTCTAAAAAAAAATTATAATATAAAAAAATATAAATTTTTTAAATTATTTTATAAGTAAATTATATATTTTATATTATTTTATAAAATAATAAATTAATTTATAAAATTAGTCTATAAAAAATTTTTAAATTTTTAAATTTTTTTATCTTATTTTTATTTTTTAAAATTAAATCAAACCAGTGCTTCATGATTATAAAAAATCACATATTCCATATTATTTTATAGAATAGTAGACCAAGTTATAAAATTTGTCTGTAATAATTATTTTTAAATTTTAAAACTTCTTATCTTACTTTTATTTTTAAATTTAAATCAAATAAGCACCTTTGTGATTATAAAAATTATATATTTCATATTATAAAATAATAGGTTAATATATAAAATTAGTCTATAAATTTTTCTATCTTATTTTATTTTTAAAATTTAAATTAAATCAGTGTCTTGACATATACCTAGTTGATTATAAAATTTCTATATCAACCTTTTTAGGCTTAATGTTACTTAACTCTGTGCATACAATTATGAAGGGCAACTTGGAATGTTCGCCTGGAGGGAGGAGAAACTTTCGGCGAACCAATTTCGGCAACCAATCGCCGATATTGGTTCATGGGCGACACCCTCCCCGACCGAACAATTTCGCACACAAACTGTTCAATCAAGATCCAACGGTCAGAGAAAGAGGAAAAATCACATAACTCAACGGCAAAAAAATCACACCGTGCTACACCGCATGACCGGATCCCTCGAATTCTTTCCCACCTCCCCTTCACGGAACTACCCGTTCTCCCCGAAACCCTAACCAGTTCCTTCCACTCGATCGAAACTCCGCATCCCTGTTGCCCCTTCTTTTCCATTTAATTCTCCTCCGTTTTGATCGAGTCCCGATCCCAGCCCGAAGAAATTTCTTTGACTGCAAGCCTTTTCTTTGAATTTAAGCAAAGGGCAGGAACGGATTGGCGGGCGATGGGGGGGTCGAGCTCATGGACGCAGGCTTTGGTGCTGATCTCGCCTTATACGTACGCGTCCGTTGGGATCGCGATCTCCATAGGCGTTTCCGTCCTCGGGGCCGCTTGGTGATCATCCGAGTTCCTATCCCCTTTCCTCTCGCTTCTTCCTTCCGTTCCGTCTTATCTTTCTTTTATAATTTATTGTTTTATTTTCAATTTCTCTGCTTTTTAATTCCTTCAGGGGAATTTATATAACGGGGAGCAGCTTAATTGGTGCGGCGATCAAAGCCCCAAGAATCACCTCAAAGAATCTCATTAGGTATGCTCTTTCCCTTCAGTAACCTTGAATTTTTCTTACAGAGGAGAAATAGTAATTGGATGCAATGTTCTTGTGGAAGTTGTTGTGCTGAGCATTCAGCGCAAAATTACTTTCATACAGAGCTAATGGTTTCTCATAACTTTCTACGCACTCACACACACACACACACACACACAATGTTAGATCTATGCAGCTAAAGTTGGTTATTGGCACAAGTTTTGGACAAGAAAGAGTTCGTCTGAAACCTTCTTGGAGCATAGATTACTTTCGAGCCACTATTGTTAGGGAGCTTTAGGGTATGTAACCTAATGAATTTTGCATCTGTCAGGCCTGTTATGTTATTCAGGTTTTGTTGAAAATTAGTGTGGAAGATGGAATCAGTTTTAGTATTTCTAGCTAATCCTGCTTATGGAGTACATTATTTGAAGATATAAGATCTCTTATCATCTTAATCTTTTAGATGAGTGCATCTGATGGTGCTTTCCCAACAAGTGGAAAATGTCTATTAAGACATAATCACAGCAGGCAGCCAAATAATCAGCACAGATGGACCAAAAAGTTTGGCTCAACTAGTAACTCTTCTCTTTATCACGCATTAGACATGTACAAGATAGCTCTCAAGGAGAGTCATATTCAAAAACGTTAGCTTTCCTAAGCCATTGCTATTCTAATGCAGGATTTACATGCTTAGCCATGCGGCTATTGGTTTGTAGTGTCTAACTAACATGCTTATTGGAATATTCAATATTATACTACCAGCTAAGTAATAATATGTAATTAGAAATCACTGGATTCTTTTGCTGGAAAGCCAAAGAAAACATTCCTTTGTTTCTATTTTTAAGTGTGAGCCTCCAAACAGGGATGAAGTGATGGTTAATGATGGACACAGTTTGGTCATGAACAAGAAACAATAATGCAAACTTGAAAAACTAATGACATCCTCAAAAAAAAAAAAAAAAAAAAAAAAAAAAAAAAAAAAAAGAAGAAAAAACTAATGACATCCTTCACTGAATTATTGCTGTAAAGGGTTTCAAGAATGGTGTATGCAGGAAAAGGATAGAGATGGTTTTAGCTAGCCCAGAAGTTAGAATTAAAGTTCAATGCAACAAGGACTTGCAAGGTATTATCCAATGCATGTGCATCTTAACATGCAAACAAAAACAAAACCCTTAAAAAATCAGTGAAAAATGGTGAGGATGAGAGCAATCAAGGCCATGAAATGTTAGGATATTTGGGTTCAAGACATGGGCCATGGCTCGTTTTGCAAACCTCATGTATGGGCCCTGGACGCCAGGTATGGTAAAAGGTTGCCCAGAATCCTTAGGAAGAAGGCCAGCGTATCAAATAAGGGAATGTATGTCAAATATGTGAACTCACTAGCTATTGGTGTAGGTTCTTCTTGGATGTCAGATGATTTTTGTCAGTGTATGGTATGTAAAGAAATGCTTATAATCAATTGCTTGCTACATCAGCTGTGTTATTAGGAATAAATGGTTAGGAAGCTGTTATGTACCCAAGTTGGTCATGGCAAAAACAATGGTTGTTATAATGACATGTGTCAAAACTAGGAAACTAGACTTCGGATATGGGTGTTAGGGAGCAATGGAATAATCCAAATGAGGAACAAGACCAAAGGACAACCAATAGAGACAATATGTTCATATGCATATAATTGTACTTTGATAATCAGGTAACTTCCAAGGTGGAAAACGATAAATGGCTGTGCCCTTGGCAAACAAAGAAGGCTTAGAGGTGGGTTTGTCAGATTTGAGCAGAAGAGATGACCTTAATAGAACTAGATGAAATTATTAATAATAATTCCAGGGTGCTTTGTGATACCAGGCTTGCTCTTTCATTTTGATAAACTGCTGGCCGGCCCTCTTATCTTTCTATAGTCAAGACAAAGTATCCTTTATGTGATAAAGATAATCAACATTAGTTCATGATCTCTCATTTCTGAAATCATACTCTCTCAGGTGGATGGCATTAAATATAAACATGGTTGATTTTGTGCCCAAACTGAATCTTGAATTACAGATAGAATTAAGTGGCTCTCCAATACTACATGTATGGGGGAAAACATTACCTTGATGACTAAAAGGTCTATGTAGCATGGTGTACCCTTCTATATCTAGGGTGTTGCATTGACTTCGGTTGGAACCTCACTCTTTAGGCCTATGGTGTGCCACTTCATAGTAATAAAGTATTGGTGAATCAAGTAGCATGCCCAGACAACTGTAATATACAATCTCCAACTTGTAAACCACTAATAAGCTCTCGTAGTTATATTTCACGTAAACATTTCCTTAGGGATTTAATATTATAATTGATGGGTTCGAAAATTCTAATTGATAAACTGTAAACAAGAAATCATCACCAAACTAGTACATTTGGATATTCTTCTTTAAATTTGACAATCTATTATTACAAAGACATGGCTAAAAGGATTACATTTTTGGTTATATGACCCATATTGATAAGTGGAGATGGCCAATATTTAGGAACCTTTTGTTCATTTAAACATTTTATCCTGATCTTTTATTTTATATCATTATACATCAAAAACTTACCTCAACCAGGAAAACTTTCTTGTGAATGTTTCTTTTTGGGAAAGGCACCTATTTTATTATATAAAGTGTATGCTTGAATTACCAGTTGACTATATGTTACTTATTTCATTAAATTATCTTATTTTATATAAAAGAACTAATAATAATACAAATCCACTCACTACTAGATAATAATACAAATACTGAATTCCCTGCCTCGTATAAAACATATGCCTTCATCGTCATCAGTAAAGGCTGATGCTGATAAAACAGTCCTTGCATTTGACCCTGACCTTCCATGCCCTCTATTATGCATCATGTGTCCCATGTGCTTAATTTTTGTCAAAAATGCAAGCTTTTGTGAGGTTGAGCTTTAAAACTGGATTACTAAAATCAGAATACAAGAAATATGTTCAAAAGTTGAAAATCCAGCTATGCCAAGATACTGTGGAGGGGGGCCAGAAGTAATGTGGGAAAACAATCTTCATTTCACGAATAATCACGAACACAAAGTTTCAATAGTTGTCTGCCTACAAGGTCACAAAGCCAAAGACTTCTCTCCAGATTGGTGTGACGTCAAAAGGTGCTCCGGTTGTTTCCTCTGTGCCCGCTGTATCTTGTCATGTGTTTTAATTCTCAAATTCTCTTTTAATAAATGGATTAGGGATAATCCTCATGAAGAACTCCAACTAAAAATGTTTGAATTTCTGATTATACTCAACAAAATACTTGCAATCACATTCTACTTGTGAAACTAAAATTATGCCAGCACCATAGGAATCTTCTGCTTGTAAGTGGAGGTTGCTGCAGTGAATCAGATTTGTGCTTCTGTCTAGGAAGTATCATAATTTTGGATTTTTCTCACTAAGATTGTCTTGTTCTAATACACATGCATACACATGGAAACGCCCACGCCCACACCCACAGCCACAACCACCCATCGATCTACACATGCACGTGTAACATGTTAACATACGGATATATGTGTCGTATGTGGGTATGTGGGTACACTGTCATACTCATGAATTTATATGCTGCATGTTATCTGCATACATGCCCACATCGAAGCAAAGGCACATAAACATGAAGGCAAACAATAAAGGACTTCAAAGTGCACATTAAGAGAGGTCATTTGCTAACAAGCTTATGACTTCAAAGTGCACATTAAGAGAGGTCATTTGCTAACAAGCTTATATGCCCATGAGTTGAAATATTACTTAATTTTGATTGTGTGCATGCAGCATCCAGGCCATATGTACAATATGCTTTTGTACCTTGTTCTGGAATTGGGGGTTTTATGTTCTGCTTTATTCAGTAATTAGTTGTACTTGCAGAATGTGTCTTGGCAAATCTATACAAAACTATTTGATACTCTACTATTTTTCAGTGTCACCTAAATGGAGTATGCATAAGCCATGGTTCTTTATCGCCATATAAACAAAATAATTACTTTTGTTTGTTGAGCAGAATGGTTTTACTAGAGGCGTATAACCCAATACCCAGGAATCACACAATTTCCTTTTTTTGACAATTATAAGAAATTTATCAGCATGGTGCATGGATATTGACCCCAATTTCAAGACTGCCTAGTACCTTGCACAAAGTGCATGGAGGGGTTAATCAGGTGGAGCCAAGGTGGGGCCGGGGGGCATATCACCCTCTTAGGTCTGTGAATCCTCCATGTGTGGAGAGCTAGCCCCTGGAAACCTTGTGTCAATACATGCTGCCTCCTCCCCATCCTTCAACTTTTGTGCCAAAGTCTTGCTTTAATAAGCATAGGCCCGATCTAGAATATTGTCACAACTGGGACTTGTCCCAACAATTTTGGAGAATAATTACAACTAATTAAAATAAAGAAAAGAGATTGTTGGAGAATATATTTCTTTTCTAATCCCAATCCTTTCCAAAAACTCTACTAGTCTTACCATCCTCACATCATCCTTAATTCTCTCAATCCTCCAAAGAATGTCAAGGCAGGACTAGACCTGTCTTTTCCTACATCTCTCTTTGCAGGGCTAGACCTGAATCAAGGCTTTTTTTAATTATTTTTTAAAAGGGAAAGAACTCAGATCTTTGTTAACAGACTGATTTGGAAAGGGAAAAGCTAGATGCATTTGTGTTAGTATGGATCAAGATCATCGGTTTTCTCTTTATGTCTCACACATGACTCTCTCTCTCTCTCTCTCTCTCTCTCTCTCTGTTTCTCTTGAGAGGAAATAAAATAAAAAAGTTGTAGCAGTGTGCCATTCATTTGACTCTACTTAGCTTCCCTCCTCACTTTCAATAAAATAAAACAAAAGAAAAAAGTTAGATGCATTTGTGTTAGTATGGATCAATATCATCGGTTTTCTCTTTATGTCTCACACATGACTCTCTCTCTCTCTCTCTCTCTCTCTCTCTCTCTCTCTCTCTTTCTCTTGAGAGGAAATAAAGTAAAAAAGTTGTAGCATTGTGCCATTCATTTGACTCTACTTAGCTTCCCTCCTCACTTTCAATAAAATAAGACAAAAGAAAATTTCAAAGTCAAGTTTTCAATACTAGTCTTTTCAAATTCTTTAGTTTCTCATTACAAAGATTCAATTGTAAGGTCACCCTTTTATTCATCCCTTGACTGCTATCAACATTTCATGATATGTCAGATTGTTTATTTTTATTTAGATCTCATGAGATTAGGAGATGTTTTAATTCATTAACTTCATTCAGTTTCTATTATTTTACACATGTAACATGTTTTGTTCTGATCTCATGGATTTGTGATGTTTACATTATTTTTCTACCTGCACTAATCATGTATGTAACTTGGATTTCTTTTGTTACAGTACAATGATTTTAATTATGTGACTTCTGGAAGATGTAAGCTAAATTTACATATTTTAGAGTGACAACAAAACATGTATGCTTGGTATTTAACAAAATTCCATCAAGTAATTAGCACTCTTTCACTATCTATTATTTATAATATCAATATTTTGCTTATATTAAGTTTTATAAGCATTCAATTATCCTAAACTTCATAAGATATAATTTATTTCTTATTGTATGAAAGAAGTAATGAATGTTGAGTACAACTGGAATCAATATCTCCACCTTTTATCATCAATATTCAATAATTTCTTAGTAAATACATATTGCCACTCCTGTTGAATAAAAAACTCGAGTTCCACCCCTATGGATGATTGTACTTCCATTTTTTTCTCCAACAAATCAATAAGACCTCATGAAAGACCAAACTTCTTAGATTGTAATTTTTTTTTTTTTGCGGGGGGGGGGGGGGGGGGCGGGGGCATACTTTAGTCAAGCCTTTGGTACACACTGAGGTTTACTGAAATTCAAAATAATAAGCCCTTGATTATACTTACCAAGAATTAACTACCTTTTGAGTAGCATGTGCTGTTGGAAATTGTTGATTCCCAATTCATCATCTTTTTGATATGACACTATCATGCTGTGTTTGTCAAAAGCAAGATTTGGAGAACCGACCGTACCATGATATGATTCTCCTTGTACCAAGGTGTATTAGAGCCTACCAAGACTGTATGATAACACGTACCAAGATGTATTGATAAACTATGAGTAGATATGGGGTGTACTGCAGTACGTAACATGTCAAGATATGACCAGTCTACCCCTGTACCACAGTATTTCGAACCTTGGTCAAAACTAGGAGCACAACCATAAGATACTTGTTTGATACTTACCAATTTATTGTTTTCATTTGAAATCTATAAGATTTGGCATCATCTTAAGGAATCATAGCCTCTCAAATTATCATGGAAACTCTAGTTTTTAATTGGATATGTTAAAAGATTTCTGTCACTTTCTTCGTATGACTATTAAAAGAATTAACAAATCTGAAGCAACTTAAAATATTTATCTAATCAAGCAACAATATATCTAAATTTACAAAACCACTGAAAAAATTATTTATTTGAAAATTGTAGTGATATTGTATGTGTATCCATTTTGCGGAAAATACTAACTCTCAGAAGCAACAGCTTGAGACAGTTGCTCTGAAAATTCACTTCTTAAAAATTGGCAACTTGAATGCTGCCGTTTCAGCTTGGCTTGTATCATGTGCTTACAGAAGATATCAGTTAGGTACCCTGTTGCTTGTGATGCCATTTGAATCTTTTTGCTAGTTTTAAGGGAGGCAGAGTCAGAAGTTAAGGTGGCAGCAGGGTTAGAGGTGGGGGAAGAGTTCATAGTATAGCTTGAGGAAGGAGAAAGGGGACGAGGCATTTGGAGTTGGTGGTGGGGAGGGCTGATTCCCAAGGGCAACAGAAGTGAACAAGGGAGTTGGGTCAGAGAGATCAATGAGATGGGGAAGAGGACCAGGGAGAGCAGGGAAGGCAACCTGTTGCTGATTTGTATAGATTACAGGAGTCAAACTCCAGCATAATTCTTGCATTAAAAAGTGGATCACGATAGTATTTAGATGGTTCTATTATGTTTTTATATCTAATCTGGATGTACATCAGACATTGTCTCCAACTTATTTCCACTTTTTGCAAGAAATAATAGAAATATTGTGCAGGGCATGTGTACTATAGGTCCAAGCTATTCTGGTATAGTGAGTGTCTACATCTAATAACAACCACAGATCACTTTTGACTTCTCTCTCTTTCTCATGCTAAAAAGAAAGTTACTTCATTTATTTTCTCACATAGAGACCTGTTAAGCATCTGATTTCAAAAAGAAAAATTGTAGATTCACCATGCAAGAATATATAACTCATCAAGAAGAACAATGACTTGCAAGCAATCAGCTAGGATTTACTCCTAGCTGATGCACCTGTGTCTAATCTGTCCTACTGATTATGTGAGCACATGCATAAAGATGTGTTTATTTTTTTCATGTGATGTATTGTGCTTAAAGTTTGCGATCCTTATGTATGGGATGTGTTTGATGACATTATTCTGATTGAAATTTTATGCTTTCGGGACTTTTCTAAGTCTTTTTTTTAAAAAAAAATTAAATCAACTTTTCTTCAGTGTTATCTTCTGTGAGGCTGTTGCTATATATGGTGTAATTGTGGCAATCATTCTACAAACAAAGTTGGAAAGTGTATCAGGATCACAGATATATGCTCCGGAGTCTATGAGAGCTGGATATGCAATATTTGCCTCTGGAATTATCGTGGGCTTTGCAAATCTCTTCTGTGGGTATGTTGTCACGCTTCACCTCCATAATTTTTAGAGGCCATCTTTATTTATGGAGCAAAATTGGGTACATAGTTCATGGAGTTAACTGAAACATGTTTTCTGTAAACAGTCTTTGTGTGGGAATAATTGGAAGCAGCTGTGCTTTGTCTGATGCTCAGAACTCCACCCTCTTTGTAAAGATTCTGGTAATCGAAATCTTTGGTAGCGCACTTGGATTATTTGGTGTGATTGTTGGAATAATTATGTCATCTCAAGCAACGTGGCCAGCAAAGACAGCATGAGCTGTTATCTTCAAAACTGAACAGGGCAGATTGCTTTCAATATAAATATAGCGCCTGTAAAATATTTCATGCAATCGTTCCATGGAATAACTTGCAGATTATGATCTTTGCTCTCTTGTTGATGATTTAACATCCTGTCTCTTTGTAAGGGCATCTGTTGCTGCAGAGAGATTTTTTTGATGCCAAATAAACAAGATGCTTATGATTTGATTCCTAATGGCATTGCCTCAGTCTGAATGGTTGGAAGCTCTGTTACTTCATTTTGAGTCAGTCTCTAGTGTGCTTTGGTATTCAATCAGCAGAGCAGTCTTATGTTTTGGATCTGTTTTTTGTTCAAGTTATTTTCCCTCTTTTTCCCGAATTTGTTGCTGCTTTAGTGCTCCGATCTAAACTATGGTTACTATTTCAAAAGCTGTAGCAGCGACGCACACTGGATTATATCCTGGTATAATTGATGGCTATAATGGAAGAAAGGAACCTGACTGGCATGATAGTTTAAGAATGGATGTTTGAAAGAAATGAATTGCTGGTGGAAATGGCATTGCCATGTTTAACTAATGACAATCAGTGCTTAAAGAATAGGCATCCAAGACAAGGTAAATTTTATGGTATTTTTGACTTTTTATGAATGGTGTCATAAATATTCTCAATTCCAAAAACATTGGATAAGAGTAGAGGCCTAAGATGTTGTTTGATAGGATTGATAGGATTAGATGGCTGAAATTGAAACATTATTTTCAAATATTGTTTTCAAAAGGAACTAAATAAAAAGGAAAAAAAAAATGATAAACTATGTTTTTAATTTTTGAACTTAAGGTGTGTCATTTTAATCCCTAAAGAGAGAAGTGGTGCAGAAAGCTCCTCCCCCCCGGGTGCAGAAAGCTCCCCCCCCCTCTTCCTCTCTCATGGCCCTTTCCGGAAGGGGGCCACGGAAGGCCCCCTCCGTGAAGCGATGAGGTGAAGGGCATGTCAAATGCTATGTAGGTAAGTTGCTTACAGTGTTATTCTTTTTTTAATAATAGAGATTAAATAGAAATAAAAAATAAAGTTTAGGATCAATTTTGTAAGGTATTTAAGAAAAGGTAAATTTTATAATGCTCTTGTGTTATAAATATTTTCAACTCCAAAACATTGGACAAGAGTAGAGGCTTAGGATGTTGTTTGATAGGATTGGTAGAATTAGACGGTTGAGATTGAAACATTGTTTTCAAATATTGTTTCCAAAAAGAACTAAAAAAAGAAAGAAAGAAAGAAAAGAAAAGAAAAGCATGGTAGCTGAATTCAAGAAAGAAATGAGAAGTGCTGGTGAAATGGTATTGCCGTGTTTAACCATGTCGTTCATTCAGTGCAAAATAATTTGGGTAAACTAATCTTACAGGCCCTCAGCTGAAGTATTGGTTTTCTGAAAATTTTGAAGTATGCATGCTAGGCCTCAAAAGACTTTAGAAGAATAGGAATAGCTGGTATAATTAGGTTGAACGGGGCTCTTTATTCCATCATAACAAAACAGTTAACCTGCATGCTGCAAGGGGTGGGTTTTTCTTTCTTTTAAAGTTTGGTACGTACCACTTTGTGCCAGAAATGTAATCATCGTTAACAAGATTAAATAAATTTGTAGCTCAAAACTTTGCAGGTCAGAGTATTATTATTATTATTATTATTATTATTTTTTTCTTTTTTCTTTGGGCATATTCTCTGAGCGATAAACTGGATGATGGACTGGCGGCTCAAAAACCCTAAATTAGTTTGGAGAGGTTGTCCTTTCAATCCCATGGAACAAGCGAACGTATGTTGCTATGGCAACATGCGATTCCAGATTATGGATTGCTTGAAGCTTGCGAATAAGTAACATTAACATGAAAACAGATTATGGATTGCTTGAAGCTTGCGAATAAGTAACATTAACATGAAAAAAATGATAATCAACTGTGGCTTCAAAGCCCACATTTTACATCTTAAATCATACTATACTTTGCTCATAACAATCATGAGATTAGTATGAACTATACAATGCTTTATTGTTGTATTCTTGTTAGAGTATATTATAGCTCAATTTCATTTCCTTTTCAGATAATCATAACCACTCAATAATTTTTTTTTTTTCAAAATTCTTCAACATTTTTTATTTTTACTCATTTATAATTTTGATGAAAAAGTATTTTGAAGTATTGGAGGAAACTGATTCGAATGCTTTGCCTACCATGTTCATCTTCCATATAAATTTATTTGTTATATATTTTAGAGAATTTTCAAATGTTATATTAATTCCTAAATATCACATCTTCCACTTCAAATTAAATAATAGCTTTTAAAAAATAAATTTCTTGAATTTCAAGACTATTGAATTGTTCAATCATTTGATTTGGCATTTTGAAATAGATGTAAGAGAATAATATCATAACTAAATTTATTGATGGGATGATATATATATATAGGTAGACTTCTTCACTTACATGAATCCTAGAAACATATCATCTTTTTTAAACTTTTTTAATTTTTGAGATTTATGAACTGTGTAGATTCAAGAGGATGAAGAATATATATATATATATATGTAGACTTTTTTATCTACACGAATTTTAGAACCATATCATCTTTTTTTAAACTTTTTTTATTTTTGAGATTTATGAATTGTGTAGATCCAAGGAGAAAAAAGTGATCGGATTTAGGCGGTTGATTGCATTCGAATATAGCTAATTTTACCTGTCTTTCTTTCTCTCTATATATAGAATTAGAGACTAAGAGAAAAAAATTTAGAGATATAATTTTAGTTAAATATATCAAAAGTAACAATCAAAAGATTTTGGTTAAGAAGAATGAGGTCAAAGAATGATAAAGAAGTTATTTTTTAATAAATTACTAGATAAAAATTATGAAGATAATTTAAGATACCATACTAGTTCTATTAAGAATAGAAATATGACACACACATAAATATAAATATATAATATATATATATATATATATATAATTAGGATATCTGAGGTAAAAAAAGCTATTAAAAAAATAAAAATGAGAAGAGTAGCGTTATTTGACAAAATTTACATTAAAGTTTAGAAATATTTAGGTGATATAAGAATGACTTCGACAAATTTATTTAACAGGATCTTAAAGATTAAAAGATGCTTGATGAGCGAAGGAAGAGTATTATATCAACCAATCTATAAGAATAAATGAGATGACTAAAATTACTTTAACTATCATAGCGTTATGCTTATGAGTCATGTTATTAGACTTTAGCAGAGGATAATTAAGCATAAATTGAAATGCACTGTAAAAATATTAGAGAATCATTTTTCTTTTATACTAGAAATTGAAATGCACTGTAAAAACATTAGAGAATCATTTTTCTTTTATACTATAAAGATTAATTATAGAAGCTATTTTTCTCTTTAAGAGATTAACGAAGAAGAATGGAGACAAAGAAATAAGATCTTTATTTATTTTATTGACTTACAGGAAGCATATAATAGAATTCTTAGGTAAGTGTTAGAAAAGAAAAGAGTACTCATTAGATATACTAACATAATAAAAAATATGTACAATGCAGTGATTACTAGTGTAAGAATTATTATAGCAATATTAATGAATTTTTAATTACTATCAGTGTACATTAAGGATTTGCTCTTAGTTTTTATTTTTTCTGAATTAGCTATGAATAAGCTTACTAAATATATTCATAATGATATTGCATAGTGTATGTTATTTATAAATGATATAATACTAGTAGATGGAATTAAGGTTGGGATTAATCATAAGTTGGAATTATAGAGATGCATAGAATTTAAAGGTTTTAGATTAAGCAGGACAAAGATGCAATATATAAAATATAATTTTGGTATAATTAGAAATAGAGATAAAGGTAAAATAAAAGTTAAAGATTATGAAGTTTCTAAAAGTAATTATTTTTATATTTATGATCAATTATTCATAAGGACAAATTGAGGATAATGTTATTCAGAATATTAAAGTGGATTCGATAAAATGAAGAAATGCAATTAGAATATTATATAATCATAGAATACCTCATAAATTAGAGAAAAATTTTTGTAAGAGAATTATTAGACTAGCTAAACTTTACGGTATAAAATATTAGGCAACTAAAAAATTACATATATAAAATATGAATGTGATTAAAATGTGAATATTATAACGAACGTATGGTAATATAAGAAAGAATAAAATAAGAAATAAAGTAATTTATAAAAAGATAAAGGTGGCATCAATTAAGAATAAATTGAGAGGATAACTTAGATGGTTTGAACATTTGTAATATATACCTAGAGATGTATCAATGTGAAGGAATAATTCGATTCATGCAGAAAGAAAAATAGATAAAGATAAATAAAAAAATTATATAGAAAGAAGTGACGAAGAAAGATTTAAAATCTTTGTATTTTATAGAAAATAGCTTGAAATTAAGTATAATGAAGGAAAGGTTTTATGTTGCTGATCCATAGTAGTTTGTTAAAACTTTGTTATTGTTGTTTATTATACTTTAACTACTTAAATCATGTTGAAAGATAAATCTAGATGGCCTCTCTTTTTTTATGGAGACAATTGTCAAGTAAATATTAATACTTATCTCCTACAGTAATGGACTTGAACTTTGATGATAATGGTGGCATTTGTGAAGGAGAAAAAAAAAGTTGATTAGATAATAAAAAATTGATCCACTTAAAAACAACAGTAATACTGCTTATGAAGTTTGGTTTTTTTAGCATCACCTCTAAAGCAGGTTTAGAGATTTTACTCCTAGTGCGATTACATCAAGATGTTTATAAAAATCTTATAGTTGTAATATACACACTTAGCTTTTCTCTTCCATTATTAGTAATAATTTCTAAGATACCTAAAGCACATCTTTTCATTGATCTCAAAAATCAACTTTAGGACTACCAAAGTTATCAATAAATTGATAATAAAAGATGACACAAAACAACCAAAGCTCGAACTAGGTCTTAGAAATTTTCGATAAGCTTTATTATTTGCAGATTTTTGTTGTCTACATAATCCATAAGAATGAGAAAGAAGCATAATGTGGGGCAAAAGTTTAATATTTTCATATATTTTCATATAAAAAGAAGTAGTGGGAGCTTATCTATAACATTTTAACATCATTAGAGAACATTCCATGATAATAATAAAAATTTTTGCAGAAAGCTTTGGATTAATTTTATTTTTATTGGATAGTTAGAAAAATATACGTACATAAGATGAATGTAACAGAAATGAGAATGTTAAGATAAATGTGTAGTAATACATGAAAAGATAGAATAAGAAATGAAGCCATTCATGAAAAGATAAAGGTAAATCTAATCGAGGATAAGTTAAGAGAAGGACGAGCTAAATCTAGTCGATGATAAGTTAAGGGAAGGATGACTTAGATAATTTGGATATGTGTAATGTAAACTTAGAGATGCACCTTTGCGGAAGAGTGACTTGATACATGTAGAAGAAAAAAGAGGTGGAGATAAACTGAAAATCACGTAGGAGGAAGTAATAAAGAAAGACTTAGAATTTTTACATCTTAACTCAACACAAAACTGAATGGAGAAAAAAATTCATATATCTAATCCCAACTAGTATGGAATTAAAACTTTATTGTTGTTGTTGTTGTTATTATTTGGATTATTTTATTTTTACTAAAATATCTATGAAAAAATAAAATATATAAATAAGATATGATAGGAAGTACATACCTAAGAAGGATGAGCATAGGTACTTTCCTCTAGTCCAACTTAGATGATGAAATCTTTGCCATGTAGGTTTTAAAAAATGTAGTTAATTTTTTGAAATATAAGGTACAAAATTCAAGACAAGTCACTACTCATACTAATAGCTCAAATATACAATATACTAAATAATAGTTACTCGCGCGCGCACACGCACATACACAAATATACATGCATGTGTGCGTTCATTTGAAGTTAAAAGCCTAATGACCTAATTAAGTTCAATACAAATATGATCAACTTTGTAAAGATAACAAATATCCATAAAAATTTAAAATATATAAGAAAAAAGAGAAAGAAAGTACAAACCTAATAAAAGTGAGAATAAATATTTGGCTCCATTTAAAGTTAATGATCTCTTGTTTGAGAATAGACTGAGCTTAGGCTACTTGGACTTTGATATAAAAAAAGTTCAATTGACATAATTAAACAAACAAGGTTTGAAATATATCAACGACATCTGGAGTTCTATTAGTAAAGCAAGGCAAAAAAAGAAAAAAAAAAAAAGAAAAGGCAAGACATGTCTCTCATGATGGTAACTCCAACATAGTCTATCAAAAAATAACTCATATTGATATTCGTGAATAAAATAAGTGTCACAAATGCAAAAACAAGAGGAAAGGATATAGGTTTTCTAGGCATTCACTTGTATCAAAGATTGAAAAAGTATCAATGACTATGATTGTTTTGAATGTTATTTAGAATGTCACAATATTATTTAAAAGCTAATTGAGTTGATGACTAATAGTATAGTTAAATTTGAAATGGTAACGTCTTCGAATAAAAGAGGACCTCGAAATGAAATGAAAGCAAAAATTAATAGAGAACTTACAAATGGAATAAAAATATGTTAATTATTTTTGAGTAAAAGAAATATGCTAAGTATTATAAAAGTTGAAAAAAAAATCTCTAAGCTATGTAAAACAGTAGTGCTACTAGACCTACTAATTTTAATATTCAAACAACAATATACTTTGAAAAGGATCTTTTAGGTAATATTAATATTGTGCAAAAGGTTTAAATTTAAGTGACCTCATTATGAGATGAAATAATGGTTCAATCATAATGTGCTCGCATTTCATTATTATTATACTTTTACTTATCAAAATATATATTTTAATAATTTTTATAACTTTTAAATAAATAAACTCTGATATGCATACTCAATTTGATTTGAATATTAAGATAATATAATCAATAATATTGAAAAAAAAAAATGTTACATGGTTGAGTGGGATCCAACCTTTATAATCCAATTGAACATGATGGGTTCCAATTTAACCCATCAAATTTAATTGAAATCAACTATAATGGATTTCAATTTGACCTATTATATCTAATCGGAATTAACTCTATTTTAATTACCAATTTCGCTATTGGGATGAGGCAAATGAAATGATGCAACAATAATAAAAACATAAATATATAAATTAAGTTATTATTAAAAAATTTCTAGAGGCGGAAGCAACCATTCATCTACGAACTACTCATGACGCTTGGCGGTTAATATCTATGGGCATGTACATCTAACTTTATCAAGCACTTGTAGGATTCAACACAAGTCTTTGTTTGAAAAAATTAAAATTAATCTTTATTTCTTTAAATAATAAAAGAAGATGCGTTTTTTCTTTTGATAAAAGAAGAAATATATATATATATATATATATATATATATATATATATATATATATTCAAAAATTATAGACGAAGGTAATTAGGTTAGAGGCGACCCGACCGGTGACCATCCTGGAGTTCAGCTTGAGTCCTGGGAAACCGACAGTGTAAAGAAACCGACAGTGTAAAGAAGCTTCCTTCGTTCGGCGAGCGAACCACCGCTACCTTTCCTTTTCCCCGCCGCTGGCTTTAGCTCTCCTTCACCCATCGGAAACCCGAATTATCCGGTAGGTTGTTCTTTCCAATCTCGCCCATATGTTAGGGTTTTTCCGTTTGCTTTTTTTTCTCTTTCCTCTGTCGCCTTCTATGTTCTTCTTCCGCATTCAAAACCCTAATCCCCAAATCTCATCCTCTCATACCCTACTCTAACAGAGGAATCGATCAAAAGAATCAGCTTTTGATTTGAAGATGTTTTTTTTTTTTCCCCCTCCACTTAAAGATTGTATCTTGAAGTGGGGGAAGCCGTGTAGTTTAAAATATTGAAGATGTGCTTTTCTTTGTGATTTTAACCATTCTATTTCTTGTGCTTAGTACTTGGAATTTCTTTAGCGATTTTAAGATTTGTTGGAAAATTTGCTTCTTTTCTAGTTTCGGTTTTCTTTGAATAATATCACTTATTTGCTAATGCTTTAGATCCATGGAATACACTTCAAGCGAAGATGATGAGTTGGTGGAAGATTACCCGGATCTTGAAGAAGATATTGGGACATCAGATGTTGATCAGCAGACTGGTGAAGTTGCTGTCTCGCTTCAATTTGGAGACCAGGTCTGCAATTCTATGGCAGCGGTTGAGCATCCAATGGGAAATGTGCTGCTAGCAACCGATGGAGTCAAAAACGAGGACCCTTATCAGGGAATGGAGTTCGATTCTGACTCAGCTGCAAGGGCTTTCTATAATGCTTATGCCCTCCGCCTTGGGTTTGGCATTCGGGTCGCTAGGTCTCGGAGCGAGAGGCGGAAGGGCATTGAGGTCTTGGTCATGAAGAGATTTGTCTGCTTGAAGGAGGGTCACCACAAGAAGAAGGTCACTGACTCCACCACCAAGAAAAAAAGGAAGCGCTTGTCAATTAGGGATGGATGCCCAGCAATGATGGAGGTGGTTCGAAGAGGACCTGACAAATGGGTGGTTACCAAGTTGGTGTTGGAGCATACACATGTTGTAGTTAGTCCGGATAAGGTCCGCGAGATCCAGCTTAATCATCTCTCTGGAAAGGGCCAGGAGCATGCGAACTGCCTGAGAGAGATGAGGCAGAAGATCTTTGGAGAAGGTGATGCTCAAGGCCTCCTCGAGTATTTTAAGAGGATGCAGGGAGAGAATTCTGGGTTCTTCTATTCTATGCAGGTGGACAACAGGAACTGTATGACCAATGTGTTTTGGGCTGATGCCAAAGCTAGAATGGCTTATAGTTATTTTGGGGATGCTGTTACTTTTGACACGACATATACAAAGAATGAGAACATGATGCCATTTGCTGCATTCACAGGTGTGAATCATCATGGACAGCCTGTAGTTTTTGGATGTGCCTTGGTTATAGATAAGACGGAGTCATCATACGCTTGGCTGTTTGAAACATGGCTTACAGCAATGTTTGGACATCGCCCTATTACATTTACCACTGATCAGGGCAAGGCTATGGGAGTAGCAGTTGCAAAGGTGTTTCCCAACACTTGCCATCGTTTATGCAGGTGGCACATCTTATCTAGGTGCAAGAAGAAGTTGTCTGATGTGTGTTCTAGGTATCCTACTTTTTATGGTGAATTAAAAAAATGCGTCAATGAGTCAGAGACTGTCAATATTTTCGAAATGTACTGGAATTCGATTCTTGATAAGTATGGCTTGAAGGAGAACACTTGGTTGCAATTACTGCATAATATTCGCCATAAATGGATTCCAGCATACCTAAAGGGCTTTTTCTTTGCAGAATTGTCTGCAACTAGAAAATTAGAAAGTATGAACAGGTTTTATAGAGACAATTTGGATAGAAAGACTTCTTTGCTTGCATTTATTGCAAAATTTGATCAAGTAATGGATAGTCGATTTGAAAAGGAAGCCCAAGAAGACCTAGCAGTACTCCAAGAGCAACAAATTTTGAAGACAGATGCATCTTTGGAGAAACAAGCAGCCAATGTATATACAAGAGTCGTATTTGAAGAGTTTCAGGTGGAATTAATTGAAGCCTTAGAGCATTATTCAGTTAAAGTTCAGGATAGGGCTATCAGCAAGTTCTCTGTTGAAAGGGATGGAAATGCGCACGACAGGCAGATTGTTCATCTTAGTGCATCAGAAAAGAAAGCATGTTGTAGTTGCTACAAATTTGACTTTGCAGGAATATTATGTAGACATGTTTTGGCAGTGTTCTTGGTAACCGATGTGATTCTGCTTCCAGAACATTATATTTTGAAAAGATGGACAAGGAGAGCAAAGAGTGGCCTGATATTGGAGGATGACCATGGTGTTGAATTTCAAAATTACTGTCAGAATTCTCCAATTATGCGATACAATGATCTTGTTCATGATGCCATGAAGTGTGCAGAGAAGGGAGCAGCTTGTGCAGAGACTTACAAGATTGTGAAGGATATGCTGCAAAAAGCTTTTGCAGAAATTGTTGCTCTTGAAGAAAATATGTCTAAAGTTAGGCCACATCATGCAGAAAACATGTAAAAAGATTAAAATTGGTAACTTGATGATTTAACTTCCACTGCTTTCAAAAACATAAAGGTAATTCTGTAAAGCAGATGTACTAGCTTATATTAATTTTGCATTATCATTTTGAAAGTAGATGGTATTGATTTATTTGGTTTAATGCAGGCTGAAAACACACTTGGAAAGTGGAGGCCGGCGGTCAATGGATAATGACATCACTGAGCGAACTTCAAGGATAGTGATTTGGACTTTGCTTGGCTGCATGTCTAGCCAGGTCACTATAGGTATTCATATTGTCAAGATCGCATTTTTGTATTCCAAGCATGGATTTCATTGCTATATGTTGATATCTTAGTAAAATTTCTACAATAATGGATATTTGCAATGTAGATCTAAGAATGAATTGGTGCAAAGAAGTGATTTTGATACATGTAGAAGAAAAAAAAGATAGAGATAAACCAAAAATTATATATGAAGAAGTGATAAAAAAAGATTTAAAATCTTTGCATATCGAGCGGAATGGAGAAAAAGATTCATATAGCCGATCTCAACTAATTTGGAATTAAGGCTTTGTTGTTGTTGTAATGGTCATAGATTGATCTAGTTCTGGTTGCTTTTCTACTTTTTAGTATCTAGCAACCTGTTGCTTTATGTACTACTTGCATATTTTAGTTTGGAATGAAAAAGCTTCTTGATCTATAGATTTTGCTCAATCAAAGCATTGCTCTACCCTAGACAGGCTTGTAGGTTGTAAATCTTTCTTGTTATATTGTTTCTTATGCTTAGCTAGATTTTTATGCATTTCCGCATGTTACATGCTGAATGGTATGTTGTTTGACCATCAAAACGTGTAGTCATCATATGCTCACAAAGGTTTGGACTCGGACATATTGTCCCATACTGGGCATACATACCATTACCGATATTGAATTGAGAATCTTAGTATGCCAAATCTATTGTGTATCGAGTATGTTGATATAATACCAAATCCTGAATATCTATATTCAGTGCCATATTGTTTGTTAATTATTATTATTTTTAAGTATCAAAAGGTGGGTTTGTCACAATCTTATTCCAGTTAACGTGCACTGGAAGTAGGATAAATAGCAGATCACAATTCCCTTCTAGTGACAGGTTTCAGAATTTTTTTTTTTTGTTTGTTTTTGGAGTAGGGTTTTGGAATACTATATCTCCAGCTTCCATTTGTCGATCAATTACTGTTACAACAGACGCCTGTTTAGTTCAGGCGGTGTTTGGCCCCTATCTTGCAACAACAATATGTGTGTATGTACAATTTTTCAGAAAAACAGTGACATTCAAACTAACGGCAAAATCAGTAATTCTTAACATTTGAGGTAACTTCAGTGAGTTGCAGTTGGTTGTCCATAAAAAGTGAGGTCAGTGAAACCATCACAGTCGGACCACATTCCATGTTGTCGTAGAACTCAAGTGCAACTGTAATACCCTCTCATAGATGGTGAAACACGTAATGGATCCAGTTAAATTTAGGCGAGATGGCAGTCGCCTGAACACAGGGAAGTCAGATGATAAAAGTCATACATGTTCAGGGCCAGAAACAGAAGCCTAATCAATCAGCTTAGAAGCAAACCATACTGCAACCCGTTATTGAGATGCTTCATACGTCATTTTATTCAATATTAATGCTCAGAGAAGTTTCTTGGTTCCCTGGAGCTGGTAAAACCATAGAAATCTCAGGATATTCTCTTTGAAACTGATTTCCAGGTCAGCACCCTGATAAATGTGCCTTAGTTAAGCTAGTAATGAAATTTAGGTCAACTTATTTGCTGCATCAACTAATCCTTTGTCATCTGGTGTCCAGGGTGTTCCAAGAAGAGAAGGTATAGCAGATTAGATTCGTTAGGAAACCAATTAGCAATTCTTGATGAATACTGGAGTGGGAACCATCAGCGAGAGGGAGCAACAATTGGTCAGTGTGGTGTTGGTCCGGATACCGCCTTTGGCTGGTGAGACAAGTGCTTTGTAGGAGTCAATTGCAGTGCTTGCTACCATCTCACTTTCCTGAATTCTTCTATGGTTCAGGTTCGATTTGGAGAGGCCAAGCGGTCAGTAATAGGCATATGAAAGAAATGAAATATAAAAGTGGAAATCGTACAATACCTTTCTCTCTGCGATATTTCGTTTGCAGGAATAGACCTTAGGGCATCAATTTCCTGTCTCAGCTCCTTCCCATGTTTGCTGATCGTTACAACATGAGAATGCTGTTCTAATGGATATTCCTATACGACAAAGTTGAACCAAACAAGGCAATAAGTTTGTGTCTGAGTAATAATTAAAAAAAAGTTTCTTATATATATATATATATATAGAGGTAGATTGTACTACATTCAATAAGTTTAGAATCTAATCACTTTTTCTACTCTTAAATTCATATAGTTCATGAATTCCAAAGATGAAAAAAGTAAAAAAAATAGGGTAGCTTCGAAATCCGTATGGATTCAAGGATAGAAAAGATATCGGATTTTATATTTGGTTATATTCGAATGTAGTCAAGTCTACATATATGTATGTATATCTGTTTGTGTATATATGTTGACAAATGTGATCTTAGGTGGGATCTTAGGCTGTGATAAATGTAGATTAAGTGATATTGTAGGTGGGCTTTATGTGTTAAATGGAGAGAGTTTGTAAGAGCTCATACTGGTGAGTGTTTAGTTATATATTGGTTATGTATTAAAAAAATTTTAGATATTTATATGGATCAACAAGTTCAAATAATAACTTTTTGATTAGTATTTTTTTTTGTGAGATTATGGATTGTGATAGCTTGGGTTTAAATTGACCGTTAAAATTAAAAAAGTATGATTAAATTAAATTTTTGATCTTACTAGATTATGAGAAGGTATGGTAACTTAAATTAGCTCAAGAATTTTTTGCAACAAAAATATATCACAAGCTTCAACTCTGCATGTGATTTTAGAGATTTTTTAGCTCTTGGGGAATCCTTTGCCCAAGAAGTGGGTGGAAATGCATAGTCCATTTTGTAATACTCTTTCCCCACCTCTTCCCTCTTCTTTCTTGTGTCTTCTATAACTTATTTGATTTTAGTTTCTTGATTTTAATACGATTTGGGGGAGGAAACTCTCTATCCCTCATTATTCCTCAGGTAAAAAAAAAAAATCCTTATTTCAAATCTTTCTCTGGCCCCTGGAGTTACGACACTTATCCCGGCACCGAGCAATCGTTAGTTAGAAGAAGGTAATCTGGACCTAGTAAGAGAGAAGAATTTCAACTACCAAGCAATTGATAGCAAGAAGGTGACATTTATCCCAGCACCAAGCAATCAATAGTGAGAAGAAGGTAAGTTAGACCCTAGTAAGAGGCAAGACCGTAATAAGAGACCAGAATTTTTTGGCACTAAGCAATCGATGGTAAAAAGAAGATAAGCTAGACCCTGGTAACAAACAAGAATTTCAACTACCAAGCAATCGATGGTGAGAAGATGTCATTTATCCCAGCACCAAGCAATCAATGGTGAGAAGAAGGACAAGCAGGCCCCCAGTAAGAGACAAGAATTTCAACCTAGATGCACCCACTGTAAAGATCTCCGCTCAAAAATTCACAGTTTACTAAATTCTAGTGACGATTATATATATTTGGAGAACAGTTTACTGAGCGATCTTTGGTTAGTTTGGATGTTCTAAGGTAGAACCCTTTGCGGCGTGCTCCTTTATAATGTCCTCCAATTTGTTTCTCAATCTTTTTAGCAGGTATTAAGAGGATGAAAGTTCAAACACAATTATGAGACTTGGAAGAGCTTATCCAGAACTTGGAAATTGTTTGCAGTTAGACCTGGCCAATAAATGTCACTGCGTCCTTTTTCAGCTAAAAAGCAGAAGGGTCTATGCTTGGCACTTCATCAGGTATGAACCGGACCTCCAGTTATCAATTCCTGTTCCTCTTCCCTTAAAAAAAAAAGGTTACCTCGTGACTTGATATGGTGACAAATGCATGATAAGACTAAGTGATTTTCTAGTACTCAGTGGCTCTCCCACATTGGAGTTGTTACTGTGACAAGTGCATGATAGGATTAATTACCACCAGTGATTCGCGAGTACTCAGTGGCTCTTGCTATGGAGTGGCAAAGTATAAACTTTTCTCCAGTACTCAGTGGCCCTTCCTCATTGGAGATGTTACTGTGACAAGTGCATGATAGGATTAATTACCACCAGTGATTCGCGAGTACTCAGTGGCTCTTCCTATAGAGTGGCAAAGTATAAACTTTTCTCCAGTACTCAGTGGCTCTTCCTCATTGGAGTTGTTACTGTGACAAGTGCATGATAGGACTACTTACCACCAGTGGTTCGCGAGTACTCAGTGGCTCTTCCTATAGAGTGGCAAAGTATAAACTTTTCTTCTGTGACTATTTTTTTTAATGAGGTGCATACCCCGTTACGGTTTGGATCCTCTCCATTATACATTTTGTACTGGAGGGATCAGTGTGGCCTTCTCTACCCTTTATTTCGTTGCTTATCACCACTTTTGCCCTGCCTCTCGGAAGACAAAAAAAAAAAAAAAAAAAAAAATAGAGTTCGATCTCACTCTCGCTCTAAAAGGAGGAAGGTGGTAAACTGAAGGTGGATGAACATGATAAACACTAAAAACTGTACGCTAGAAGGTAATCTCCAGAGGCAAAACAAGAAGTCAGTCCTTGGAAATCCCAGTGGAAAAACACCCCATAACTCCTATATTTTAAGACAAATGCAAGGGATTGGAACGGTCCCTCTTGCTGTCTTCGTTTCTTTCTTCGTCTACCATGGTTTCTATGGTTTTAGAATTATATATATATATATATATATATATATATATATTTGTAATGATATTTTGATCTTTGGTCCAATAATCCTTGCTAGAAATTCTGCATATACCTCATTGACTCATAAAATTTCATTTCAACCGGGAAATAAGATTCATCTAACATCTAGAAATTCAGCATGCTAGATTCCATGCTGAAGATTTAACTTCCATAAAATTATAATTATTTTTGTGATTATTTCTATTAATCACTTGCTATTTAGAAAAATTTAGAACATATTTTAACGAAAAAGGAAGAGAAATCAAATCCCTGCTGCAAATAAAAAATTTAAAATTCTATTTTCGTATATTTTTAATATTTTATTATAAAATATATGAGTTGAGAAAGTTGAAAATTTTTCTCTATTTATTTATTTATTTTTTCTCTCTTTTCTTTCCCGATCGGATCACTTTTGTCATTTTCAATATTTGAAGACTAAATAAATAAATTTTTAAGTGCTGGTAAATGGTAAATGGTAAATGGTTGGTAGCACAAATCACGCTTCTGATTTCTATTTTTTTATCTGCTATAATTTTCAAATACAGCATGGCTCTCGTTAAATGCTCTTCGACGGTGCGCCAGCGTCTCAGACCCACCCGAGGCCTGCTGCTACTGGCTTTGCTTTATTATTATTCTTCTTTTAATCTTTATTCCGTCCGCCCTGGCTGCGCTGGGGCTCCACAGCCGAATGACGTCAAGCATATTAAAGTCAGGTCATAGGAGGAGGAGGAGGAGACCTTGTGTGGCTGGGCTGGAAGCCATTTGGCGTCTTCCTTGCCGAGGCCATTGCGTTTGAGTACGCTCACCAACCCCTGGCGTTATCATTTCTCGGCCGGCTTTGGGGCGCTTGTCAGCCGGAAGAATTCAGCGCAATGGCCTACGTTGCCTTTCACCTACTCCACTCCATTCCAGACACTTCCGTTGAACAAAGCAGAAGAAAAGAAAAGCAAGGGCCCAACCCACTGGCACCATTCATTAATAAAAAGAAAAAGAAGCTATCATCAAGATTTAAAAAAAAAAAAAAAAAAAAAAAAAAAAAGAAATAGTAAAGGAGCTCTCATACGACGTGGAGAGAAGACAGGGCATTACAGAGATAGAAGGAACCTATTGTGTGTTCTTTTGGCGTCCCATACTATGTTTTCCTTCTTGGAATAAAGGAAAAGAATTCGAACTTCTAAAACCTTAAGTGGGGCGTCCCAACCAGTGATGCCTCCAATGAAACTGATTCCTGGATTAAAATAAAAACGCTAACTGCAACCAAAATTTGAGACATGGTCATCCTAAGAGTGTTACAGAAATGTCTATACTTTGGATATAACTGTTTGTTTTTTTTATGAAGCATTTTGTCAAGGACCTCCCTTGTAGGTTTTCTTTTGTTGCAAGCGGACGCATCATCGGAAACTTGTTGGAAATGGTAACGTAGACGACCAAATATAGGTTTGGTGGATTAGGTAAGATGTCGACAGGTTACGCTAGTCATAAGCTTGTTAAGTGGACCAGCCGACGGTGCTAGTTAATCAAGAGGTACCCGTCCATTAAGTATAGCTCGATTTGATTCTATGATCACCATTCAACATCTCAATAACTGAACGGGCCGCTTAAATTGAACGAGTCTTTATCTACATCCATTTTCATCCAATGCTCCTCCTTGCACCTCTTACTTCCCTCCAGTTGATCAAGAGGAGTAAGCCCCATACCATATGGATGCATGAATTAGTCTTCCCATAGTAAGAGATCTTTCATGAACGAGTAAACGCGTAGCCCCCTCTTGTGTGCAAGCAACAACACCCAAGCGACAGACACAATCAAACGACGCAGCAGCAGCCACCGTCGTCACTGCCACAAAAAGCGGATATCTCGCTCCGTCGTGCGCTTTTATGCCTTGTTATCTTCGCCTTAGGATCAATCTGTGTGTTCGCAGCCATGGCAGAGCCCCAATGAAAGAACCTTCGAGCCGCTGATGCGAGTTACCACATAGCTCAACCATATATAACTGCCAGATGGGACCAATCAAATAAGCACATTTTCATGACCCCGTCAATATATGCGCCCATTGATTGACTTGATATGCAGATCAAGTCTATCCAAAAATATTTCCTTCGTGTATTCATCTATTCCTAATAAGTATCCACGTATCTTAGTTTTTATTATATATATATATAAAGAGGAAAAAAGAAACAAAAAGGAAAAAAAATAAAATAAAATGACGATCTCTAGGCCCACCTCACCAACCCCTCACCCAATTCCGCATAGCGAAAGCGGGGTTGGTGGAGACAGCTCTCATCCACATACGCTAGGAGCCTTTACTTTGCATGCTTATGGTGGTATATGGAAGTGTTTATATATATATATATATAGGGTGTCACCTATCTTTGAGGATATCATGTAAATAACAAGGTAGGAGCAAACCACCGCTCGCGCTTCCTTCGTTGCATTGCCAACTTGCCGCACTTTCGTCTCCTTGTTTTACAAGCATCGCGGAGCACTCGATGGGGGCGGAGGCGACGGTGCCGCGCTTCTTCTGGGGCGATGCCCCAGAAGAGGAGGAGTATTACGCGTCGCAGGGGGTGCGCAACGCACAGTCCTACTTCGCCACCCCGCACGGCCGCCTCTTCACCCAGTCCTTCCACCCGATCGACCGCGCCACCGGCGAGCTCCTCCCCGTGAAGGCGCTCGTCTTCATGACCCACGGCTACGGCTCCGACTCCGGTTGGCTCTTCCAGAAGATTGCCATCGCCTACGCCACCTGGGGCTACAAAGTCTACTGCGCCGACCTCCTCGGCCACGGCCGCTCCGACGGCGTCCGCTGCTACATCGGCGACATGGAGTCCATCGCCGCCGCCTCCCTCTCCTTCTTCCTCTCCGTCCGCCGCGAGCATCCGTCCCTGCCGGCCTTCCTCTTCGGCGAGTCCATGGGCGGCGCAGCCACCCTCCTCATGTACCTGCGCACCCCGGAGCCGGACGTCTGGACGGGGCTCATCTTCTCCGCGCCGCTATTCGTCATCCCGGACGACATGAAGCCCTCCCGCCTCCGCCTCTTCCTCTACGGCCTCCTCTTCGGCCTGGCGGACACGTGGCAGGCCATGCCGGACAACAAGATGGTGGGGAAGGCCATCAGGGACCCAGAGCGCCTCCGGATCATCGCCTCCAACCCGCGGCGCTACACGGGTAGGCCGCGGGTAGGCACCATGCGCGAGCTCGCCCGGATCTGCGACTACTTCCAGGCCAACTTCGACCAGGTGACCGCCCCCTTCCTGACCGTCCACGGCACCGACGACGGCGTCACCTCGCCGGCGGGATCCCAGATGCTGTACGACAAGGCCTCCAGCAAGGACAAGACGCTCATCCTGTACGAAGGGATGCTCCACTCGCTCATCCAGGGGGAGCCCGAGGAGAACAGCCAGCGCGTCCTCGCCGACATGCGTGCCTGGATCGACGTCCGCGTCCGCCGCCACGGTGGACCCAAGCTCAACGACAACGGCGTGATCCACGACAACAACAATGATCATGCGGACCAGCATCACCAGAAGGAGCCAGCGGTCGGATTAAATTAATTATTTATTAGGTTGATTTGGCAAAACCTGCCAGTCTTGCTCGTGCTGTTACATTTTAATGATATATACTATATGAGATGCCGATGTTTTACCCTTTTTTTTTTTTTTTTTTTTCTAAGCCCTCCGTTGCCTCTGTTTCTGATTCCTGTGTGCTCCTTCCTTCTTCTTCTTCTTCTTCTTTACTCTTCTCTTCTCTCTCTGCACCTCTTCGTAAATTCTTTCTATAATTTTCTTCGATTAATAAATTTGAGGGAATCTAATTCCTTCCATTTACCGTCAAAAAGGAAAAGAGATGCCGATGAGAGGAGGCCGTTCAGTGGTGGTGGTGGTGGAATGCGCATATATTGCATACATCATGATGATGAGATTATTTCTTTGAACAAAGAATATATTTTAGATCGGTCCGCTTGGTTTGTCGGTACTGCTAAATTGTCTGGAGAGAAATTGCATGAGAAAAAGGACGAACAGGAAAATGAAAACAAAATGCATTTCACTTCCTCATTGAGAGGTTGACTAATAATATTTTTTTTTATGTAAAAAAAAAAATCTTTAATAAAGAAATAATAAGGAAAAAAAAAAATGTAACTAATGTCTAAAAATATATATAACAATTCTTACTTTGCTTTACGGCGGTGATTGGCATTTTATATGAGTGAACGGCCAACTAAACCTAAGCTATTTAGAAAATATGCTGTCCAGTGAAATACATTAGAACTATTCATTCTAAAATTTATTTTTGAGAAATCTATTTTTTGGATATATATATATTTGGCAAAATTTATTTTTTCAAATATTAGATTTCGTTTTTTTCCAAAAAGAGATGGAAGTTTTACGCGTCACGGGGTTGACCAAGCACCACCGATGCCCTGCGTTAGATTCCATTGTTAGTTGGCTTTCCATTTCTTAATTAAATTGAAAGTCAGTATCGTGCGTGGCGCGATGTTGACTGATTTTCCACCAGCTTTTGTTTGTGATTTATTTTCTCCACTCGTTCTTTTATGGACTGGATTTTCAATGGGAAAGTAGCTGAATTTCTTGGTGCGTCACTGCATCCGCTCTTAGCCGACCATTGAAGAAAGAGTCACCGTCACACGTGGCGCTGCCGCTGCTGTAGAGGCACACCAACCCCTCAACCCGTCCGCTCTCTTGCTCGAACAGCAAACAGCCAACCAGTCATCTCACACGTGCGCCACAAGTGGACGCCTTCGCGCTCGCTACGATCCGAAGGGTGGCACGTGGTCGATGATGCATCCGTCCCGCCCTGGTCTTAATCCCACAGCAGCCAGCAACTTTAAACAAGTACAATCGCCTTTTACCCCACCACCAATTACCTCCGCCAGAGGTTGAAAGGACAAAAAAAAAAAAAAACAAAAAAATTGATTGAAACGAACGGTTTCCTAACCAACCGTATTGATCGCGATCGAGTTCTAAAATGGCGAAACCACAAGCAGTTTGTACGAAGAGTCAGTGGTTTCTTTAATGCGACGACTGTATCTATCCCTCGGCCATCAATAGCTGGCGGCTATCAGCGACAAGAGCCAGCGGATTCTAAATTTTTTTTAAATGGAATTAAATATATCATATAATTTTTATGCAAATACATTTATAGGAGACAATGGATTCCAGAGCTAAGAGGGCACGTTGTTATTGGAATATTTGCTGCTGTTATGATTAGCGCACAATTGACAGAGCTATAATATTCTTTCTTATTATCAATGTTTAATCTCTATAGCACATAAAAATAATTACCCACCATCTAGCACCGTGATGCAGAGAATAGCCTTCTTCTTTCTAAATCTACATAAAAGCCATAACTAAGTAACCACAGTGTTAGAACCTTGCTCTAACAAAATGTTAGACGGCATTGAACTTTCAAACCATATATGAAATATTTTCTTAAATAACCTGCAACTCAACTATTAGAATAATAATATTAAACGAATGGATATCTTCTGCAATCATAAGAGTACCGTATGATTTCAGATAATAAATCCATTTTAACCATAAGTTTCACTATCTAGCATACTATCGATAAAATTAATTTTTGAGAAAATAAAGGAAGGTGGCTCCCACAAGAAGTAGATAATCCGAATAGTTGCAAAATCTACTAAATGGACATTTTGATGACAAGAGTTTTGATAATCTTAAGCCTCTATAGAAGCTTTCAAAATAATTACTTTATGCTCTATTGTAGCATTCTAAAAGAGATGATTATTTCTTACCATTTAATCTAATAAGCGATGCAACATATTAGGATTACCTCATTCCTTCCTATGCTCCTTGTAGCATTCTCTTTGTAACTTCTATAAGAAAGTGTCCAATGAGAGAAAGGAAATGGTTGCCATATTAAATAAGGGGCTACCTTCCAAACCTTTCTTATTGCTTTGCATGCTAGAATAACATAAGTAGCAAACTCTACCTCCTTGAACAAAGGTTGCTTTGAGGATCAATATGCATATCCTATTGATAAAGAATATTATAGCATGGTAGGTGGCTCCATGAATGAATTCCTATTTTTCATGCCATATCTAAATTTCAAAATGATTAAGGGTTGCCTGTAAAGAAATTGCGTAGATCAACTATTCTAACCAAATGAGGAGAAGAGAGCACCTCTCCTCCCAAAAAAAAAAAAAAAAAAAAAAGTTTATCTACACCATCAATCAGAATTGCCATAAATAAAATTTTATTAACCATCTTTGCTTTGAATATCTGAATAATTAGATTCTTATTACATCTCCTTCCTGCTAGCATCCATAAGTTTCTCACTACAAGCCATCTAAAGCTGTAGGATTCAATAAAGCTTGCCTACGGGTATAATTTTTTTAAAAATAATATTTATTGTGGCTCCAATCTTTCTCGGTACAAGTTAAATGTTAACGGTACTGTACAATCAAGCCTCCCCTTATTCATGGTCTTAAAGCTTTATTATTTCTATGTATCATTGCAAACTAATAATACCTTGAAATATTGTCTCAACACCATGAAGATGTAGGCCAAACATTTTCAGTTTATATAAAATGATGTTGGTGTGATTTAAATGTTAAAGTAGAAAATGGAATGGATAAATATAAACTTCCAATTTTATGTAGAAAAAAATAGATTTTAAAGTAATAATCTTTCCTTATTTTATATACCGAAACCTAAAGAGGCATACCATAAATAATATATATATATATATGTATATTAGATTAAAAAAAGTATTTCTAAACTTTAAAAAGAATTTAATTGGCTTGAAACTATAGTTTAGAAACAAATAAAAATTTCATTTAAAAAAATAGAGTTGGTAGAATCCAAATAAAATAAAACTTGTCTGTAGGCTTAGGATAAGTCTAACTTATAATAATTTATGGAACGTATAGGGTTATCGTGTGATCGAATGAAGATTTTTGAAAGTAATAGATATATTTTTTTAAAAAAAATTAAAAATCCAATAAAATGGAACTCTTTTATGAATAAGCTTATGGACAATACACCATTGATATTGTTTTTAGCATCCTTTTTAACACTCTCCTTCACCATGCTCTTGCCCTTATTCGTGATACTTTTAAATTTCAAAGAGGAAAATCTATATCTTCAGTCCTCAATGCTTACCACACCTCCAATTGCCCTTCTTCATATGTTAGACACGCACTCTCTCTATATATTACAAAGCTGAAAAAATTCTAATAAAAATTATTATTTAAGTTATTTGTACATATGGCATAGAAGGAAAGTTGATTTTCTGATCAAAATTATTTTGTAATATATTTTTATATCGATTAAATAATAGGATTTTAAAAAGTTATTTAACTCATACATGCTATAAAAGAAAAGAAAAAGCATTTGATTTTCCTGCCAACATCCTTTGAAGATTTTTTGGTTGGATTATTGCTGGTTGAAATGGAGTAAGTCGGAAGGTTTCTGAGCTAAATTATCAGTTTCCGATCATACGCGTACCAAAACCAAGCTCGACAAGATTCCTAATTTAAATCCCGAACTCGATCGGATCAGAACCTGAATCCTACCCATCCAAGACCCAATTACCCAAACCCGATAATAGGGAGAACCTTTCCTGCTATCGGATTTGATAGAACCCGCGCTCACGCGAACCCTTCGCGTTGGATAAGATCACCAGGACAGCCACCGTCACCGCCAAAAATGGCCGCCGCCCTCTCCGGCCCTCATTGCTGGCCTATCCCCGCTCTGCATCCAAGTTTCCGGAGAGCCATCGCCGCCAGGCCCGCCCGTCTCTTCCTGGCTGCCCGATACAGCGAAGGAAAGCCAGCGGTTGGCGCCGGCCGCATTTCCAAGTGGGCCTTGAGTAGTAGCAGCAGTTCGGTGGAGCAGAGGCCACCGGCGCCGGGGGCACCCGGCGTAGTCGACGCGGAGGGGCTGGTAAAGTTCTTATACGAGGACCTTCCCCACCTGTTCGACGAGCAGGGGATCGACCGGTCGATGTACGACGAGCGCGTCCGGTTCCGGGATCCCATCACCAAGCACGACACCATCGACGGCTATCTCTTCAACATTCACCTTCTCAAGGTCCTCTTTAGGCCCGACTTCCAGCTCCATCACGTGAGACAGGTGTGGTGGGATGCATCCTCTCCTCTTATTTTTTGTTCTTTGTTTCTAGGTAGCAGTGTTTCTTCGCTTTAGAAAACTCGAAGGAGGGTGGGAAGCGATCCGTTTGATAATATGGGCTTAATCTTTTTATCTTATACAAAACTTTGACTTATTTCTTTAATTTCTTGGCATAATCTCATTAGAGAGTTTTCCATTGTTTGTCGTTAACTGGCTTGTGTCTTTAATTTCTAATTTCTTGACATAATTTCATTGGAGAGTTTTCAATTATTTGTTCTTGTTGGTAAAGGTGAGAACCCGTCAAAGATGTGAAAAGAATCATCATGCCGCTATGGTAAATGTTTCAAGAATTACCGGCGACATTTCTACATGAAAATGTACTACTGAAGGCTTGATTCTTCTTTGTATTATCCTATTTCTGAGAGTTATGGCTATTAGGACATGATTGTCACATTCAATAAATATTTTGTAAATCTTATTTTACTACTTAAATAATTATTTATTTGTTACTGATGGGAAGAAAAGAAAAGAAGTTTGCACTTGAACTGCATAGTGCCAGCCCCTTGCTCCCAATCTTCCTCTATTTCATACTTACATGTATTTTTTTTTTTTGCATCAAATAAGACTTGTGAATTCTTTGTGTTGCCTCAATGGTGATCTTAGTCCCTTGTTATACACCCTGCCCCTATAAGCAATTTTTTTTTTGCCAAAATAACATTCAAGATAAATTTTCATTTTGTTAAATTATCTATATTGTTGTATATGTGCCTTGTCCTTGGGAAGGAGATTAGAGGAGATCCATAATCTCAATCTATCCTCATGTTCATGTCAAAACATAGATAAGAGGATAATGTCTCACCTTTGTTTATGCTAGATCAAAATTTCTTACTTGTCAAGCTTAGCTTGAGAGCTTCCTATGCAACTACAATTGGTTTTCTCATTATTTGAAATGACAACATTGTATTGATCTAAAATGTATTATTGGAGATAGGGTTGGAAATGGGCTTGAGTTGGTCTAGGTGTGGGCTAGACCGAAAAGGATTCGGATTGGATTTGAGCATGACTTTTACAATCCAAATAAAATTCTGCCTTACCTGAGCCCGATCTAAAAGCCAACTAATAGCCTAGTCTAGCTCGGCTTGACTGATGCCCTAACCTTAATTCCTTAACCCCACTCTCCCTACCCCCTCAACCTCAAGCTTTCATCCCCAACCCTCCTCCTCCTCCTCTCTCTCTCCTCCCAACTTTGTGTCAAAGCTAAGGAGGGGAAAAATCTTTTTTCCCCTCTTATAGAAGCCCGATAAACTTCTACTTAGCCACCCTCCAGCTCTAATTCCTTAATCCACTACCACTCCTCTCCTCATTTATATCGAAGCCAAGGGAAAGATCTCTTCTTCTCCTCAAAAACCATTGCCGATGAGATCGAGCTATAAGAGGACCCTTCTAAAATGCTAGATTCACTTCCCTCCTAGCCCTCCGAGACTACTTTTGATAGCGCCGCTTGCATTGCCCTCAATGGTTTGACCTTGACCTCTTTATCTCCGTCTTTTTCTTCGATTTAGTCGATTTTGATCGAGATTTCAACTATTGTATGATCACACCACCTTTACCCTCTTTTCTTTAGTCGCTCCTCTTCCCACCTAATTGATGCCACTCTTGCTTCTGCGATGAATCCTTTCTCTTGATTTTAGGTTTTCTAATATCCTTAAGGAGGTGAGATCAGGATTTGAGAGCCATTATGATAGAGGGGGTGGGAAATCTAAGGTTGAATCAACCTATGATTGGTGAGAGGAGGTGATCAATGGCAAATCACTCTGCCATGTGGACCTCCACATTAAAACCAACAACTACTACCAAGTGAACTCTTTGCCTTGCATGATCACTGCTATTGCCACTATGAGAAGCCACCCTTTAATGATTGGCTCCCCAATTCCTCTTGTGTTAATAAGCTCCACCCCACCTATTGCCTTGATAACATCTTTGATTGCCTAAACGACCATATCTCCACCATCCTTTGCCATGCACAAGGCCACAAGCCCTTGACCGTGCACCTTCCTTCATGTTGGGCTCCGATTAACCCATTTGTGCTTAGTTCAAGTTGCGCCCTTATGGGCCTTGGGCCAGGCTTGGATTTAGGCTTGGGCCTAACCAAGAAATTTTTTTCAAGCTTCGACCTAATGTAATGCCCCAAAAACATTCAAAGCCAGGATTGAATATGGATGTGGCCCACCCTGGCTCAAACCAATTCTAACCATAATTAGATACTAGTATTGTCGGGAAGTCTCTAGAAATTACTTATGACAATGGTGAAATTGGTTTTATCCAAAAAAAAAAAAAAAAAAAAAAAACAATGGTGAAATTGGTTTTTCTTGACATGAGTTTTTTTTTTTTCTTTTGTTTTTTTTAGAACATAATGCAATCATCAGTTGGAAACTCAAAGATATGTGACCATACTTTTGGGAAATATACCCAATGGTAGCATGTACTGTACTAATTCTCCCCATAGAGGGCCCACTTGCTTGGTGACCAACAGAGAAGCACCACTTTAGGTAGGTAAAGTATAAGACATATTTTTGTGAATCCCTTTTTCATTGTTGTATTCTTAATTTGATGGAGTGGACCAAAAAATATGACCAATCTGTGCTTTAGGCTACTTTGTATTTTTTGTTAAGTTTAGAAGGAATTTTAATTACATTTTTTTGTTCCTTTATCATATGCAATTACCAACATACCAATTTTGTTGTTTGCCAATTTCTTTAACCGAATGATTTACTTTTAGACAGGACCTTACGAGATCACAACAAGATGGACTATGGTGATGAAATTCGTTCTTCTACCATGGAAACCAGAGTTGGTGTTCACAGGAATCTCGATTATGACTATCAACCCCAAGACTCAGAAGTTTTGTGGCCATGTGGTCAGATTTTAGATTTAGTTAAATACTGCCATCATTCAAGGCTAAAATAGAAAATTTTTCTTTATTTTTATTTCTTACTTTTTTATTTTTCTTCCTATAGGATATTTGGGATTCCATAGAGAACAATGATTATTTTTCATTGGAAGGTCTATTGGATGTTTTAAAGCAGGTATTAACCTATTTATTATAATTTTTTCATCCAGATTCATCGACCTTTTTCCACACATATGAATACAATCCTTGAAGCCTTCTTATGCATGGCTTGTAATTTTCCATAGCTACGGATTTACAAGACTCCAGACTTGGAAACACCAAAGTACCAGATACTGAAAAGAGCTGCTACTTATGAGGTGGCGACGTTTTCTCCATGAATATGCTGTATATAGTTCATTGTAACTTGCATCACTAGTTTTAAATGCACGGTATACCGCTAGCATTTCCCTTGTGTCATGTCCTTGAAACAAAACCGTATCACTTCAACCCTTTATTTGGTAAATATCATTCAAGTAATATATTTATGCGTATCAATTTCATGCTTTTAGAAGTTATTTACAATATCACCATTATTAGTATGGAGAAGAAGTGCTCATCTTGTCCTGTTTATTGAGAAATCTTGATGAAATAGCATTAATCTGACTAGATGCTTTTGTGGCTACAGTTGAGAAAGTATGAGCCTTTTGTGGTGGTTGAGACAAAAGGAGACATACTCTCAGGTTCATTTGGCTTTAATGATGTTGCTGGGTGAGTTACTCTCCTTGTTTAGTTTAATTAGATATTTATTTTCTCTTCTTTGTTCCTTCAACTTTGGTAATAAAATTTTGAATTGGTATCTCGTAGGTATATATTTGGCAAGAATTCCACAATGGAGAAGTTTCCCATGACTACCCCTGTCTTTACTAAGGCTCGAGATGACAAATTATCAGAAGTATCTATCCAGATTGTACTACCGATGAACAAAGGGTTTGACAAGTAAGAATTTTGCAGAGACTCATATTTGTTGAACTTGAAGTGTATTCAGAACAAGAAGATGTTTACGTAGAGAGATCTTATTTACTTGATATAAAGAGATCCATAATGTGATCTATTGAATATGAAGATGCTTCAATTAGAGAGAACTTGTCTGTTGAGTTGAAATCATTGTTCTTAAGAAGCTAAAAAATAGATTGAAGAATTTGTGCTCCCTTGGAAATTGCTTATTTGATAATAACTTTGATTCGATCAGTTTACCAGTCCCTAGCATGGAGGCAGTCACCTTGAGAAGGATAGATGGAGGCATAATGGCAGCAACAAAATTTAGTGGCAAAGCGACCGAGGAACTTGTTCGCAAAAAGAAGAAAGAACTGCGGGCTTCGCTACTCAAGGATGGTCTTAAACCTCAACAAGGTTGCTTGCTTGCCCGTTATAATGATCCTCAACAAACATGGAGCTTTATAATGGTATGTTTCTCTTTTCATTATTAAGGTATTTACTGTCCGTTGAATAAGAAATAATTTGGACTCCATAGGGTATGTAAATAAGCCGCTCCTTTCCAAAATGCTGAATTTGCTTATGCTACTCCACAAAACTTTTTTTCCCCTCTCAATAGGATGTATAATGTAGCAAACCTAGTTGTATATCCAGAATGTTCTGCATATATCTGGGTGTTTGGGATGCAGTTTGCTTCTTTTGAGCATATTGCAAAACTACCCTGTAGCTAGAACTCTACGGTCTTAGGTTGCCTGGTTCTATAAACCGCCAACTCTTTGTGTATCAGTCTTCTTTGCAAAATCTTAGGATCGTGTGCTAATTCCATGCTTTAGCATAAATCAGAATTTTTTAGCATTGCTATCAATTGTCTTTTATTTTGTCACTCAGCCCATCCTCTTACCCTTTTGTCATTTCTGTTTCATTGAAAATGGTGGCTCTTTTTCTTCTTCATGGCTCTAAGAGGAATGAGGTGCTGATATGGCTTAGTGGGTTCAGACTAGAATAGTTTGTTGATATATCGCAGAGTTATGGATGAAGATATATGTATGCTCTAAACTGAATCATTCTTGTCACAAGTGAATAAGCTATACCCCAAGAACTATGAATACGACCATTTTCTGGAAAACTCTAGCTCTTCTCAAGAGGTATATAATTTTCTTTGGTCAATGTTGTAGCATCCTTGATGTCCATATCTACAGTTTTTCTGTAAATGAATATATTTGATTGAAAAAGAGCAATATAATTGTGTGAAAGGGCACAAGAGGTGTTTGTTTTCATGTGCTTCTTCGTTACAATAATCTGATGTCAGAATAACTCCATTACCTGTCATGCTTGATTTGTTATATTTGATAATCTGAGTTCTGCATGACTTGGACAAACCATGGACTCGGTGAAATATTATTTTTGGGTCATTTTAGTTTATTCGGGGCTTGAATTGTTCCAATCCAAAATTTTTGGATCATTTTGGATTTATGTTAGAAAAAGCAAAATCTTAACTCTAATTTTGGGATGGATTATAATCGTATTCATGATTTGGATCAAATTTCTTCGATCTTTATTTCTTATTGTCAGCTAGCACTATCATAAGGTCAAAAGTAAGTGGGTTTGGATGTTTGACCTAATGTTACTGTACTCCTTCGATTTGGTCAAATTGCAGCAAGAGGGAACATTACGTCAGGTGTAATAAAAAAAAAAAAAAAAATCCTTACTTGATGAAGCCAAATTCGGTTGCAATAGCTTTGTTCGCATTTAATTTTCACAAACTATGGATGAAAGATCAGGTTCGGAGGCTTCAATTGCTCCTTGATCATTTGAGTGATTGGGGCGATTGAAGCTGGTGACAGGATTTTGAAGGTGGAGGAATGGCTTTCGAGAGCGTTTGGGACGAGGGTAAGAGGGCTCATTACCAAGGCCTCGTTTGGTTTCCATAGCATACATGGTTACTACGGACCCGCGATCCAGAGGAAGTGGGTTCCCATCTTAAACACGAGACGCGACTTTTCTCCCATGTAGCCAAGGGAGGATCGCGACTTTTGGGAAGGAAATTTTTCGTTGACTGGAAACGCAATCCAAACGATAGGGTGCTCGCTCTGTTACCAAAAAGAATGTTTTCCAGAAAAGACGCGCGGTAACTCAACAAAGCGTTAAGGTCGGGCCATTTTGCAAAGCCATTCATTCCTTAATGAGAGATTGATGGTGGAAGTGCTGGGAACCAGTGTTGCAGGGGGATATCAGGCTCAAACTAAATGGTTGATGGAGTCGAGCCAGGCATTAGTGAAGAGAGTTGATATAGAGGTGGATGCGGGGAAGGAAGGAAGGAAGGAAGGAGGAAAGAAGGGAGGAGAGAGAAGGTTGTCAATTAGTAAAGAAACACTGAGAGGCTATGGAAGGTGGACGATCGTCCTATTTGAATTACTCACGCCTGATTCAAGATAACCCTGCTTAAGAACGGAAAAAAGAGCGCTTTTGTTTATGGAGGGTGACACGTCCAGCTTCGGTTTAGCTGTTTCTCCAAACAATTTTTTTTTTTTTTTTTCCCGAACAGAGAGGTGAGTATGGTTATTTTTCATCGGCTTTAAAATGGAATGAAAAGGTTGTTACTGCAAATTACAAAGGTGCAGGCACCAACAAAAAAAAAAAAAAAAAAAAAAAAAAAAAAAGGTTGTACCGGAGAAAATCTCCTTCACGCCATCGTAGCAGCCAACCTAAGATTCGCTCTGGACACAAAAACAGAACAAAAAAAAAAAAAAAAAAAAAAAACATTATCTTTAAGAGAAACGATACTTGCTTATTGAATCGTCGATTGCAGACATCGATGAACGCCAGATACTCTCCTTTTCCTTCTATGCTTGTGCCTTTCCTTCTGCCCTTTTGTTACTTTGAATTTCTCGAATCAAGAGCATCAAGTTCTGATGAGATGAACCTCCTTCCACTGCCTTTTTAGCCTTCTCCGCCAAATCTCGAGCCCTCTTCCTTCTCTCATCCTCATCTGCTCCTTCGTCCATCAACCTAGCTACCGCCTTCTCTACGTCATCTCTCTTTACCGACACTTCGTTATTATATGTTCCCCACTGAATCTGCTCCTTGACCCCAATCACCACTCCAATTTTTAGGGTATCCACTATCAATTTCTCGTTGAGGAACTGCTCTGCAAAGAGGGGCCACGTTATCATCGGCACACCAGCACAGATCCCTTCCAGAGTTGAATTCCATCCACAGTGCGTCATAAACCCCCCAACTGCTGGGTGTGAAAGAATCATCAGCTGGGGAGCCCATCCCCTGATTATAAGGCCCCTTGAGCTCGTCCTCTCCTCGAATCCCTCTGACAGCCATTCCTCCACTTCCGAAGACTTGTCTCCAGCTTTTATCACCCATATGAAAGGATGGTTCGAAGCCTCCAGGCCCAATCCGATCTCCATAAGCTGCGAAGGATCAGTGCGAGCAAGACTCCCGAAACTCACATAAATAACAGACCCCGGCTTCATTGAATCAAGCCATTGCAAGCATTGCTTCTCATCGATGGAGGCCTTTCTACCCCTGGCTGCCATATCTGCAAAGTTATTATTGCACAGAGACATGGGTCCAATCGTCCAAACCCTCTTCCCCGTGGCCCTCTGGTAGCGCTCAATATACAATGCCTCCAAGTCGTCAAAACTATTTGCCACCACTCCATCGGACCTCGACTCCTCCTCCATGCTCTCTTCCCGGAATTTCCTCCTGCCTGGTTCATCAAAATACCCCGGTAATTGGGCCCTTGTCATTTCAAGCCGATGGGGAAATTCTGGCATAGCAAAGAGCTCCGCCCCATCAGATTTGTTGTCAAGGATCTTGCTATGATGTACAATGCGCATGCAGAGGATAGAGAAGCAGGACATCCCATGGAATGCTAATCTTGGAATTCTGAGCTCACGGGCAACCTCTCCAGTCCACGGGAGGAATGCGTCGGAGATGATGCAGCTTGGGGGCCGCGTTTGCTCTCGAAGGTGCCGTATGAGTGGTTCCTTGAGCAAAGCGCATGCTTTCATGAAGGGCCCTCCCAAATCTCTGGATGGCAAGACGTCGAAGCTCTCGCAACCTTCTGGCAGGCCTACCGCGCTGCATGGGAATGTAAGCGATACAAACTCGATTGGGAGGTGGGATTCTTTCATGCCATCAACGATGGTTTTTATTCGAGAAGCGTTGAAGGGTGTGGTAATGAAGCTAACAATGGCACCATGGTTGGTGAGGAGACGGGCCATGTCTATCATAGGGATCATGTGACCTTGGGCCATGAGCGGAACAAGCACGAAGTGAGGCACGGCGTTCATGTCTGTTTGATTGGCCGTGCGGAGGGATGGGAATGAGTAAATGAAGTAGAAAAAGAAAAGTAGCTTCAAGGGGAGCTGAAAGAAGGAAAGAAAAGGAGCAGAAGATCGGATGGAGAGCAAGGAATGGGTAGGAGGCACTCTTACACACCAGGCTTGGAAAACCCAATCTCCAGTTTGCCGTGCGCGACTCTATGGATCGATCACTCTGTCTACGAATGCAACGCGCATTAGAAATGAAGTCAAACACGGCGTGATTTAAAGAAACGAAGGCTTACGCACGCCGTGACGCAAAGGTTTGGCCAGTAGTTCCGTCCACGCTGAGAACTCACGGGGTTTGAACAGATTTGGTGGCAGAGTGGGCGTTTGTTTCCCACTATTTACTCTCTAGGCCAGATTCGATTGCAGGGTTTGGCCTGATTTGGTCTGCACGTGTTGATTTCATATTTTACTCTTTCAGCCTAGCATAAGAGATATTAGTGCCAATCAAATAAAATCAACAAAATTTAGATTTCTACGACTATAATTTCGTTTCATTCAAAAAATTAACTCATGCAATCAAAGTGCCGCCAAAGGATTATCTAGGTAAGTAATGTATTCGACAAAAAGTAAACCGAAAAGTAGAAGCACCGAAAGTAGCTTAAGAAATTATTTAAAATAGTTGGAGCTAAAAGTTGAGCAAGCATTCAATCTTGATTATCAAGTTATTTATTTAGTCAATAAAGATGATAGTTACAAGTTTTAAAACCTATACTAAATAAAATCAAAAGTATAAGCAATTATCAAATGTTAGTTAAATGGCAAGTTATCAAGTAGTTTTCAAGTAATTAAAAAGCATTTGAAATGAAGAACATAGTTTGAAGTTATTTTTCTCAACAGAATAAAGGCAGTTATAAAACAATGAAAGCAAGATAGTTATAAGTCAACCTAAAGAATAAAGATCATGATTAGAAGTTAGTCGAAAGTTTCTAATGGTTATGCTCCTTATGATTATGCTTGCCGGCAAAACTAGTATAAATAGAAGAATATACTATGAAGAGCGGGTTCCAAACTCACATTAAAACTAGTCCAATATATTATTATAACTTAGTCTAATAATAGGTGAAAGCTATAGTCTTGATCCACTATAAATGCCTTTGTACCCATGTCTGATTGTGTATTGGGAGTGACTTAAGTTCCATCGCCCAACGTCGGTTAGAGTTTGCCATCATAGAATTTTCCTAATTGTAACAATTTCACATGTTCTGTTGGACTTCAAGGTTATTATGGCACCTTATAGCAAGAAAAATAATCGATATGAAGAAGATGATCATGACAAGAGTAGCCACTAAGAAAATAAATTGTAAAGTAAAAAATCTCCACATTTGGAGGAAATCTTGGGAGGTCACCTTCCATCTTTACATGGCACTGTTTGAGATGATTTTAGTCATCAGTATTCATCTTAGGGCATAATCAAGCAACAGTGATAAGGAACATATCATCCTTAATGAAAAATTTTTTGGGATAGCTTCAAAATGAATTGACTCGAGCATTGGCTTAAAAGACATGAGTCCAATTAGATGATCCAGAACTTTGTCATTATGGAAATGACACAAAATTTTAGCTTAAATCCTAATGAGCAGAGTAAATCAAAGATGAGATCAAATAGGATTCGATGCTCGATCAAGGTGGGATTTGATCTAAACTAAATTTTCATGTCTATAGTCAAAGATCAAGAGGATTCAATTCTCAATTTATATTGAGTTTGACCTAAATTGGATGATCAGGATGACGATCCAGACATTAGGTTTAATTTCCTAATTCAGGCTAGACTCAACATCTTGATTCAGCCACCTAACTTAATTCTCAATGTTTGATTGTCCCATTGATTTTAATTTTCATTTGGTATAAGTCTAGCACTTTGATTTGGCCATTTAGTTTAATTCCCAACACCTAATTATCCAATGGACTTAATTTCCAATAAATTAGGCCAAGTCTAATATTTTAGTAGAGGCACTTAACTTGATTTCTTAAACAGGCTTGGATGCTCGGCTTGACCTAGCACCCAATTGGCCTCAATAATTTGAATGCACGAATTACCCAGTTTTATGCACCCTCTCTAGCACTCTCATGATCGCATGCGTACCCAAATGCCCTCTCATTCTCTTCTTATCAATCAGTTAAATCCTTGGCGACTCTTCAAAATGCCATCAGATGAATAAGGAAAGAAGGAAGTGGACATGTTTTCACTCTTAACATCTATCATCGCGCAATCTCATATGCTTCAAGTATTTTCTTCTTTCTAAATCCTTGATTATTGGTCTCCTTATATGACATCAAATCCTCTGGTATTTTTTTTGGAATCTTTATATGAGAGCAAATTCTTCACACTATTTAGATTCCACCGATGACAATAAATCCTCCATACCACTTTGAATTCCTTAAATGTGGTAGCAAATCTTCTGCACCATTTCGAATTTTCTAGACAAAAGTAAGTCCTCCGCATCGTTGGATTCTCCAAGTGATAATGTAAGGCTGGTGCCTCATGCCATCAACATCCATTCCAAATAGCAAGCATTTATTTTATATACCCTTTTATGTCCTTAAAGGTTCTCAATTTGAATGCTCTATTTCATTTTCACTAACGGAATGAAGCATCTCAAACAAAGCTCTTAGCACCATCTCCTTTATTAGAAAAATTAAGTAACTCCTCCGCATTGTTGGATTCTTTGAGTGATAATGTAAGGCCTTGCTGTCTCATGCCATCAACGCACATCCCAAATGACGAGCATTTATTTTATATATCTTTTTATGTTTTTGAAGGTTCTCAATTTGAATGCTTTGCTTCATTTTTGCTATTGAAATAAAATATCTCTTTAGCACTCTCATGATCGCATTGTACTTAAATGCCCTCTCATTATTTTCATCAATTAGCCAAATTCTTGGCGACTCTTCAAAATTCCATTGGATGGATAATGAAAGAGGGAAGCAAACATGTTCTCGATCTCGATGTCTATCATCGCCCAATCTCACAAGACATAAAACATTTTCTTTTTTTTAAATTTTTAAATTATCGAACTCCTTATATGGCATCAAATTCTTCGCATAATTTTAGATTCTTTAGATGAAAGCAAATCCTTCGAATCATTTAAAATATTCCAAGCGATAATAGATTCTCCACACCGTTTTGAATTTCTTAAATACGGTAGTAGATCTTTCACACCGTTTCTGATTTTTTTTTGGATGAAAGTAACTTGCCCGTATACCTGATGCCTCATGCCAGCAACGGGCATACCATCCCAAATGACAAGCATTTATTTTATGCATCCTTCACGTGTTCGAAGGTTCTCAGTTTAGGTACCCTATTTCGTTTTCGCTAATGAAACCAAGCATCCCAAACAAAGCTCCTAGCTCCTCCTTTGTGAGAAAAATCAAGAAACCTCTCAGCCACCTCCCTTTTCCACTCGGCCTTAATGGCTTTCTTTTGGACGACCATGTGGCACCGCCCATGGGTGGACCAAGAACTCCAACCCTCGTTTATAAATAGACGTTAGATTCCTCATCCGAAACCCAACCCACAACCATTCTTCTTTCGCCAGTCCTCTCTCCTCTTCTCCTCATCTCTTTCCTTTCTCTCTCTTCAAACCTTCTCTGAAGTACCACCATAGAGGGCGAAGCCCTGTTGCGAAGCCTTTCTTTGATTCGGCGGAGATATGTTCTTGAGGAAGAAGTCCGCTCCATCGAATCGATCATCGTCGTATTATAAAATGAAGAGATTGTGATACCCTAAATTTATCCCACTATAAGGTGCAAAGATTGTGATACCCCATTTTAGTCTCATATTGGATGGAAAAGTGCTTATAACACAAGTCCACTTGCTATCCATCAACTTTCACTCGAGTTTTTGAGTCACGTAATTATAGTTCGATAACGAAGTTAATTGGATCGTACCTATATGGGCTTGGGGCATTCGAGGTTTGGGTCAGAGATCACAGGACTGTCCGCCATTGCCAGGTGGCCATTAGGTAACCAAGCACCTAAGTCTTCTGTTCGGGCTTATCACTCCCTGTTTCAACTAATTTCAGTCCAACTAAAGTCAAAGGATCCCTATTCGAAAAGTTCGCCGGAGGCCAATTAGTGTCGTGCGCTTTTCTCCGTTTATGACCATCACTGATCCACACTGCTAAAACACCAAGAAACTAGCTCAAACCCTTGTTTTGATTTTTTGTTTTTTTTTCCATTTGATTTTGATCGCTAGGATCCTTAATAGAAGAATCCCACAATCGGAGGATATTCTCGCGGGAGGTCATCAAGCCTGGACGAGTCTCTTCCGTCCATGGATCACCACTGATCAGAGCCGCCTAGAGGCAAGAACCTCAAGAAACTTTAGTTCGCTGGTTGCCTGAATCCGCAGCCGCTATCTTCTGACCTCGGCAGATCATCGAGCGATGCCATTGCGGGTGGTTACCGCCGGTCGGGCGCCACCAGTGACCAGACCATCGTCTAGATCGCCAAGGTTTGAAGGAAGCTGGCGATCGGGACTTGGTACTTTGAGAGGAGGAAGGCGTGCAAGTTGTCTTGGGTTAACTTTCCCCGATCTCAAATTGGCTCAGTTGAAGTAATTCGGCCGAACCTAATCAAGTGGTCTGGGCCAATTTGGTTAAACAGAAAAGATTATTTGAACCCAATTAGATTAGGACCAAATCTAATTAGATTGGACCAAGTCCAATTGAACCAAAGACTGAACCAAAATCAATCTAGGCTCAATATCCGCTAAATCAGACCCATGATTTAACCCTAATTACCTGAACCATACCTGAGCCGGCTTGATTTCAGTGAACTAAAACTTGAGCTAGAGTCCAAATTAGGCTTAAATCGCTGGACCAGATATATTACGCCTCCATCTATCCTTCTCAAGGTGACTACTTCCACCCCAGGGATGGATAAATTGATGGAATCAAAGTTATTATCAAATAAGCAATTTCCAAGGGAGCACAAATTTTTCAAACTATTTTTTAGTTCCTTAAGAGCAACGACTTCAACTCAACATACAAGTTTTTCTTTATTTGAAGTATCCTCATATTCAATATAAATATATCACATTATGGATCTCTTTATACCTAGTAAACAAGATGTCTCTCTGTAAACATCTTTTTATTCCGAATACACTCATATCAAGTTCAACAAATATGAGTTATGTGCAAAATTCTTACTTGCTAAACTCTTTGTTCATCGGTAGTACAATCGGGTCCATTTTGCAGAGACATTCCTCGATGAGATAGTGCTGGGAATTCGTTTTGCAGTGGGATATAAGGCTCCACCCAAATCGTGGTTGGAGTCCAGCCAGGCATTAGTGAAGAGAGATGATATAGAGGACGTGGTGTTGAGACTGGTGGGTGAGGGGGGAGGAAGGAGGAGAAAAGGGAGAAGAGAGAGGGCTGTCAAATTAACGATGAAAGTACAAGAGGGCCATGGAAGTTGGATGATCGTCCTATTTGAATTCGTTACGCCTGATTCAAGGTAGGACTTCCTGGGAGCATTATGCGAGAGAACGCGCTTTTGTTGATAGGGGCTTTAGTAATGTTTTTTTTTTTTTTTGTTCGAGGAAATAAAATAAATAACAGAACAAGAAGGACCTTATTTCAACAAGCGTTCCCAGATGAGTGGGTGGAAAGCAGATTCGCGAGCTGAGCTGCAGTGATCAACTGCAAATTACAGAGGTCCAGAACTAGTGACCACAAAACAAGAAAAGTTAGTTATACTGGAGAAAGAAAATCATCTCAACATCGATAAACGCCAGAACCTTTTCCTTCTATGCTTGTGCCTTTCCTTCTGCCCTTTTGTTACTTTGAATTTCTCGAATCAAGAGCATCAAGTTCTGATGAGATGAACCTCCTTCCACTGCCTTTTTAGCCTTCTCCGCCAAATCTCGAGCCCTCTTCCTTCTCTCATCCTCATCTGCTCCTTCGTCCATCAACCTAGCTACCGCCTTCTCTACGTCATCTCTCTTTACCGACACTTCGTTATTATATGTTCCCCACTGAATCTGCTCCTTGACCCCAATCACCACTCCAATTTTTAGCGTATCCACTATCAATTTCTCGTTGAGGAACTGCTCTGCAAAGTGGGGCCACGTTATCATCGGCACACCAGCACAGATCCCTTCCAGAGTTGAATTCCATCCACAGTGCGTCATAAACCCCCCAACTGCTGGGTGCGAAAGAATCATCAGCTGGGGAGCCCATCCCCTGATTATAAGGCCCCTTGAGCTCGTCCTCTCCTCGAATCCCTTTGACAGCCATTCCTCCACTACAGAAGACTTGTCTCCAGCTTTTATCACCCATATGAAAGGATGGTTCGAAGCCTCCAGGCCCAATCCGATCTCCATAAGCTGCGAAGGATCAGTGCGAGCAAGACTCCCGAAACTCACATAAATAACAGACCCTGGCTTCATTGAATCAAGCCATTGCAAGCATTGCTTCTCATCGATGGAGGCCTTTCTACCCCTGGCTGCCATATCTGCAAAGTTATTATTGCACAGAGACATGGGTCCAATCGTCCAAACCCTCTTCCCCGTGGCCCTCTGGTAGCGCTCAATATACAATGCCTCCAAGTCGTCAAAACTATTTGCCACCACTCCATCGGACCTCGACTCCTCCTCCATGCTCTCTTCCCGGAATTTCCTCCTGCCTGGTTCATCAAAATACCCCGGTAATTGGGCCCTTGTCATTTCAAGCCGGTGGGGAAATTCTGGCATAGCAAAGAGCTCCGCCCCATCAGATTTGTTGTGAAGGATCTTGCCATGATGTACAATGTGCATGCAGAGGATAGAGAAGCAGGACATCCCATGGAATGCTAATCTTGGAATTCTGAGCTCACGAGCAACCTCTCCGGTCCACGCGTGCAACGCGTCGGAGATGATGCAACTAGGGGGCCGCGTTTGCTCTCGAAGGTGCCGTATGAGTGGTTCCTTGAGCAAAGCGCATGCTTTCAAGAAGGGCTCTGCCAAATCTCTGGATGGCAAGACGTCGACGTTTTCGCAACCCTCGGGTAGGCCAACCGCACTGCATGGGAATGCGAGCGATACAAACTCGATTCGGAGGTGGGATTCTTTCGTGCCATCAATGATGGTTTTGATTTGAGAAGCGTTGTAGGGTGTCGTAATGAAACTAACAATGGCACCGTGGCTGCTGAGGAGACGGGCCATGTCTATCATAGGGATCATGTGACCTTGGGCCATCATCGGAACAAGCACGAAGTGAGGCATCGGAGGCTTAGTGCTGCCGTTCATGCCTGCTTTGATTGGCCGTGTGGAGGGATGTGAGTGAATAAATGAAGTAGAAAGAAAAAGAAAAAAAAAAAAAAAAAAAAAGTAGCTTCAAGAATCAAGGGGAGGTGACAGAAGAAAAGAAAAGGAGACGGTTGGATGGACAGCGACGAATGGGTAGAAGGCGCTCGGTTGAGAACAACCCGATTTCCAGTTGTCATGCGACTCTTATGGATTGCTCAATATGTAATGCCAAGCGCACCGGATTGAGAAATGACGTAAGTCCCGACGTCAGCCTGATAAGACTTAACGGGCAACACGACTGTCCGATAGGATTGATAATATTGTCACACGTGATGGACCACATGGGTGACAACGCCCCCCTCAGTAAACAAGAACTGCTCTAAGTTAGACCAGTGATCAATGAGGTGATTAGAGAGGTGATCTATTAACCCGATCTTTAATCTTAAATAAATGGAGGGTTACGTATGCTGTGACGAAAGCAGCTAAGCGCCGAATTTGGCATTAACTCCGTCCACGTTGAGCAACTCTCAGCGTTTGGACGTATTTGGTGGCAGAGTAGGCGTAAGGTTCCCGCCATTGGCTCGCTTGGCCTTATTTGGTGGTAGGGTTCAGCTCGTTTCGGTTTTCAAAAGGTGAGCCTCCTTCATTGCCTTCCCATCCTCTTTCGTGGGACCCATTTGGGAAACCATTAAGAAAACTTTTTTCGTAAGAAATAATTTTTTTACTCATACTATAGGATGCTACCTACCATGTCATTACAGGAAAGTCTTGTGCTTTTAAGAATGAGATTTTTTATTGATCATATTGAAAACTTCAATCAAACATAAAAAAAAAGATTAAAATTTTTTTCAAAAACAATTAGCTCATTTGTACAAAAAAAATATTTCTTTATAAATACCATTTCCTTTATAATCAGATTAATAAGAACCATTAAATATAAGAGTTCAACTCAAAAACCAGTCCTTCCAAATGGATATAAAAGCAACCAATTCTTCGTAGGCAAAATGAATCTTTCTCCTTACTTGAGTCCCGAGCAACTCATCCAAGAGACTTGGGACCTTCTTCTTATCCACTTTTAGTTAAGCATTGGAGGGTTTTTATGAAGGAAAACTCTGGCCCCTGATGCTCTAACTTCTTTTGTTGTGTAGAAAGGTGGATATTCGACTAAAAAGATGCTCTACCATGCATGTGATGATACATCTTACTCATTGATATACGAAGATCAATTTTGGACATCAATGGATTGGTATCATTTATGGAAAGTAATGAGTAGAAGCACCCATCTATGCCGTTAAAACATCGACATCAAGAAGCGAGTATTGTTCAAATAAGCATGAGCTATGCTCCGACCAACTCTTGGGATTTCGTGAGAGTGCTGACCTACTCTGCTCCAGCACCTCCACCAGCACTACCATCGCCTTCAAAGATGGCTTTGCTCATCATTTTAGAGCAATTATGCATACCGTATTAATGTGTAGGGGTGTTGATGATCCGTTCCAGAACGTGGTTTCCTAAGAAATCAGTTCTAGAGACCATCCTAATGTTGACTAGAGATCTCATCGATGGTTGACTTGGACCGACCTATAGGTGAGCTTGGCATCCGCCCACAAAATCTAAGGGCTAAAGCAACTTGTCCTGGTTAACTTTAGAAGAAGCCTTAGGACCACTTGTCCAATTCAGATGAGCACGTTAGCTCAAGTGTACCTATGATGTGTCAAAGGTAGATAGATTGGTGGTTTGAGAAGATCAACCAAAGAATTGGAATAATGATGCAGTATGTTAGCAACTAAAGGGCAAACTCGCTTGACAATTTTGACCTCCCCTCGGAACCTCTTTTTACTAAAGAGGTGATGGTCGAAATTGCCTTCTAAATTTAAGATGCCGTAATTGTAGCCTTTTGATAGGATGTCTGATCTTGTTGATCATCTGAAAAGTTTCAAAGTTGTATATTGCTGTACAGAGTGCCTGACGTAATCATGTGCAGAGCTTTTTTTGGATAGCTTCAATGTAGTACTCCAGTCTTAGGACAGCTTCAATTAACTCTTGAACAACACAGTCAATTATTCGTCAGCAACTTCGTCAATAATCAAAAGCATCGAAAAACCTCAGCGATCTTGGTGACCATCAAGCAGAAAAAGGATGAGTCATTAGGGAATCACCTTTAGTGCTTTAATTTGGAAGCATTAGATGTTCAAGATTTAGATACTTTGGTAGCCATCATAATCCTTATAGGTGGTTTAATGAATTTCAAATTTAGCTTTTCATTGGCTAAACAATCGCCAAAGGATCTCAACGAGCTACTTAGCCAAGCCAAAAAGTGCATCAACATTTAGGAGACACTTATAGTTTGAAAAGACAAAAAGTAATCAACAAAGAAATGATTTAAGAGAGACAACCAAAAATCCAAAGAACTTAAACATCCGAATGCAAAGGGCAATTGCCTAACTAAGCAATCGCATAGGGGTGAAGGAGCTAAGCCTCCTCCTCATCTTTATAGCCCTAAACGGGGGGGGGGGGAGGGGTGGAGGAGGTATGATTTCTAGTAATCTTCTTGCTTAACCAACCCTATACTAGGCTGCTATATGGCTTCCTATTATTTGGGAGCCAAACAACTATTCATCATGAGAAAACCACATTAAATGTGTCGCTTGGCTTTCAAAGGAATAAAGCGGTCAATACAATTTTTGATACAGCTCATTATGATCCTTCATCATGGTAATTTTTTATTTCATGGCGATCATTAATCATGTGAAACTTGAGGTAATATATCAAGTTGTTTTACTTTGCTTCAAGAGTCATGCCACTCTCAATGCTTTAATATCAGTGCTAGGCAAATTGGCAAGTTCCCTCTATGTCAAAGGGATAATCCGAACGGAACTATGTTGAAGAAATAAGGGAGCTACATACAAGGCCAACCTAGTTTTAGTTACTCTGAATCAACTCAAGGCTGGATCAAGGATGGCTACAAGCCCTTCTTATACTTAAAAAAGTCCAACCTATAATATTGATTCTTCTATTAAGATCATGGCCGAACAATGCTCATGAGACCTTAAGCTTGATCACCCCTATTTAAGTTAGCTAGACCGACTAATACCAATGTCATTAAACTTGATACGAAGATGAGCTACCCGATAGCTCAGTTATATAGGAAAAAGTTAACAAGCCTAAAATAGATCAGTCATATGAAAATTTGAGATACTTTTGTGACTTGAGCATGGACTTAAGTTTAACCCTTGAAAGTGGAGAGAAAATGATGTCGTATGATTTGGCTAGCTAATACTATGGTAATATGTGGCAACATGTGGCAAAGTGGGATACTGACACGAAGAGAGAAAACTTTAAGGAAAGGACTTTCATTCATAACCATTGACCTATCCTAATTTGATCAGACTTTTTTTATTTGGCATAAATCCACTCTAAAAAGGAATTAGCCTATCTATCAGAGAAGATGCTCCTTCATCTAAGATCATGATTAATAAGAGCCATTCAATATATGAGTTCGGCTCAAAATACAACTCCTTCAAATATATATAGAAGCAATCTAAGTTTTCATAGGTAAAATAAATCTTTGCTTTTACTTAAGTCCTAGGTAACCCATCTAAGAGTCCTATGGCTTTCTCCTTATTCACTTTTGTCTTACTTGAGCATTGGAGGGTTTTTTTCAGAGAAAAACTTTAGAGCTCTTAGTGCTCTTGTCTTCTTTTCAGCATAAAAAGTTATATATCTAGCTAGAAAAAAGCTCTACCGTGTATGTAAAGACACATCTTGTTCAATGGTAGGCAAAGACTAATTTTGGATGTTAATAGTTTTGTTTCAAAGACATAGTATAAGAGAAAAGTTAGTGGTATAGTTAAACTAGTGATGCAAGTTATATTGAACTATGTATAACATATTCCTTGAGAAAACATCCACACCTTGTAAGCAATAGTTCTTTTTAGTATATGATACCTTGGTGTTTCTAAGTTTGGAGTCTTGTAAATCCGCAGCTATGGAAAATTACAAGCTATGCATGGGAAAGCTTGAAGGATCATATTCATGTGTGTGGAAAAAGGCTATTGAATCTAAATGATAAAATTATAATAAATAGGTTAATACCTACTTTAAAACATCCCATATACCTTCCAATAAAAAATAATCATTCTTCTCTATAGAATCTCAAATATCAATAGGAAAAAAAAAAAAAAAAACGTAAGCATTAAAAGTAAAGAAAATTTTTGTATTTTTGTTCCAAATTGCAGCAGTATTTAACTAAATCTATAATTTATCCATATGGCCGCAAAACTCTTAGGTCTCGGGGTCAATAGTCATAATTAAGATTCTTGTGAAGACTAACTCTTGTTTTCATAGTAGAAGAACAAATATTATCACCGTTGTCCATCTTGTTGCAATCTCATAAGATCCTATCGTTATTTGCAATTTGTATTATATGGGTGAGTTGTTGGGGGTTACCCCTAGTTGTTAGGGTTTCGGTTTGGTTGAGCCCAACCTTGTTCTCTATAATTCTCATTTCGGCAGGTTGCTGCCCCCAGCCTTGCCTCCACTCTTGATTCATGCTACTTTGTTAATTTGCTCTATGTAAAGGTGTTTGCGGATATGCTAGGCCAAGTTCGTAAGCTAATTTTGGCCCAAAATGTGGCCGCTGAGGGCGTGTAGGATTCACTTAATTCAGCCCTAAGATTGGAACTTGATCTCCCCCTTGTGGATTTTGCACCACATAATGTGCTGGATTATGTTCAGTCCATGAATCTGGGCTCTTTGTAATACATCTAGGGGTCCAGGTTGGTTTCCTGCTCCTAACATTTTTGGCCCTTGTCTAGGTGGTTGAACCTAGGCACTAGGAGGTACATCTTGCTCCTGAGGAAGACCATCAAGGTTCCTAACTCTGGGATGATGGTTTGAAACTTCACGTCACAAGGATCCTAATTAAGTTATCCATTGTTTTTGACTTTGAAAAGCCTCTTGCATGGATTCATTAAAAGTATCAAGTACTTACTGTACAGAAGAATTTTGATTATGGAACAGGTGTGAAATCCTTAATGACAGCAGCAAAATCTAGTAGAAAACCAACCAAGGAAGTTGTCCGCAAAAAGGAGAAAGAATTGCGGGCTTCGCTCCTCAAGGATGGTCTTAAACCTCAACAAGGTTGCTCGCTTGCCCGTTATACTGAACCTCAGTAGACGTGGAGCTTTATAATGGTATGTTTCTCTTATCATCGTTAAGGTGTTTACTCTCCATTGAATAAGAAATAATTTGCAATCCATGGGGTATCTAAACATACTGCTCTTTTCCGCCATGCTGTATTTGCTTCTGCTGCTACTCTTAACGTTTTTTTCCCACTCTATAGGGTGCATAATATAGCAAACCTAGTTGTCTATCTGGTATGCTCTGCATATATATCTGGGTGTTTGGGATGCAGTTTGTTTCTTTTGACCATATTGCAGAACTATCCTTTATCTGTGACTTCACAGTCTTAGGTTGTCCGGTTCTATATAAACAGCTAACTCTTCATATCAGTCTTCTTTGCAAAATTGTAATATCGTGTGATAATTCCATGCTCCAGCATCAATCAAAATTTTTTAGCATTGTTATCAATTTTCTTTTATTTAATTTGTCACTCAGCCCAACCCCTTACTTTCTTTGTTATTTTTGTTTCATGGAAAATGCTGACTGACTCTTTTTGAGTCATCCGTGTCACAGTTGAATAAGCTATTCCAAGAACTATGAAGTTTGGATTCACGTTTACGACCATTTGCAATGGAAAGTTCTTCTCAAGAGGTATATAATTTTCTTTTGCCAGAGACGTGGCGTCCTCCATGTCTATATCTACAGTTTGTCTGTTAATGAATTTATCTGATTAAAAAAAATCAATACAATTGGGTGCAAAGGCTCAAGAGGTGCTTGTTCTCATGTGCTTCGATATCAGAGTTAACTCCATTACTTGTCATGCTTGTTTTGTTATATTAGATAATCTGAGTTCTCCTTGAGTTGGACGAACCACAGACTAGGTGATCGGAGTCCATCCATCTTCGTGGCTCGATTCGATTTGTGTTCAGGTCTGGAACGACCTCCACCACGTCGGCCTTGGATCAGCGGGTCCCGTGCCCCAGCCATGTCGTCTCGGATGCGTGTCTGCTTGGACTCCAGAGAGGTCTTCCTCGCTAGGAGATGTTCGATCCTGCGCCAAGGAATACGATTACCCGTTTAAAGTGGCGCCGGGATGTGATTGCGCGTCACGGCTTTTGTGCGAAAACCTTACCCCGTTTTCTCGGAAGTTGGGCATCCCCCGTCTAGCCTACGTTGGTGTCTGTTGCTTCTTCCCGTACGGCCATAACATAGGATGCCACAAGGTGTTTGGGAGAATGACCGACAAGAACGAGCCTTATGTGGTCCTGGCCTTCTACGTCGGATTAGGGTGTCTGTGGAGAAGCTCTGGGACGGAGGTTGTCGAGACTCAGTCGATGCCAACGGCGTGGCGTTGTGGTCCATAGTTTTGAAGTATTGGAGTTTCCTATTGTGAATGGTACAAGAGGGTAACAATAAATCGATTTGGATGATCGGCGCAATGCCACTGTAGGGGTTGGGTCAAAATTGCAGCAATGGAGAACAATCATTCGATTGATCAAACTCCGTGCGCCTTTCAGTTGCGATAGCCTTGTTCGCTTTTAGTTATCACAAAACTATGGATAAAAGATCTGGTTCGGAGGCTTCAAATGATCCTTCGTTTAGGTGATCGAAGCTGGTGATAGGATTTCGGAGGTGGAGGAACTGCTTTCGGGATCCTTTGAGGAGAGGTCGAGGGTAAGGGGCTCATTACTGGTCGGGTCCATTTTGCAGAGACATTCCTCGATGAGATAGTGCTGGGAACTCGTGTTGCAGTGGGATATAAGGCTCAACCCAAATCGTGGATGGAGTCCAGCCAGGCATTAGTGAAGAGAGATGATATAGAGGAGGTGGTGTTGAGACTGGTGTGTGAGGGGGAGAAAGGAGAAGAGAAGGGAGAAAAGAGAGGGCTGCCAAATTAGCGAAGAAAGTAGAAGAGGGCCATGAAAGTTGGATGATCGTCCTATTTGAATTCGTTACGCCTGATTCAAGATACGACTTCCTAGGAGCATATGTTGTGAGAGAACACGCTTTTGCTGAGAGGGGGGACGCGTCCAGCTTTAGTTCGGCTGTCTCCAGACATTTTTTTTGTTCGACGGAGAGTTAAGTATGATTATTTTCCATCTGCTTTAATGGAATTGAATGGTTGTGACGGTCAAAAATATCATTTTGCAGTATGCAAGAGACTGGATGCTTGACGATTTTATCAAATCAAGGAGGATGAGAATATGAGATTATATATATATATATATATATATATATATATATATATATATATATATATATTATTTTTATTTTTTATTTTTTATTTTTTTCTTCTTCGAGGAAATAAAATAAATAACAGTACAAGAAGGACCTTATTTCAACAAGCGTTCCCGGATAAGTGGGTGGAAAGCAGATTCGCGAGCTGAGCTGTAGTGATCAACTGCAAATTACAGAGGTCCAGAACTAGTGACCACAAAACAAGTTATACTGGAGAAAGAAAATCACCTTAACATCGAACAACGCCTGTACCTTTCCTTCCATGCTTGTGCCTTTCCTTCTGCCCTTTTGTTACTTCGGATTTCTCGAATCAAGAGCATCAAGTTCTGATGAGATGTGCCTCCTTCCACAGCCTTCTTAGCTTTCTCCGCCAAATCTCGAGCCCTCTTCCTTCTCTCATCCTCATCCGTTCCTTTGCCCATCAGCCTAGCTACTGCCTTCTCTATGTCATCTCTCTTTACCAACACCTCGCTATTGTTTGTTCCCCAACGAATCGGTTTCTTGACCCCAATTGACACTCCAATTTTTAGCGTATCCACCATCAATTTCTCGTTGAGGAACTGCTCTGCAAAGTGGGGCCACGTTATCATCGGCACACCAGCACAGATCCCTTCCAGCGATGAATTCCATCCACAGTGCGTCATAAACCCCCCAACTGCTGGATGTGAAAGAATCATCACCTGGGGAGCCCATCCCCTGATTATAAGACCCCTTGATCTCGTCCTCTCCTCGAATCCCTCTGACAGCCATTCCTCCACTTCCGAAGACTTGTCTCCAGCTTTTATCACCCATATGAAAGGATGGTTCGAAGCCTCCAGGCCCAATCCGATCTCCATAAGCTGCGAAGGATCAGTGCGAGCAAGACTCCCGAAACTCACATAAATAACAGACCCTGGCTTCATTGAATCAAGCCATTGCAAGCATTGCTTCTCATCGATGGAGGCCCTTCTACCCCTGGCTGCCATATCAGCAAAGTTATTATTGCACAGAGACATGGGTCCAATCGTCCAAACCCTCTTCCCTGTGGCCCTTTGGTAGCGCTCAATATACAATGCCTCCAAGTCGTCAAAACTATTTGCCACCACTCCATCGGACCTCGACTCCTCCTCCATGCTCTCTTCCCGGAATTTCCTCCTGCTTGGTTCATAAAAAAACCCCAGTAATTGGGCCCTTGTCATTTCAAGCCGGTGGGGAAATTCTGGCATAGCAAAGAGCTCCGCCCCATCAGATTTGTTGTCAAGGATCTTGCCATGATGTACAATGTGCATGCAGAGGATAGAGAAGCAGGACATCCCATGGAATGCTAATCTTGGAATTCTGAGCTCACGAGCAACCTCTCCAGTCCACGGGTGCCCTGCGTCGGAGATGATGCAGCTAGGGGGCCGCGTTTGCTCTCGAAGGTGCCGTATGAGTGGTTCCTTGAGCAAAGCGCATGCTTTCAAGAAGGGCTCTGCCAAATCTCTGGATGGCAAGACGTCGACGTTCTCGCAACCCTCGGGTAGGCCTACCTCGCTGCATGGGAATGTGAGGGATACAAACTGGACTGGGAGGTGGGATTCTTTCATGCGATCGATGATTGTCTTGATCCGAGAAGCGTTGAAGGGTGTCGTAATGAAGCTAACAACGGCACCGTGGTTGGCGAGGAGACGGGCCATGTCCGTTATAGGTGTCACCAGATCCTTTATTATGGAATTTTTCGCACCCTGATGATGGCGGCGTTAAGGACGTCTCTCTAATCAGTCTATTTTTCGTCTCGCACACAGTACAATCACAAAGACAAGATATACGGAGGAAAACCTTTCCAAAGACAAATTCTCCAACCAAAGTATAAATATTATATAACTCTGGATTACACAATATGGCTTGACATAACCGACACTCCACTTTTCCCTAACAAGAGCTCTCAAGTGCCCCAAACCCAAACTTTACCTCACCTCGGGTTTGCTTAGTCTGCCACGGTCTCGCAGCCACGCGCTCTGCGCGCCTTGGTGTGCATGCCTCGCTGCGCACCTGCTACTTTACCACACGCCACGCACCCTCTTAGTGCGCACGCCTTGCTTTGCTCTCGCTGTCTTGCCGCACGACCCACACCCTCCTGGTGTGCATGCCTTTACCTCGCGCGGTGCCGACCTATCGTCCGCTCACCCTCAATCTTCAGATCTCTTGGACGAGCCCTTCAATGTTGGGAAGCCAATGCCGATACCAATCCTTCCTGACTGTTGGCACCTGCAAAGGGCTCAGAAGGCAGAGGAGGCAACAATGGACGCCGCAAGAATCCACAAGGAAACCGGCCCACTGAATTGTTCTCGCTCACCCTCCCAACAACATACTGGCTAGGCATCCACCAAGGTTCCACCCCGGGGGTTCCAAGATCACGAGGAGCATTGCCTGTTTGTGCATGGCCCATCCTGTGCTAGTGCACGTGCCGGTGCCTCCTGCGCCACACCCGCGCACGCTTGCGCGTTATCCTGCGCATGTTCGCCTACATCTGCGCGCACCCGACGCCTCTTGAGCCGCTCCTCCGTGCGCTTTGCTTTGCATGTGGGCATGCCTTTGCCACGGCATGCCCCGTCCATGGGCCTGACCGAGCCAAAGCATGGCCCGAACCCACGGAGCACTAAGTTACCGCTGGGTCGGCGACATACCTCCCGCCGCCTGAGAACTCGATGCCTTCGTCGAGCGATGCCGGAGGTAGTCCATGACTATGTCTTCAAACTGCCAAAGTGTTGGTCCACGCTCCCAAGTAGCCTCTGACTCATCCTCGCCCTCCCAATGGATTAGGAAGTCTGTCCGTCGGTTCAGCTTGTTGTCGCCTACCGTGCGATGGTCCAACACATGACGGATCTTCTTAGTGAATTCCATACGAATCAATGGAGGGGCTCTTCTTGGCTGCTTCCGCCCTGGGTCATTATCTTCACAATAAGGCTTGAGAAAGCTTATATGAAAAGTTGGGTGGATCTTCAACCTTTCCGGAAGAGCTAGCCGATACGCCACGTTGCCAATCCGCTCGATTACCACAAATGGTCCATCATACCGCTGGATCAACGCTTTGTGGTATCGCTGGTCGGTCAACTTCTTCCAGATCTGTGGAGTCAGTTTCAACAACACTTTGTCTCCAATTTGGAACTCACGCGAGCGTCTATTCCTATCGGCGTACTTCTTCATTCGGCGTCGCGCCTTCTCGAAGCTCTCCTGTGCTGCCTCGAGGAGCTCCATCTTATCCTATGCCCACCTGTATGCTGCGGGGCATTCGCCTTAGTCATTCCTTTGTGCTACCTCCAACGGATTCATGGGCTAGAATCCCATGCACAGCTCGGCTGGACTATGGCCGGTTGAGAAAGACCGATGCAGGTTGTAAGAATACTGAGCAGTGTTGAGAAGGTCTAACCAATTTCTTTGGCTCGCCGTGATAAAGTGCCTCAGAAAGTCCTCTAGTAGGGCATTGATCCTCTCTGTCTGCCCATCTGTTTGAGGGTGGCTTGCCGTCGAAAATTTCAGCTCCGATCCCATCAGCTGAAACACCGTCGTCCAGAACTTTCCTGTGAATCGTGCATCCCGATCACTGACAATGTCGCTCGGGAGCCCGAACACTTTGACTATGTTCCGAAAGAACAAACTGGCTGCTGTCTCTGCTGGGCATGGCTGGGGTGCTGGTATAAAGATTGCATACTTTGAGAATCGGTCCACTACGATAAGTACCGATCTCATGCCTTGCACGTCAGGAAACCCTGTAATGAAATCCATGGAAACAAACGCCCATGGTTTCTCTAGGACGGGCAAAGGTTGCAGCAATTCGGCCTGCTTCCTCCTCTCATTCTTGTCCAGCTGACAGACCGTGCAGGTCCGAATGTGGAACTCCACATTCTCACGCATCTTGGGCCAGTAATACGAACGACTCAGGAGGGCTTTCATTCGTTCCTCTCCTGGGTGGCCAGCCCACTGTGAGTCATGGATCTCGCGGATGATCTCCCGCCGTAGTCCTCCACTTGCCGGTATGTATAGTCGTCGCCCAAGTGCGTAAATGAGTCCATCTTCACACCAAAATCTCTTGGATTCACCTGCCTCAATCTCCTGGCACAACTTCATATATGCCGCATCTATGCCTGCTTGCGCCCGAATGCGTTATATTCGATCGCCTTGCAAGGTGGTCAGGGCCGCCGCATAGGCCTGCGTCTCCCTGCGACTAAGCGCGTCTGCCACTTGATTGAGTCTTCCCGGTCGATGCTGCCAAGTGAAATCAAACTCGGCAAGGTACTTTTGCCACCGCGCCTGCTTCAATGTCAACTTCCGCTGCGTGGTAAAGTATGTGTTGGCGACATTGTCTGTCACCACAGTGAATTTGGTGCCGAGAAGATAATGCCTCCAGCGTTCCAGACAGTGAATGACTGTTGTCATTTCCTTCTCGTGCCCAGAGTACCGCACCTCTGCGTCCTTCAGCTTTCTGCTCTCGTATGCCACTGGGTGTCCCTCCTGTATCAGGACACCACCTATTGCCCAGTTTGAGGCATCCGTCACCACCTCGAATGCCTTGCTGAAATCAGGGAGCGCCAACACTGGTTCGACTGCCATGGCCGACTTTAGGTTTTCGAATGCCGCTTGACACTCGAGCGTCCACTCCCATGTGCGCTCCTTCTTCAGCATATCAGTAAGGGCCCTTGCGCGTCGCGAATACCCCGCAATGAAGCATCGGTAGTAATTCACCAGACCCAGAAATGCGTGCAAGTCTGCGATCTGTCCAAGGACCGGCCACTCCACTATGGCCTTCACCTTGTCCTGGTCCATCCTGATCCGCCCCTTGCTGATATAATGCCCCAAAAACTTGATCTCCTTTGTTGCGAATGTGCACTTCTCCCTTTTGATGAATAACCGATGCTTCCTTAGCGTCTCCAAAACCTGCCGCAGGTGAGACACATGCTCCTTCATGGTGTTGTTATAAATCACAATGTCATCCAGATAAACTACCACGAAGTGATCTAGGAAGGCATACAACACGTCGTTCATTAAATTGCAGAAGGTTGCTGGTGCATTTGTCAAACCAAACGGCATTACTTTGAACTTGAAAGACCCATATCATGTCACGCACGTGGTCTTTGGCTCATCCCCTTCGACAATCCGGACTTGCCAATACCCCGATCGCAAGTCCAACTTGGAGAAGACCGCAGCGCTAGCTAACCTATCAAACAAGTCACTGGCATTCGGGATCGGGTACTTGTTTTTGATGGTTACTTTGTTAAGTGCTCGATAATCCACGCACATCCTCAAGCTTCCATCCGCCTTCTTCTAGAAAAGAACTGGTGCGCCGTATGGGGCTTTGGACGGCTGAATCAATCCCGCATCCAGAAGTTCATCGAGTTTGCTTTCTCGGCTCGCAAGCTCGGCGGGCTCATCCGGTATGGCACTCGGGCAGGAGGCCTAGCCCCTGGCTCGAGCTCGATACAATGGTCTATAGCCCGTCGGGGAGGTAGGGCCTTCGGCAGTTGCTCGGGCATGATATCCTGGAAATCCCGCAGCGCCTCCTCGACTTGATCCGGGACGTCACTCAGATCCTCTTGCTGAACTTCAACCATGACCGCTAAGTAAGTGGGCTGCCCATGCCGCAGCCCCTTGTTCATCTGCTTGGCCGATGCCATCTCAGCCTTCCCCTTCTCCACCATGGGGAAGCTTCATCAGCTTGCACGAAACATGGGGACCCCTCGTCCCCAATCATGATTCCTCTCAAATGGGGAATCAAGGTAACCTTTGCAACAATAAAGAAGTCCATTCCCAAGATGAAATCAAAGTCATCTAAGTCCACAACCATCAAGGAGCACTTTCTCGACCATGCTCCAAGCTCCACATTAGCTTCGGCCATGCCATGCACCGGGGATACGCCTGAGTTTACAGCCTTCAACTTGCTGCTGCTAGTCCCAATCTGAAGTCCCAACCGATCTGCTTCTGGCTTCGCAATGAAATTATTGGTCGCTCCAGTATCTAGCATTGCGCGCACATCCTTACCGTTCACCCATGCTCGCATATACATCAGGCTCATGGTATTTGCAAGGACTCTCTCCGCAGACATAGAGTTGAGCAATTGGAGAGGCGTCACCTGGGATGGACCGGTTTCCCCTTGGCTTGGTTCACCGCCCGACTCCTTGGCAATGAGCGTGGTGAGGGCTTCGTGCTTAGGACAGTCCCGTACTAGATGTGGGCCGCTGCAGATGTAGCAGCCCCACTTTGGCCGTTGTGGTTGCTGCGTCACTCCCTTTGGTGCGGCTGCCTTGCGATCAGTAGCCTTCTTTTGGGGAAGCTTCTTCTTAGCGCCTCGGGTCTTCGGTCGAAAGGCTTCCTTGCGCTTGCCTTTTTCCTTGGCATTGCCTCCCGAGGTACTCCCGCGGAAATCCACCAATGCCTCCGCGGCTGCAATGGCTGAGGGGATGTCCTTTATCCCCTTCCATCGAAGCTTAGCTTGGGCCCACCCTTGTAACCCAACGAGGAAGTTGAATAATTTATCTTCCTCTGTCATATTAGAGACATCGAGTAGCAGAGTGGAGAAGTCCTTGACATACTCTCTGATGCTCCCAGTCTGCCGCAGCTTCCTCAGATTCTCCCTAGCAACCCAACTTGTGTTGCAGGGAAGGAATTGCTCCCTCAATTCCTTCTTGAAGGCATCCCATGTTTTGATCTTGGGTCGCCCAGCAATGGTGTCTTCGGCGGTCCTAATTCGCCACCACAGCTTGGCATCTCCTTCCAAGAACATTGAGGCTCGATCCACCTGATCAGCCCCAGGGATCTTTGCCGCACGGAAGTAGACTTCCAAGTCCCAAAGGAAGTTCTCTACCTCCTTCGCACTTCGGCTCCCGCCAAAACACTTTGGCTCAGGGACCTTGGCCCTCGGTCGGGATGCGTCTGCAAGCACGGTTGGCGGTGAGGCTTGGGTGGTCTGCCTCAGACGCATCACCTCTTCCTCCAAGGCTTGCGCCCGACCTTCTAGCCGCTCCATCATGGCTATATCTGACTGTTGTTGCTGCGCATGCCTATCCTTCAGGTCGCGGACCAGCTCCGCGTGCGCCATAAGCATCTATGCTTGTGATGTCTACAACTCGGCCAGTCTTTCAGCCAAATCAGCACATTGGGCTGCCAGATCTACGACGGTCACATCGCCTGGATCTCCTACGATCGCCTCCAGACGATTCACACGATCAGCGAGTGTCATGTCCTGTGCTTGTGAAGTGAACCGTGCTCTGATACCAACTTGTCACCGGGTCGCTCATCTATTGCGGAATTTTTTCCGCCCCTAATGATGGCGTTAAGGACGTCTCCCTAACCAGCCTATTTTTCGTCTCGCACACAACACAATCACAAAGACAAGATGAACGGGAGAAAACCTTCCCAAGGACAAAGCTCCCAACCAAAGTATAAATATTATATAACTCTGGATTATACAAGATGGCCTGACCTGACCGACACTCACTCTTCCCTAACAAGAGCTCTCAAGTGCCCCAAACCCAAACTTTGCCTCATCTCGGCTTTGCTGAGTCTGCCATAGTCTCGCAGCCACGCGCCTTGTGCGCCTTGGTGTGCACGCCTCGCTGTGCGCCTTGGTGTGCACGCCTCGCTGTGCACCTGATGCTTTGCCACGCGCCACGCACTCTCCTAGTGCGCACGCCTTGCTTTGCTCTCGCTGTCTTGCCGCACGACCCACACCCTCCTGGTGTGCACGCCTTTACCTCGCGCGGTGCCGACCTGTCGTCCGCTCACCCTCAATCTTCAGATCTCTTGGACGAGCCCTTCAATGTTGGGAAGCCAATGCCGATACCAATCCTTCCTGACTTTTGGCACCTGCAAAGGGCTCAGAAGGCAGAGGAGGCAACAATGGACGCAGCAAGAATCCACAAGGAAACCGGCCCACTGAATTGTTCTCGCTCACCCTCCCAACAACATACTGGCTAGTTATCCACCAAGGTTCCACCCTGAGGGTTCCAAGATCATGAGGAGCATTGCCTGTTTGTGCATGGCTCATCCTGTGCTTGTGCACATGCCGGTGCTTTCTGCGCCACATCCGCGCAAGCTTGCGCGTTATCCTGTGCATGTTCGCCTACATCTGCGCCCATCTTACGCCTCTTGCGCCGCTTCTCTGCGCGCTTTGCCTTGCATGTGGGCGTACTTTTGCCACAGCATGCCTCATCCATGGGTTCGGCTGAGCCAAAGCATGGCACGAACCCACGAAGCACTAAGTTACCGCTGGGTCGGTAACAATAGGGATCATGTGACCTTGGGCCATGAGGGGAACAAGCACGAAGTGAGGCATCGGAGGCTTAGTGCTGCCGTTCATGCCTGCTTTGATCGGCCGTGTGGAGGGATGTGAGTGAATAAATGAAGTAGAAAGAAAGAAAAAAAAAAAAAAATAGTAGCTTCAAGAAACAAGGGGAGATGGCAGAAGAAAAGAAAAAGGAGACTCCATGGGTTGCATGGACAGCAACGAATGGGCAGAAGGCGCTCGGGAGAGAACAACCCGATTTCCAGTTGCTATGCGACTCCATGGATTGCTCAATACATCATACCAAGGGCACTGGTTGAGAAATGACGTAAGTCCCGACGTCAGCCTGCTAGACTTACACGAGCAACGCGACTGTCTAGCAGGATGGATGATCTGTCACACGTGATGGGCCACATGTGCGACACACACCTCCAAAAAAAACCACCCCTGTTCAATGAGGTGATTAGGGAGGTGATCTATTACCCGATCTTTAAGCTTAAAGAAATGGAGGGTTACGTATGCTGTGACGAAAGCAGCTAAGCGCCGAATTTGACATTAGCTCCGTCCACGTTGAGCGACTCTCGGCGTTCGGACAGATTTGGTGGCAGAGCGGGCGTTAAGGTTCCCGCTATTGACTCTCCTGGCCTGATTTGGCTGTAGCGTTTAGCTCGTTTCGGTTTTCAAAATGTGAGCCTCCTTCCATTGCCTTCCCATCTCTTTTCTGGGACTCATTTGAGAAACCATAAACGAGTTCTTAAAAAACCTCTTTTCCACAAGAAAGAATTTTTCTACTCACACTATAGGATGCTATCTCGTATATGGCTGCAATAAAAAGTAGGTACTTCTAAGCATGAGGCTTTTTATTGGTCATGTTAAAAACTTCAATCAAGTACGAAGAAAGTTAGGATCTTTTTTAAAAACGATATTTTTCTATGGAAAGGCATGACAACCAAATATAATCTAAATCTCTTGTCCTCTTCTTTCTCTTTTACGCATCCTCTTCTTCATTTATCAATATATTGCCATCAATTTCTCATCCAAAAATTGCTATGCAAAGTAAATAATTCAATAATAATGGACATGATGGAACCCATATGTCACATGCAACGCATATCTTGTGACATTTCTAAACAGCAATAGTAAATTAGGATGGGATCAGAAAGTGAAAGGACTTAAAAAACTTATGCTGAGTATCACTATGAATGAAGAGATCGATATGATTAGTAGCATAATGCGTAGAATAAAAAGAAATTAAATGAAAAAAAAAGAGCTTCGAGATCTGCTCTAGAGGAGATTCTTCTATGCTCAAGTTAACTTGGAATTCTTGGTGGTGGCAACTCAGAGGGATACTCTAAAGTTAGATTCTCTTTATAGTATATAAAGCATCCTGATTGGTGAAGAATGCCATAGTAGCTAAAATTCATTTTCGTCTTGAACTCTTTAAAGTCTATTCCATATCAAGCTAAGTAGACGCTAATATATTTGGTGCCCTCACTCACCAAAATACATGGACTCGATCACTATGTGTTAACATACTAGAGGTTGGTGAAAATATGTATCATCGTATGCCTTCCACTCTCGATACCAAGGTGAAGAGCTCGAATAAGGGAGTAGTTATTTCAGGCTTTGAGGTGATGAGCTGTACCAAACGTTAAGGTGACATGCTTCGGGTGTGGAGTTGCCAAACTAAAGACTTTCAAGGTAGGTCAATTCAAGTTCAAGTTTTTTATCTAAGCTAGAAGGTCTGTGTCCGAGTTGATTTGTCTGAGGAGCTACATTAGAGAACTCAAAAGAAGCAAAAGGATGCTTTCTAGGTTTCAAATTTCTATGTAAAAAGTTTAAGCATTGAGAACTTCTAATTATCAGTATAACTGCTTGCTTAATAATATTGCTACCTTAAAAAAATAGTGACAAGTGCCACTCATCAAATATCAAGGCAGATATAATTCTTGCTTGACCCATAGAGACATGAAATATGTAAAAGAGAAACTAACTATACGTCTCAACTTTAATTGTTTATCTTTTTTGCTAATGCGGTTGTTTATGTACTTTTAAAGGAAGGGTAAGGATATGACCTCTTTCTCTATCCTCTCTCAAAGTGCTCTTCTTTCGTTCTCCTCAACCTCTCATTCCTCTAGCTCTCTTAGGTGCGCCCTTCTCTCTTTCTTTTTTATTTTTTGTTTTCCATGGCTCTCCATCCTTCCTCTTTTTATGCCTTTAATGAGGCTTCAAAAGTCCAAAAAGGATTATAGATAAAATTAGACCTTTCTTTAGGGTTTCATCAAATGTGTATATTAGAGCACCTTTCAAAGAGGAAAAGGCATATAATTTTTCTTCAATCTTAGGCTCCTTGGCTTCCTATGCCTCTATTTGTATTGGAAACATGCAGATATTTAGGTATTTCTATTTTTCAACTCATTCCTAATTTTTAACGTTTGTTGTTAGAATAACTTATTTTTCTTAGCAGAGGTTCTCAAAAAATTACTCGAACCTATTTAGAAAGTTTTTTCTCTTAAGACATCATTTGAAAAGTTGTGAATGTTGGGACCTTAGCCTAAGGAAGGGGTATTTTATTTTTACCAACCTTCTTACCATCATTCAAGATTAGAAGAAATTCTTCTTTGTCTCATTGGGCAGGCTTGATAGCTCTCTCGATGTAATGGGTTAAGTTTCTTCACTCAGTGATGAGGAAATATTGTGGTTGCTAAACCTAATAGGACAATCCAAGATCAAGTTCCACAAGTTCCTGAGAGAGTCAAGGCTCAGCATATATGGCTTGACTCCTCCAATGCTCAAGAAAGGCTCAAGGTCCAAGGAGAATCTAAGATCCAAGAACACTTAGGGAATTAACTTGGAAGTACAACATCAACTTTTGAGCTGTGATCACTAAAACATAAGCCACTTTCTCCATGGCTTAGTGCCTTATCTCTACCTTATAGTGGATTTTGCTAACATAATAGATGGACTTCTAAACCTCTTACTCTTCTTGGACTAGCACTGCACTTAAAGTCGTAGTGAAGTTTACCACATATAGATAGAGGACTTCCTCTAGGATTGGCTTCGTTAGTAAAGATGGAGAGGCTAAGTACTACTTCAGCTTATCGAAAACTTTTTGAAACTCATCTATCCACTAAAAATTTTTGATATTTCTGAGAGTCTTAAAAAATGGAAGCCACTTCTCAGCAGCTTTCGAGACAAAAAGGCTGAGGGCAACTATTCAACGTTTGTAATTCCTTTTAGGTTTTTTAGAGGGGCTATATCTAGAATGGTCTAGATCTTCCCTAAATTAGCCTCGATCTCCCTCTACGTGATCATGAATCCTAAGAATTTGACCGAGGAAATGCCAAAGTTACACTTGTTAGGATTTAACTTTCTATTGTAGTACCTTAACATCTAAAAGGCCTCTTCAAGGTCATCAATATAATGCTGGTGCTTTTTACTCTTCATCAACATATCATTCACATATAACTCCATGCTTTATCCTTAAATATTTTATTGACTAAATGTTGATACGTAGTTCCTACACTCCTTAGTTTGAAGGACATCACCTTATAGTAGTCACGCCCAGGTTAGTGATGAATGTCGATTTCTCTTTATCCTTAAGGTTCATTCTAATCTCATTATACTTCAAGAATGCATTTATAAAACTTAGCAACTCGTGTCCTTAGGTGGCACCTATCAATTGATCAATTCATGGCAAAAGAAAGCTATTTATAGGGTAGGTCTTATTAAAGTTTATGAAGTGAATGTACATTCTTCAGTTCCCATTATCCTTCTTCACCAATACCACATTAGCCAGTCAGTTAAAGCAGTGCACTTCTTTGATGAAACTAGCCATGAGAAGCTTGTCCACTTCTTTTTGAAGTATCTTTTTATCTCTTTGAAACAAAGCTTCTTTTCCTTTGTCATATAGGCTTGTGAGTCAGATCTAGATTTATGCGATGACTTTGCAGTCAATCTCCAACATATCTCTAGGGGTCAAAGCATAGATGTTGGCATTTGCCTATAGAAAGTTGGATGATCATTATATTTGAATTTTTTACGCTTGATTTAAGATCATTATGCTTGGGAGCAGATGTAAGAGAAAATTCTTTTGTAGATGGAGAAGCTTCACTTCAACTATGTCTCTAAACTTTTTTTTCTTATTTTGTTCAAACAAAGAGGTGAGTATGTTTATTTTCCATCTGTTTAAAGACATCAGACTTCAGTAAGCTTTTTCTTTCCTCTTGCCTGTTTGGAAAGGAATAATAGTTCAAGATGTAAGTGGCTTCTAAAACTGTACCTCTTTTAAGCTTGGGATGGTTCAATTATCAAATTATAGGAGGATCCATGGCTGGAAGATATCTCCCAATGCAATCTCTTTCTAGACCTCTTTGAGAATTGTGTCAAGCCAAATGTCCTGGCATCATCTCTTAAGAGCTCAAGGTGAAGATGTTGTCATATTAAACTCTTCAAACCATTATTAATGTTTCAAGATTCCTAATTGAGGGACTTGGAAGAGATTTTGAAGTTCATCCAGCCGTCTATTGATCGTGACTTGCTTGTATGGCAACTCTTAAGATATAGTACCTACTCAGTAAAATTATTCTATAAATTTTTGAACAGAAGAGGCATCTCTTGGGTTCATGATGCAATTTGAAAAGCGGTGGTTCATGAGAAGATTAAGGATTTTGCATAGCTGGCCCCAAGATTGGTAAAGAAAAGCCTTGCAATTAATCCGGGGTGCCCTCTTTGTGTGGAGACTACTTTAAAACTCTCTCTCATTTGCTCCTTTGCTTGCCCTTGCTCCTAAGGCTTTTGGGCACATCTCACTAACTTTCCTTGCATCCAAGCAAACCCATCTGATCCTCATCACTCTGCATGGAGAAATCTCTTTATTCCGTCTCAGTTGAGATGAGCTTGAGATCAGTTTATCCTCTTCCTTCCTTTGGTGACACATTTGAAGGAAAAAAAAAATTTCAGAATTTTTTTAGATAAATCCTTTTTGGAGCAGGTCCGTAGGATTCTCTATTTCTTTGATTCTTATTAGGCTTGTATGCTTAGTGATAGGGCCGCTGAGGCCATGTCCTTTTGAAATCTCTTTTGTTTCCTTCCTGAACTCCTGTACATTCTTCCTTTAACTTGTAAATACTTTCCTAATAAACTCTGGGAAGTTTCCTCTCTGTTCCAAAAAAAAAAAAAAAAAAAAAAAATTTCCATCTGCTTTAATGGAATGGAAAGGTTGTTACAGCTATGATCAAGGCTGGATTCTTAACGATTTCATCGAATCAAGGTGCATGAGGATATGAGATCACTTTTTCCTTTAAGGAAATAAAATAACTCATAGACGAAAACTTTATTTCAAGAAGTCTTCCGGTGGAAAGCAGATTGGCAAGCTGAGCTGTAGCGAACAACCACAAATTACAGAGGTCCAGACGTAGTGACCACGGAACCCCAAAAAATAAAGAAATAAATAAATTGCACCGAAGAAAATCTCCTTGACACCATTGCAACAGCCGACCTAAGATTCGGTTTAGGCACAAAAACAGAAAAGGCATTATTTTTTAGGGAAAAAAAAAAGGTTCGCTTATTGAAATCATTGGTTGCACGCAACGATAAACGCCAGATCCTTTCCTTTCCTTCTATATGCTTGTGCCTTTCCTTCTGCCCTTTTGTTACTTCAGATTTCTTCAATCAAGAGCATCAAGTTCTGATGAGATGAGCCTCCTTCCACAGCCTTCTTAGCCTTCTCCGCCAAATCTCGAGCCCTCTTCCTTCTCTCATCCTCATCCGTTCCTTTGCCCATCAGCCTAGCTACTGCCTTCTCTATCTCATCTCTCTTTACCAACACCTCGCTATTGTTTGTTCCCCAACGAATCGGTTTCTTGACCCCAATTGACACTCCAATTTTTAGCGTATCCACCACCAATTTCTCGTTGAGGAACTGCTCTGCAAAGTGGGGCCACGTTATCATCGGTACACCAGCACAGATCCCTTCCAGCGATGAATTCCATCCACAGTGCGTCATAAACCCCCCAACTGCTGGGTGTGAAAGAATCATCACCTGGGGAGCCCATCCCCTGATTATAAGACCCCTTGAGCTCGTCCTCTCCTCGAATCCCTCTGACAGCCATTCCTCCACTTCCGAAGACTTGTCTCCAGCTTTTATCACCCATATGAAAGGATGGTTCGAAGCCTCCAGGCCCAATCCGATCTCCATAAGCTGCGAAGGATTAGTGCGAGCAAGACTCCCGAAACTCACATAAATAACAGACCCTGGCTTCATTGAATCAAGCCATTGCAAGCATTGCTTCTCATCGATGGAGGCCTTTCTACCCCTGGCTGCCATATCAACAAAGTTATTATTGCACAGAGACATGGGTCCAATCGTCCAAACCCTCTTCCCTGTGGCCCTTTGGTAATGCTCAATATACAATGCCTCCAAGTCGTCAAAACTATTTGCCACCACTCCATCGGACCTCGACTCTTCCTCCATCCTCTCTTCTCGGAATTTCGTCATGCCTGGCCAACTATGAGCCCCTGGTAATTGAGCCTTTGTCACTTCAAGCCGATGGGGAAATTCCGGCACAGTAAAGGGCTCCTCCTCATCAGATATGTTGTCTTGGATCTTGCTATGATATACAATGTGCATGCAGAGGAGGGAGAAGCAGGAAATCCCGTGGAATACTAATCTTGGAATACTGAGCTCACGAGCAACCTCTCCGGTCCACGGGTGCAATGAGTCGGAGATGATGCAGCTGGGGGGCCGCGTTTGCTCTCGAAGGTGCCGTATGAGTGGTTCCTTGAGCAAAGCACATGCTTCCAAGAAAGGCACTAGCAAGTCTCCGGATGGCAAGACGTCGATGTTCTCGCAACCCTCGGGTAGGCCTACCTCGCTGCATGGGAATGTGAGGGATACAAACTCGACTGGGAGGTCGGATTCTTTCATGCGATCGATGATTGTCTTGATCCGAGAAGCGTTGAAGGGTGTCGTAATGAAGCTAACAACGGCCCCATGGTTGGCGAGGAGACGGGCCATGTCCGTCATAGGGATCATGTGACCTTGGGCCATGAGCGGAACAAGCACGAAGTGAGGCATTGGAGCCTTAATGCCGTTCATGCCTGTTTGATTGGCCATGCGGAGAAGCGTGAATGAATTGATGAATTAGCAGTGGAAGAAGAAAAGTAGCTTCAAGGGGAGCTAACCGAAGGGATGACGATTGGATGGAGGTCAGGGAGTAGGTAAGAGGCACTCAGGACAGAGGCAACTCAATTTCCAATTGTTTTTGCGACTCTATGAATCACTCCGTCGACATAAATAGCGTGCACCAGATTGACAAATGACGTAAGTTCCGACGTCAGCTCGTCTTGACTTGGCGTAAAGAAAGGAAGGCTTACGTATGCCGTGACCAAAGCACCTAGGCGCCGAATTTGACAGGTTACGTCCAGTTGGGAATTCTCAGAATTTGGACAGGTTTGGCGGCCGAGAAGACGCATGCTTCCCGCCATTTACTCTTTTGGCAAGATTTGGTGGCAGGGTTTGACCAGTTTTGGTACGCATGCAAGTCCGAGACTTGTCCAATCAGGAGAGGCGCGTTTTCAACGATGATCGAGACGCCTTCCATTGCTCTTGCGACCCTTCTTGCAAGAGAAGCTTTCAAAACACGCTTTAAATAAACGAATTTGGATTGGCCATTATCAAGACGATGCAAGCGTCCATGGAGGCTTTTGTTCCCTCTTTCAACCATATGTACCTGAAACATCTCTGTTGTAGAGATATCGATCCAATCGTCCAAAAGTATCCTCCCAATAGCCTTCTCGTAGCTCCCGTCGTACAAAAGCCTTCGACTTATCGATTTATGGCCATTTGGTTGGTCATTCTTGGAATATTGGTGAATGGTTGGATAGTGGTAGGACAACAAAAACAAAAGAAAGGGAAGTAAGATGATCAAATTTAGATTAATAAAAGGGAAAACTGTTCCAGATGGAGAACAACCCGAGCTCTGGTTGTTACGCGAGGTGATGGACTTTATATGCAAGGTGCATTTCCACGAATGCGACCTTGTTGAGACCTTTGATTTAACAAAGGTGCTCCATCTCACTCGCCCTTCTCTGATTTCAGGACGCACAATTGTTTGTTGAGTCTAAATCTCATCCATCTAGGTTTAGCCATTTGATGTCTAATATTATGGCATTGGTATGCAGTTAAGGATGAATACCCTCCAATCCCTCTCCATCACCATACTAATCCTAAACTCTCTTAAGCTCTTCTAAAATTCTAACAAGCTCTCTTCATCTCTAAACAAACTATTCTAATCTCCCCCTATAAGTTTTTCTAATTTCTCTATAAACTTTTTCAATCTCTTCACAAACTCTCTAATCTCCACAATGACTCGTGCTGGTAACTCTTGCCCACCCTATGAAATCTTCAAGTTCAGCACTGAAGCATTTCCTAATTATGGGGCTTATGTTAGTGCGCCAAAGTTACAAACCAAAATCGTATCTCTAATCCAACACGTATGTCTGTATCTTGAGCGTTAGGTCAAAGGATAGACCTTTGATATCTAAAAACACTTTACCATCAAAGAGATCGCTAACAACGGGATCCAAGCAGTGCATACCATCTGCAAGAAGGACTATAACTGCAACACTTTGAGGAGAATCGGGGGCCACTTGGCTCAACATTGAAAGAAGCATGAAAATGATAATAATTTCACTCTTAAATTTTTTCCAAATAAGTTATCAACGTTTTCTTATTCCCAAAAGATAAATAGGAAAAAAAATTTAATTATCAAAATTAATTGTAGGTATTGAAATACTTTTTTTCTAAAAATGTATATTTTGAAAAATAAATAAAAAATTATCCTTAATCCTGCATTAAAAAATTTCTTAAAATGTTGCTAAATTTGATTATTTTTGACTTTTTCAAATATAAATAAATTTGATTATTTTTTAAAAAATTTTAATGGTAGGATCACACTTTCCTCTGATATACAGAGTATCAATTTTGGGTTATTTACATTTATGTTATTACACATTTTATTAATTTTGACTAGGTTATACAAAAATGAATTATTAATTTTAAATTATTTAAATTTCTACATCATGCGTCCAACATCTCTAGTTCAATCATGCATACATATATGGATACCTATACATAATAAATTTTTTTTCAATTAGTTTAGATCATGTTTCTAACAATAATATTACTGTTAAGTTATTCAAACAACATCTGCATCCTATCTTATATAAAAATTTATTTTATATAAGATGTACACATCACATCTTAAATTTAGTTATACAAGATAGTTTAAATGTTATTGAACCATATGTAAGTAAAATTAGAAATGCCATTAAATATATAGCATATTTGGGAGTCAGAAAATAAGATTTTAAAAATTTGTGTGCAACACATGGTAAAAAATCTAAATAAGTTTTATTATATATTTAATGTTACAATTGTATTTTGAACACAAAAATATTATTACTAGTTTTTCTAGTGATCACTTCCTAGTGATCTTATATTAGATTTTTACTAGGCTACTTGAAATATTATTATGCAAATTTAAAATATTTTTTAATACTATAAATATTTTATCTGGTACTTATTATCCCATTCTCCTTTAATTTTGTCATAAATTTATAACATTACCAACTATTTTGCAACTTATAGGAACGTAGAAAGTTTTGAAGTTATAATTAAACCAATGAAATTAAAATTTAATAAATATCAATAGGAAATTTCATATTTTCATTGTTTAACATTTATTATGAATCCTAAATTTAAATTAATATTAAAAGATTTATAGAAATATGATACATAATATTAGTAAAATTAAAGATGAAATTACTAATTTATTAAATAAAATATATATTTTATATGATCAAAAGTATAATAAAGGTAAAAGGTCCTTTGCTTTAAGACCAGTCTTGAATAGTATTAATAGGGATAATAATGATAAAATATGGAATATTATTAATAAAAATAAGAATTTATAACTTTATCATTGAATGAATTATTTTTTTATTTAACTAATGATTTATAAACTTTCTAACTTAGGAAGAGTTAGATGACTTTGATATTTTGATTTAATGGTAAACAAATGAAAATAATTATTTGGTACTTGCTATCATGGCCTTTGATCTACTGATTCTTTTGGTATCCATGGTAGCATTAGAATATACTTTTAATATAGGAGGCTAGGTAAACAAAAGGAGTTAATTAAAGCCTAATATGGTGATGATATTGATTTGTCTAAAGGACTGATATAAAATAGAGAAAAGATGAAAGGCCAGATGAAATATGAAGATAAAAATTCTTTTTCAAACAAATAGAAGAATAGAGAACCAAAGATGAAAGACTATGCGATCCGTCATAGTTCAGAAAGCCAACTGAGAGAAATAATCCTAATGAGTCACACTAATATATAGCAAGCTCCAAAAATGATATATATATATATTTTTTTTATTTTATTTTATTTTTGTAAAATTAGTTTAAGAAATCAAAAAATATAAAAAAGGTTCAACAACTTGGGGCTTGAGCCATGCTAGATAAAAAATGAAAATGAAGAAGGTGGAGCCACTTAATAAGAGGAGGAGGTCATTGTCAAATAGAACTATATACACAACTCAATAGAGCTATGGAATAGAGGTAAAATTGATGGTGATATCTAAGAAGGAGATAGTTCCTTCTCAAAAGAAAAGGGAAAAGGATTAGTTAACTTATATTGGTTGAAAGCAACTAAAGTATCCTTTTCTCTACAACTTGAACAAATTATCTCTATTGATGTATTAGGAATTATTTTTATAAAATCTTAGACTTTTTCTTTACTATCAAAAAATAAAAATAAAAGAGATTAATAGAATAGTTACCTAAATATATTAAATTAACTTAACCAACGATTATGGTTTATTGGATTGGTGGAATGTCAACAGAAGGAGCATGGTACAAAATAGAAAGACTTCATTTGGATTGCTCCATAGATGGTAAAAAGAGAAGGCTTCACACGTAACATCAATAAAATATTGAATTTGATGTGCCAAAAAAAAAAAAAAAATCCTTTTTTTCAATATTTTTATGAGAAAGATACGGCAGTCCTTCGCTGTGGTTAGGATCTTCGCATATCTCGATCAGTGCAAAGTCTCTCTATTCCCTTGGTCAAGACGAACCAATATTTCAACGCGACTTGTGATCCGTCACTATATGAAATAGCCATAATGGTGCCGGATAATTGGAGCAGGTGTAACCTCGGGAATAATCAAATAATTGATTATATATGTAAGCGAAACTACCATCCATCCACCTCCAGGATAATGAATACGGTAGCCAAAAAAAAAAAAAAATTGAATCCGGGTGCGAGGTAGTTCACCAATTGCTATGCAGCGAAGCATCCAGAGAGAGGCCTATTGATTTTCTTGGCGGAGACTGGTCGAGAATTCAGTCAAAGCCGGCCCCGCCGCCGGCCCAAACCGCTGCGTTTCTTCCGCCACCCGCGCCTCATAGGACACAAAAATATAGTATTTTATTTTCCGAAGCTTCTCCGTCCCCCAAACGGAAGTTGGGGTGCGCACGTTGATTCCCATCTCACCATCCATCCGCTTCTCCTCTCCCATCCAAAAGTTAAGCAGGATCCGAGAAGCCAGAAGGGACGGGGCCCAAAAGAGAGCTCTTGTTGGTTATTTAAATGCCTGGTCGCCGGGCCCCTTTATCATGTGCCGCCCTCCCCCCCCCCCCCTCTGCCTATTCGTTCGGCCTGCCATTGCTCTCTTCCTTCCCAGGGAGGAGGCGGTTTCTCGGCCGATCTCCTGCTACGATCGGGATTCGAGGTCTGTAGATCATTGTCGATTGATTCTGTTCCGAAATCCCATTTTCTGCCTGCAATGCCATTTAAAAAAAAAAAAAAAAATTGGATTCGAATGCTATTTTTTTTTATCCCCTAAAAAAATATTGCTTGGTTTTTTTCTTTTTTTCAAAATCCAATTCTTATTCTGGATTCGAGTTCAATCGCTCCATCTCGGTTTCGTAAAATCTGATCGTGTATTTGGAATGCATGAAGATTTCTCGTTGGATTTTGTTTCCGTCCGTTTCTCTTTTTTTTAAAAACACAACAAAAAACGCTTTTCGTTTAAAGATGCTGTTTTGAATATTTGTCGGCTCTTTGGCGTGGTTGCGGAACTGCAAGCTAAGTTGCTTCGAGATGCTACAATGGCGGTTCGGTCCATCTTTTCAGATGATATATTATCTGAATTGCACCTTTTAGGGTTGTCATCACCGAATTTTGGCTTTTAATTCAGCTTAGCAAACCTGGTGTTGGGCGTGTCGTCTCATTCTTCCAAGTTAAAATATGCATTTTTTTTTACCCTCTTTCTTCTGGATTGCTTGTTCTGCTTCATCTGGCTTTTCTTTAAAAAAATAAAAAGCACAGACGTTTAAGTGTGGATAGCTGAGTGTTGTAGTTTTCCAATTGATTTGTAGGCAAGAACAGGGATTTTTTTTTTTTTTTTTAGTCATGGGTTTTCCTTTCTCGAATCATGGTTGTTCTAAATTATAATTTCTGCTGCAGGGTTCATGCTGATCAGAGCAGGGGAGCGGCCGTGTTCTTCGCAAAAGAATCCTTCTCCATCTCTCTTTGAAACTAGTCTTTAGGTTCCCTATAAAAGAAAAAGAGCCGTTAGGTTCCTTTCGACCGCCCCTCTTTCCCCTCAAAAGTTTGTGATTCCATTGCTTTCTCCTCTTATACTCCGATCGATCATGGCTGAACCATTGCTCAACAAATCATCCTCCAGCCGGCTCCCCAGCTTCACGCAATCGGTGAAGCTCAAGTATGTCAAACTGGGCTACCACTACCTTATCACCCATGGAATGTACCTCTTCCTCACACCCCTCGTCGCCGTCGTCGCTGCCCAGCTCTCCACCTTCTCTCCCCAAGACCTCCATGACCTTTGGGACCACCTCCGTTTTAACCTCATCTCCGTGATCCTCTGCTCCACGCTCCTCGTCTTCCTCTCCACCCTCTACTTCCTCACGCGCCCTCGGCCCGTCTACCTCGTCAACTTCGCATGCTACAAACCCGACGACTCCCGGCGGTGCACCAGGCAAATCTTTATGGAGCGGTCCGCGCTGACGGGCTCGTTCACGGACGAGAACCTCGAATTCCAGCGTAAGATCCTTGAAAGGTCCGGCCTTGGTGAAGACACTTACCTCCCCGATGCTGTCCTCAATGTTCCCCCCAATCCTTCGATGGCCGAGGCCAGGAAGGAAGCCAGGGCTGTCATGTTCGGCGCCATCGATGAACTCTTCGCCAAGACTAATGTGAAGCCCAAGGACATCGGAATCTTAGTTGTGAACTGTAGCTTGTTCAACCCGACTCCCTCTCTTTCTGCCATGGTCGTCAACCATTACAAGCTTCGAGGAAACATCGTGAGCTTTAACTTGGGTGGGATGGGCTGCAGCGCGGGGCTGCTTTCTATCGATCTTGCCAAGGATCTCCTTCAAGTTCACCCCGGTACCTATGCCTTGGTTGTCAGCATGGAAAGCATCACCTTGAACTGGTACTTCGGCAACAATCGGTCCATGCTCGTTTCCAACTGCTTGTTCCGAATGGGCGGGGCTGCCATCCTTCTCTCCAACAGGAGCTCTGACAGCCGCCGCTCCAAGTACCAACTGGTTCATACGGTGCGAACCCACAAAGGTGCTGATGATAAGTGCTTCAGCTGTGTCACCCAGGAAGAGGATGCTAACGGGAAAATTGGTGTCTCTCTTTCGAAAGATCTGATGGGAGTTGCTGGCGATGCCTTGAAGACCAACATCACGACATTGGGTCCCCTTGTCTTGCCCATGTCGGAGCAGTTGCTCTTCTTTGCTACATTGGTGGGGAGGAAGGTCCTCAAGATGAAGATTAGGCCTTACATCCCTGATTTCAAGTTGGCCTTCGAACATTTCTGCATTCATGCTGGGGGAAGGGCTGTCTTGGATGAATTGGAGAAGAACTTGCATCTCTCCGAGTGGCACATGGAGCCTTCGAGGATGACGCTCTACCGATTTGGAAACACTTCGAGCAGTTCCCTCTGGTACGAGCTAGCATACGCTGAAGGGAAAGGAAGGATTAGGAAAAGGGATAGAATTTGGCAGATAGCATTCGGATCAGGATTCAAGTGTAACAGTGCAGTATGGAAGGCTTTGAAGACGATCGATCCTGCAAAGGAAACGAACCCCTGGATGAATGAGATCCACAACTTCCCAGTTGACGTTCCGAGGGTGTCAGCAATTTGAATGATCATTGGGTGGCGAAATTGATCTTGGATTCATTGCCTGCAATTATTTGTTTGGATGATCTGCTTTTACTTTTGAGTTGTAGGTTGAATAATTTATAGGCGTTTGGAGGTTGATTCTTATTATGGGTGGAAAATTTGGTCGGAAGGGTGTTTTTCTTTGTGGGTGCCGTCATGCAGGATATGATCATTGGTTCCATGGGCTGGATTGCTAGACCAGGAGGAGGAGCGTATGTTATGTGCTATCTTGTGGTTTAATTTATGCAGGCTTAAACCATTGACTCTGCTTAAATCTCATGCGGTTGGCCTACAATTTCTATAAACTGTCTAAAACTTGCTCCTCCGAGCAAGTTTTCCAGTTGCTCTGAGTTTATTTATCTTATAATATTAGTCCATAGTTGATGTGTTTTTGTTAATGACAAGCTTTATCCCGGCGGTATGAGGTCCATGACAAGCCATTCATATAAAAATCTGACTGCTTGGTCAATGTATTTTCTTTGTGACATTGTCATGATCTGGGATTCTCTACCCTGTTTGTCGATCAAACCATTTGGCAAAGATAGGAGCATCCTGGTGATGGACAGCGTTATTTCTAGACCGAGCGAGCTTAGCGCCTCCAAATGCTGAACAAGGGATCCTTTATTCAAAAGAGATGCCAGAAATGTCGCAATCTTCCAGGGAGCCGTTGTCTCCAGGTCCAAAATTTGAAGGTTCAAATAATCCTCAATTATTTTATGGAAACTTCCGGCTTGGCTTGCATTCTTGCACCTGGAATCCTTCTAGAGGGACCAAAAAAAAAAAAAAAAAAAAGAGGAGTAGGGGGGAGGGGGGTCACATCAGTCTTGTTCAACAAATTGTTAGTCTACTGTTCAATAAGACGTGCTTGATTCATTATGTATGATTGAAGCAGCATAGAATCATCGATCCAATCTCATGGGATTGGAAAACATAAAAAAAAGGATTGGATGAGATGAATTTATCTATCACACATTTATAACTTTGAAGTATCAATGAAATAGTGGAGACAACACCATTTGAATCCAATCCTTATTTTTCAAACATTACCAAATACACTTATCCTAAGAAAGAATTCCCCATACTAGCTAAAACCATCCTTGCCGTATTATATGGTAGCAAGAAGCCTTGCACTGTTGGAAACCGATGACCATACATTTAAGATCAGGCAAACCAAAGCTGATGCCCGCTTCATGTTTCCACTTATTGCCCTTGGCTTCATAAGCTTTGGCAGCCATCGGCAGCAGGCTGCACGAGTCCCTTGTCATCAATCAAGTCTTGCTCTCTGGCTAGGGGATGATCTGCTGCCACCGTGTGATGGCTGGCATGCATTCCCTGCAATTCAGGAGATCAAAAAAGGCAACTCTCTGATTGCAAGAAACAAAGGAGTGATTCAAGATATTGTAGCAGCACCAGCAAGAAGCTGCTGCAATACTCTGATCACTACTAAAATTCACTCCAATGGACTGCTGCTGCTACTCTCATCACACCTAAAACTCATCCCCGCGGCCAGCACATGGAAATGCAAAATCAGAACTTAAAGGGTAGCCAAACAGTCATGCATGAGAAGTGATTTAAGGCAATCTCCAGACACATCAAGCACACTTTGAAAGCATGCTGGTGATTTGTGAGCACCCAATGGAGTAGCTTTTGTTGTTAGCCTTGGTGATTGAAATTCAGATGCAGCAGTCTTCCTGCATACATTGTCCTAGCTATACAGCTTTAGAATCTATTGGACCATGGCAGGCTAAAATCTTGGCACTCACAATCTGAAACATGTCTAATGCCATGGATATTAAGTCAGTAGTGAATTTTATAACAAGACCAAAGCCAAAATAATGGGACCGATAAACAAGCCGCAAAAATTTAATCCTCCAGGCATTAAAGCTCCAAAGTAACTTTCAGGCCACGAAGGTCTGCAAAATATATAGCAAAAGTCAAAAAAGCTGAACCACCCTGGGCATTTTATGATTCTATACCTTCATATGGATAGCTGTTAGCAAAAGGAGCAATCTGATCCAAAATAGAAGGTGGAGCTTTCATAGTTTAACTAATCCTTGGAGGACTTGTTGATGAGAGATTTGTGGATGTGAGGGATCACACCTCCTCCAGCTATGGTTCCCTTGATGAGGGCATCTAGCTCTTCATCACCTCGGATTGCAAGCTGCAGATGCCTTGGAGTAATACGCTTAACTTTCAGATCCTTGCTTGCATTACCAGCCAGCTCCAATACCTCTGCAGTCAGGTACTCCAATATAGCAGCAGTGTAGACAGCAGCTGTGGCCCCGACTCTCCCATTTGCTGCAATTCTGGACTTTAGCAGACGATGGACACGGCCAACTGGAAACTGCAAACAAGCATTAAAAAAGGGGTAAATTGTGTTAATATATGAACAAATGTCACCGGAGGGCTGCATTATTTTTTCGATGCATTCAATTGAAAAAAAGTTTCTTTCTGCACACAATGGATACAGAGGAAACTTCAGGTGCATGGTGACAAAGAAACAGAAAAGAATGGAACATAACGGAGACACTAGTACCACAACACCAACTTAAAACACTCTACTTGGACCTCCTATTTTGTAATATTAAAGTTTCAGATACCAGTCTCAAGGGTGCTAGTAAAATGCAGTATAACAAAATGCTAATTGATAATAATCATCTGTATTATGCACCTTGCTTAAAGGATGATTCCACGAAGTTTCAAAAGAATAGCAAACAAAGCTAGCCAGACTTCCCTGATGAACCTTGCAAAGCCACTTGCTAAATTAAGGAAAAACTGGAAAGTAGGCTGCTGAGAGCCTTCTGTCAGGTTTTGCTATCAGATTTGTCATCATATCAGGAACTGCTGATTAGCTATGTCCTTTCCTTTGTTTCTCCCATGGGGTGTTCAAGCATGGGGGATGTGGTTGGTTTGAATGGTTGAAACATGCTATTTTGTGATTTCGGCGGCTATGCTAATGGCTGTGCGCCTGTAAGCAAAGGTATGATGACAACAGTGCAAATGCAGTGATACAAAGTTATGCATCTATTAAAGAAAGAATAGGATTGATAGTCATATGACATATAGTTGGTTTGAAGTTCAGACAAACAAATAGCTTAGCAGGCTTGATAGATGAACATTAAAAGCTACAACAAAAAGGCAAATGATTCATTATGTAAATGTGAAACACCAAAGTTGGTAAGTCTTTGGTTCATATAGCTATCCAGGATTGATAGACTGATTTTGATGAAACGAACAGAGAGACCTGTCTGACTAGTCCAAAACAAAGAACTTAGACCAACAAAGCAGTTCTGCCCCGATCTTGTATAGATAATGAACGTCAGCCAAAAACTCACTATTTATTCCAAAATTATAGCTAAGCTCAAGAGATTAATGATTTGGTTGGCTTTTACTTGATGCAACAAAATCAAGATCTTGCCCACACGACGGGAAGCAATATACATGCAGCCAAATACAACCAATCGAGGAAGATAGATTTTGAGTTTTCATTACAACCAATCTGCTTTTGGTTATGGATGATAATCAGCACATCTTTTAGTTCTTGCATGATTACAATTTCAAATCAGCCATGCAGTCCTTATTGGGTCACTGGATTCCCTGCCATTCTACCAGTATGGCATCCTATACATGGGTGAACACAGATTGAAGCAGGGAGGGAGAGATACGAGGGATCTAAGAAGCTATTGATCTTGGATTTTTCAGGATATATTAATCTTCTTCCACAAGGGATGCAATATCCTGTATATGGATCTAATCTGGGGTCCAACTCCATAAACATGTGGGCATGCCAATAACATATACATGTCAAGCGTTTATCATGGTCTCTAAGATGGATATTACTGCTGAGATGCAGATATTAGAAATTGATCATATGCATTAGTGACAGATTTCTTGCTAAAATGTTTAGAAAGGAAAGATGAAAAATTACCTTCCAGGTTTTAATAAAATATATATGCCAATATCAATTGTTTCCAAACAAAGCATAAAGCTCCTTGCCAGACCATATCATGTGCTAGTTTGGATTCATGTTAAAAAGATTTGGTGCATACATATGTACATGAAGAAAAGAAAATTATTTGTCTAAAGGCATATAAATTCTAGGCTTTTAATGTCAGTCAGCTGGATAATTGCTGCTCCTTGAAGTTTTCATGAATTACCAGGGCCAGCAGTGCAGTAGTATTTTTGTTCAAGAAAAAGACGCATGAAAAAGAATTCGTCCCTGAATAAAGGGTAAACTTTTACTCAATGAAGGAAAGTGAACTGGTGAAAAATCATTAGAAAAGGTTCATTTTTTTAATTGCTATAGAAAATGACAGAAGAGCAACATATAATTTACAGGAGACAATACATGGAAGATCAAGAACATATACAAGTACAAGAAGGTCATACTGGGTGGCCCAAATTTATCAATTCATTTGATCAATTCAAATAGTCAAGGGTCTAGAAAGGTTGAATTAAATGGTCTTCTAAGGAGGCAGAGGAAGAGAAGACCCAGTTTAGCGGTATATATGCATAGTGAAAGTGCTCTTTCCTTGGAACACCGAGCAAAATGAGAATGAAATTATGTAACACATGTGGCTGATGTTACTTCACTAAACAAGTGAAAAGGTTATATTAAGCATGAAGAATGGATATGCTGTTCTTCAGCTAGTGCAGATAATCATTGGTTAATGACTACTGTCACGCTCCAAAACCATTACCCAGGCTGGGCTCGTGGCATGGCCACATAATCCCTAAGGCAGAACCCTAGAGAGTATGCAAGGCCTTTAATTCTGAATCAGTATTGACATGAGTAATTACAATGACAAAACCCAAAATATTTCATTAATAAGGCTCGGTCCAATATATAAGGTCAAGGTTTGTCATATCGAGAACCGGTACCGTTTTGGTATCGAATTGGTATGATTCGATACAAGATGTACTGTATCAAGTTAGCGGCATATCGATCAGATGAATCAAGGAGCCCTAAGTCATGAACCATTTCAAATCGGATTGAACCTGATGGTTCAGTTCATTATGGACGGCCCGGGATTGGTTTAGTCAGTTCTCCTCCTATATCGAACTGAAAGATTGAACCGTCCTGATTTTGAGTCGATTCGATTTGGTTTGCCCTTAATCATCCAGTTCAGGATGGTTTGGCATACCATATATAGGGTTCACACACATTCGGTATCTGACATAAAATGCTAGCTATGCTCTTATCAAAATCTTTGAACATGAATCCTGAAACTAGGCATCCTGCAGCTCTAAAAAAAATATAACAATAACAATATGAGCTTATAGCTTCGTTAGAAATCTCCTTCCATGCATACTAGCATAAAATAAGCATGCACATATCAATTTATAAGCATAAATAAGAGAAATCAACAATAATATCCTCGTATCAATTAATTCATTATCAATCATTAAGTGATATAAATTTATAAATTTAATCAAATCACAAAATGTTCACAATCATAACTCATAACATAGTTTATAATGACAATAGCAATGCCACATATATTAAATTTTGATCATCTAAATAATGACATCATTTCACCATAATTTCATAATCCAGATAGTAATACCATTCCATAATAAAGTCATATGCATGATTTATATGTATGCCAAAATTCATATCCTCAATCCATTATAGAGACTTATAATTAATCATTATATTGGATCCAATACCTTAGCATCTGTACTAGTCATGGCCACACTCCTGCTAGTGACCGGTTATACAAGTATCATACTACATCTGACAATCTCAATTAGTGTACCATATTACGCAATGCATTACTTAGTAATACTCTCATCATAGTACGCAACGTGTCACTAAGCAATACTCTTGCCACAGTAGACAATGCAACATTGGACGAGATGCTCACCACCATAGGCAATGCTCCACTAGGTCATACGCTCACCACAGCAGGTAATGCCTTACTAGACGATACTCTTACACAATGAGTTTAGATGCCCACACCCTATTTTATATTTACTCATCATCATTTTAAATGAGAAATTAATTTTTATAATTTAATAATTTATGATAATATTATCTCTTGAATATTAAAAATAAAATAAAAAATGCGTGATAATATTAAAATCATGCAAGTGATTGTATTTGAGATTTCTTATCTTAAAGAGAAGTACTACTAGTCAGAAATGTTAACTCAAACTACAAGGATGCCTATTTCACTTGAATTAATTTTAAATTAAATCAATAAAACTTGACAATTGCCTCATCTGCAATTTCTTTCAATAACTAAACTAGTCCTAATTTCTAATTTTCTAAATTGTAAAATTTACTTTTCATCATCGATAATAGACCTAATTGATTTGAAGCCTATAATAATAATTAAAGAGGCAAAACTTTACATATATTAGATGGCTAGAAAAGTACCATGAGCTAGGCATCATCAGGTTCAGGCTACAAGTCATTAATCAAAACAATATTACTGACAAAACTAAAGATTGTATAAAGAAAAAGTGATAGGAAGAAAGTAAAGCTAGAGAGAGAAAATTCTAGAGAGAGGCTTTGAGAGCAAAATTTTTAGAGAGAGTGGGCTTAGAGAAATTTCTAGAGAGAGAGTAGGACTTAGAGAGAGAGAGATTGGGAGAAGAGAGAGAAAAAATAATAAAATTAAATTAAATTAAATTAAAGAGGAAAAGGGGAAAGATGATGTGAAATGGAATAGGGGAAACCCATCTCCTGTTTAGGCCTCAACATCAGAGGAGAGAAACAAGAAAGGGGAGAGGGAAGGAGAGAGAAGGAAAGAGAAAGGAGAAGAGAGAGAAAAGAAGGGAGAGAGGAGGCAAGAAAAGAAAGGAATGAAAGGTAAGAGTCTCGATCATTTGTCGAAGTAAGGGGTGCGAGCAAAGCTGCTCCCTCCATTCGGCCATGACCATGATGGCACAAGTCAAAGGCAAGGCTTCATTAGTTAAGGATCGTCCTCAATTTTTAGATCCACCTAATAGGTGGCATTCAAATGAAGTAGCGAATATGAGAGATAAAGAGAGAGAGAGATGAGAGAGGAGGAGAAAGAGAGGAAGGGCTTGCTCCGGGAGAAGGAAGATCTCACTTGAAGAAGAAAAAAGGATAGTGGAAAGGCTGAAATAGGGCTCCACCCCTGGCCATGCTGGCAACAGGATAGCCGCTCTGATGGATATGTCTCATCTATCAGGCCATGTGCCATCCAATAAATGACCAGATAACTACCACAATATTTTACAACTTCAATATCCCTATTAATTGCCAGACCCATTTTAGTGGCCAACATTTTGAACCATGATAGCTTGTAAAAGTATGGATTGATTGTATAATGTCATACAAGCCCCACTTCATCCATCCAACTATAATTGTATTAAATATGACTTCATCAATTTCCTTTTATGTAAGATAATTAAAGAAAAAAAAAAGCTAAGATGAATGAAGCAAGCTACATCTTGAAGCAAGGGCGAATGAAAAGGCTAGTCACATAATTTAAAAAGAAAAAAGAAAAAAGAAAAACAAAGAAAGTAATATAAGGTTAAAAAAAAAAGCTAGTCACATGTTATGTTAGAGCAATTTAAGGTAGATTATTGACCATTAAACATTAGCCTTATCCCTTTGCAACTTACAAAAATCATGGTGGAAGTGAAAGAAGAGGCAAGTTAGCTAGATTACTTGTAGTGCATGACTTGGGTAAGTGCTCATCAATAAAGAAAGTAAAGTAGAAAGAAAGAAAAAGTAAAGTAGAAAGAAAGAAATCGCAGTGTTTATAATTTTTCTGAGAAATATGGTGGGAGGTGCTCACGAGGGCTTAAAACAATGGTGATTATTGTATAACAGTGAAGTGATTTGGCATATTTATGGTACTGAATTGTGCCGCTTTGATGAGAGCAATTTTGCGTGACATTAGTTGGGCTAACAAAGTTGCGAGCCTTCGGTTTTGGTCCTGTTATACCTGTACTACTCGCTCAAGCAGTGGTTCATGCCGACAAAATGCAGTATGTGCTAGAAATCTTTTGCACATATCTCATTATCTGCAGAAAACCTATAAATTCTCGTCATCAAATCAGCCGCTCATGCAATCGAGGCGCCAAATTCTAAATCTGGAACCAAAAATATTTTTTTTAAAAAAATACTAGAAGCGCTGCTCATTTACATGAAACCGCATACTCCAAACGAAGCCAGAAGCCCATGATGACCTGAACCTAGTTTATGCGAAATTCCCTTGGGTCTTCTTCTCCTTCTTGGATCGCATCCATGCATGATCTTAGTAAATCAGTGATCTGTACTCGTTTTTTATCGATTCAATTCAATTCTCGACAAGTTGCTCTTAATGGAAAACCTAATGAAATCGATTAAAAAACTGATCCTAACAGTACCCACTGGATTCATCGAGAAAGTTAAAAAGTTCACAGGATTCAATGGATCGAGAGAGAACGATAGGAAGGAGGAGAGAAACCTGGAGGCCAGCTCGAGAGGAGCGGGAGACGGGCTTCTTCCTGTCCTTGTCTTTGTTCGCCGTCGGTCGCCCCATAATGAGGCCCTTCGCGCCTTTTCCCGACATCTTCCCTCCGGAGAAGAGAACGGGGAACGAGGAAAGGAACGGAGAGCAAGTGAGAAACCGAGAAACAGATGCTGGAGTACCGGAAAATGGTCGAGGAAGAGGGCGCTCTCCCTCTCTCCCTATATATATATATATATATATATACATATATATATATATATATATATATAAGTATAGTGTGAGAGAGACTTTAAGACCGACACGTATGAAAGCGATGAGATTTTTTTAAAAAAAAATCCTTAGCAGCATGATGAATTCCCCAGCCGCTCTAACCAACCCAAACAACGTGACACCATTGATGCCAACCCGATCAGGATGGATTACTTTGGATTGGATCATTTTAAGTTCAAAGTATTTGAATCATTGAAGATAGATCCTACTTATTAACCGGATTAGTTTCAACTCATTAGGTTGGCTTAGGTTTATTTTTAAGAATTCAAAACAATTTTTTTTAAAGAAATTTATAAATGATTAATTTAATCCCTTTTTTTTTTCTTTTATTCATTTATTGCTCTAAATACTAAAAAAAATAAAAATATAGTTATAAAATTATAAAATATTAAAATAATATAATTAAGCAATAATCTATAAAAATATACTTTTAAAATTAAATAAATATTTATATTAAATTATTCATAAAATTATAAATTAAAAAAAAAAAAGTAAAGCCATATCTAATTATACTCTTTCGTCCCCTCAAGGTGTTCAAAGCTATTGATATTGATCCTTTAAAACTTAATTTAAAAAAAATACATATTTAATCCCATTATTTATTAAGTCATATTAACATCAATTATATTATATATTAAAGAATATAAAATATTATAATATTAATCATCTAAATAATTTAATTGATAACTCAAAAAATTATATATATGTCATTTAGATAAAATTTTAAAATTTAAAACAAATAAAATAGAAATATATCTTATCTTTATATCTAAAGAATTAATTATAAGGAATAAGCAAAAGGTTTACACTTTTTTTTGCAAATACCATTTTTGAATTATTTCTAGTTACCCACTATCCCGTCCAATCTTAACATTTTTAAATTATTTCAGATTCAGATAATTTAAAGTTTGGGTTGGAAAAAAATAAAAATAAAATAAAACCCTAATTCTATTTTTTCCAATAGATTCGGGTTTGTAGGTTAAATCAGCTATCTCTAACTCTTTTCATTATTATGAATATCAATTAGCGTATGCATTTAAATTGCTCGAGCTTTTTATTTTGTCCAGAAATTGCCAGACCTGTTTACAAATTATGACAAATAAACAGGCATACCCACTGCCTTGTGGCATTAAGAGGAATGCTTTAAGAGACACTTGATCTATTTGGGTCCAATACATGCTCCATGGCGGCAAAACAAACTAACAGTCATTATCCACCACGACCATTCAAGATATTCGTTACAGGGTATTTTGTCAGATGGCTACCCAGCAGACTCCAGTTCTGAAGCCAAGAACATTACCACAGTCCCCATTAACACAACACAAACAAAACAAAACAAAACAAAACAGAACAGAACAAAAAAAACACCCTCAGCCAAACGCAAAACCAACCCAAGACTCCTGTTACAGCAGCAAACATCACCGACAAACCCGCTTATTATGTTTGATTTTATGCAATAAATTTGATCTTCCAAGTCTCCTTGCACATTAAAAAAACAAAAGATTTTGCTAATGTATTTCTTTATTTTTAAAATATTAAAAATATTAAAAGATATGCACCTTCACGTTCGGACCACCGAGGGAGGGGAGGATAATTAAACACTCCGATGGGAGGGGGACGGCCTCGGAGCAACCGAACAAGGGAGGTTCTGATTTGTTCTCTTTTTAAAAAAATTAAAAAATAAAAAATAAATGAATACCCTAAAAATCAGTTCATATGATAATGCACTAGGAGCGACATGGCTTGGGCCCGGTGCATGGCAAACTTTTTCATTTCATATGATAATGATCGACTTCCCACCCACATCCTTCCTGGCATCAATCAGCCCAACCAAAAAAAAAAAAAGCAGTCATCCATATGGTATCACCACACTGATATAACTCGACAAAGATATGTAACTCCACAAATGATCAAAATATTAAAATTATACAGCACAAGGTTTTTAAGTTTCTTTAAACGATAATTCAACAAAGCACACGGAACCTCGGCTGGTTATTCTGGTTCGAAGGCTGCAATTAGGCATGAGAAGGGTACCCATTATATTAACAACCACACCCTCCATGGATTGAGGAGGGGAGAATTGATCAGTCAGGAATAAACCTTCCTATACCCAACGGAGCGCACAGCACAGGAGTCCATCGGAGCAGTATCCTACCCCTCACTAGGTCCATCCTTGGTAATGTGAAAACCCTCGATTTTCCGAGCAACTTCATTTGCACCAACCTTCACTTTTCCAGCAGAACCGTTCGCCCCAATCGCCTCATTCTCATCAGCTGTGGCAGGACTCATCTGCCATATCCTTATGGTCCCATCCTCTGAACCTGAAGCGTATGATTCGCCTATTGGAGAGAACCGTACACAATGAACAGGTCCATGATGACCCTTATTGCAAGCTGAACCCAGGCAAAAGAACATCCATATCACATTAGTGTAAAATGCTATCAGGAGCCAGAGAACCAAACTAATCATCACAAAAAGTTAATCCACAAGCAAGCAATCGAAGTCTGAATGAGACTAGACTTACTGATCTGTTCCCCAGTATGAAAATCAAAAACATGAATCCACATATCTTCACCTCCAGCAATAAATCTGTTGCCAAACTTTGGTTCAAGTGAAGCTGATTCCACAGTACATGGCATGTTGTAGCTTTTAACCAGTCCAAAACTGACGGCCAACAATCAAGAAATCATTTTAATTGAGAAAAGAATACCTGACAGCCACAGAGAGAGAGAGAGAGAGAGAGGGAGAGAGAGAGAAGGGGGGGGGGGGGGGGGGGGTGCGGGCCAGAAAAAATGCCCAGAAAGCTTACTGGTTTGCATCCCAAAACTTCACAGATGAGCCATCAGCAGTAGTGATATATCTGCCATCTTGGCTAACTTCAGCACTGGTAACAGGTGACTTGGTCTCAAGGGTTCGGACAATATTCCCACTTCTTACATCCCATAACCTGTGCAGTAGTTTAGTAACATGATTAGAGGAAAGTAGGGGAGCAAGATTTTACACCAAGTTTATATAATGGTCAAGTCCACACTATGGCATAACTCCAAGAAACAATGAAAATAACCACGTTTGCCAAACAAATAGAGGCTAAGAGTGCACTAATCCGCAAGTATGTTTGATGTTTGTTACTGGGTATGGGACCATAATAGTAACTTCCTGATCTTTTATGTGATAACCTAAATTAGTACACCATCATTAACAAAGTCTGTGGACAAATATAGAACAATATGAAAGTAGAAAAGTAGGTCAACAATGATATATATAAAAAACGATTAGAGTATCTGTGAGGAAAAAATAAACACACCTCACACCCCCAATATCAGTGCAAGAACTTAATATTGTCTGATCACTGTGAAGCCAAGCAACAGTTCTGATCGAACCAGGTGACTTATCAACTTCTCTCGGAGGTGCATCTGGACGATTCAAATCAAACGTCCGCAACATTTTTTCAATACCTCCAGTGAGCAATAGGTGGGTATCCTGCAATCAGTGCATAACGAGTGAAGAAAAGAAAACAAATTCTAGAAACCTGAGATGCACCAACATACAAACATGAGTCCTCTAAGGAAAAGTGCATAGTCCAAAATTACCACAATACAAGTACAATACGATAATACTGCAGCCATACACAAACCAAAGATCAGCAATAGTTCTATATGACTAGTTCTTCATGTCCGTAACTAACAAGGAAAATCAATTAACCAGCTGCTCACAAAAACATATTTGAACTGTCATCTTGGTACTACAGCCAGACTCTCCAAATATTTTAATCAACAATCACCAGTAGGTGTTGAATTGCAGTTACATAATTGAATGTGTGGATCACTGTAGGCTTGACTCATTGTGAGGAATAAAAATTCAGTCTCTTGCATGTACAGCATTCAATATTGAAAATAAACCACAAATCTCAGGACAAGCTGTGCCAACAAACCATCGCAAGTATTGCAACTTGTGCGACAACTCATGACGCATAAAAGCGAATTTGGGAACATAACAATAAACCACAAAATATCTGCAGGAGGTCTGAAAGGAATACATGAAAATCCAGTAGAATGCCGCTAAATGACAAAACACATAGACAAGGAGTTCCTAAGATCTAAAATTAAATTGCATGAATCAATTGAAAAAAGGCCTCATCTACCTCAGAGAAGGCACATGCGCGAACAATGTGCTTGTGTTCAAATGAGTGTAATTCATCTCCAGTTAATGCATCCCATATTTTCCTGCAAAAAAGTACAGGCAATAGAACCTTAGCTACTTTCCAATAAACATAAAATATACTACATCCAGCAGCTTGAATAACATAATTAACATTCTGCAGGAAAGGTACAGCCTTCCAAATGTCAAGCATAAACAAAATGACTCACAATCCATGTGTTTATACAATTACTACAGATATCAAATACAATATGGTACTGGTAATGTCCTGATTATTACTGGTCTATCTGCATTTCTCATTAAAATTTCATTCTTAAAAGATGTTTTACATATAGCAGCAAAAAATATACATTAGTTCTCGCATCTAACCTGCAATGACATTATCAACAGCATATTATTACATGTATATGCTAGAGGACATCACTAGGTAGCTAATTTAAGGCAAAAAAATAGCCCTTGATAGTCAATATCTTTTCACCTACAATGAAAAAAGGACACTAATTAACACAGTTATTTAGATTACTCCACTCTGCTGCCCCAGGCTGCAACATGGATGGATGCTAAAATCAGAAAAAAAAAAAAAAAATTCAAACACCAGAGAAGCGCTGAATCGTGCAACTTCTTTCCCAAAATTTCTATTTACTTGAGACTAAACTCCGCTTGTCTTGATTTCACTTGAGTTCCTTCATATAAAATCTGATGGTTAGGTAATTAGGTAACATCAACCAAACCACAATTACTACTACCCAAAATAGGATACTTAACAAAATCCTGACTATCATGTCAGGCCTTCTTAGGTCATGACATGTGCAGAAGGCAATGGAAAAGCTTGGTCAAGGCATCCCAAACAACAACAGACCATTCATGCAAACATGTCAGCCCTTGATTTGCACACAGGGCAAGCCCTTCATGTGAATGTCAGCAGGCCACACTACAAAATCAGAATACAATCACCAACAGAGATGGTTCAAGAACATTAGCATATCTACCAATGGGAAATAATACAAGAACAAAACATCAGCACAAAAGACAGCATTGTGATCTCAAATTTCAGTAGTCCACATAAGGTCCACATGTTGAAATAGATAACAAAGGGTTGGGAAAATGAACTGTAGACCTGATATTTAGCAATCAAGTGATGAAGATGAATAATTGTAAAAGATTATATTGTTCTTTGGGTAAAATTGCTCAAGGCCGTGCTCAATATAGCAACAAACAAGAGGAGGAAGACTTATAAATCTCCATGGTGGTCACTTTCTGAACTACAAAATAATAAAAGTAAATAAATGGCATACTTAAAGCAAATTCCCAGCAAAATCTAAGCAATCAATTGAATTCTTCCATTCTACTTGACAACTTAATGAAGCTCATGTTCGAATTTCCTCAGGTAGGAAAAATCTTGATTGCAACCAAAAAAGAAACTAATGATATATTGTAGATGGCAATCTAATTTTGCCATGTAAAACAGAGTTAATTGATTAAACATGTGAAACATATGGCTACTCCATAGATCATATAGAGACTCTACTAAATAAGCATTCAATCTCGTTTATATATTTAATATGAACATCCTTATCTTTATTTTTAAAGAAAACCATCCATCTATGACCATCTAGCCTTTTATTTTTCAGAGCTATAGTTGCCCAATTTAAGAACTTCACATCTTGATCATTATCTCATCACCCTTTGCTCTGTTGGTTGCATCACCAGTCACAATACCTTGTTGCCACCTTGTACTAATTGTTATCCATAATTTCACATTAACTTGAGCAAATGGAAAGCTTCAGTATCTTCCCTTTCAGAATCATCAAGAATTTATAGCTTACATCAAATACATCTGATTTTGTTTTAAGCATCTCAGTGCTGATATTATTACCCTATTGGATGGATAGTTTTAAAAGTGACAACCCATCTATAAACTTAGTGAAGGCTTTATTCCGTAAATCAATTCAGCATGTAATGAATACATCTTCACCATGATCTTTCTAATCAATGCATGCATATCATAGAGTCCTTCAACATTTTTCAAGGTGAAAGATGTCGTTAAAAGATCAGTGGCACAGCCTTCTCCAAAAAGGGCCCTCAATTTCTTATGTCACAGCATATAAAGTCACCATCTTCACATCCTAATATAACACTTGGCATATGTCATAATAATGGGAATCATAACATGATCAAATAACCATGTTCTCTCCAAAGATGTGAATGTAGATCACAAAAACTGCACCATGTGAAGATTCATCAACAAAATTGACGAATCAAAACTAGAAAATCATTAACTTTTCAAAATTGTAAAGGCTTTAAATGACTCTACACCAAGCTCTCACAACTTCCAACATCAAAATTATGAAGAATGATTGTTTATCGGTCCTCGTGATCATACATGGTAATTGGGCTTTAAATTGGAATATAAATTCTACAGAGGGCAGAAATTCACAATGCTAAACAAATTTTTTAAAGAATTTATTAGTTATTGCATTCAAATGGGTTGTACAACTTTGATGATCTAACAAAGCCCATCTTAAGCATTATGCTTTGCTTGGCATTGTAATCTCCAATACCAGAATGGACCTTTAGAGAGCATTTATAATGCTTTCTGTCAAAATAATTTGCTTCTTCCAATTTTCTTTACCGTGATTCATCATCCGTTTATTCTAAAGAGCCTCCACTGTCACATAGTCAGTTGAGGAAACATGTTAATATCAGAAATGCCGATCATCCAAAGCAACCTCCATACATCCTAACCACTGTCTATTCTCATTTAGTGATGTTACTTACAATTTCCCACACGTCTTTAATTAGACCAAAAAAATGGTTCATGCCATTTAAAATCCACTCAAGCCACAGGTCCATATCCTAATAAATTGGCATATCATGGAAGCAAGCTTAGTGGAGAGCTTAAATAGTAACTGGTACTTCATAAAATGAGATGAAATAGGATCACGAGTAAGTCTTAAACCCTTGATAGGAAGATGTAGTACCTGACTATGAGAAAGCAGGTGCAAAGCATTATCTGGCTCCTTAAACCGCATTCCATTAGTTATCTGTCTCCTTAAACAGCATTCCAATAGTGGTTTAAGTGGTCTTGTTCCACTTAAACCCACCAAACACCCTTTTTGAAAGCTACTTCATTCCAAGCATCAAGTAGCAACGTCAAAAGTTGGAATGAAATACTTTTTGGGAATAGCCTAGAGTTAAATTATTCCACCCTATAAGGTAGAGTTATTTACTCCAAAGTAAAGAAGTTCTAGAATAAGTTAACTCATTTATTCTGGGTTAACATATTCCACAACCAGGCACAGCCTAAGGAAGTAATGCTGCATATTGAGAGTTTGAATCCACAGCTTTGACAGATGTAGTTGGTGAGAAGTCAGAACGATACAACAATTCTAACAAACCAAATATATCTTCTATCAGAGCTGTTTTGAGATACAGCCAATGTTCAGAAGCAAAAAAACACAACCAGAAACATCACCGCATGGTTCTCAAACTAAAGAATAAATTAACGACCATGTTAAGAATAAATTTAAACATCCCTAGGTGAAGAAACAGAGAGACAAAGAAAACATAGAATATTTCATGGATGGAATTAAACATTAAACTAAAAAAAAAGGTAGAAAATTGCAAGCCCTAAGCAAGAAGCATGAATCAGACAGAACCAAATATTGAATATTTTAAAAAAGAAAAAGAAAGAAAAAACAACAATAGAACTTGCAGGTTCTAAAAGCAAAATCTTTTTTAGAAATAAACCATTATCGGACAAGCAACATATACATCATCATTGTATACATAAATAACAAGCATGATGCATTTCACTCTCTTAAGTGTCGATTACTTTCATCAGCTTTAACAGTATTCACTAAAATAAATAAGATGGCATACGCTGTGAAATCAGCTGAACCAGATGCAGCACGTAGAGCATTGGAATCGAGGCAGCAACTCCATACTGCACCCTTATGCCCTTCAAAAGTTCCAATCCAGTCTCCCGTCTCACCATTTCTTAGCATGGGACTGGCATCTGAAACATTAATCATTATTTTTATTATTAATCTAGCATGTCCCACTAATCACTTCACTGCATTTCAAAAGGTTTTAAGACAGTTTTAAACACCCTTTTCTTCAATTTTGTCTAAATGTAATATTTATGTTCATTAGTCACTAGCTGTAAAAACTATGATGGGAGGAAAAGAAAAGGACATTTACTTATTTTAATAAAAAATTAGAATAGATTTAAAAATGAAAAGAAAAACCTTAAGCATAAAAATCTACTGACTTGTACTTCCACATATAAAAAGCAACAGAACAAATACTTCTGAAATAATGGTCCAGACGAACCCAAACTACAAACAATCCATTAAATATAGAACACATTAAAACCTGGCGCTTTGTGTTTCAATTCGAAAAATGTTTGATTCAAGTAAATAATAAATTAGTTCACTCAACGTAGATCATCAAGCTAAATACAACTTATTATAGAATAAGCAGTCAACGGAGTAATTAATTGTTAATAACTTGAAATATATGTGCACATAAAGAAATACATGATGGAGATAATTTAGCTGATACACTTTACCTAGTCTGGTTTCTTATATTGATTTCGATATTGTAGCATGTCGCTTGCGATGGCATGTCAAACAAGAGTTTCTTAAAGATGAATACCCTTTAAAAAGGAGCCACCAGTGAAGCGCCATCTAGAATAAATGGCCACTAGTCCTTGGTTACCTAAGGTTCGAGCAGGTGCAAGAGCATATTCAGATGTGGGTACAGGGAATCCTACCTCTCAAAAAACAAAAATTAGAACAGAAAGCACTAAGGAAGCAGCTGTGAGAAGGCGTTTCTTTAGAGATTCCAAATCAGGTGCAACACCCCATATACAAGTTCGCTGCTGTTGCTAAGAATCAACCTTTTAGATTCCTTAAGTCCATATTGATAGCATTTAATTACTTCAGACAGTGGTTTAGTTTTTCTCCAAAGGGCCAAATGTCCATGTTAATGAAATGTAACATTCTTCTTCCTTTTTAACACGTCTGTATCATTTTCAACAAATTCTTACCTAAAAATATAGTTTCATGTTTCCGGGCATCAACCCGTTCTTGTTAGTCGAAGATTGTTTATTCAATTTTAGCAGTAAAATAACTACTGCCCGCCAGTAGCTACGGGGGCATGATTCGCATGAACCATATATGACGCCAATATATTGTTCGTTTCATATTCTACTTCTCGATATCTTATCTACTTCACACGATATATACCACATTAAAGATCACTCTCCATCAACCAATCTTTATTCTCTCAAAAATTTACATTTGCTCATATAACATGAACATAAAGGGAAAAATGTTCAAAAATTTAATCAGGCACTTCCAGTAGAACTTTTTATTAGTATTTTTTTTATCAAAGGAAAATTTATAAAGTATATCTTAGCCAAAATACTGCTTTTCTTGGATTCATCTGCACACACACGCGCGCACACAGGGAAAAATAAATAAAAAGTTAGGAGGGCAAACGAAGAAATCCTCACCTTTGCTTGCACTAATGAGAAAGAATCCATCCGGAGTGACGGGGCTGTAGAACAAATCCACCACTGGCCGCGAATGCCCATGGCAAACGAGAGGAACGGCCACCTTTCTCTTCTCCATTCCCCCTCGCTGATCCAAGAATCTAAAAGCAAGAACTCAACCCCAAAGAATCCCTCCGGCCAAAATGGAAGGGAAGGAGATCGAAAAAACAAAAACGACTCCCGCTGTCCAGAAACCCTAACCCCAGCCCCTAACACAACCACTAATCAATCACACGGCGCTCGAGATCTAACCCGATCCAGGAAAAAAAAAATCTCAGACGATCGAAACCCTATATAAAGATCAAGAAGAACGGTATGGAATATTAAAATATAATTTTTACATTTTTTTCCCTAAAATTTTAATTGCATGAGATGAAGGAGAAAGGGAAAAAAAAATGAAGAGAGAACCAGAGCGGGGCTAGGTGAGAAGCTAGGGGAGGGACAAGCCAGTCCTTATATAGGAACGGGGGCGAAGTTCTTTGTCGGTCTTCCACATGTAGAGCGTCGTGAAGGAGAGTATCCGGACCGTTGGATGTTTAGATGGTCTTCGAGTCTTTGCGTTCTCGTTCCATTCGGAGGTGAACTTGGGCCGGGTAAGCCCGTCGAACGCATAGGCTGATCCAGTTAGGGTCGGACTGATCCATTGCACCGTCTTTAGCGCATATAATTACGTGTGAAAGAATAAAAGGGGCGGCCACTAATGTTGATGAACCCCACCTAATTCTAGCAGAGTCCTCTCTTAGAGACTACCACCATTTGGCTTGTTTTATTTTGTAATCCTTTCGGTTTTTTTTAAGGACCTTTTAGGGTTCAGGGATAATGGAAAACCTTGAAACATTAGACTAAAAGTGGGAGTATATGTTTAAATTTATATACTATAGATAAAAAAAAAAAAAAAAAAAAAAATCATGTAACTTAAAAAAGATTTATCATCAAATGTTATATGAAAGGTCACCACAGACTACAAGGGTTTTCAAAATTTCTTTTAGCATGACCCCCCTAATCCCTAAAAAGGTTTGCCCCTATTTAGAAAGATCTTAATTGGATCACATAATCAGTTGAAAAAAAATTTGAGTTAGATTTGGAATTGATATTAGAACTAAAAATTATGTATAGTTGCACTTAGAAATTTTTTATTCTAATTTGATCAAGAGATTTTATTTTTATTTTTTTTGCACAAAGCTATTCTTCAAAGCCTACCATTTATTATGACTTTTTTTTATGCTTTATATTCTACGTGCAAGCATAAAAGTAATTTTTTACCATAAATTTTTAATTTACCATGCTTTTAAATTGAGGTACAAATCTATATCTAAACTTATTCTAATGTGATTACAAGTTTAAGCGTTTGAGTAATAACCATATCCATATTCATATTTATCAAAAAAATGTATATAGATATGAATAAATAATGATCACATTCATGAATTTTATATAGCTCTCATGAATTTATTATAAAAATAAGTAATAATGATAATGTATCTTAATTTTATTTACCTTCAATATAATAGTATGTTTGATTTAGTAGTTCACAAAATTTAACCTTTTGGTTTAAACTTATATTTTTATCTATACTTTTATATTCATTTTGCATCCACGTACAAGATAAATCCCAGTATGAATTTTATCATCTAATTAATATCCATATTTGTATCTATGTCCATCAAATAAAAGCATATGTAAATATGAATATATTGATATTAAATTCTTTTTCAACTCTATTGATAATAATAAAGATAAAACTTTGAGTAATGCATTATTTATCTTTTTTACATTTAATGAAAAAAAAAAAAGGACATCATTCAACTTTCATATTTTTTTTATACATTTTTTGAGGAAAGGATAAAAAAAACTTTTTGGTGATGATGTTTTTAATGTAAAAAAAAGCCATTTAAAAAGTTCATTTCTCTTAAAAAAATCAAACTTCTTAGTTATTTATTTTCCTAAAAAAAATAAATAAATTATAACTAGCTTTTTATAAAACTTTTTCATTCTTACAAAAATTTTATTTTTATGATTCTTTTTGCAATTAGATGTATCCTTAACTTTTACCTCTTTATTAAAAAATAAGACTTTTGTTAAGGTTATTAATATGTTAAAGATGAAATATAGATGATATCATTATTGACATTATGAGTTGTTGCGATGGCTTCATAAAGACTAATTTTTCTTAGATCCTGTAAAATTTTACTAAAAAATCATCAATATAGAGGAAACAATCATAATAAAAAAAAGTAGATCAAAATATCATTATTGATAACATACAAATGACCAAATTTTATATAATAGTCACTGGTCCAAACTTGCCCTCTTAGAGCTCATCCAATCAAGCTAGAATTTATTTGAATATCTAATCTTAGGACTAGTATATCCAGTGGGCTAGCTTTAAATCTAGTACAAATTATTTTAATATGATTTGATTGATTATTGTAACATGGCTTGACCTCTTGAGATTGAATCAACTTGGCCTAACATAAATATAAACAACAAAAGCTATTTGAAGGATCAGCAAGGAGCAAAGAGAGCTTTTTTTTAAAAAAATTCAATCAATATAAACAATGAGAAAATTAAGCAATTTATATCCAATGCAATACAATCTATCCAAGAATGTTATAAATATTATAAATTATTAAAGTAATAAACTCAAAAATAAATAGTATATTTAGTTGTCTGGATATCTTTGGAAAAAGAAAGGAATTTCATAGAAAAATTCGAGCCAAACTATCTCTTGAATAGTAACAACTATTTTATTTTTATTAAAAATTAAGTTATAAATAGGTAAAAAAAATTTAATTAGAATTAAATCAAGAAAAAAAAGTAGTGCTAAGGTTTCTAGATTTTAACATTATAATAGAAACTTTGGAGGCATGTTGTTAGAACTTCTCCATATAATATGGTCTAAATAATGATATATATATGTAACTTAGGTCTTCATATTTTGTTTTAATAAGTCTAAACTATACATAAAGTTAGCATTAGTTTAATTAGTTAAGTTGCTTGTTTTATTTACTTTAAAAGTGAATGTAATGAAATTTTCATTTATTGAAGATCTTGATATATGCGAACATATACATATATACATATATTATATATATATAGAGAGACTTGGCTACATTCGATCGTAGTCAAGCTAAGATTCGATCATCTTTTCTATTCTTAAATCCACATAATTTACAAATTTTAAAGATAAAAAAAATGAAAAAGATAGGATAACTTTGGAATCTGTGTGAATTCAAGGATGAAGGAGGTATATGTGATTTACCATCTTTAGAATATAAAAAATCACATGATTTTTAAACTTATAGCTTATGCATCAAATGGTCAAAAAAATATGCATTGTTTTATATTATATAAATATAAATCACTTTATGAATGGGTTAGAAGTTTTCAAATTATATATTTTTTAATGTATAAGCATATTAGTAATAATATATCACATCGTATAACTTAGGTCATTAATTTCGGATCTTCGCTATCAAATTTAGAGTAGCAAAGTCAAAATCTCCCTTTATGCATAAATACATATAAAGAGAGAGAAAGGGAGCTTGACTTATCTATACTTAAAAGATTTCTTTTCATATTCAACGAGTCTATATTGAAATGATTAAGATCTCATGATGATTCAAGCTATTGAATGCGACCTATTATCTATAAAATACTCACTAAAAAAAATCATATAATTTGAATACCTCTAGTTTATGCATTGAGTTATTAAAAAAAAAAAATAATAACTTAATTAAAATAAAAATAATACATATTTTTTAAACCTCTTAGGGTTAGTTCTTCAACTACCCAAAACATCCATATGGAATGTTTTAACATATAATTCCAAGCCAACTTACTTATATTTAAGTTGATATTTTCTTTAATATAGCCAAGTCAAGTTCACTCCTAACCCAATGAATATGCTTCGATCTTTAATATTATTTGTGAGTTTCGATCTTTGATATTATTTGTGACTCGGATAATAGAAAAACCAATCCTACGCATTCCACCAGGTTATACCTTTGCCCGTCGCTTTGTCATTGGTTCCACGATAGACATTGGGCCTGGTTCGTGCTTTGGGCTGGGCCAAGTCACATGGGTTGGCCAGACGCGAGCTCAACCGTAGATAACTGTGGTTCGCTCGGTCAATCACCTTCTGTAGGGGTGTTATCGTAATTTGATCCTATTCTCCAAGCCTGCCGACTTAACTTATAATAATAGAGTATTTTGGAGTCTATAAAAGGCGCAGGGCTTGCTTGCATCGAGGGGAAGACGGCAATAAGGAGAAAGATCGGAGATGGCGACGGTGGCTGTTGAGAAGCAGGCGGCGGGGGAGAAGCAGGCGGTGGCGGAGGCCGAGATGTTCTCGTTGCCGGCGAAGGTAAGGGGAGGAGGAGGAGAAGGGCTGCGGCAGTACTACCTGCAGCACATCCACGACCACCAGCTCCAGCTCCGTCAGAAGACCCACAACCTTAACCGCCTTGAGGCCCAGCGCAACGACCTTAACTCCAGAGGTCTGTTCCACCCTTCCCGAAGCCCTAATCCTAACCCCAAATATGTTCTCGATGGCAGTTTCTTGTTGTCATCATTGTGGAAACCCTAATTCAGATGCGAACCGTATTTATGATTTCAATTTACATGTCTATGTTGTCACTCTGTGTTTGATATGGGGAGTGAATGCGAGATTTTTGGGTTTGCTATCTTGGTTGCTGTTGTTATTATTATAACCATCATCGTATTGTTATCATCTGTGATCGTTCACGGAATTGGGGGAGAGACAGATTTCTATATTTATCATTTGATTTCTTGTGATCTGTCCTGATTTTTTCTAATACTTCGCGCAGTTAATGAAAAAAATTAAAATTCTTTTTATGAGTTGCTTTTATATTCTCTGAAAAGATTTGGATGACCGATTTTCTGATTAGGCTCAACGTCAGGATTAGGGATTAGAATGACATGAGCTTAAAATTTAGTGTTTCAAAAGGAACAACTAGATTTTCAATAGAAACAACTAGTGACACCTTTGTGCATCTTTTTATGATTCTTTTATGATTAGATATCTTTTTCATCTTGGATGCAGTGCGCATAGCATCTAGTGTTTTAGGATTTTGAATGTTATGAACCATTCCATCCATGTTATCTATAGGGCATTGTTTAATGTAATCTTCAAATAACAACAGCAATAATAAAGCCTTAATCTTAAATTAGTTGGCATTGGCTTCATAAATCATTTTTCATTATTCAGCTTGGTTTTGAGTCATAATTTTTTTTGTAAGATATAGATATTTTATTTTTTTATCACTTTCTCTCATATAATTTTCGATCTATCTTTACCTCTTTATATATATATATATATATATATATATATATATCAAGTCACTTCTTTGCACAGATACATGTTTAGATCTATGTTGCACTTATTCAAACCATGATTTTTTTAATTTATTCTTGATTGGTGCTAGCTCCACCATTTTACAGAGGCAAAATTTGTGAAATGTAGTTTTGCTTCAATTTACTATCTAAGATTCCAAGATTGATCTGGATCTACCATATTTTGAAATATGCAATTCTAACAGTTTCATTCAATATGTATGCTGATTGATTACTTGGTTATGATCACTTCTCCAAAAGAAAATCCTGTCACTTCCTTTTGACTAGTATCACTGATGTTGTAAATGGTTATTGCAATTGCAGTAAGAATGCTCCGAGAGGAGCTACAGCTACTTCAAGAGCCAGGTTCATATGTTGGTGAAGTGGTGAAAGTTATGGGGAAATCAAAGGTCTTAGTTAAGGTATGTGATGGAGTTTGACTGTATATGTTCTCCTTGTGGAATCAGGATTCATTTAATGATTTAGCTGTTTCTTTAGCTAATACTGTTTCATTAATGCTAGATGCCAGATGTCTCAGATTATATTCTTGTTTATCGGAATTCTTTTCTGCATTCTATAAGATAAAATTAGATAAAAATAATTGATGTTAAAAGCTTCTGGAATCTCATAATGTAGTGTATGCAGGGTATTGCTTGCTCCAAAATATGATTTTGTTTCTTGTTCTATAGCCAGTGCTGTTTCACCAATGCTAGAACCTGAGATGTCTTAGCTTGTGTTCGTCTTTGGGAATTCTTTTCTGCATTTATTCAATGAAATTAGATTAAAAAAAGTTCATGTTAAAAGCTTATAGAAGCTCTTATGGTGGTGTAAACTTTCAGGCTGTTGTTTGGTCCAAAATATGTTATTGTTTCTGATCCATGGTATTGGACTATGGATTAACAGATCACCTAGACGCTGATCCTGGTGGTGCATGACCACAAGTTTTTTATGCAACGACACCATAACAACCACCACCACCAAGCCTTAGTCCCAAACTATAAGTTCTGTATGACAAGTGGAAGCTTTTTTTTTAAGGCTTATGGCTAGATTTCTGGTCCAGATGAGTCTACTGGTCAGACTCTTGGAGCATATGGCTGCACCATGAATTGTTGTAGAACTTCACACTTAGCATGATTTAAATTAACTGACTTGTATGGTTACCTAACAGGCCACTACAAGAAGCAGCCTCTAACACCTGAATACGTAAAAAAAAAAAATATAACAACGATTGAATGTTTGAGTGTTAAGCATCAGCCTATCATATTCAGGAGAATATGACTCTCCTATGAGTTTTCTGATTGTCATTGATCTAATTAGTGACAGGAATTGAATCCAACTCAATCCAAATGTTTCTAGTCAATCTTGTGTCTTGCTTCTGTGATAAGTGCAATCAAGCAGCCTTTTCCATTCTTCTAGGCTGAAATGGGCTTGCCCAATTACTAAGAACATGTTGCCCATTTCACAGTGCACATCTTATAAACGAATCGCCCATTTTCTTTGTTTGACAAAATTTGATAAGTTATCTGCATTCTATGGCAGTTACATCTTTGGCACAGTATCAGTATATTAATTGAATACAATCATGACTATTATTGTTCTGTGATATTATAGAAGTTGACTTGAAAGTTGAAACTTTACCTCTTTATGGGTTATTTAGGCTTTATTTGTTTGTTTGGTTGATTATTTGCTTATTTATGTTGTTTAATTTTCCTTTTGAGTTATTTTACCTTCTCTGGTGATGTGAGCCATGAACTGCTGCTCTATGGTAATGAACTTTGTCTCAGCTCTTTTGTATGTGTCTGTCTGCAATCCACCAGAGTGCTCATGGTGAACACATTGTTACTGATCAACACTTATTTAGTTCCCTGTGTTTGAGTTATTATGTGTGAATATAATTCCAAAACCAGGCATTGTTCTAAGAATGAACCTTAGTTTTATGAATCTGAAGCGAATTGACTTGGATTCAAATCTTAGTTACTAGAAGAAGATGTGAGTGTGGGAGCTGACTCAGGTGCTGGTATAGGAAAGCAGGTCTCTTCAGAAATCTTAGATAAGAAAAGCTTAGAAAGTGGGTGCATTGACAAGTTTTCAGAGAGAATTCAAAGTAGGTATGCCACCCTAATTGGAAACCTCTTGCTACTAAGAAATTTTGCATGCTGGAGCAAGAAAGCAGAGTTATGAAGATAATTAGTAAATCAAAATAATCTGAGCAGCGTTATTAAATGACGTTGTGATACAAATTTACTCAGTAAATTATTATGCATGCAGCAAGAAGAAAAATTAATGGGTAGTGCATTTTATAATTGGGATAGGTTGGATTTTTTTTGACAAAAGGCTGCTGGTGAATATGTAATTGTTGATTTTGTATATAGGTCATGGCAAAAGCATTAGGAAGCTGGTGTGACAGTAATAATGTGAGTGAGATTTCAGAGTGGCTGCGGCATCCTAGGTTAAAGACCCTAACTCCAATTTGATTAGGAGTAAATGTTTAAAAATGAAGGTGGTCACTTTCTCAATGAGACTATGGATTCAGTCCACTGGATGAAACGTGCAGAAGTTGTTCCCAATTTTACACACTCAAATAAGCTAGAGGTGAGCTGCTCTAAGTTATTTTTCTCATGGATTTCTTCAGAGTCTTACCTGAATCAAAGAAGTGATTTTTCTTTGAGTGGGTGTGCTAAAGAAGGCTTGTGAATACCCAGTAAAGCCCCAATGATCCAAAAATAGGAATCATTGGAATAGTCCGACCATTCATGAACATTATAGCAAATATGATTAAGACATTTATGTCTCCAGCACAAATAAGGAGTTGTGCGGCAGCTACAAAATAGAAATTCAATAGAATATAGAATAAGGATACACAAACAAGAACCAATCCCATTTTTTTTGCCTCGTATTCTCTTGTTGAGATCACTATGCTTTCTGAACCCTTTGTTAGTCAAGGAGAGCCTATTTTTGTCTTGTTGACCCATGAAAATGGGTCTGTCCTACTTTTACCCCGATGGGGGCTAGTCCAAGATCATACGGTTATTCTTAAAAGACAACAGATGCTCTCAACGGCTAGGCGCCACTCTTTTTCTGAATTATTTTAGTTTCTTTATTATTTTATGCCATGGTGAACAAACAAACAAACAAACAAACAAAAAAAAGAGAAAGGGAAGCTTGAACCCAATTCCTACGGTGATGGTACTTGTGCAAGACTGAAAACCTTGTGCTAAAGAGCATGGAGGTTCAAGTCCTCTTCAAGGCACTATATTGAGAATGCTCATTGAATGAGCTGTTTAGTACTAGATTTCAGATCTAACAATATTGATATATTGAGTATCTTATTTGTTGATACGACGTATTCTAGTGATTTGAGTCCGAGCTGTTGGAATTGGAATAGGTTCAGCAGTGGATCATGAAATCTCGGCGACTAAACTCTGCATTTATTGGTTTCTTGGAGGGGGAGATTTCGAGTGAAAATACCTCATTCAATAGCTGGCCATCAACATCCTTCTCTGTAATTTGGTTCCTCCTGGAGTGGCCAAATAGGGTTTAGCTGATCTTATAACTAAGGAATGAAGATGAACAATTAAAATTTTAATAAAAATTTGGCCATGAGAGACCTTATTAAGCATTGCAAAAGAATCTTTAGACCCATAAAAAGTAGAATTTGTGCTTATGAAAATTATCACGTGATTAGAGCCGAAAAGAAGATCCTTTGTGAACAATGTAGTGTGGAATTTGTTGATTCTAGGATACGAAGATATCAAATGGGATCCTTCAAACTCGCATGTTTGGTGACTCATGCATGGTTCTTGAAAACTTGCTTTGGATATAAAACTTTGGGTATTTAGAGATGCCCTCGTTATTCCCAATAATTCTTTTGGAACTTGGAAACGACTTCAGGCCTGCCACTTCCCCCAAATCACACATCCTTTAGGAAAACTCAACTATGAGTTCTCATTAGCATCATATCTGTAGAGTGAATATGATGCTTGTGTTGTGTATTTTGGATCTATATTTGTTTTCTGTTTTCTTCTATCAAGTTTTGTTTGCACAATGGCTTCGTATTTTGGGAGGTTCTTTTGAATGCAACTATGAACTACTTTGCTGACTTACTTTTTGGAACCCATATTTTAAATTATATTCTGTATTTCATGCTAGGTAACTCTTGTATGCAATGATGGGCTGTATGTTATTCTGTCTACAAAGAAACTTATTTGCATATTATTCTGCTGATATAAGGTTGGTCTTTTAGTTAATGCTTGCTTTTGGCATGCTGTTCAGCAGTTGTAATGAAGGTGTCTAGGATTCAAACACTTCGAAATTTTTTTCAGGTTCATCCAGAAGGGAAATACGTCGTGGATATTGATAAGAACATTGATATAACAAAGATCACACCATCAACCAGAGTTGCTCTTCGCAATGATAGTTATGTGCTTCACTTAATCTTGCCTAGCAAAGTAGATCCTTTAGTTAATCTTATGAAAGTTGAAAAGGTTCCTGATTCTACTTATGACATGATTGGCGGTCTTGACCAGCAAATCAAAGAAATAAAGGAGGTAAGTAAAGGGACAAAAATAGCTTTTACGTACAGTTGTTGATTCTGAAGCATATTCTATATATGTCATTTTTTCTTCATGAGGCCTCTGCGCTAAACATGTACTACAGGTCATTGAACTTCCAATCAAGCATCCTGAATTATTTGAAAGCCTTGGAATAGCTCAGCCAAAGGTATATGTCACAACAGCGTATCAGTATCATATTTTTTCATCTTCTGTGAATTACATGTTCATTTGTTTTTCGATTAACTCTATATTCAATGGAGAAGTTTCTAATGCTATGTTTTTCCCAGGGAGTGTTGCTTTATGGGCCTCCAGGTACAGGGAAAACTCTGCTAGCGAGAGCAGTTGCTCATCATACTGATTGCACCTTCATTCGAGTTTCTGGATCTGAGTTGGTTCAGAAATACATTGGAGAGGGCTCCAGAATGGTTCGAGAACTCTTTGTTATGGCTAGGTGTGTTAAATACTTGTCAATATCTATTTTTTAACATCTTTTTATCGTAAATTTCAATGTAACACTCTTCATAGCTAGTACTTTATGATCCTAAACAAGAAAATGAACATAATTAATTTGTATCGAAGATGAAGTCCTTCCTTTGCACTCTGTCCCATTATATAGCATGGGCATCTCTTATTTGCAGATCTAAGGGTTGATGACATTGAAATGGGCTCCCTACTTCATTACCTCTAAGAATTTATGTTTGTGTCACTCGCTATTAGAAAGTTATGAGCGATCATGATGCAATCTTGATTTATTTCTAATAATGCCAATAATTTATGTACTTTGTGTAATGTTTTCCATTTCAGGGAACACGCTCCATCAATCATTTTCATGGATGAAATTGACAGCATTGGATCAGCTAGAATGGAGTCAGGCACTGGCAATGGTGACAGTGAAGTTCAACGTACCATGCTTGAGCTTCTCAACCAGCTTGATGGATTTGAAGCATCAAACAAGATTAAAGTACATTGCACCATGTTTATAGAGCTATTTTAATTGATACTCACTACATCTTATTACCCATGAAATGCAATCTTTTAAAGAATGTTCTATACAGGTTCTGATGGCTACAAACCGGATAGACATCTTGGATCAAGCCCTCCTCAGGCCTGGCCGGATAGATAGAAAAATCGAGTTCCCTAACCCAAATGAAGAGGTATGTGATAGTGACCAACACATGATATTTTACATCATCTTCTAGATTATTCTTACAAGTGATTAGTGATGCTAAGTACTATGCCCTCCCATTATTTCTCAGTCTCGTTTGGATATCTTGAAAATTCACTCAAGAAAGATGAACTTGATGCGGGGTATTGATCTTAAAAAGATTGCAGAAAAAATGAATGGGGCATCTGGAGCAGAACTCAAGGTAATTGTCTGCTCTGTGATATTAACGATGCTATCTTTTCTTGACTGTTTTTACAAGTCAAAACTATAGCTGCTCCACAACATCATGATTTTCTCATAGATGGTATATGAGGTGCGTAATCCCTTGCCATATACATTGGAATTTCAATGGTGCACTAAATTGTATAATGGTGCATGCACTATATTCCTTTCTGAGGGTTTAATGGGTATGTCAGAATTTGCATGGGCACTGAATGCTAAAATGAAACCTGCGCTGCATTTTATTTAGTTCTCTTTGTACATATTTTAAGTGATTGAACATTGCCAATGGTTTCCGGTGGCAACCTAATCCTGCCACCAGTAATTTAGAAGTTTACTTTGATGTGCAACCTGATATCAACTGCACATTTTAGTTGACTTTTGTTTGGTTTAGGCAAAATATGTGCCATTTTAAGATTTTAAATCTTGTGAGATGAGGCTGTTTAAGTTTTTTATAAAATAGGGCATGCCGCCATCTTGTCCCATCTTTGCGAAATGTCCCATGACCCATGATGTGCTAGATGGGATGATGGTTGGACAGTTCTATTCTAATACTTGGGATGATAACTCATCCTGACATCTTATGGGATGTCCTTTGGGCAATTCTGAAGTTAAAGAACATATGTAATATTGCCTGTGTTGTGCCTGGTTTTACTATTAACTTCTTATCAGAAGTCAGCATGCTTATCATGTGCTGTGTGATGGTTTTAAGATCCCAAGAAATTTTTTTTTCCTCGCTACTGTAAATTGTGAAACTGAATCCATCTTTTATGATGCACTGGTACATGTTGAAAAACAGCTAAAACCTACTGCATTTTCAACACTTAAGCAAAAGATGTTGAAAATCATGTTTTCCTAGAAACCGAACATATAAGTTGTGTGAGATATGCATTTTAATCAAAATATGATCCCTGATATGAGAAAATAAATTTGAAGTTCACATAAACTCGTGCTCCTTATTGTAGGCGGTGTGCACAGAAGCGGGCATGTTTGCACTTAGGGAGAGAAGAGTTCATGTAACTCAGGAGGATTTTGAGATGGCAGTGGCTAAGGTCATGAAGAAAGAGACTGAGAAGAATATGTCCCTCAGGAAACTGTGGAAGTAGATCTTACATATGTTTTTTCCTCTTGCTATCGGTGCGCTCAGGGGCATAAATTATTGTATGCAGTTATGACGTCTTTTTTTGAACTTAAAAACTGTTGCCTTTCAAGTTGTGATCCAGCAAAGTTCATGCAGATGTTGTAGATTCTTATTATTTCTTAAATTTAAGGTTTTAATGACATGCTAGCGTTCCAATTCTTTATGATGATAGTTTGGTTACCATGTTGCATGTTTTTTTTTTTTTTTTTGACCAAATTATAATTATAGAATTTGGATTAGTCTTAAATGGAAGTCAAACATGAAAGAGGTAGGTTTCAGTGATTATTTGCCCTACCTTTTGATTTCTTAGTCATCTGTCACTCTAAATCATCGTGCAGAGAACTGTTATTGTAGGCCCTCGTTACCCTGCTACCCCTGAATGTCATGCTAAGTCCAGCGTAAGGGCCTGAAACAGTATTGCCATTGCCCACCGTCGATGCAAAATTATGCAGCAAGCTGCAAATTTCGCTCCTTGGGAGGCATCATCTTTTTTTTACGAAGAAATTATTTACAAACGATTTGCTTTCAGTGTGCAACCGACAAGAAACACAAAAACGAATTATTCACATTTAAAACTGCATGGGTTTTATTAATTTATCTTTGGATTTTTTATTTTTATTGTTTTAATAATTTATTCTTAATTTAGGGTATTTTTGAAATTATTTATGGATATAAACTGGTTTTGGCCACATCTATATCCAGGTGGGCGTAGGGTGGAAAGGTGTAGAAATCATTAATATAATTGATAATTTTATTTTTTTTAAAAAAAATAAAATCATCACTATGAATAATGATTTTATTTTTTAATTATAATTTTAAAAAAACTTTGGGTCAAAACCCCGAACACAATCCAAGCATTACTTCATCTATATAATAGAATGATCTTAATAATACTTCATTTATATAACAGAATTGTCAATAGGAAAAGAAGTGGAAAAGAGGGAGTGGGCTTGAAATATAGAATAGACTGCATGCATTATAATTAGAAATGTACCAATAATCTAAGGGTCCTAATAGTTGCTGTTTCTCATCGGGTAATCTCACCCTTCATGGTGCTAGTGGGAAAATCACTTCTATTTCTCATCGAGTAATCTCACCTTCCATGGTGTTATATGGGGAAATAAATTTTATGCCCATACCTCAATGTCGTTGATAGCATAACAAAGCTCTCGATACAGTATGCTAGGACCGTGCTCCTTCTATTATAACAGCCAAAAGTCTGTAATCCTCGAATAGTAGAAGGAACATCATTAGAGAATAAAACACCACCAATGAGCTGCCTCCGTATGGTCATGTCATCGAATGGCATCATCCGGTATGATCCCAAAGCAGCCGTATGGTCATGTCATCGAATGGCATCATCCGGTATGATCCCAAAGCAGTCCTCAACCAGCTGAGGAGTAGACGTGACCGTTTAATCGTAGCTGCTGGTGGCGATCTAATCCTCAAAAGTTGCTTGCATTTAATAGACCAGTCATACCTAGAACTCCCTATCACTCCATCGTAATCAAGCACTCACCCTACAGGACATGAAATGTATCTCTGGTTTTAACTTCTTTTCAAGGGTAGTAATTAAATACTAGTTAAGCTGCATGAAGCCGATGCATGCAACTCCATAGAATTCAGCCTAAATTGAATGTGGTATCAGATATGGATCGATACGATAGTCATGAAACATGGAGTTGGCATGCTGGCAATGGAGGACAATGGTCTCTTAAAAAATGGGTACAGTTTGCTTATATCCAATATGGAGCTAATAAGAAGTAATGTCCAAAGGAGTGAATCTCACCTGTGTAGCCCACACAACCTCTAAATGATGTCGCGGCTGCAAAATCAAGAGTGAGGGGTTGATGGGTCCAAGACCATATGCGATCTATAAAAGAACATTAAATAACATATCTGAAATTAAAATCATCATAGCACCACATAGCAATATTTCATCTGTAAAAGGCCTATATATCTCAATTAGAACACATATTTTCACACAGCAACACATAAGACCTATATTATTCAATTAGAACACATATAGCCACATAGCAACACATAGGGTCTGCATATCTCATATAGAACACAAAGTATATTGCATATACAAAAGACATGCATATCTCAATCAAAACACATAGCACCATGCAATAACACATAGGACCTGCATTATTCAATCAGAACACATGGCCATACAACAACACGTAGAGCCAACATATCTCATGTAGAACACATAGCATATTTCATCTATGAAAGATCTGCTTATTTCAATCAGAACACATAGCACCATATAGCAACATATAAGATCTGCATTATTCAATCAAAACAAATATGGTCACACAGCAACACAAAGTCTGCATATCTCATACAGAATACAGAGCACATTTCATCTACAAAAGGCCCGTATATCTCAACCAAAACACAGTATCACACAGCAATACATAAGACTTGCATTATTCAATCAGAATACATATGACCACACACCAATACATAGGGCCTACATATCTCATACACAGAGCACATTCGATCTACAAAAGGCTTGCATATCTTAATTAGAACACATAGCATCACACAACATGTAAGACCGCATTATTCAATCAAAACACATAAGGCCATACAGTAACATATAGGGCCTACATATCTCCATTAGAAAACATATATCACATAGTGATACATAAGTCCGGTCTAAAACAATATGAGCTACAAGAGTCAGTAGCAAATGTTTTGTTACAAATGATTTGAGCATTTGATACAAGATTCCCGATACACATAGAATGGCACAGTCTATTGGCTTGTGTCCTTAGTATGCTATCCTTAAACATCTCCTTTGCAGGCACGATAGTTGTGACCTTCCTTGTAACATTTACCACATTGTTATTTTGTACTGTTGTCCTTCCAATCCTTTTTTTTGCAAATATGGCTGGACTTTGGTTAACCTTTGGATCGAAGGAGTCAACTATCCAATAATAATGTAGGGCTAATAGGCTCCGACCAATATGCCTGATCACCAATGGGTACGAAACGATCATTGTAACATCCATAAATCATATCCAATCTATAAGAGGCATGCACATACTGTTTGTGCCCTCCATGATTGTTGAGACTGTTATGCATGGTCTCCATTTTAAATACTCCAATCTATCTATCAAATGCAATGTCACGATGCGAACTGGCCTTCTCCCCATGCTTTGCAATATGATCAATTAGATACTTTGTGTAAACACTTCCTTGATACATTAATGCACCAGTAACTCTCTTATATCTTTTAAAGTACTCCACAAGACGAAAGAAGGTATGCTGCACTAAAGCTGTAATGGAAAAGCTTTAGGTTCCTTTGAGCACACCATTAATGCACTCCAACAGATTAGTTGTCATGTGCCCGATACGATGACCCCCATCATATGCTTGGGTCCCCTACTTCTTAGGAATAGCTTCACACTAGTGCGCCATATTCACATCAATTTCCTGAATGTGTGTCATCTTCTCCTTGAACTTGCGCATTTGGTGTTGACAACCTATATATTCATAGAACATTAAAAACAATGGAAAGGAATAATTCCACATTCATCAACAAGTCGTGTAAGTTGTGCAGATCATAGTTACTTGTATGATACACCATTGCTTTTAACCTTGGATTGTTATATCTGTGATTGAAATTGCTCACAATATAACGAAGACAGAAACGATGATGGCCATGAGGAGGTAGCCACTTAAGAGTTCCAATCCTTCAGCTTCTATGATACCCTTATAACGATATGATATAAGGCAAATGCATTGGCCTTTGCATTACATGCATTCGAATATAAGGTAGAAATTATGACCAACTGCTTGTAGATTCCTTCTCTACTATAGCAATGTGCAATTGAAAAATCTGATTGTTTCCATCTACTGAAGTGGCAATCAACAATGTCCCTTAGTACTTCTTATAAAGAAAGGTACTGTCTATTTGAATCATAAGTTTGCAGTAATTAAACCCATCTATATATTTTTTGAAAGATCGGAAGATACACTAGAAAACCTCATATGGTTGATCATTATAAGTGGCAGTTGTCTCATATGTCTTCCACACGACCTATGAGCCAAGGTTGAATAACTACATAGCAAGAATCTATTTAGGTAATAATCTATAAGAGTGGTCTCAATCACCAAATATCTTTACAATTGCCTTTTGCTTAGTATCTCAAGCCTTTTTTTAAGACATCCGATAGGTATATTGGCCCCGTATCTCCTCCACAATAATAGTAATTGGGATAGACGGATCAACACACACCATGCTCATGATAGTACTAGCTATGACATTAGAGTCCAACTGATGATGATCTTAAGAAATCCGGTGATAAGCATAAGTGTGACGACCCCTGTAGTGTATGATTTCCTACAACCTATGACTCTTTTTCTTGTATGTACGTAATCTCTAAGGACATCCGTCCACGTGATGCCTACATCTCACTAACCAAAATGCTTTTTACGAATCCTTCACTAAAAATTCTTAATGTCTCAATAGAGACCATTGCTTCATAGTTGTCTGCACATCATCCTTAGAGGCAAACAACCCTTGATATAACTTATCTAACCCATTCCAACCCATGGGTCTCAACATTGGTGACTTATGTCGGGCATCAAGTACCTCCCAATTCAATGTCGAAAAATAATCGAAAGGAGGTACAAATACCTGTGGCTCACTAGGAGGTATGATCGCATCAGTTTGCTCTATAGCATCATTGGGCTCATCTAACAATTCCTAATCTTCATCACCATATGAACCACAAAAATTTCCGACTAAAGGGTCTTGACTACTCTGATGCACAAGCTTTTTAAGTGAGTCGGTGATAATTGCAATACTAAGAGAGGCACTACCTATTGTATTCAAATTCAAACCACCATCTCTTATCTCAACTTGAATGTCATCGTGCAAGGATAGATGGAACCATAAGTAAGACCCGAGGAGAAGGGAGACGAGCAGGAAGGGATGCAGCTATAGCAAATGATGGGGTCGGAGGAGGAAAAAGGGCCAAATGTGCGCCCTCAAAAAGGAAGGGGGGCATTGTTAAGGTCGGGCCTGCCCCGACATCATACTGAGTAATGGTTTTCCATATATAAAACATTGAATCGTCAATGACGTTTTTAAGATGATTTCTATTTAATTTTTTAAAATTAGTTAGGTTATTAAAAATTTAAATCTAAATAATAATTAAAAAAATTGAAATTATTAGTCCTAATGATGTTTTCATTTTTTTTTTTTAAAACAAAAATGTATGATTCTCCACCATACCACCCTACGTCCACGTGGATGCAGGCTTGTCCAAAATCATCCCTACATCCATAAATAATTTTCGAAATTACTTTGACTTAAGAATTTGTTATTAAAAATATATTATAAAAACAAAAAAAAAATCCTCCGTTTGAGGCATGAATAAATCAGTTCTGGAGAAACTGGAGCAAGCTTTTATTCCTGGAGCGGATGTGATTTGGTGGCGTATAACGCCCACGCATGAAGCGTATTCCAAACAAAACGGAAACAGCGTAAAAAGTTTTAACCCCAGGATGGCAAAGACGACAGCAAAAATAATTACGAGGACAAACCAAGCAGTCCAGGACGGTGGTTGCGGCGTCCAGCCACGCAGGGATCATTTGTTATTTAAATTTAATCCCAGGCAGCGCAGCACCAGTCCACAAAGTTCCAGCATGTCGTTCCATTTGCCTCTTCAAATGGGAAGGTCATGATTGTTAAATTCAAGGAGAAATTCACCTCGAAACAGAACGTATGCTATGTTAAGAGCTACTAATTTAATTTAATGCAAATATGTTTTGAAAGGTACCTTCGAGGTGGAGATCTAAAGCATGTCTGCCGGACCACCTTCATGGCTTAAGAATGGAGGGTGAAAAAGGGTCCACCCGGCTTTTTACACAATCTGTTTCGCATTTTACATACCATCTTAAAAAAATCAAAAACCCATCCTGTCCGCCTACAAAAATTTCATCTTTACAATGGAATCATTTGGCACCGCCTGCATCCACTGCATTTAGGTCAGGAAGCCAGATAATTTTAAGATTTGGTTTTTTCTGAACAATGAAAAGCCTTGCATTACATTGGTAACATTGATGAGGCAAAACATGATGAATGTGTTTATAATAAATATTCTAAGGCTAAGTTATATGGACGTGCATTTAACAACGCATCATAACAATTTTGATACCATCTCGTGTTTTGCCAACCAGCAAGATGCTTAAGTCCTTGGAAATCATCTAGTCACCGGAATACCGCTCTCAGCAATCCGCTGAGACAGGCACCGGACAGGTCATCAGATACACCAAGTAAATGCACAAGTGTTGGCAAATAATATACCAACCGGAGGATAAGGGCACTGCAAAATGCTTCAGACTGGCGACCAAGGGGAGTTAAGTAACTGGCCAAGTAAATTAGTCACCTGCAAAAGTATCAGACAAATATGTTATTTTATATAATCACCATACAAACACAGCCCTAAAGAAACAAAATTGTTTCATAAACTGGGGCATTATAAATTAGAAAGAAATGTAATAATTAATGGAGCACTCCAATAGAAGCAATATTAATAAAGCAAAAAATGTAATTGTAACATTCGTTTTTTAAGTGCATCACTACAACAGGACATCAACTAAGAAACATCTAGTTTTATCAATGGTGCAGAAGTGGGCAAAAGTTAGCACAACATCCAAGATTGTCACCCATTTCTGCCTAAATGTACTGCATCGTGAAGAAGAGGATGCCATGATGATGGGATAACAAACTACTTCACAAAGCCAGCAGCATAAATGAAATGCTTTCAGAACCATTTCATGTTGCAGCAGACAAGCTCACCAGGACTTCAGACAGGTAAAACAATGATATCTAACATATTGAAAATAAATAAGCCACTAATACCTATCATTCAATAAGAGATTGATCAGACCCTCCTACACCCCTTGTCTCCCTTTGACCAACATAAAAGACCATCTTGCTGGCATGTTATTATTGTGCATCATTCCAGAAACAGCTTTAATAGACAATCTGATGAAGGTTTACTCCATATTTTTACAGACCACAATAAAATGGAACAAACAGTGCAATGCAATAGAAACAAATGAAGAAGGCTGATTAGTCTTCTGAAGATATGTCCATTCACTTCTAATGTTGGTTATGACTTGTATATTTGCCGCAGTTACATTGCATGCTCCTCTAGATTGCAATCTTAGATCTCTTCTATAGACAATTCCACTTTCAATATGCATTCACAAACAAAAAGTTGCAAAAAGATAAAAATAAGCAGAATTTGACACAAACAAGAGTTGTAGCACAAGCTCTAAAAGATTCCATACAAAAAGAACATAGTACCATATGCAATAGAAGAGAACATTATGCTATTTGAAGAGGCATTTTGAAAGTAAACCAGCTACCAAAATTTCAATAAATAGCATGTGTCTTCAAAGGATCAAAAGAATTATAAACCCACATCAGCTAAAGGATATAGGACCATGGAACAAAAGCACACAAACTCATTGGATATCCTAGTCGCATACCTTTCTTTCAGGATCCTGTAGGGCTTGATCATTCATTGCATCATCTATTGTAATTTCCTCATTAATATTAATTGCATCTCGCTGTGCGCTTCTACCAGCATTTTTCTCAAATGCAACAATCTCAGCAAAAGCCTTCTGTAGCACATTCTTGGCTGCTTTGTATATCTCAATAGATGTTGCTCCTTTCTCTGCGCACTTTATGGCATCACGACAAAGATCATTATATCGTGATGTAATGGATTCATGACTACTGCTCTGAAGCTCAACACTGCATTCATCCAATATAGAACAACTTTTGGCATGTCTTGTCCATCGTTTCAAAAAATATTCTTCCGGAAGCATACGCAAATCAACCATTAGGAAGACACCAAGGATGTGTCGACATAAAATACCTGAAAACTCAAAGTTTTTACAAGTGCAATTTGCTGTCCTCTTTGCAGAATTGTAAGTGACAATGAATGTCTCAAGAGAATCATCATCTCTAGCCACACTAAATTTGCTAACTGTGCCATCCTTTATTTTATAAACATTATAACCTAAAGACTCGACAAATTCCTCCTGAAATTTATTAAACACCGCTCTCGTGTACATAGCTGCTGCTTGTTTTTCAATTGGTGATGCAGTCTTCAAAACTGGTTTAGTACACAATGTATCTGAGTCTGCTTGGGCTTCATCCTCGTATCGGCTTGCCATGGCTAATTCAAATTGTGTGAGAAAAACTTTTAATGAGGTCTTGGTATTAAAGTACTTCTTATAAAAATCATTCATAGTCTCTAACTTCTGTGTTGGAGATAGTTCTGCAAAGAATGTGTCCTTTAGATACAAAGGAATCCATCTTTGGCGGATGTTAAACAATGCTTGAAGCCATGTGTTCTTCCTCAGATCATATTTATCAATGATTGATGCCCAAGTTGTTTCAAAAGCTTGAACAGTTTCAGATTCAATGACACATTTTTCCAGCTCCCCTCTCAACATAGAATGTGCTGAGTATACATGAGCTAATTTCTGTTTGCTTCTACTCAAGATGAGCCACTTACAAAATCGATGGCAGGTGTTTGGAAACACCTTTGCGATTGCCGCTGTCATGGCCCTGTTTTGATCAGTAACTAATGAAACTGGAGGACGCCCACCCATAGCCGCAAGCCATGTTTCAAATAACCAAACAAATGAGAATTCAGTCTCATCAATAAGCAAAGCACACCCAAAGATAACAGGCTGCAGGTGATGGTTGACTCCCGAGAAAGTTACAAAGGGCATCATGTACTTGTTCTTCTTATATGTTGTGTCAAATGTAACAGCATCACCAAAATAACCGTACGCACTTCTAGCCTTAGCATCTGCCCAGAAAGCATTGGTCACACAGCTATTGTTGTCAACTTGTATGGCATAAAAGAATGCCGGGTTCTCAGCTTGCATCCTCTTAAAATAATCGAGGAGACCTTGAGCATCCCCCCCTTCCCCAAAGGCATTCTGTCGTAGAAGTGTCATTGCATCTGATGCCACTATGCTGGCCTTCTCGGATGTGTCAATAAAACCTCTTGCTCGAAGATAGCCCACTCTACTACAGGTCCCAAGGTGATGATTGTGAGCCTTCTCAAGTTTAGAAACCACCCATCTGTCAGAATCCCTAATGACCTCCATCATCGCCTTACAACCTTCTCTCATTGATATCCGTTCACGCTTCCTTGTGCCCTCACTAGAAGGCTTCTTCCGATATATTCCCTCTTTCGAACACACGAATCTCTTCATAATCAAGACCTCCTCCGCACCTTTAGAACGCCGTGACCTGCCAACTCGGAAAGGGAAACCCAGACGCCTGGCATAATCATTGTAGAACGTCTTTGCAGCTTCATCAGATTCAAACTCCATACCCAACATTGGTTCTTTTGGCTCCTCTGTACCAACTGAAGCTAACTCTTTTGTTGGAGGCTGCTCTGTTATTCCAACAGGAATGCTTGTGGATTCTTCAGCAGGGGCTCGAAGTATTGGATTATCATTCTCACCTGGGCGAGTATTGGTATCCAATGACATGAGGCATTCCACATAGTCTTCCATCAAATCATCACCTTCTGTCCGAGCGTTCTCCATGAATCTGGAGATCAACAAATGTAAGCATTCAAGTTCTCTTAACCATATGCAAACGAGTTAATCGACACTTTAGGCTGTAAGCAGTTGATTTAGTTAATTACCGATATGCATGGACTCAACGAAACCAAAACTGGACAACATATTTCTGGTGAAGTCTGGTCTTAGCAGAAGACATCTCTTCTCTTACAGCAGCAATAAATCGATCCATCTGAGATAAGACTAGAAAAATCAGAACAAGAACTTTGCAGTCATTGATTAAGTGCACTCATGCTAAATCGATAAGTTTATAAGTGAAACATAATCATCCTTCATAAACGGAAGTGAAAGGTTTGCAATTTGAATTTATAAACAGAAGTATCAGCAAAGAACTAAACTCATTAAAAGAAGCAAGATCCTGAGATCAGGCACACAAGCACCACATTATTACAATAAAAATTTTACATCCAAAACCCAAATATCATAAAGGAGGGCTTCTAAAAATTAAAAAAAAAGGAATAAGCATGTGCCATGTAGTGTAAACATAAACCCTAATTACCGCTGATTAAACATTAGTATGAAGGGAAAATGTGATTTTGCGATCAGATATAGAAATCAAATAAACCAGCAGCGGAAGCCTTTGACGTATTGAGAGAAAAGAACCTTTCATAGTGCTTCATTTCTAAAACTCTTTGGGAAGACGCATTTCTTCTGCTGGGACCGAACTTAAACCGAATATATGATGTTTGGTCTTAGATTTTCCTTTCTGCTGCTCCGTGTCTTTTTCTCATCCAATGAACGGAAGACAATTGGCACATACTCACGGTGGAGGCACTTCCTCTTCCATCCACCGCCAATTATTAGCAAAGGTTTGGCTTCACGCTGCAGCCAAAAAGCCATCAACTCGGGCAACTTCAACAGAGGTTGACCTCATTGTTTACCAGATGGCTTGAAGAGAAATGAGATTTGGATCCAAGTAATCGCCTAAATTCGTTCCCATGTTTCATTAAATTATATACTCCGGACAAGCTGAAAGGATTAAAAAAAAAAAACAAAACGGCTGAACCGAATACCAAAATAATAATAATAATAATAATAATAATAATAATAATAATAATAGTAATAATAAAATTTAATAAACAAGAAAAAAATCGAAACTTCCACGCGCCAAGGGAGCACTATCCTCCAGATCCCTTCACCTTTTTTGTTCTCAGGAGGCCACGACCTACAACCAAGTGAGGTATCCAACGAAACGAGGAGAGAGAGAGAGTGAGCTCAGAGCCTCCTCCAAATGCCTCCCCGAAATCCATCCCCTTCTTCTATTCCCAGATCTCGATAGGAGGTGGCAAGGAAACGAGAACAGCGAGAGAGGAGAAGGAATGGAGAGGGACTTACTCGGTTCTGGAAGAAGAGCGGGGGCTGTGATGTGGCCGGCGGCCGGTGGAGGCGGAGGGGAGCGGTGGCGGGGGGCGGGTGGGGGAGGAGCTCCCGTGCCCTAGAGACGAAGGAAACAGTACGGGGCCGTAGAGATGCAAATGGGTCGGATCACGGACAGTTCCAGTAAAAACCCAAAAATCCAAACTCAATTAAGTTCCGCCAAAATTATTCCATTTCGGACTTTTCGGTTTAAAATTAATTTGGGTCGGATCCGTAACCAGATATATATATAAATTAATGATAACGCAACCTCCATGTTCCCATCGACTCGCCGTTTTCTCTTCTTTTTTTTTTTTAAAAAAAAAAATTAATCAATTAATAAATAAATGAATGACTGAATAAATTAATTTGGGTCGGATCGTTAACCGGATATATAAAAATTAATGATAACGCACCCTCCATGTTTCCATCGGTTAGCCGTTTTCTTTTTCTTTTTTTTTTTTTTTTTTCTTTTTTTTTAATCAAACAATTAATAAATAAATGAATGACTAAATAAAACAAAACTCATCCAATAATCAAGCCCTTCATAGATTCTCCATTCCAAACTATAAAATCTCATAATTGATTCTCCATTCCAAACAATAAAATCTCATAATTTGTATATGGGTATGGAAAAATTCAAATAATACAAGCAAAAAAAAAAAAAAAAAAGGCATAAGATGCCACAAAAGGGTGTACACTCCAATTCATCTAATCTATTTTAATTCAATGGACAACATCATTTAATTTATGATTGATTCTAAATATTAAAATAATTATTTTTAGAAATTTCATAGTCTTCAATTCTTACTTCACATCCATCTTTATTTTTAATTATACTTAAATTATTTTTTATATATTATTTATTTATCATATTTAACCTAAAATTTTTAGATTATAATATACTTTTTCATCATTTCTACTATAATTAAATCCAGTCTTAGTTTCATCCATAATATTATCTCAAATATATCTAATAAGCCCATCAATAACTAATGTAAAAACATAAAGATTAAGAGTAGATCTATGATATAAATATATTATTATTAAAAATTAATTAATATTTTTACTAATAGTTCTTATACTAGTAACCACTTTATCATATATATTTTTATCATGTTAATATATTTAATGAGTATTCCTTTCTTTTTAAACAGCAATCATAAGACTTTTCTAAAGACTATATTATATATTTTTTTAAAATCAATAAAAATCATATGAAGATCTTATTTTGTTTCTCCATACTTCCCTATTAATCTTTTAAAGAGAAAAATAACTTTTATAGTCAATCTTATTAGTATAAAACCAAACTAATTATTTGATATTTTTGTATTCCATTTCAGCCTATCATTAATTATCCTTTCTCAAAATTTTATTATAAGACTCATGAGTTTAGTACTATGATAGTTAGAATAATTTTAAATATAAATTTAATTCTTATAAATCAGTAGTATAGTACTCTTTCTTTATTCATCAGACATTTCTTTAATTTTTAAAATCTTATTAAACAAATTTATCAACCATGTTACTTCTAAATTATCTAAGCATTTTCAAACTTCATAAAAATTTTATTAGATTTCATTGCTTTTTTTATTTTCATCTTTTTTATGATCTCTTTTATATTAGATATTCTGATTTTATAAGTATATATGATATTTCCATCCTTAATGAAACTAGCAAGACAACCCAAATTATTTATATGATTTTTTTTAATAATTTATTAAAATATCCTATCTATCTTTCTTTGATCTCTTTTTTTTTAACTAAAATAATTTATCTTTCTCTTATTCTTACAATTTTATATATATCTTTCTCTTCAATTTTGATTTCTAGCTTGCACTATAACTTTTAATGTGCTTTGAATTTAGCCTCATATAATTTTTTTTTTTTTTTTTAACTTACACTTCTTTGCTCCTATATTTAGGTAATTTATATAACACTCTCTTTTAGCCTTAATTGTTAATTAAACCTTTTTATTTTATTATCAAATTTTATTTTATTTTATTTTATTTTTTCCTATTAACTTTCCTTGTACCTCTATATTTGCTTTTATGATTTTATTAGCCACCTTTTTCTATATGATATTGATTTTTTTGTTTAGACTTTATCTTTTTTCTTTCATCATTCTATCCTTAAAAACTATGAATTTCTTTCTTTTTAAATTCTACCACCTAATCCTTGAATTTTTATATTCTTTAGCCTTTTTTTTTATTTTCTAATATTTACATTCATAACCATCAATCTATATTGAATGGTTAAACTCTCGCCCAATATAATTTTATAATCCTAAAAAAAAACTCAATCAATTTTTTATTAAGAAAAAAAATATTATTTTACTGGCATTATATCTATTTTAAAAGTTATTAAATAAAGATCCTTCTTTTAAAATATGTGTTGGCTATAATTAAAACATATGCCATTGTAAATTTTAAAATAACATCTTCTTTATTTCTATCTTTGAAATTATAACCTTCATATGCTTTCTAAAAATCTATATTATATTTAAATTTTCTTTAATAAATACTTTTTCTTTGTTAAGAATTTCTTGAATTACTTTATTCATGTTCTTTCAAAAGCATTACTTTATAGTATTATGTAAACCTACTTCAAGAGTATAAGAACTAATAATGGACTTTTCTTCTAACATCAATTTAATTAAAATTATTCTTTCTTTCTTCTTTTTATAAGTATAACCTAATCTTTTAAACTTTTATTTATAATAATTCTTACACTATTTTTATTCTTATTTCTACCTATATACTAAAGTTTATAATTATCAACTTTTTTTCTTTTTCTCTTACCCACTTAGTCTATTGCAAGCAAGCTACATTAATTTTTTTTCTATTAATTGTATCTATTGATTCTATTAATTTTTTTATTAATAATCCTATGTTTTAAGTTGTTGAATGCAGTTTACTTTTTTCAAACTAACTTCTTTATTTATACATATTCATAAAATTGAGAACCATTGATTACTTTTCGCTAAATCTATATGCTTATGTAATGCATCACTTATGAGAAATGTTCTAACTAATCACTATATTCGATGTCCGATATAATGCATCACAAATAGGAGATACCTCGATAATTTTCTCTATTAAATTCATGTTCATAGGATATGACAATGGTTCTAATTTGATCATGAATGTACCATAGCTCTTCTCTTGAAATGAACAATGTCCTAACTAATTGTTGCATTATAAGTAGGAAATACTTGAATAATTTTTTTTTTTACTAAATTCATATTCATACTATAGTTAGAACGATAGCCTAACTAATCGTTGTAAACTTTTTACTACGCTTGATATTCGATGCAGCGCATCACAACAAGTAAGAGATACGCTAATAATTTTCTTTACTAAATTCATGTTTATAAAATATCATTATAGTTTTAATCTAATCATCAATCTATCACAGCTCTCTCTCTCTCTCCTTCTAATATGAGCTTGAAATGGATTAGGTATCAAACTCATATTTTATACCAGATTATCTATAATCTAAATACATCTATCGCTTTAATAGCTACTTACACGTTCCCTTGGATGTTTATCTTTAATTAAGATATCTGACGTTATCCCAATCGAATTGTTTCTGCTAATCTAGCCAACGACATAGCGGGTGGTTGTATCACCGAAAGAGATTTCCGACACTACATTCATAGCACGAGCGAAGGGAGCTACGTTAGACTTGACACCACGATAACTTCCCGTCCTCGGCTGCAACATCGAGCATTCCGCGCCGTAAAGTATCCGAATCGTCCACTCTATCAATCAATCAAGACCGCCGGCCGGCCAAATCTGGAGATCGCAAGGGAGGGAGGAGGGGAGAAGAAGAACGGCAGTCTCAATTGATCCGAACTGCAGCACAGCGCGAGGCAGCCCTGCCACGTATGCTCGTGTGCTCATCATATTTCCGGCTCTCTCCTCTAAGATTGATTCGATTCATTTGGGAGACTCTGACTTTTATCCGGCAGGCTTTGTTCTCCGTTCGGTTCGATTCGAGTAAAATACGAATAAATTCCAATTTTGTTACCTGTTCGGTGGTTCTTCTGATCTAATTTCTTGCTCGAGTTCTGTCTTTTCGGAAATTTAATGAGGTTAATTCTCGTTTTTGCGTGCTTTTGAGGTCTTTTTTAGGTTTTCTTCCGCTGCTGAGTTGTTCCTATTTTCTTTCACGTGATCCCCCTTTTTTTGATTGCTTTTCGTCATTTTTCGAGGGGTTTTACTTAAATTTCATGCGATTCTGCTGGTGAAATTATTGCTCGTTTTTTCCGCCTCCATTAACAGATTCGTTTAAAGGTGGTTTTGATGATGAAAGTTCATGAAATAGCTTTTTTCTTTTTTTTTTTTTTTGCTGTTAAATTTGCCTACTGCCGTCTTTCTCTGAAAGGTTTTTTCTTAGCTTTGTGAAGCTCATTGTCTTGGTTGTTTGGATTTATCTTTTGTAATGTAGATCCTCTGTGGCAAAAAACTGTGGCTAAGTCATTTTTCGAGGGGTTTTACTTAAATTTCATGCGATTCAGCTGGTGAAATTATTGCTCGTTTTTTCCGCCTCCATTAACAGATTCGTTTAAAGGTGGTTTTGATGATGAAAGTTCATGAAATAGCTTTTTTCTTCTTTTTTTTTTTTGCTGTTAAATTTGCCTACTGCCGTCTTTCTCTGAAAGGTTTTTTCTTAGCTTTGTGAAGCTTATTGTCCTGGTTGTTTGGATTTATTTTTTGTAATGTAGATCCTCTGTGGCAAAAAACTGTGGCTAAAAAAGACATCAAAGTGGTTTCATATGGTTCCTTTCAACATTATTAGGGCTTTATGTATGTATCTGTCCACTCATATCTGGGGATTTTGACCGAGTTTTTTTAGTGGAGGCTGGCCTATGATTTTTTTTTTCGTTTTCTTTTGTAAAATCAAGACGGTTATGTTTTTTCCTGAGTGGCTTGGTTTTATTTATTTATTTATTTTGCATTTACTCGAGTCTAAGCAATCGCAACCTTTTTAGTTAATATAAATTTCTTGATCTTTCATTTACTGGTCCCTTCTTATATAAAGCTCTCAGAGAGTGATGTGCTTCTCTTCTTGATACCTTCAGCAGATTTCTGGATATCCAAATTTAATTGCTATAGATGTTTTCTGATTTCCAGGATGGCTTCTGCTTCTGTTCAGTGCGCATTTGGTAGCACGGCTTTGCTTCATTGTGAATCTAGATCTAAGTCTTTCAATGATGACTTCTTTGGGTTTCCTCACTACATGAAGAGGGATCCTTCAAAATATACTATATCACCAAGTTATTTATCTACCTATCCACTGAAGGTATTTGAAAATAGTAAGCATATTAGTTTTTTTTATATTTCTGCCACTGTTTTGCATGGTTCACGTAGGAAAAGATGCATTAATAGATTCTTGGACCCTTTATCAAGGAAATGACTTTTTCTGAGAGCCAAACATAGCAGACTGAGTTTTGCGTGAAAATGAAAATATCGTGGAAAAAAAAAAAATAATAATAAAACTTATGCCTTGATGAATATATTATACTGTTCAACAAATTCTAGATTTCAAACATTGTTATGTTGGTAGGGAACTTTATAATCGTTTATATTTTTTACATTTGTTTGTGTCATGTTAGTCATATTTTTTTTTGGGGAATTTCAATTTTTTTATATCATATGAGGGAATCTAGTTGTTGCTAGTTGAATAGCTAATATCCTCAAGCAGGGTTTTAAATCCCTGTTGCCCTCTCTTGGAAACTATCCTGGTTGAATTTTTTGAGTGGCCATGCTCCATCGATCTCCTCTTTCTTCTTTCCTTTATTTCTATTTTATTTTATTTTTCTGATTTCTTTCCTTTCCTTTTTCTTTTCGTTCTTTCTTTTCTCCTGCCTTTTTCCCTTTCTTTTTCTTCCTTTTCTTCTTTCTACTTCATCCTTCCTTCTTTTCTTTTTTTCTCCTTTCCTTTCTTTCTTCCCCTTTTTTCTTCCTCAAGAGTTTCAGAGTCCCAAGCCGGGATGCCAGTTGTCCTGCAGGGACTTCAAACCACCTAAAGAATGCCACTTTTGGACTGATATCATTTATATTCTCATTGTAGGACATCACAGGAAATGGCACTAGGCCATATACTCAACCAACAGGCTTTATACCATCATCTGAATAACCATCCACCAACCAGTTGTTATAATTGAACAAAGAGATATTTGTTTGTTCCAGAATGAAACTCCAAATATGTGTCCTCTGGTATTATATTTCAACATTTTGATGATCATATAAATATTGAGAGCATATAAAGCTATCATAGAGATAGATGACATGTGTCATGTGCTTCTACTATATGCTAGTGATGAACATTGATATAGCCACCCTTTCTGATATTAAACATCAATGGTAGACTTGGCTTCTGCGGTATGTCGAACCATGCCTTGTTTGTCTAGCAAATGATAAATTGGAGGTAAAGAAGCTCTCTTTTTGGCCCTGCTTCCCCTATCCTGAACCTATTTCCAACATTCTAGCCATTTTCCCTTGTATGATTTCACTACATGGGTCAAATAATGTTCCCACTAAGTTTGGGAACTATCCTTAGCCTTAACCTCTCAACATGTCAAATTCTTGGTCTAGGCAACTTGTGAGGAGAGGGGTCTGCCATATCGGAAGACTTATTGGTTGAATGAAAACTTACTTTATTTGTTGCACGATTGAAGATTATGCTGCCAAGAATTGACCCTTAAATATACTCCTTTATACTCGAGGGGGTCTGAGCATAGAGTGAATATGGTGATGCTTGACTTCGGCTGCATTTGGAAGTGGAATAAAAAGATTGGAGTTGCTAGGTTAAATGGAGTAATTTTGATGGGAATTGAGTGGGTTAAATTATCCCTCCATTTCATATAAGTTATTCCTGGATAAGTGGAGTAATTAGGTAAATAAGTGAGAAGCAATATAATGAACCAATTTTTCTGAAATACCAATTCTGTCCTTCTAGCAAAATGGTCTACTCCATAATACTCAAATGCTGTTTGACCAAAAAGAGGTGGAGTAAGTGGGTTAATTAACAGTTATCCCCCCTTATTCCACTTCAAACTCAGCCTTAGGGAATTGCTCTCATCTTTAATATCTAGTGTTACATGTGATCCCAAATTATGACTGTAGCAATTTATAGCAAAAATTAAAGCTGTCCTATTGCCAGTACTAGTAGATATATGTAAATGCCCTTCCGTTGTATTGTTAAATTGGAATTTGAACCTGAGACTGCTAGGGGGCCTTTTCTTTTCCATATGTATCCCCACTTCTTACATTAAAGGTTACATCGGGATTGAATTTGCTTCTTGGTGCAGGGCTTTTGCAGGCGAGTGACTGCGGTGCCGGATGTTGGTGATTTTTTCTGGGAGAAAGCACCAACACCCATACTGGACACGGTTGATTCACCAGTTCATCTGAAGAACCTGTCTCTCAAGGTCTTTGGAACCACATGATTGCATTCTTGTACAAGTTGGGTTTCAGCTGTTAAAATACTTAACTATAAAGTGGCAACTGATGTTATTAAAATGCAGGAACTCAAACAATTAGCTAATGAAATCCGCTCTGAGATATCTTTCATTATGTCAGAGAGACGCAGACATTTTAAAGCTAGTCTTGCAGTGGTTGAGCTCACAATTGCTATACATTATGTTTTCCATTCTCCGATTGATAAAATATTATGGGATGTTGGCGAACAGGTATAATCATTTGTTTTTTTGCCAACAGCAATGATAGTTTATTCTCTCATTGTGGCTATTAGAATGGTCAGGGACCTTTGATGTTAAATAGTTTCGTTCTTTCAATTGACAGACATATGCTCATAAGATTCTCACAGGAAGACGCTCGCTTTTGCATACACTTCAGCAAAAAGATGGTCTCTCAGGTTTCACATCCCGTGCAGAGAGTGAGTATGATGCATTTGGCGCTGCACATGGATGCAATAGTGTCTCCGCTGGGCTTGGTATAGATCTAAAGCTCCTAAGATTTTGCCTATGTTAAATACTAACACATGCTGTGGCATGTGAGTCTCGCTTCTAATGCTGCTCTGAACTGAGTTGTTAAAATATCTGTTCTCCTGCTACTGCTCCTATGTTGTCAGTGATCACTGTAAGCTCAGTTGCTGACATCTGGGACATGCATTAGCTGGAAGACAATACAAATGCATGTTATTGGCTTATTTATTGACCTTCTTGGATTGTTAAGTTTACTGGGACATAATTAATGTTAGCTTTGTTTTCTCTGTGTCATGTTTGGCATTTAAGTGGGACTGGTAAATAGTCTCCTTGAATGGGTAGATACCCATCCCCATGTTTCTTTCCCTCGAGTCATTCCATATAGATACAGGCATGCTTATCCATTCATGTTGTTGGATCATATAGGTGGCATTAATGTCTAACATACGCGTTTGCATCTTATAACTGAATAGATGTATTATCACTCGCCGCCTATCATTATTCTGTTTTAAAGTCTTTTTTTATTTTATAGAAGATTGTTCGCTTTTTATAGTAATTAATGAGAAATAAATATTCCTTATATTTGGGTTGGATTTATGAGTCCTGCTTTGCATGCAGACCCATGTAAAGTGCTATTTTCTCTTAAGGTTTTGTTGTTCTCTCATTAGTTTTATAATATATCTCGTTATTAGTTTGCAGATAGATTCACGTTCTTATTTTCAGGTATGGCAGTTGCACGAGATATCGAGGGAAAGAAAAACCGTATAGTGGCAGTTATAAGTAATTGGACAACAATGGCTGGTCAGATGTATGAAGCAATGAGCAATGCTGGTTATCTTGATTCAAACATGGTTGTGATACTAAATGATAGCCGGCACTCCTTGCATCCTAAGCCAGATGAAGGGCCGAAAATGACAACCAATGCCCTTTCCAGCACTCTAAGCAAGCTTCAATCCAGTAAATCTTTTCGGAAATTTAGAGAAGCTGCAAAGGTGCATGTTTTCCTTGCAAACATGAATTGTATTAACAATCCAAATGTTTACATAAGCTTCAAACAAAATGAATCTATCCATCAGTCTGCTAGTTCGATTTGAAGTGTTGTTTGTGATGCATCACAAATAGTATTTGAAATAAAAAGGCTTTACTGTTTGCATAGCAAGTTGTATGAATGGCAATACAGATCTAGCTTTCAGCCAAAAATACTAGGCATGCAAACAGTCTGAAATCTCATATTTGCTCCACCTTCTTAATAATTTTTAAATCGCTTTCTTGTTTAATCTTGTATTCACTTATGGCTTGAAATATTCAATTCTGGTTAGAAGTTGATGACACCATCAAAGTAGTTCAGTCTCCAGTGATATTTTGCTGATCATGTGCTTTTGTTGTGCGTTAGCTTGTTAATAAGCTCTTCCAATCAGTAGTTGGAGTTCAATTTCTTTTCTGTTTCTGTATTTAGCATTAGTTCATCTTGTATGAGAGAAGCTGATTTTGTTGTGCTTATTGATGCTGTTGTCAGGGTTTTACTAAAAGGATTGGTAAAGGGATGCATGAACTGGCAGCGAAAGTTGATGAGTATGCTCGTGGCATGATAGGTCCCATCGGGGCAACTCTCTTTGAAGAACTTGGGCTATATTATATCGGACCGGTTGATGGACACAACATTGATGATTTAATTTGTGTACTTAATGAAGTGACATCACTGGATTCAACTGGACCTGTTTTTATTCATGTTATCACAGATGATGAAAAGGAGCTAGAAGATGTTCTTAAAAACAAGACAGCTCTGGGAAAACAAGGTCTGTATTGTTCTTCATGGATCATTTTACCACAATTTTATACTGATCTCATTGGAATTTCTGAAAAACTTTTGTTGTTGATTCATCTTGTTATAATATACTGGAATAGATCAAAAATCCTTATTTCAACATAGTAATATTCTTGCCTAGATGGTCTTTTGCTGACAGTCTATCCTTTTGATTGAAGTTCATGAAATCATGTGACGTTTAGATCTTTTCATTCAATTAAAAAAAGACGTGCAGTATGAATATTTATACCACCAAGACTTCTTTAATGATTGTAAGAAAGAAGTTATAAAAGCCAAAAGCCAAAATGCAAATCATAGAAAATGGACTTTCCTCATGCCCTGATTATTTAGGAGATAGTATAATCTATGATATGATTCTAGTTCCTATTTTCCTGTCCAATCCCAATCTGGGGATTGGAGACAAATTGTAGAGGCCTTTTTGATCCAGCTTGTGGTTTAGGAGTTCTTGACAACAATAGTAAATAGTATTATGGCTGAACATGTTGGGAGATGATGAACATAAAATTGGTAGATCAGACATATTAAACAAAACGTGGTTCTTTTATCAGGCATAGAAATTGAAAATAAAGCCCCAATCAAAATTTATTACCAAGAGATGCAATTAGTCAAGCATTGTGTTGGATCAGTTATACTGATGAAAAGTGAAATGGTGAAGATACGTGCAACGAATAGGTATATCTGGTAAGAGTGATGCAGGACAGGAATTCTACATATTCTTTGTTCGATAATTGTTCTCAAACCGTATATCCTATCCAAGATTTATGAATAAAAGTCAGTCCTTTGCTGATTTTTGTTTACATTTTATTTTTGCTGCATATAACAGGGATCTTAAAGTCCAATTTGGTAGCATCATACCCTGAATGCATAGGAAGCAGCTTCTCTAGAACATATGATGATTGCTTTGTTGAAGCTTTAGTATCTGAAGCAGAGAAGGACAATGGAATTGTGGTAGTCCATGCAGGCATGGGAACAGATCCATCGCTTCAATTTTTTCAGTCAATGTTTCCTGAAAGATTTTTTGATGTAGGCATGGCAGAACAACATGCTGTTACTTTTGCTGCCGGTTTGGCCTGTGGTGGGTTAAAGCCATTTTGTATAATTCCGTCTACGTTCCTACAAAGAGCATATGATCAGGTTCTATTTGTTTCGCTTTTCTTCCTCTTTCTGTCTCTATTATGTCTCACATGAAATTGAAAGTTTATTTTACAATTAGTTTTTTTTTATTATTTTTCTTTTGTAAGAACTTGATATGACCATGATCGTTTAGATGTTTCTGCTATGCCCATAATATATGCTCATAACAATTAGCTCTCCCATGATTATTTGATATACCATTTCTAACAACTTAAGCACAAATAACAGAGCCCTTGTGCAATCTGTTTCACCCTTTTGGGTGAGCAGGTCTTGGATAAAACAGATCACCAACTTGGTCCTTTCTAATTGTCTTTATAATGTGGGCTGTTTCTTCCAAATTATATCCAGATTTGGTAATTGATTTTAGGGTCAGACCACATATTCATGCAGATTTACTCTTCTATTGCTCATCTGGATGAGGTTACTAACTTAGCTGGTCAGGATACAATGGGCAATGCTGAAGCATGAAACACTTGAGGTGCTTTTTATTAGATTTTATGCGGTGCTGATGTGTAGAATAAGAAAAAGGTATATATTTAGATCATTTGAGTTCAAGTTAATTCATTTCTGGCGGTTGGGATGCCACCAGTTTTTGATCCCTGGACCCCTCCCAAGAGGTGAGGGATGCCAACCAGCTGAGCAAAGGCTGGTGCCTTAGCTTAAGCCAGTTAGGTTATAAGCTCAGATCCATCACGTAAATGTTAAGGGAAGGATTGAACTTTAGAGAAGAAAGAGGATGCCAGGCATTGTAAATTGTGTTTCTAAGAAACGTTGTTATGCTCAATGAGTTTCTATTAAATGATATGGAAGTGCCTAAAAACATTTTAAATGACTGAAATTGTCAATCAACATTGTTAATTATTATCAATGAGATTTAAGGTGCTCAAAAGCCACTAATTGCATATCCTAAAGATCTATGTGTAATGTGCGTACAACATAGAAATTTTTGATGGCAAATTACATTGAATATTATTATCATTATGATTTGGTAGTGTCCAAACCCACTAAATTCTGGCTAATGTATTTTAAGATGTATATGATGTGATCGATGGCAAGCAGTTAAGCCATTTTCTTTCCACTTTAATTGTGTGAATTCTCAACTGTGATCATCTGTTATGTGTTTTACACTAGACATTTTTGGGTTCAAATATCCCTAATAGGATTGTAGATCAAGTCTTTGTGTCTGGGAGAATATGGTGAATTGCTGACAATAACATTTATATCCATAGCAGTACCCCTGCCAAGTTGTTTCAGGTTGGATTTTGGCCCCAAGTCTAAGCATTAACATATTGTGTTTTAAGAACTTTTGTTCATCCATTCTGGCTTCCCCAATCGATAGGGTCCAAAGTTAACCAAATACAATGCACAAGAATAAATCAAATTAGTTAATTAATTGTATCAATAACATATAAGTAAAAGGAAAAAAAAAAAAGCATAAAGTCTAAGCATTGCATCAATACAGCTGGCATTGGTAATTAGCAGAACATTTAACCTATCCATAACAATGCAAATTGTTGATTTATTACATAAAAAGAATTCAGTGAGATCACAATACTTAGGTATTGATCAAGGAAAACTTGTATTATCAAGTTTCATTTTTAAGCTCATGTCAGGCTTAACGTGGGTGACATATGATCCTTCACAAATCAACTTTCTCATAGGTCAAATTTTGACTTTCAATTCTGATCCCAACTGTTTGACTTAGGATTGCCTCCGCTTATTTTCTGGTTCGTTTTGATTTAGAAGGGGTTCATCCGGTCTACTTGCAGCTCTGATGTGGTATTACAAGCATTCTTCTATCTAATGAAGTTTTGTTATCAAAAATGCCACTTGAAGTTGGAAGTAAAATTGAAGCCCTTGGTCAGGAAACAATGGTAGAGTGCCTATAATCATGGTTATAGAACAATCGGGAGTTATTTTTAATTTTTGTGCAAAGATTTAAGTATGAGGTCATCACTTTATATGACAACTGGCATACATTGGTTTTTGGCTGGACAAAAAAGGGATCAGAAGTCTACTTTCTATGGAAGCTTCTTTTTGAGAATTATTCAATGCATTTACAAATTGTAGCAAAGATAATGCTTGGGCTTTTTTTGAATATTCATAAATAATCCAAAAAACTGTACACATCTAATCTTTGCGACCCCTTCTTAATTGGTGGCTGATTCTACGGTCATATCAGTATTGTTAAAGGTATACTTAAGGCATGAGATGAAAGGCATCAAGGGTTAGGCGCTTCTTATATCTTAAGGTGCGCCTAAGATGTAAGGCGTGCTTAAGATAGATTAGGCACTTCTTATACCTAAGGAGAGGTGTCTTTATCTTGGCACACATATGATGAAAAAAATGTGTGCTTTCAATCTGTTTGAAACATAACGAAAACTTATTTTTCTTCATCAATTATATTTATAATATTTTTTAAAAATCTATTATATTTATTAGACAATTTTAATTTTATGATGCATCATCCCATACACAATTATTTTTCTTATCCTATAAAAAAGCTAAAAATTAAAAAATAAAAAGATGAAATACGAAAAATTATGTTATCATCTGATAAAGAGGAATAAAAATATTAAGGAACTACAAATTTCAGCTTAAAAAGAGGAGGCTTTCTATTGAGTTAATAAGCTAAATATATTATTATATAATTTTTTTTTTCTATGATGTGTTATGAATCATGCTTATATAAATTATTCTATCATTTATTTTAAAAACATATGCTTCACTTTGCTAAGGCGCAATGCACCTTATGCCTAAGCTCAAAAAACTCTTTGTGCTTAGGTGTGCTTAGCGCTTTTAACAATACTTGGTCATATTGACATCTTCTGATGTACTTGAATTATGACCAGTATATTCTTGATGACTAAATCTGATAACCTGAATAGAAAAATATTTCTTTTAGATAGGACTTTGGGTGCATGTGCATGAACATCTGTGCTTCTGCATGCTTGCGTGCATGGCTGGGAGCACATTCCTGCCTTTTAAAGTTCTGCACCAGATACGTCATAGGCAATTAGGTCATTTCTATTGCATAGTCAAGCTTAAAGTTTATTAGAAGTTTCCCCTGAAAATAAGAAGTCTGCAAAGTTATGTTTAAAAAATATTGCAATATGTCTGTTGATGATATCTCTTTTCTATTTGTAGGTCATCCAAGATGTAGATCTGCAACGGGTTCCTGTGCGATTTGCAATCACGAGTGCTGGGTTGGTAGGATCTGGTGGTCCGACCAACTGTGGGGCATTTGACATAACATTCATGGCATGCTTGCCAAACATGATTGTCATGGCACCTTCAAATGGAGATGAACTCATTGACATGGTAGCCACTGCTGCATGTATTGATGACAGACCTGTTTGTTTCCGGTATCCCAGGGGAGCTATTATGGGGATTGGTGGTTCTCTAAGTTGTGCAACTCCTCTTGAGGTAAACTACTGATCTTGTACCCCAACTCTCTGTTAACCTGCATTCTGATTTCTTACAAAGAGTTTCATTTGCCCATCGTGAACTCTTTTTATCTCCTTTTTGCTGAATTAAGGAAACATACCAGTTCTGATTTAGATTTGTCTATTTTACCATGCAACTGATTGGAATGCCTTCTTGTGCATGAGGCTTTGGGTTGTGAGGTTGTTCATCTCCAGGCAGCTGTAACCATTCCCATCCCGAATAAATCCCATAATAGTTCAGTTCTTACTATTAATAGGAAAAACAAAAATTAGCTGGCCATCTAGAACCATGAGAGTATATATCAAATTATATGAACAATAAGAATAAATTTAATTAGATTGAAGAATCACAACCATCCATGCTATGTCTCACATGGAAAAAACATTCTAGGAGTAATCACATATGGATATATATGTGTGCACACACATGCATGCGTGCTTACACATGCATGCGTGCTTGTCTAATAATTATGTATGAATAAGGCTGAAAATGGATTGGATATCGTTGCATCCTATCCATGTCTATTCTTGTTTGGCAAATACGGATGCGAATATAGATATTAGTTGGATATAAAAATTCATATCTATATTTATTTTAAACGGATATAGACACAAATTATATATTAATACGACAGGTATAAAAACAGATACAAGTCAGAAAGTTCAACTTTATGACCACCAAATTAAAGATATGGGCAAGTGGAGGTAAGTTAAGTGTGGCTACTTATTTTCTTTAAAAGTTTATGAGTGTCATATAAGTTTAAGTAGAATTACAAGTAGATCCAGATGCTCGAATATGGATAAGATAACTGTCTACCTATATTTGTGTTTGTTTTTCTTTGATAAATACAAATATGGATGTGGATATTAGCCAGATGCTCAAATTTGTATCCATATCCAGATATATTTGGATAAGAAAATGGACCTGAATTGATATTGTCCAATCCACTTTCACCCCTATGTATGAAAGAAATATACATATTTGAAACATGTCTTTTCCCCTATAAATGTTTTGATTGACAATCTACTTGAGTAGCAAGTGACAAATGTCTGACATGTTTAAGCAACCAACAATCTGGTGCTTGGGTGATGGTCTTATGTGGCAGGAATAAATTCTAGCAAATTTGGTGAAGATGGCTTAAAGAATCATATCATAAATCTTGAATGAAATGTCTTTCACAAGTAGCATACTACCATATTGTAATAAAATTAATTAGTTGCATTTTTTGCAATATTGTGTGACTTTATTATTCTGTTAGTAGCTTTTAGCTTTAATTTGTACTGACCCCAACTAGTTTGGGATTAAGGCTTTGTTGGTATAGTAATAGCCGCAGTAGCTATTGCTGCTTTAATGTATCTTTGTTTTCATTCAGATCGGGAAGGGAGAAGTTATTGTAGAGGGGGAAGATGTGGCTATACTTGGGTATGGATCAATGGTCCCGAATTGCCTGAAAGCTCAGATTTTGCTTGCTAGCCTTGGTGTCCATGTGACTGTTGCCAATGCAAGGTTCTGCAAGCCACTTGACCTTGAGCTTATTCGAAGATTATGTTGGGAGCACAATTTTCTTATCACCGTTGAGGAAGGAACCATTGGTGGCTTCAGTTCCCATGTTTCACAGTTCATGGCACTTGATGGTTTGCTTGATGGAAGAACTAGGGTAATTCTAGCCTTCCTTGTCAACTATTTTTTCTTCAATTTTTTCCCAAACCCAGTGGTCATATTTAATAAAATCAGTGACCCTAAATCAGTATAGCATAACCATGTTGCTCTTTTAACTTAAGCTGCATGATTTACTTGAAAAAACTTAAGCTGCGTGAAGGTTTTTATTAATATATTTTGGATAAGTCATCCTTCGCTTGGAGTAACTTTTGAATGCTCATGCTTGTACTGTGAATGTTGGATCCCTGTTAGGAAATCCCACGTAAAACAAATATGTGACATTTACGTCCTTGAGAGGAGGCACTTGCCCATGAAACTATGACATTTTTTTTATTTTTTATTTTTATGTTTTTTTGCTGAATGAAAACCTCCAGTTCATTAGATCCCCAATCTTAGCTAGGTCTGTTGAAGTTTTATTCTCCAACAATATTACGGTTGCTTGTTGTTTTACTCAGAAGATGATGAAAATGGTATTAGAAGGGACCTTTTGAATTTAACCATGTTCTAGTTGAATTTACAGTGGCGGCCTATTGTATTACCTGACAACTACATAGAACATGCATCGCCAAAAGAGCAGCTTGAAATTGCTGGCTTGATGGGTCATCATATAGCGGCCACAGCATTGAGCCTGCTGGGACGACATCGCGACGCCCTTCTGTTGATGGGGTAGAGAGGTTTCAAAATGTCATGGAAAAGAGAGATGCCAAAGAATAGCTTTTATAACGACAAGATTGTATTGTATGTAGCTTGCAAGCTCTCATGCAGGCGGACAAATTTTGGTCGATGTTCTGTCAGCTGGTATCACATTTATGAGGCGGCATTGGGTAAATATTTGGAGAACCCTGGCTATGGTATGATCCCCGTTAAATATTTTGGAGATGGAGGGAGAGGGAGAGAGCATTGTTTTTTCTGGTCATGCTTTGCATTGCCATCACTGTACAATATTTTTTAACTGATCAAATCTCACCTGTAAATAGTGATCGCATCAAATTGACTGTTTGAAACAGAGAATCGGAATTTTTTTACGAATTTCTCTTCATATAGATTTTGTGTTTGTGTGGGCGCATTAAGTTCATCAGATCTACCATTGAAAGGTAATGTTTTTTCGACAAAGACGATGGTACGCTAGTCACAACTGCTCCGTTGTGGTTGTTATTTTGAATGGGATAACTTGGAGAATTTGACAGAGCTCTTGGTGCTGATGGTGCTGAATCATGATCTCTTTTGTGCTGGTACTGCCTGACATTAATAAAGCAAGGTGATCTACAGCGACAGGACGCGGTCCCCGGAGTAGGCCATTAGCTGCGAAACTAAAACCCTCTCTGTCCGTGATTGGAACGATATGGTTCTTTCTGATAGGGTGCTGCGATTGGGTACTGCTACCGTGTACCCTTCCTTGATCTGTATTTGAAATTAAAATTGGGCGTCAAAAGCTAATGAACTGGAGGTTTTTATTAATTGGGATTTATGATCTAAAATACCCCTCATTCATATATATATATATATATATATATATATAAAGAGTATTTGATATTATTTTTATATTAATATAATATAATTTAATATTATAAAATTACATTATACTAAATATAATATAATATTATAATAAATATAACATAATTATAATATTTATAATGTAATATAATTATTATTAAACTATAATATTATAGCTTTATTATAATTTAATTAGAATATGATATAATATTATAAAATTATGTCATAATATAATATTTATAAAGATAATATTATAATTTAATCTAAATATTATAATAATAAATAATATAGAATAACGATAAATTATCGAAAAATATATTAGCGATAATTATTTTTAAGATTAAAAAAAAAGTTAAATATTCAATATAACTTTGATATTTTATAGTTAACGCTTAACAAATGCAATGACCTTAAATTTTCGAGGAACAAATCAATCCAATACAAGAATCGGTGATCCTGTTTGGATGGCCAAAAATAGCGTCACAGTCGAATGCTGGTGTTGGTGACCACAAATCTTGCGGCAAAGTCTCCACGCTATGGCAAAGTCGAAGCGATATGTGACTCTTTTTTTCTTTTTCTTTTTTTTTTTTTTTTTTTTTTTTTTTTTTTTTTTTTTTTGGGTTTGCCTCTCATGTGATTGATCCTGAAGTTCAACATGCGTGCCGGAGTTGTGGCCGCAAATCTCGAGTCTTATAACTCGAGACCATCCGGATGCTGTTACCAAGTGGAGGTGTCCTGCACCCTATGTCGTCGACGACGTCCAAGATGGCTTTGTTTGGTATGGATCCAAAACAACACGCATGGCACGTCCCTCTGGCACTAAGAGCCATTTGGTGATGCATGGTCGGTCATTGAACACACCATCTGCATTAGCTGAACCTACCACCTGCCTGAGCTCCAAGGATTCTATTTTCCTTCCCCCAGACATTGGGACCAGAAATCCCCAACTAATGTTGGAAGTTTTCAGTAAAAGACAACTGATTGTTAAAAATTCCAGAACAGTTAAAAATTCAAGAATAGCAACGCTTCTTCGCACGTCAGAATATCTCCATCACGCCTGGGGAGATCCCAAACATAACAGGGTAATCGATCAGTTAGTCATAATGACTTCACCAACCAACAAGAGGTGTTTCTTGGTCATCCACTAGATTAGGCATTTGACTTTTCAGTTTTCTTGAGAGACATGCTAAGCTTTCTTCCAAAATTACAGGTAATACGTCACTGCTGAGCTCCCTATGAGTGCAATCAGGATCAGAACTCACGCGAAAAGCCCCGCCCTACGCTCTATCACTCAAAGCGCGTGAATTAAAGCGGCTGGTGGCTTGCTTCCTTCGATGGGAGCGAGTGGCAGCCAATGATCAGCTGGTGTCCTGATAGAAAGTAGGCGAAGGCTCTCCACGAGTACGTGATAAGGTACCAGCATAGCATGGATTGAAACAACTAGAAAGCTGCTCCACCTTACGATGCTGAGGTGATTCCCCCAGGGAGTCACTTCCATGATTCAAAAAATAAATAAAAAAATAAAAATAACAATCTACTCCTCTTCTTCTTTGAAAATTCATCTAGTGTTAATCTATGCTTGCGATGAGGGAAGAGGTGCCGTCCGAGGACCTCTCCTCTTCCCGGGCCCACAGGAGCTTGGGAATTCCAAACATTTTCTTACTACTGCGAGGTCACCAGCCTTGCTTAATTAGTTCGAGTCAAGCATGACGTCCAGATGAACCAATAGAGTCTTCTTCAGCGTGCCATGACTACGGAAAATTGGAACCCAACCGTGGTGGACCACGAAGAATAATTTTACACCGCTCTCATGCCATACGGACAATTTCACACGCCACGTGGTAGTAGATAAAATAGCACGATCACTTACGAAACAAGATTGTTTAAGGATCATCATGAACAAACATTAAGTCAAAAATATTCGTTAAGTGGAATACTTATCAAAGAGAGGATATACTTGAAAAGATAAATTTTCATTGCAAATATATATATATATATATATATATATATATATACACAAAAGCTTTACTCTCATCATCATCAATTAAAAGCATTTCTTCATGTAAAACTTTCAGCATGTGAGTATCAAGAATAAAAATATGAGACGATATTACAACCATCTACATATATAACAATATGCAGTGATGGAGGCTGCTATCAAATGTTCTCGAATAACCACTGAAACTCCTATAAAAAAAATAGGCTGTGGCTTTTACTCCACCCAAAACATACTACTAGGAGATAAAAATACTATTCAATAAAAAAATATGAGACGAGACTACAACCATTTACATATATAACAATATGCATTAATGTAGGTTGCTATCAATTGTTCTCGAATAACTGCTTAGACTCCTAAAAAAAAATAAGCTGTGACTTTTATTCCACCCTAAATATACTACTAGGAGATGAAAATTCCATTCTAACTCAACAGCACCCTCAGGACCCAATGCCCTATTAACTACTTAAGATTCAACTAGGATACTGTTTATTATAACAGTTGTTGCTAACGGGACCACATACAAGAGTAGTGGCGGAAGTTATCTATTGGATTCATTGCTATGGTAGATAGGATGCTTGCCAACAATTTTATGCAACATCTTGGTCTAATCCTCTGCACCAAATTACGTAAGCCAGATATTGATAGACTCGGAGATCAATCACCTCCAATAGCGTGCCTCATCTTATCTCCTATATATATATATATATATATGTAGCCAGCTTCCCCCAGCCATCCTGTAGAGCTAAGATCTCGTAAAGAAAAAAAAATGCAAGCATGCTATCATGGCTTGCTTTGCTTTTCCATGCTCCATATCAAAGTGTGCTGCGAAACATAAAGACGTTTCAGCCTTTGCTGGTCTCGAATTATCCTTCAAACCTTTTTCTTTTAATCTCTAAAGGCTTTCTTAGGTACGAATGATCGTACCATACATAAATGAGGTCGAGCATATCTACGCAAATTCCTTATAAAAGGTTTTAAAAATGATTACTAACCATTCAAATTAAAGATTCAAACTTCTAAACATAATTGGCACTGCAAAAAATATTTAAAAACTAAAATTCATATATTTTGATAATTTCTAACATATATATTAAGTTAGTAAAAAATAGTATTAAATAAAATATCAGTATAATAAAATACATGATAGATTTTATAAATTAAAAATTTACTTTATAATTCACGATCTTCATATCCTAAAATATGAGTGGATTTAAATTAACTAAGTTTTGATAATTAGATTATGGTAAAATATATTATTGAAATGGTTTGTTATAATGTCTACTTTATTTTTAAGTTAAAAAATGATAAAAAATATGACTTCTAGTTTTTTAAGTATTTTACATAAAACAAATCATATTCAATTATTTGAATTTTGAATTTGAATAGCCTATTAGTAAGAATATAGAAAGGCATTTCTATACATTCCCAAGAGTGTAGGAAGGCTATAAATTAAAACTAGTTTTTGGTGCATCATTCATGAATTTGGATGATTTTACAACCAAAATATCATTTTTGTGGTCACCAATCTTTTTTTTAAAAAAAAATTACAATTCATAAATGCTTTGAATCCTCTTGTGGGACATAGGGTATGTTTTCTTTAATTATTTTGGTCATTATCCAAAGCTCTTTTTTTGTTGGTGGTCTTCTACTGGTAAGAGCAATGTCTTAGCTGGTAGGTAAAAAGGGAGTGAAACCTTATTGCAAAGAAATGGGAAATAAGAGATGCTGTATTCTTATTACTCATTTTGTTTTTCAAGCATGGGCTAATTTAGTGTGCATAAAAAGTTCATTCTACCATTTTAGTAATAGAATCATGAATTTTCTTTTAAGAGAGGTGAGTTATATTATATTTTGCTTTTAGAAGGAGGAAGAATTAGTTTTACTATTTTTTTTTAATATAAGCCATGTTTTTGATAATATATTACTAAGGTATTATACCAATAAAAGATAATCAATTATAAAATATCATATTAAATCAAATAAAAAATTTATATAATATATAAATTTTGATTGAATATAAAATTACTATTTTTTTTTAGCTAGTATAAGCCTGACTATACCTTATCATTTCTATTATATTTATAGTACTTAATTTTTTTTTTAGAAGGCTAATTCTAAAAAAATAAAAAGACTTTTTAGTATTTTTTTACTATTAAGGATATATATTTTTTTCTATTATATATATCTCCGCCCTTATGCCACTTATTATAAAAGAGATTTTTTTTTTTTTTTCTTTTATTGTTGTTGGGAAAAGGTTTTCAATTAAGAGTGAAAATTATTGAGATATAAGAGACTGGGATAGCTGTTCAACTGCTAGTTCACGTGCATGTAACGAGCACTTCGAGCTATGCAATTTTTTTCTCTGATATATATATATATTTTTTAATGGGATGAAGCATTAATTAAGAGTTGAGGACGAGCTATGCAATTTTTTTCTCTGATATATATATATATATTTTAATGGGATGAAACATTAATTCAGGGTTGAGGACAACTAGCTGGCCAGCATACGACATATATTCTTAAAATAATAATGATTTTTTAAATTTCTTACTTGAAAATATTGAATTGTAGCATATACTTTAGGAGAGAATACTGTTTCTTTTGTTATGCAAGCAAGGAGAGAGAGGAAATAAAGAGAGAGTCCCGTTCAACTTTGAAGAGGTTGTTGTGCAACAAAAAGTCTCCTGTTAGTTCTACCAGCGCGGTCGATCCAAGAATGCCGCGTATCCTTCAACGGACTGGCAGAGTTGCACGCGGTCCAGCTGGCGCGCACCAGGGACCTACCAGCTTCCACGGCCCTTCGCCAACTTCTTTCGCCCTTGGACACCAGCTGAAGTGGCCGGTCTCTCGTCGTCGTTTACTAACAAAGAACCGCCTCCTCCCTTGCTAGCTTCGCTCTTTGACTCCAGCTGTTGAGGTGGCCGACCTCCTCGTTCGCTTGCCCCGGACCGCTCTCTCGGTGTATATCTATAGAACGTAAGAAAAGACCCGCTCGTTCGGAGTCATTCGTTGTTGAGTTAAGAAAAGACCCACCAAATTTATTTGCTGATAAAATAATCGTAGAAGTGAACGCTGCGACGGCCCTGCGGCGGCTATTTCGGAAAAAAAAAAAAACAAAAAAACAAAAAGGCATCTGGAAGGCCAACTAGATCGAAACAGTAAAAGACTCGGATCTATGCCTCCCCCCCAGCAAATATCATCCTCACAGGTGGCCGCTGATCTGATTGATGTGGACCGTTAATCAGATGCTTGCGTCAACGGTGACCTCCTTTCTTTGACTCGGTGGCAGCGGACCGCTGTCGGAATGGCCACGTTCCGCACAACAAAACCCCTGATAGACGGTGGTGGTGATTTATTTGGTAGCGTTCCGTTAAACGGCGCGAAAATTAGAAGATTTTATGAATAAAACGAAATCGTATATTTTGAATCCAGACGAGGTATTTTGAGTGCAAAAGAAACAAATCGAATTATATATATATATATATATATATAGTGGTTGCAGCCTTGCTTTTTTTTTTTTTTTTTTTTTTTCTAAATCTCTCAATAATTCCAGCTCAGCTTCATAATTGGGAGTTGAGACTACCTTATTCGCAGACAAGAGAGAACAAGGGCCCGAAGCGGCGGACAGCGCAGCAGGGCTGGGAGTCACCAGCGGTCCCGACCACTCGGAACTGAACACGTGTCCTCCAAAGGACTTTAGACTGAAGCGGGTGGGCCCACGACGGCTCGCTGGGTTTTTGAACGAGGCGGTAACGGCGTAAACGGGGACGAACCTCCACGCGCTTTAAATAGCCCCTCTACTCCTCTTTTCTGGCTGGCATTTGTCCCTGAGGGAGACGACGAACTTTCGTAGAGCTCCTCCTCTCTCTCTCTCTCTGTGTCGCACAGCAGCAACGAAGTTTAGGTGGATATCAGTGACCATCTTCTTTTATCCTCTCCCTCTCTCCCTGTCAGAGTTTTCTTTCTTTCTTTCTTTCTTTCTTTCTTTCATCTTTGTTGTTGTTTCCTCCGCGATTCCTTTGATCTGAATCTTGTCTCGATTTCTTCATGTCATATCGTATAATTTTAGGATATCAAATCTAGTTGCCTGGTTATTGAGAAGCTGTTAGACGGTACTTCTTCTAGGGGACTGGACGAGAATTCGGTTTTCTGTGATTACAAATGGCTTCTCGTAGTTTATGTTTCACTTCTTGGATTTTTGGTATCGATTAGTTTCTTGGTGCTTCTTTTTTACAGGGTAGGAAGTTTCACATGATTACGTCAGGGCGAATATATATATATATATATATTTGCTGAACTTGCTGTTCTTGAATCTGCCTTTCTGGTGAGACAAAGTGTGGTTAATGTTTTCCGGTTATTTATTTGAAATTTCATGTGCTTCCTTTTCTTCTTGCTTTTTTTTTCCCCCTTTTTTTTTTTTTTGGAGTAAAGATTCTTGTATTATTTTGAGCATTGGGAGCTCGATATATGGTACTTTATCTTTGACGAGATTTTGACTGCTGTTCTTTGGAGATGATTATTTTCTGTTTCGTGCTTTCTTTTTCTTTGTAAGCTCATCAGTGTTGGTTGATTCCGGCTTGCTAGATCTCGGATCTGTAGGTAGATTTATTTATATGCTGTGTCAGTTTGGTACAGTTGATGTTTGTTTTTTTATTCCTAGCATAGCTATCATGGTTTTTTATAATTCGGTGTCTGATTTAATTTATTCTCCAATTAGTCATTTATTATTCTACGTGGCATCTATGTCCTGCTACCCTGAAAAAATTGCTTATGAATTTAAAAATTAAACAACTCTTTCGTCAGATTCACAGTGGAGGAAGCGATGGAATTTTTTTGGTCTAATTCTTCGCACGGTATTAAAATTACATGTTTCTTTTTTAATCTTTTTAAATTGGATATGAAATTATTTCATTAGTATTGCCAATCTCTTTCTGTCCATAGCTTTTTCATTTTGTTTCTCCAATACCATTTTACCCTGCTTGTTGTGTCACCCACTATTTTCATGAAACAAACGGTTTAACCACGACAGAGAACCCTGTCTACGAGTCACCCCAGCATGTTTTGCATCCCTTTGATCATTAAGTGAGGAGATTTTATATATGGTAGCTTATAATATAGTGGCAGTTTTAAACTGATAGTTATCTAAGATCTTCGGACCTCTCTTCCATTGCAGAACTAATATTATTGATATATTAAGTCTTGCTTTGCTGTACTTTCTTAATTTACTTGAATATTTAGTATTTTATACTTTCTTAATTTACATGAATATTTTAGTATTTTATAAACTTACCTTTGCTTAAAAAACTATGATGTTACTTCCTCTTGAGCATGTACATGTTTAGTTTCTTTCTCTTATTGTAGCTGCTATTTCAAATGATTGGCATCTAATTTTGTGAAAATATTACCATTCTGTTTTAGTATAATATGTAAATTTATGTAGCATAATTATTTTATTTAGAATACTAGACCTAAGTATTTCTTATCAGGTGTCACCAATTCCTAATACTGCATAACCGTTCCAAAAAAACATTCTCAAATATACTTTTTTACCTTGTTCAACTAAAACATTATAAATAAAACAATGATCGAGAAGCTTGAAATGAAAAGGGCAAGTTTATGTGATGGTGAAAAAGGTTTCCTATTTTTGCAAGGAATTGCTTTGTGAGGCTTCTTTTTGTATTTTTATGCGGCTCCTACATTACCAGACCTCATGTCTGCATGGCTTTCTGTTCAGGAATGAATCACATCAGAACCCCCTTCAGGGGGATCACTAAGGATGTCGAAGGAAGAGTGCTGTGCTATAGGCAAGACTGGATTAGTGGATTTCATTCAGGCATCAAGTATGATCATGTCTTGTTCTCTGCATGAAATTGGTAGATGAGATTAATTTCGTTGTGATCTTGATATTTCTTGCATTTATCAATGCCAGGATTTTGGCGCCAACAATGTATATCTTTTTTGCATCTGCACTTCCTGTCATTGCATTTGGAGAGCAACTAAGTAAAGACACTGGTGGGCACTGTTCTTACAGTTGATAAAATTGATTTAATCCTGTTCAAAGAATCTGTAATTAGGCCTATCAGCTTTCATCTTTCATTTTCAGTTGCTTTAGAATGGTGCCAAGAATTCTGAGAAATTAATCGATTAACTTGTTATAGATGGCAAACTAAGCACAGTGGAAACCTTAACTTCAACTGCTATCTGCGGTATCATACATTCAGTACTTGGTGGGCAGCCCCTGTTGATTGTAGGAGTAGCCGAGCCCACTGTGATAATGTACACTTACTTGTACAATTTTGCCAAAGGACAAGAAGATCTAGGAGAGCATCTATATTTGGCTTGGGCAGCATGGTACTCCTGCAACCCTGGCACACACCCCCCTCTTCTCTTTCTTAAATAAATTGATCTGATTTGGTTTTCTTTGCTTTTGCAGGGTTTGCTTCTGGACTGCTTGTATGCTATTTATTCTAGCGATTTTTAATGCTTCTGCTGTTATTAGTAGATTTACAAGGGTTGCAGGAGAACTCTTTGGGATGTTGATCACGGTTCTCTTCATTCAAGAAGCTATTAAGGTGCATTCTTAATATAAATCGATCTGTTATCCATATCCATATCCCCCAATGAAAACATTTATATGTGATATTGAGCCTGTTTGAACTTCAACCTGCAGGGAATAGTAAGTGAATTTAATATACCTAAAGGTGAGGACCGAAGTCTACTGATTTACCAGTTTCAGTGGCTTTATACAAATGGTCTGCTGGGGATTATACTTGCCATTGGCCTATTGTATACTTCATTAAAGAGCAGAAGGGCAAGGGCATGGCGATATGGCACAGGTTTGTGCAATATCTGGATTTCTTGATTTCCACATAAGATTCTCTCTTCATGAATATTGGAGACTTCACTGATAATTGCAGGGTGGTTTAGAAGTTTCATTGCTGACTATGGGGTTCCCTTGATGGTCCTGGTGTGGACGGCATTGTCATATGCAGTCCCTAGCAAAGTCCCTTCTGGTGTTCCAAGAAGGCTTTTGAGTCCTCTTCCTTGGGAATCCAATTCCTTGCACCATTGGACTGTTGCCAAGGTAAAAAAGTTCTAGTTATGCTTTCTTATCACGAGGTGTTTTACCTCTCTAATTGAATTAGTAATTCTGGCTCTTTAAATGCCTTTCTAGTTTAGGTTTTGCTTTGTTAAAGTTGAAATTTAATCCCAGGACAAATTTATGATACCATCTAAATATAGAGATCAGTCATGGGCACATTCATCAGAGCGAAACTAAGGGTCTGTTTGGATTAGCTGTTGGCTCCAGCTGTTGGACAATAGCTCCTAACAGCCAATCTAAACAGGGCCTAAACCTAGCCATCAATACCAAATCTATTAGATTTTTGGTACAGTAGAGGTGTCACTACCTAGTCAGATGTTAAGAGGAAAGACATTTTTGATCCAGCCATTCATGCGATTGCTAGTTCCAGTTAAATTGGAGATTTCTGTTGATGCAGCTAGATGAGAAAATAGTTTATGAGATGGTATTGAACAGGGTTAGCCAAACCATCCTAAATTGGATGGTTCAAGCCGAACCAGGCTAAATTAACCTAGAATTAAGATGGTTTGGCCTTCTGGTTTGAGCCGAACTATCCAATTCAGCCTGGTGCAATGATGGACATGGATGAGGGTCTCTTGATTCACTTGTCCTGTATGCACTGTATTGAATTGTACCAGCCCAGTACCAGTACCTAGTAAGGTGGACCTTGGGTGCTGAGTGAGCTTAAAATATATTACAAGCATGCATTCATGGACACATATGCATGTACATAAGCTGAAATAACTTACATAAAGGAGAATTAGTCACTGTGGAATGTTATTTTGTTGGTTGGCTACAAAGGCAGCTAGATAGATATTGGAGTAAGTGTTATTGTACTTGATGATACTTGTGATGGAAAGAAATGTAGGGAGAGAGGGTATAAAATACCAAAATTTAGATTTGGAACTTGTGTTGACTAATTTTACAACTACTACTTACTAAGTTTTCTGCTGGTTAAACTGCAGGATATGCTATCAGTTCCCCCAGTGTACATATTTGCAGCCATAATACCTGCTGTGATGGTTGCAGGCCTCTACTTTTTTGACCACAGTGTTGCTTCACAAATGGCACAGCAAAAGGAATTTAACCTTAAAAAACCTTCTGCCTACCATTATGACATTTTAGTCCTTGGATTAATGGTATATGACTATCTAGTTTGGTCTTTTTATCAATATGAACATACGCATAATGGTTTTTGTAATCCAAATTCACAATTTCAGGTTCTGATTTGTGGGTTACTTGGCATTCCCCCTTCTAATGGTGTTCTTCCACAGTCACCTATGCATACCAAGAGTCTTGCTGTTCTCAAGAGGCAGGTTAGTGAAGTGTTTTAAAGCTTTGTCTGCAGCAGTTTTTGGTTTATACTGAGCTTTTATAATTTATGTTTTCAGCTAATTCACAAGAAGATGGTTCAAAGTGCAAAAGAGAGCATTAAAGTGCAAGCCAGCAACCTGGAAATATATGGCAAAATGCAAGAAGTTTTTATAGAAATGGACAATGGACATACCGTAAGTTATCATACATGCGCAAACTTCTGTGGATACCTGATGCAAGACATGCCTTTGTCCAAAATCATTGGTAGGCAGTAAGTGTGCTTCTGGTTTGTGGATTGTCTCCTCTAAACATACCAGTGCTGTTAGGCTTGTTCTATTGCCTTTAAACACAAGTCTGTTCTAGAGGTGTCGCTTAGCCAGTATTACTCGTACTTTTATATATGATTATTAGCCAGTATTACTCATACTATTATATATAATTATTTGTAACCTTATCTTACAGAAACTTACATATGATTTTATGTAACCTCAAAGAGCACCATGCATGTGTTTCTCTATAATCTTTTCCTTGATGGGTTGTCTCATTTTCATTCTTTCCATTGGAGAAACTGGTTTTATTTTTCTCTTTTTGTGGAGAGAATCATGGTCGAGTTGGTGGGCCAATAGCAAGCAATTGAAGCACTGATGGAAAAGTAGTGATCTTGTTCTCAATTTGCTTCTTTTGACTATTAAGTGTTCATGGGGTTAGAGGAAACCTGAACTGAGTTTTGTGCTTGACTATGCATTGCTGCATTATTTGCTTGGCTGACTTATTAAGACCCTGCTTCCTGCAGACAATCTCAGCAGCTAAAGAACTGAAGGATTTGAAGGATGCGGTTATGAGAAATGAGCCTGATGAAGGAGAATTGAAAGGCCGATTTGATCCAGAAAAACACATAGAAGCACACTTGCCAGTCCGGGTCAATGAGCAGAGATTAAGCAATCTGCTGCAGTCCATTTTTGTGGGTGCTTGTATTGGAGCTATGCCCATCATCAAGAAGATACCTACATCGGTTCTCTGGGGGTATTTTTCTTACATGGCCATCGATAGCCTTCCTGGGAACCAGTTCTGGGAAAGAATATTACTTATGTTTATCACTCCTGGTCGGCGTTACAAGTAAGTTTATTTGAGCAGCTATTCGGTTAGTAAACAAATCTGTTCTTTCCCAGTACATGGTTGCATAAGAATCGAGTAGTTTTTTTCCCTCAATCAAGCTTCTTTTTTCCCTAGGAGAGAAAAAATAATTTACACAGAGTGCTAGGAGAAAAAAAACTGTAAGTAGGACAATGATCGGTCATGGATCTATCACTGCATTTAGACAACAATGCCTTGTAGCTGTCAGTGGATTCTCAATCGCTAATCATATAATAAAGAAAGCTAGATGATTAAAAACGCTGGAAATGAGTAGAAGATTTGGAAACATGACAATCATTGAGTACGGAGTATAGTGTTAAGTTCTGTGCAACATCACAATAATAATGCATTGCCTAATATGGTAAACATATAAACTGGAGATTCTGGGGTTCGAATCTTGGGTGTTGCATCCTCAACTTTTGGAATCTAAGCAATTATAATGCTGAATAGTATGGCCTATCAAATGTTATTTTAATTCATTAGGACCTTGATTTTAGCTTCTCCTTCCAACCGTGCAGCTTTAGTTGATTGACTACAGTTATCATATTAACTGTGTTTCTTGGCTATCTGTAATGTTTTGGCAGGGTTCTGGAAGGCGACCATGCATCCTTTGTGGAGTCGGTGCCCTTCAGACAAATAGCTTTCTTCACACTATTCCAATTTGTTTATCTCCTACTGTGTTTTGGGATCACATGGATCCCTATAGCAGGGATTCTGTTCCCTTTGCCATTCTTCCTCCTGATCATCATCAGACAGCATATCCTCCCCAGATTCTTTCGCCCACTTCACCTCTGGGAATTGGACGCAGCCGAGTACGAGGAAATCGCTGGAGCCCCTCATCGCAGTCACAGCCTCTCATTTACGGTAGGGAATTATTCTCACAAGGATGTGAGGTCTTTAGATACTGAGGAACCACAAGGGATACAGGCTTCATTCTGCACTTCTTATATGACACGTTACCTCATCTGCAGGAACGAGATATATCTCAATCGAGCAGTGATGATGACAATGGCGAAGCGTGCGATGCTGAAATATTGGATGAGTTCACCACCAGTAGAGGTGAACTTAAACTAAGATGCGTAAGCTTCAAAGAAGACAGAATCGTTCAGGTAATATTATTGCACCCAAAAGAATCAAAATTTTCTCTCGTCTGTCTGAGGCCCAAAGTGCTGTTAGTATTTTTCGACCTGAGATCGTTCAAAATATGTAGGTTTTCTGCCCACCAATTTCCTTCAAGGTTTCATGTAGGCCTCTTTCTTATCTATAGATGCACTAGCTAGGAATTTGCATTCAATTTAAAGCATTGATATCCGGCAATGAGTTACAGTGATAAACCATTGAATGAAGCCCATGTTTATTGGCTAATAAGTTCGGTGTAGTCGTGATTTTTTTGTGGAACAGAGACATTTCTTCAGGCATTTTCTTTTTCGAAGTCAATTTTCAAACTCATTCCGTCTTTTTTCTTGTCAAAATTGATGGATTGACCATCTTGTGTCCGTTCATATTGTCGCTTGTAGGTTCATCCTGAGGAGAGACCGCAGAGTGAATGAAGGGGGAAAATGGTCCTTCTTTCACATGAATCAAAATGAATTATTCTGAGACTCTGATCATGTGGGCTGCTACTGACCTTAAGCGTTGGAGGAAGAAGACAAAAAGAGGGCAGGGTAATGCAATATTACTACCTATTTTCTTTTTTGGGCCTTCTTTACAGGAATTTACAAGCTCCGACATAGAATTTACAAAATGCTCAAGTCTAAACCAAATCTTGTATTCAGGTCCAAAGAAAAGAAAGAAAACTGATACAAAACATAGAATATAGCAGAATATATTGCTTCAAGTTTATTGTTTTGAAATCTGTCTTCTAGCAGCATCTAATTGCTTACTATGTTGCCTGCAAAAAAATAGAACTTCCATGAACTGAGATTATATACATCATCACAGAGAATTAGCCTATGCAGTTGCCATTCCTACCTCAGTTGTCACTGCTTTAACATTCTAAAGCACCACTGATGGCTAACACCGCATAGAGCCAAATGTAACATGCCTCAGGACCCACCCTGTAACCCGTGTGCAAAGATAGCTGCTCAAATGCGTTTTTTGTTAACAACCTAACAAAAGCTTCCCACCACACATGATTCAGCTTAGATTCTAACAAGCTCCACCTATTTGTCACCCTATGGCTAGAGAAAGAGAGGGAAACGAAATATAAGAACTGTGTTTTTTTTGACCGTGTAAGTTACATGTTACAACATCACTCCATCGTTTTAGTGGCACGGACCAGAACAAGATGGTCACCATCTCTTATAAGGTTTACATTATCAATCTCAGCTCCATCTTCAGTGAGGACTTTACTAGGCAGGAACCCAAATTTCTTCGCACCAACATCAAGAAGCTCATCGAGTGATCTTGGCAAGAACACGAGCTTTTGCGCAGAGTCACCCTTCTCTGGGCAACTGATCGTAACCCTGGGAGGCGCATGGTGATGTTGAGGGCCACGAGAACCCCCAACGTACCTTCGAGTGGCTGCAGCTGGCTGAGGACAGTTAGTCCTTGCATGGGCCGCTGACATGATCCCAAACAGTGAGTTGTGTAAGTAACTGCTGCTGTGTCTATGGTCATCTCCCAAGCCTTTCTGAGTGAATTTTGGGATTGGGATTGAAGGGTCGCTTTGAAATTTTTCATGGAAGCGAACAATCGGTGAGCTGATCGTAGTGATGGCCGGTGGTGTAAACGTTCTGCCATCGCATTCTTTTGTGGCTTGGAACAGAGCTTTTATATCTTCATGGCCTTGTTGGTCAGCTAGATCCCTGGGAGTCCAGCCATGGATGTCTGGTTTGTCGATGTTGGCTCCTTGTTCAATTAGGAACTCGACCATTTGGAGATTCCCTTCACAGACCGCATGGTGGAGGGCAGTAGTCCCATCGCTCTTGGCTAGTGTCACATCTCCACCGTAATGTACTATGTCCTGTAGAAGCTCCAAGCTGTTCTGTTCAGCAGCCACGCACGCAAACTGAGCAACATCACCTTTTGAGATGTCTGCACCGTTGTCCATCAGCAACCTGATCACAGCTTCATGCTTTCCAAGTATTGCCTCCCAAAGGGGAACATTTCCATCCAAATCTGTGGATGACGGTGAGAAAATGAAACATAAGCAGGCTGTGATGTGCACCAACTATTCTATCAGACATATATATTGTGGACAGGAGACTAAACAGGGACACTTGACTAGCTTGAAGGCTCAGTTGCAGGGAGGAAAAAAAAAGAAAATAAGAGAGGGAAAAAATTGGTCAAGAAAAACAATTGAATTTTTGCATCATGATCATTTCTAACATAAAGTAAGTTCTAGAATTTTCTCATGGGAACATAGTTTTTTTTTAAAAAAATAAAACAGAGAGAATTTTAACTTTTCTACAGAAGATCATATTGGCTATCAATTTGCAGGGTGGTTATTAAAAGATCCGGAAATTATGAGATTGACGAATTGAAGACAACATTAAATGAATATAATTGACAAGTACAACTTATTGCGAGTCTATAAATGCTGAGAATTATGGATACATTTGGTAAGTTGGTGCATCAAGGAAAATGATCTTAGAATGCATGCTGTCAAAAAATGCCAGAAAAAGGCATAGGACAGAATTTGTTTGGTTCTATGCGCACCAAACATCCACAAGTATATGATAAATTTTGCAAAAGAAACCATAAAAAAAAACAGCAGTCCAGAATCCAACTTGTGTTGCATGCAGTCTAGTGGTTCTAAGAATGCAGCAATGATACCTCTGCTGTTAGGATCTGCCCCATAATCCAGCAGGAGAGCAACACAATTCTCATTTCCTTTGGATGCTGCTGTGTGCTATTCATGATGCAAAAACAAAGCTAGTCTGATTTAGTATTAGTTAGCATAGTTTTCATCGGAAACAAAACTAGTTGGCATAGAAAACTATGGATGTCAGAATAAATAAATAAATACTAACCAGTGCAGTGTGCCCATTGTTCGTTGCTTCATTTGGATCCAAGCCTCGTCTTAGAAGCTGATTCAATAACACATCATCCCCTCTAGTTACAGCAAAACATAGAGTAAGGGGCAAGTTTGATGGGCCACGAGCCAGCATATTCTCTATCTCTCTTAAGACTAGTTCCATGATAGGGTCCTTGCGCTCCTTCATGTACTGCATCAAAAATAGAAACCATATAATGACTCATGACATCACCTAAAAGATCACATGCAACTGAAGAAATGGGTGGATGAAAAATATTATTTGAGTTGTTTGGTCCTGTATAAGTATTTAAGTTCTCTCTAGCATACAATCAAAGTGTAACTAAACATATACCAATATGGGCCTTCCTAAACTTAAACTCTGATATCCATGTCTGACTAAGGGTCAAGGACCTCACTCAAAAAGTTTAGTTGAAAGACATTATTTGAGTTTCCTGACTCAAAAATAAGTATTTAAGATTTTACTAGTGTGTAACTTATGTAGGACTAAATATACACTAACAGAAGCCTTCATTTGTACCCTTTGTTTAAAAGAGGTTAATGGTTCGAGACCTCACCTAAAAGGACTAGCTAAAATATATTTTTTTAGTTTCAATGTAAGAATAAACGCATACCAACACAGGCCTCATATATCTTTCTTGCTTAAGTCTTGATATCGTAGCTCATGCTGGCAATGGGCTAAATCTGCTCTAATAACATGTGTAACGACCTAAGACCTCATTTACAAAGGCTGACCATAGGTGTTATTTGGATACTTTGATCCTACACACACATATACAAATACATACACACACCCACCCAAGATCTACCTAGGGTATTACCAATATAGGATTAAATATGTGCCGCTTAGAACATATCCAAGCCATTCCTTACATACTTGCTCATAAAGGCTCACCAAAAGATGTTATTTGCATTCTTTGAACCTATATATATACATAAGAATCATTCAATACATAGCTGATATAAGATTAAACTTGTATCACCAAACATGCATCCACATGGATCCTCACAAACCACTAATAGCAAATGAGACTAACAGTGATCTGGCTTTGATGCCTTTCTGTGATAAAATGGGTGACAAGCATTCATCGGCTTTCACAGTTCAATATCACAGACATGGTAAGACAATGAAAAATTGCTTTCTATAAAAAAGTATGAACCTGCATGAGATTGTTCATAATAATGGTTCCATCTGCAACATTTGACTGAACAATGCTAAGGAATGTAGCCCGATTTAAACGCAACAGCTGACACAATTTTTTGGTGCGGACAGTGAATCGCGGGGGTCTATAGCAAAGTACTCCAATTTCTCCAACAACATCACCTGTCTTTGCCTCTCCAACAATCTGCAAAGTGACCGGCAGTTTACTTTTAATTATTATTATTATTATTTTCAAACTGCTGCATTGATTTCTGTAGTTTCCTTAACTTTACTGTTAAAGAACTTGGTATTTAAACTTACCTGTTCAATTCCATTCTTGTAATCTATTAGATCCTGAAAGAAAATGCTGATGCATCAATATCAAGGCATGCAAGTATACACAGAAATTGTTTAGTAAGTTACCTGAACTTCCTAGCTTGCCATGCACATGAACTGTAATGCTGGTTAGAGAAATAAAAACTTAATATTATGCTAGAGCATTTCTTTTAGCAAAACATTTGCACATACCACACTGCCATTCACTAGAATGTAGAAGTCTGTTGGCGCCTCATTCTGCAAGATTACATCTTCCTTGGGAGGGAAATACTCAGCCTTCATCTCAGAAACCTTCCAACAACATCATACAGAAATGAGATAGCAAGATCAAAGATAATAAGTAGAGCAGTATTATAGTAGAAGCAGTTGGGGAAATCAATAAAATATGCTTACAAGTTGGAAAAGTAGATCACTCGAAATGCCTCGGAACAGGTAGACGTTCTGAACAAGGGAGTAAAACAGGAAATGAGCAATGCTAGACCTGATGGCTTTAGGAAGAGCATCGAGAGTCTTTTGTTGTTGAAGACCCTCTGAGTCTGTCCTGAACTTTAAACACAAGTGCGAAAGCATCTGGTCTTGCAGCCGAACAGGAAGTTGGTTTCTTTGTGCAAATCCAGAAGCAGCCTGAAGAGTATCTCTCTGCAGTTTGAAAAACATATATTACCAAAAGCTTAGTCAAATGAAATTTCTGGGAGATCAACCATATGTACTTATGAAAGCAGCAGGTCTGCGTTCTGAGTAAGAACAACTCACAAACTTTCTTGTTCGGCTAGTGCCATGGACAATTAGATTGGTCATATTTCCAACCAAGTATGATGTCAATCCAAGGTCGAAGAACATGTAAAAGATATCAAAAAGCATCTCCCTTGTATTTTGAGGATGAATGTCTCCATATCCAACAGTTGTGAGAGTGGTAATTGACCAATACATTGCGATCACGTACCGCGTCCACACACTCTTATCATGGAAGTCTGGCAAAGAAGCACCGATCCATGTCATGCTAGGGTCAGGGTGCTTTGCTGCAATAAGATAAAAGAAGCATCCAGCACAGTGGACAGCAAAAACAGTCACCTATAAAGACATTTAAACATGATCAAGTGGTTCAGGCTGAAAGCTTCAAACATATGAAGAAAAGGCCACTCTGCTTGCCAAGATACTTACACAAGTAAGTTTTGCACATCGAATGACAAAGTAGTTAAAATTCCTATCTTTCTCCAGTCTGACAAACAAACAAGAAATACGAGATTCAGCTTGTCACATGATCAAGCTTGCACACGATGCTAGAAAAGTTATCATTCATATTACAAGGAATTGTTAATTGGAAAGTTAATATTTGAGTCACATAGACTGATCGAGATTTGAAGACATCGTGCTCATTCATTCAACAATGCTCATAAACACAAAAGGCAAAGCTTGCAAGAATTGTAACTGCATCTGGAAAGAAAATTTGGTTTTGAAAGTTTAAGAAGGTGAAAATTTGCTCTTGTAACATGTATCTTTTTTGAGCAAAGGTGGTGGAAATCATCTTTAAAATGCTAAACACAGAGAGGAATAAAAAGAGAGGGATGAAAAACCCTAGATCCACAGTTCCCCACCCTCAAACCAGTCTAGACACCTGTGCAAACATCAAACTTATAAAACTAGTAATCAATTACAAAAGGGCATTAAAAAAAAAAAAAAAAAAAAAAACTTACCGAGCAAAAAGTGCACTAACTCTACGAAGCCGCCAAAGCCGAAGCATGTTGAATAATCCATAAGAATAAAGGGTTGGAGGAAGAATTTTCCAAACAAGTTCTGAAGGGATTGTAGAAATAACATCCAGAACAAACCAGGTGGTTATGTATCTCCAAGCAATCTGCCTTGGGTTGTCTATAAGAAGATAAGTAGCCTTATCAAGATAAGCTACAAAGAACGTCAACACAATATCAATAGCAAAGAATCCATTGACAACATTGTCTGCCATAGCTAGAGCTCCAGATGCCTTATCAAGGAAACTAAATTCAAATGGCGAGACCCAAGCTGTATATGCCACTAAAACAACTAGAAAAGCCTGCCATCCCCTGCAAAAACATTACCACTGCTAATATCATCATCATTTCGCTTATCAGCATGTTATTATTCCAGCATCAAATAACCAGTCAGTATTGCACTTTTAAAACAACTAAATAGTTAATCAAACCAAAATTTTTAAATAAAGAAACAGAGGTAAACATCAAAATCTTCTTAATCCAACTCCTACGGGATTTAAGAACAGAAACATGACACATTCTCTTTTTTTCTCAAATTCTCACACAACAACTATAATATTCTCAAAAGAAAAAGAAAAAGAAAAAAAAAACCATCACATGAAGAAAAAAAGGTAGAAAGGAAAAGAAAGAAAAGCATGATAATCCATGTTTAACATCAAATTCATTTCTTCAGCTACTTTAAGTAGTAAGTGATTACCGGGATCTACTGCTCAAAGATCAAATAAAATAGCTCCTCAACAAGCAAGGAATAGGAAAAAAAAAAAGATAGAGAATGGTGGGAAAAGAATTGCACAAATCAACTAAATATGCATTAGAATTGCCTTTGTTTATCATAAAATCTTTTCCAACAGCCTCAGACAATTTTTTTCGTCTTATTTTGTTTTTTAGAGGAATCAATGGGACCCGTGAGCTTCATTCAGAGGGAGATTGAAGTGAGGAAAGAAGAAAATGCAAAAGAAAATTAATTGAGAGTAAATATGCGATATTCCCATTTTCCACGAATCATCTAAAGAACAGAAAAACAAAAAATCTCCAAAACAAAAAAAGAAAAGGAAAAAGAAAGGAGAGATTCGGGAGAGAGAGCGTGTTTACCGATATCTTCGATCGTAAGGGGATATAATCATGCACCGGAGTTTGGCCCTGCGGTTATGGCTCCGGGCCCCGAGGGGCGGCAAGATGCTGGTCGAGATGCTGTAATGGCTCTCCTCCCTCCCCAACTCCGGCTCCTCCATCGCCTCATGCCCACACATTGCTTTAAAAACTTTCCTTTTCTTCTTCTCGGCCGGCATCTCCCTGCCTTTTCTTTCTCTGCCTCTCTCTCTCTCTCTCTCTCTCTCTCTCTCTCTCTCTCTCTCTCTCTCACTCACTATCTATCCATCTCTCTGCTTCAAAACTCCTCCTTCACCCATTCTAAAGATCTCAAAAATCCGCCATTGCCGCGAAAAAATCCAAATCTCTAAGAAGGAAACTTGGTTCCAGAATCTCTATTACATATGGCTGAAGAACGCGAGAGAGGGTGCCCCTTGTCAAGACTTCGACCTCAAACAACCGAAGAAAAACGAGAGAAGGAGCTGTCCCTCTCTCTCTCTCTCTCGTCTCTTTCTGGTTCGCTCCTCTTTTTGGGTTGATGGAGGAGAGCTTCTTTATCGCTGGGACGAACACCTGTCCGACCTTAGCCGTCCTATGCGCAGAGCCTCCCAACACCTTCGTCACCTTTCGAAACGATGACTAATCTGACCACCTTCCGATTAGGCTGTTGCTCTCTTTCCCCCACCGTCCTTTAATTCTCTCCGTCGCTTGTCTTCTGTGGATGGGTTGGCGTTCGCGACGGAATTGCTCTCTTGCTCAAAGGAGAGGGAAACAGGACGAAATCGTTCCCTTTTGAATGGTTAAAAAATAACAATTTATATAATATATATATATATATTAAAGAAGACTGGAGACAGTTTTTGGCATCGTGTCCGTTGATCAAACAACAAACGGATCAAAAAGTGGGTGAGGGAAGCGGTATCAGTTAAGGTGCCTTTGACAACTGCACCGCGTGCATCTATGAGATTCGTGTGCATCTATGAGATTCGTGCGACTCAGGGATTATAGCCGCTGGTACGCACCTCCACGGTTCACCTCCTGACTTCCTAACGGTGAGGTGTTAGAGAATAAAACTTGTTTCAAGCTACCTCTCGCTCTTTTCTAAGCCTTTTGGTACAAGCCATGAGTTTAGCTAAAACAACAAAATTTACCGCAATAAAATTCTAAATACTCATATACCTAAATTGTTCTCACTGTAAATGCGAAAAATAATAACAATAATAAACAATAAAAAAATAAAGATAAAAATATGAGAAACTGCATTGCCAAAAAAATTGATAAATCTTTTTCCCTTTTTTTTTTCCTTTTCTTTTCTTTTCTTTTATTCTCTTTTTCACACAAACTCTCAGTTAAAACAACAAAATTCACCGCAATAAAATTCTAGTAAGGGGCGACCACTTGAGTGCTATATACTTTCATTAAAGAATTAGATATGGTGCACCTTTAAAACCAAAAATTTGAGCATCTAGGGCTGCAAATAGGTTAGATGAGACCAAAGCTTAATATCCCTAATCCATTATGGTAACAAGTTGGAATTCAGACCCAAGTTTAGTCAGCTAGCTGGAAGCATGTAGTTCATATTATCAATGTGAATTGGAGCTTTCATTGGGAGTTCCCATTTATCTTGTTGTAGATTCATTCAATTATCCTACTAGATCACACATCTATAGGACTGGACTGGTATAAACTTTTCCTTAAACGGACCCTAGCAATACTATTAAACCAAAGTTTTTAATCATACCATAGAAGGATCAAGAGTTGATATGGCATGGCAAGCTTTTAATTCAATTTGGCACATGAAAGAGATAAATAGTTAGAGTGAGTGCTATCAACAGATGTTTAGATTTGTGAAGTGGGACCTTGTCAAATAAAAATTAAAAAGAAGAAGAAGAAGAAGAAGAAGAAGAGAAGTTTGTGGAAAGGATTTGAAGTTGATGTGAGTCTAGGATTTTGAGCCAGGCCCCTGTTACAACTTTATGAGTCAGATGTAACACTATGAACTTTGTTTGGTATAGACATGTTGGATGGATCAACATGCAACAAGATAGGTAGGGATCTGATTTGATTGCCTGTTGGATTCGGATCTCGCATAATGTACTAGTAGGCTCAACGGATGCAACCCTTATTGTTTCACTGGCAGCCAAAACTCATCCTACTTTGCAACGAAGTAGGCAGGACAAGAGAACTTACAGTGGGAAGATGGGGAGGAAGAAAAATTTCTCACCCACCCTTGTTTATTATCTGCCATTGCTCACTCTCCATTTATTGCTGTTTCATGTAGTACATTAAGAGTTTCAATCTTGCTTTTATGAACTCAGGCATTGTTACCAAAATCTTGGGTTATAGAGGTTATAGACATTGTCATAATCCTCTATAACCTCATAAAATATGCAACTAGAGTTTGACTGGTTGGTCTTGCTGCTTGTTAATCTGTCTCATTCTAAGTAAATCTTGAGGGCTGGAACTCCTTTTTTTTTTTTTTTGAGGGCTGGAACTCTGAGAAGTCTTTCATGTATTTTGCTAACAGAATGATTAGCCTACCAATAATTCATTCAAGATTGTTTTCCTTCCGAGCCTGAGCAATTCCAGGCCTGGTAACTCTCATGCTCTTGCATTTTATTGATTCTTTTCGCGATTTATCTGATGAAAGAGAAGGCCAAAGCCGGTCGCTTGGATTATATGTTTCGCCAAGAGTAATCGATAACTGGTGAGCTAATATATGTTTTTTTTATATATTTTTATTTATTTACTGAAATTAAACATTTTATGTTGATTTTATCATGATCGTTGTCCTTATATTTTATATATTTGTTACTATTATTGAAGATCGCCCTGGCTGGTGATGTTCATGGCCTCTCGCTTACCGCGAGTAATCTCAGTAGCGATCAAAAGGGAGGGTGGGGCGCACGTGCAGGAAGACGAAAACGCACATGGATGGCCGCTGTCGCTTTGTCGCGCCGACCGCAGAGGAGTCGGACGGACGGCGAACAGCTCTGCGAAATGGACGGAACGCGTCCAAATCCCGGCTCCGATGGAAAAACGGAGCTTAGAAGAAACAAAGGCCTCGGCGCGTGGAAATGTCGTTCTTCTGGATGAACGCGACACGCTAAAATATCTTAAAATTTCCGTCCGAAGAATTAAAATTTAAGTAACCGTTAAAAGACGAAACCACCCATTTGTGAAAGGGACCGAAGAGCGCAATAAAACCCATCTGGCCGCTGCAAAATATAGGAGAGATGCGAAAGAATCTTGCACTTAATGTAGTGTACTTAAGTTTAACCTTTGCTAGAACCTTTCAGTATTATATATGTATAACAAAATTTTATAATTTAAAATTGATATAAATTAATGAAGTTCGGTATATCAACTTATATTATATTATTTATATTAACCAATATATTTTAAATTCTAATTTTTAGTTTTTAAAATAGATTTCTTTGATTAATAAATTTTGAAATAAATATTTAACTATAGTTCATAATAATCTCAATTTTACTGTAAATATTAATATCTTGATCATAAAATATCAATCAATATCACAAAAATCTTGATTTATTAGAAATTATTTTAGTTGCTGTAATTTGTCAGAAAAAAATCAAGATCTTAATCCATCTTGAATTGAATAAGTCATCAAGACAGCTTAAGATTAAAAGCTTTGGCCACACCTTAATGAACAAAAATTTGTTGTCATTGCTAAATTAATATCCATATACATTTAGAGGCGAGATGCTATAAAGTTATTATATATATATATTAAATATATTTTTTATTTAAAAAATAAAAGTAAAAAAAAAAATTTCTTCTTCATCAACTCAAATAAACACATTTGATCAAAATAAATAAGAATATAATTTACCCATTTTATTACGAAGCAAATCACTCTGGGACTACATCAAGGAATTCTAATCCTGTTCTAATAGTGGGCGAACTCCATTATAAATAATGCTGCTTAAAAAGCTACACTTTTATAATTGTTATCTAATTATGAAAATATATTAGTCAAAATGGAATTTGTTAATTAAATTTATTATAAATAATTAGCCTCGAGAATCACCATCCCAAGCGCAGCGCAGGCTGCGTGTTGCGAGATATAACCAATAGAATAAACATATAACGAGGAAGATAGAAATTCTCATCCCAACGAGAAGGGTCGTGCAACAAAGCTACGCTTAAGATCGATCTTACGAGCCTTTTTTACGCGAGATCCGCCCGCTTACTCAGATAAGACGAGGACGGGTCACGGTAAACTAGCCTTGCATCATAATCGAAGAACGGGGAGTAGATTAGACTTTTATCACGCGCTTGCGCCAAGATCCCAAAACGCGCCGTGGGGAAAGGTATGGGAATGATATTCCAGCGAGAGGGCGACGTTAGCGGAGAGTTGAAAAAGAAAAAGCAAAAGCGCAAACGTCCGCCCCCAGCTCACCTCTAGATCATCGCCACGTACTCATTGCCCCCTTCCTTCAACCTTATCCACTCGTTTTCCTTCTTCCCTCACTTTAAACCTGGTCCTCCTCTCCCTTCTTTTTTTTTTCTTCTCGAGGAAAAAAAAAAGAAGAAGAAGAAGAAGGAAAAGCGACAAGTACGGTGGATCCAAAATGGCATCTGGTCTAGTCCTCTCCTTCCGGCCGGCCGTCGTCCGTGCTTGCGCCACCCCGGGAGGCGACCGGCGGTCCGAAAGGCGCAGGCGAAGCAGCGGCACCTGGTGGACCCCGCTGTTCGGGTGGCCATCAGAGCCGGACTACATCGACGGCGGCGGGGCGGCGCCGGAGAAGGAGGTGGAGGCGGAAGAGGAGAAGCGGCCTCGGGCGCGGCGGTTCGCGGCGTTCACGGAGGAAAAAGCGAGGGAGCTGCGGTTGAAGACCAAGGAGATGGAGACCTTCCACGACGTCATGTACCACTCCGCCATCGCCTCCCGGCTCGCTTCCGATCGCCCGCCTCCCCGCCGATCCAACCACTAGTGTGACTAGAGTAAATAATTTCAGCAAATCCGTCGACTGTGATTGGAAGAAGGCAACCGAGGCTCTCTATCTCTCTCTTCACCTCTTATTTTCCTAAAATTTCGATGTGTGTATATATATATATATCCAGGAATAATGCTTCGTTCTGAAGGTATTTCTTTTCCTCTCCAGTGTGATGGACCTTGCAAGGTTATATTAATCTATTTTCTGTTGGGTGAATTGTTCGTATCTCTTAGCCGTTTGATCTATATCGGAAGGCGTCGTATTTTTGTTGAAATACTTGTATAAACTCCGAGTGGATCGGCTGTGTCATCGCGCACCGATTGCAACGGTTTGGAGGCCACCCGTCAAATCCTGACGTACAGGAGCTTCCCACCGACTGTTAATGTAAAATTTATTTCAGTTAAATACCTCACGTAATAATTTTTTTTTAAAAAAAAATAAAATTCGCATTAATTTAGAGAAAAATTACTATACTCGTATTGCCAGATGTAATCTTCGTTATCTTAATAAATTGTCCATCTTTTGTATCTTTGGTGCTCATCACTGTAATTTTCTAACATGCCAGCCATTTATAGCTATGAATGTTACATGTGGACACAGGAATTAATTACTAGAACTTAGAAGATTGCCTAATTGAAAACGAGTCCCTTGGGATATTGGATGCTACGAGGAGGGGGTGTCTTTACGCTTCATGGGCTGCAGAAACACTTTACGGGTTAGTATTTGACGGACAAAAATGCCGTGGCAACTCCAAAAAAAAAAAAATATATATGTTGGTGTATTCTCATTCTCCCTTTTAAATGGCATAAGTATTGATTTTTTTTGAATGATTTCTGAATTACCGCAGCTTTCCTTTTTTTTTTAAATAAAAAAAAGGTTTTGTACTTTAATTTTTTTTAAATAATAATAATAATAAGAAGAAGAAGAAGAAATTCATAAATATCTTAATAGTTTGGTTTGCATGATAAACTAGTACGACATATCTTTACATGAATATAAATATGCAAACATAAACAAACATTCAAGCGGGCAGGTAGGTATATGCGAGCCTGCTATTCTGCATACCCATAGCACCATGCAGAGCAACCGTAAACAATGCCCTAATTGGAGCCTTAAAAACTGTACGCGTCATCAGAATCACAGTTTACTTTTCCAAACGCTGGAACAGCCCACAGCAAATAGCTGACGAGCTCAAGTTTGGGGGAAACAAAGTCCCCCCCCCCCAACCTAACATTCCAAGAGACGAGGGATAGCCCTTGGAATTTTAGAATCCTCTCGCCTTCAAGCAACAAACGTACCTACATAATTTTCAAAGTAGATCAAACGTGCTGACCCATGATTTAAGTAGTACCTACATAAAAGAAGCAATAATAATAAAAATAAATAAATAATATTGAAGAGGAATATATATATATATATATATATATATATGAAAAAATAATAATCAATCAAGACCATTGCTCTTTCTCTCACGCCTCTCTTCTCATGCACACCATCTCTCCACTCTCTTCCCTTTATTTTATTAAGTATACCATCAAACAATCATTCACAACTTTTTATTCTACTCCTAACCAAATTCATAATAGGCTCTTTATTCACTTATCACTAAAAGATAAAGTTTGTTAGGACCATAAACTAATCCACTCCCCATTAAAGGACAAAGTTTATTGAAACTAAAAAAACTAGATTTTTGAAAGTGCATAATGACTTCCAACATCCTACACCCCGATCCCTATCAACACGGTGAGCAAGCTGATCAACCCTTCTACCACTTGTTACCAACTACACCAAAGCATAAACGCAAATCTATCAGAGCCTCTCAAAGTTCCCCATGCATAAAATGATTAATAATATGTATGGGCCAAAGGAAGGACATCGCCATGATGGACATCGACAACTTGTTTCCGCTCAGAGCTTTTTCCAAATATTGACAAAATAAGTGCAAGTCTTTTGCATCCTGAAGCAGTGCCAAGAGTAAGGCATCAAACAATCATGCACCCTGGCAAGGGGCACAGCAACACTTTCTTTCAATAGTATCAAAGCAACCCAAACGAGCAAACAAATGCTTTAAACAACAATCCAAACAGCCACAGAATCTGAATCTGAAAAGCAGGGATAAAGAGGTGGAGAATCATGGAAATGTGCTGCGCTAGCTACTGGCAAATAAATGCCAAATCACAGGTGATCTTCCTTGCTTCATAGATTGTCTTTTTAAACTTCTCTATCTCAATGCAGACATTTCTCTAATCAACCTTTTGGATCAAAATCCACCAACAACACTGAATAACATACAAGTGTATGCCCTCAAAGAATCACCACAAAGGAGTAATTATTTATGATGGTAACACTGCTGAGATAGTTACCTTGATCTCATATTTCTCTTTTGCTATACCAGACGATATTTTGCTTGGAAGAAGCACTACATTCCTGATACAAGTATTTTCTGTTTCAACTGAACATTTAAAAGCGCCATATGAATCATTATTTTTAGAATGAAGAAATACAAAATTCGGACTGCGAAAAGAAAATTTTCTTTTAAGAAAGGTTGCACAACTTAAGCAGCCACTATTGAAGTGGAGACAGCAGGTTTCTCACCAAGCAAATGAATATGTTTTCGTTATTTCAATCAAACAAAAACAATCTCATCGCAGAATCTGCAAACAGTAAGACCAAGAATGGCCATTTAATCAAAACAGCTCTTGTGTTTCACTTGCTCTCGATATCATACAAATCAGTTCTGAAAATAAATTAAGGATAAACAGAAAAGCAATGAGCATACTTGAAAGTCCCTGATTGTTGAAACATCATGAATATGACATAAGGCAAACTAATTCTAGAAGAAATAAAAGTACAAATGTGAAATTACTAGAAGCTTACCAAACATGAATGTACAACACGTAAAGAGTTTAGATATCATATGGACATGTCACAGAGATGTAAAGAAATTTATGATGCTCTGCATGTGACAGAAAGATGTTGATGTGTTTTATCAATGCCTATACTATAGTCTTTTTGTGATTATATGAGATAAAATGGAAGTCCAAGGCAAGAATATCCTCATCAACACCAATAGATTGGTCTACCCTATTTGTTGTAAGAGTAACTTTTAACTAAGAAGGTGAGTTGAGGTGCCCTATCGACTAGGGCAAATTTAAGCACGGGAATACATATGCAATATAGATAACTCAATTTTATAACCATAAGAAAGTGTTTTTTTTATTATTTATTTTTAAAAAAGAGGTTGAGACAAACAAGTATAAGGGAATGGGGAAAATTAAAATCTAATTGAGAAATCATCGAGCAACTAACTACTACAATAATCATGATGGTAACAATCACACAAGGAGTAACTACTCAAGAAGTTACTGTTGAATTTATGATAGTAAACCTCCCATTGATGCATAGAAATGTTCAAGTTTTTGCACAAGTGCTAACTGAGGCATGCGTGTGGTGGTCTCGTTGCCTAGCAAAAGAATATTTTGATACTAAATTAAGTTTGGCCAATGCTTATTGTTCACTATTGGAGATTTTTACCATGTTATAAGATAGTGCTTTTACATGTAGTCACTATGAGTGAGATGAGCTTAAGATTTACACTTTTTCCATTTATATACTTGAATTAACAACAATAACAAGTGAAGTTCATTCAGGAAACCAATGAGGTTTGATACCAATCAAGTGGCCCAAAAAGTGGTTAGAAAGTTTTGTAGAGGCATTTATATAGCATAAGTTTGTCAGTGAATGCCAAGGCACAACAGCAAGGAGAAAGAGCCAACTTTCAAAAAAAAATGGCATCAAAAAATAGTGATTAGCTATATATTTAAACAAAACTAGAATATGACATCTGACTATTTATATGTTAGTCAGGCAGAATGAAGACAAGAACTGTAATAAATTTGCAACAATTGTAAAAAGGGGAAGAAAAAGAAGATTGAGACAAACAGCATATTAGCTGCATGAAGGAGATCATAAGTCAGGAATTGCAAATCCTGATATTTTTTAATCAAATAAAGAAGAATGAAGAATAAGAATTATCCTTACATATAGCAAGGATAAGAGAAGATCAGGTGTCAGTTAGAGAAATTCAGTTCTTATTCTCTTCTCGAACAATGAAGCTGATTTTCTCTTATTGTATTGGGGAAAGGGTTTTCCTTCTTGTAAGGTCCTGCCTATGAATACTCTTTCTTGGCATCTCTCTTACCCACCCCACCCCACCCCAAAAGAACCCAAAAATCCAAACACCAAAAAGGAAATTGTGAATAGTTATTAAGGTCAGTGAGATGAAACAAGAAAGTGAAAACATGATGTCTAGAAGAGACTCATATAAGGATGAAAAAATTCAGGAACATTATGAACTTAACAATCATGAACAACATAATAAAGCATGTAAACAAATATAGAGTAAAAATCTAAAAAGGTAAATGGTGTAAACAAAGAAAGAAGGGCAATGATGCTCCTAAAAGGACTGAAACCTACATAAGATTGGAAGTTCAAGGGGACAAAGATGCCATTAAGCTTATTTTGAACGATCATAAATAGTTATCTGTGAAAATCAGGTTAAGTGACATGGAAAACAATTCATATAAGCAAAAATCGGGACGCTAAGGTGTCAAGATTTAACATGATGTACAGATTCAATGATAAGAATTATATGGAGAAATTAATTGAGAAAAACAATCAGTTATCTAGATGCAAAGCTGAATAGGTGAGATATATTGTAAAAAGGAATCACAGAGAAACAGATTGATTTTGTTTAAGGACCCACCAGGCCTATTCTAGATTCAGCCTTTATAGCAAGTGAAATGTGCTCCAAACTCCCAGATTTTAGATCTGAATCAAAATCAATAGGGTATCACCAAAAAAGCATACTATTTTTTTTTTAAAAAAAAAAAAATCTCAATCCATTGCAAGTTTCATTTGCAAACCTAAACTTATCACTTATCAGACCTCTAAACTTCTCCCGAGTACTAAAATTGACAAGTTTCTGAATTACCTTAAGATAATAGCACATGGAAATGCATTTTACTATCACAGAAATCCATTATATGCCAATTGCTTTGGCCTAAAACTGGGCACCAATTCTAAGGGTGGGCAACATCAGCTTTAGAGCTGATCGGAATAAGTTCTCAATCCTTGATGAATTGTGTATCTACTGATGCTGGTTTCCCCATGTAGATAATAAAGGCTGGTGACTAAGACTAATGCCATCTTAAATCTAACAGTACCACCGTTCATGACCAAAATGTTGTGCAGGCCTGATAAAACCCCGAACCCTCATCTCATTCTAGGACTGCATCATCAATCAGCAATCAACTCTGCTCAAGAGGTGCTGAATTCTCGAACAATAAATGACCAGCCACAAGAATGACAGCGCAGTAACTAACCAACCATGATGATACTAGAACCAAAGCATTATATTGTATTCCAAACCATTCACATTGACAACAAGCACATTGATCGATCACTACCGTAAGAAGAGTAAAGAAAACAGGAACAGATACTAATCATTTTTCTCTACAATAAGCTATAAACTCACCTTGTTACTTTAGATGACATGTATAGATTAAACAAAAATTAATGGACCGTACAGAAAATTTGGTGGCAAAGCAGGCACATCAATCACGGCACAATGAAACCAGACCCAGACCCAACAATATTGGGGGAAGAACAGACACGGATTCCATGCAATCAAGATCAAACTGCCTTAAAAATAAAAATTGAAACAAAAGAGACATCAGCAGAGATATTTTCTATCAAGCAATGATAGCAGGGGAGGGTGGTAAAAAGGAGACATGGCAAAATATGAGCAGGGATTAATTTGAGATCTCGAAATAATAGAAGATGAAAGGATACACCAAGTACGCCCCGTGAGCAAAAGCACCTGCCAAGACCCCGAAAAACAACCGATCCCTCAAAACCTGGTTATGCCTCAACCCAATTCGAACTGCAAAATTTTTGACCTCAAAAAGGTAAATTAATGATAATAATTCAAGAAAACAAGAAAGCCCAACCAACAGTGAAGAGTTTTTTTTTTTTTTTTTTATCAAAAAAGAAAAGAGTAGAAGGAAAGAGAAGGTACTGAGGGGAAGAACGGGAGCATAGATGAGAGGCACCAAGAACGTGAAATTGGGGCCTCTGGTTTGTCTCCTCACCGCAGCAGCATTTCTTCAGAACCAAAAACATTAAAATAAAAAAAAAACAGAGAGAATTAACCTAATTAGATTTCACGTAGAGGAGCAGAAACAACTGTCGATTGATTAAAAAAAAAAAAAAAACCCGTTGGAGAGATCGGATGAAGGCGCCATCGGTGAAGCGAGCCCTCGAGGCCACCAAGCCAAGGGACCTTCAACGGGTGGTGCACTTGTTGGGCGAAACCTGTGGGCCGGTTTTCCGCCGAGAGGGCGCCGGTTTTGAGGCACGGCATGAGCTTTGACCTGCTAGCCTTCCAATTGGACGTTCTTTTTCGCGATCTGGCCGTCCAGCGTTCTTCTTTTTCTTTTCCTATACACGAGGGATGTGATTCGGTTCGGTCGGCAGTCCTACGCATGCAGTTAAAAATATTTCGGTTAAAATATACTTTCGATCCTCTATCTTCCGCTCAAAAATCATTCTTATATTTTAAAAATATTTTATTTTTAAATATTTTTATTTTATTTAAACTATTAAAATTAATAAAATAAATAAATATATTATTTTGATGCAAGCATGTAGAAACTTTTTTTTCTACTAACACATTTGTTATTTCATAAATTTTAATCAATCTTATATAATGAAATATTAAGAATTGAATTAAAACATGAGAAACTAAACTGTAATAACTGAGAGTTTCAGAATTAATATATATATATATATATATAAAATTGGGAATCATGAAGGTTATTAAAAGTGATTAAATGATTATTCATAAAGAATGAAGGATTAAGGATAATGTTGTTCATAAAATTAAAGCAGGTTAAATGAAATGAAGAAACGTAACTGGAATATTATATGAAAGTTTTATAACACAATCATAAAACTAACTATATTTTATAGCACAGAGTGTTGAGCAGCTAAAAAAAACGCACATAAAATTAAATGGCAGATATGAAAATGTTAAGATAGATATATGGTAATACAAGAAAAGATAAAATAAGAAATGAAACCATTTGTAAAAATATAGTTGTAGCTTAAATTGATGATAAATTAAAGGAGGACAACTTATGTGGTTTAAACATATGCAATGTAGTCTTAAAAATGCACCTATAAGAAAGAATAACTTAATAGATGTTGAAAGAAAAAGATATAGAGGTAGACCAAAAATCACATGAGAGGAAGTGATAAAGAAAGACTTAGAATCTTTGCATCTTATAAAAAAAAATATGACACAGACAAAGTTGAATGAAGAAAAAGGATTCATGTAGCCAATCTCAATTAATTTGGAATTAAAGCTTTGTTGTTGTTGTTATTGTGTGTGTACATATACACTTGGCTACATTCAAATATAATTAAGTTTAATTTCAGTAATCTTTTTCACCCTTAAATTCATACAGATTTTAAAGCTATCCCATTTTTTTCACTTTTTTATCTTTGGGATCCATAAACTATATGAATTCAAAAATAGGGGAAGTGATCGGATTTAGACTTGGCTACATTCAAATGTAGTCAAGTCTACCATACGCGCACACATATATGAATCCACACAGATTTCGAAGCTACATTACCTTTTTCACTTTTTCTATCTTTGGAATTTGTGAACTATTGGATCTAAGGGTAGGAAAGGCAATCAGATCCAATCCAAGCTTGGTTATATTCAAATCTAGCAAAGTCTACCCCACCTCTCTCTCTCTCTCTTTATATATATATATATATTTATACACACACTATAAAAATGATTCCTCTTATTCTATTAAAAGATAAGAAAAATAAAGTAAATAACAGAATAGAAAAGAAAAAAATAATTATTTATGCTCTCTCTTTAGGTCACAGTATAGCAATGGTGGCTTGGACCGCAATAAGAATAAAGAATTGGGGGTGTAATATTTCAGGTTGGGTCAAACTCTTTGATTTGAATCGGAATGAGTCATACTTTAAGTTGAAAGCCCAAGGGGCAACTCAAGAGTGGAAAGGTAAATTGGATAATAAAAATTTAATACTAACGCAAGTGCAATTCAAAGAAAGATAAATGTAAGAATATAAAAAGCAAAAAAAATAAATAAGATAAGAGATTTTTATAGTGATTCGGTGCTCCTTACTTACATCCACTCCCTAAGATTCCTACTTTGATATTTCACTATTCAATCATCTTTCCGAATAAAGATTAAACCCTTCTTACACTTTTTCCTTTTTTTTATGCTAAGGAATAACCCTTACAAATGAATTTCAATCTTTTGATACTCTTCTCTTGAAAAGAACCGTCAAAACGAACACTTAAAAATATGGATTTTCTAATAAGGTTCTAAACTTGGATTGGATTGCTAAGTGTACCAAAAGCTCAAAGAAAGTTTAAACAAGGATTTTGCATTGATTTTAAACCCAAAGACCTATATTAAAATCGACCACCAACTTTTTATTAAATAGAAAAGACAAAATATGATTTTTGGGGCTCCTAGGCAACTTCAATGGTTATATAAAAATATGACTATTAGATTGTGAGAGCCTGATCAATTGATTGCTGAGGCAAGGGCCAGTCAACTGCCCTAGTCTGGACCGATCTATCGCCCAGCCCAAACAAAGAATGGCTGGATGGAGGGTTTTTTAAGGTTTTTATAACCCCAATCAATTGTTTAGGGTCCGATCAACCACACATATTTGGTTCTAGATTTTTAAGTTAATTTCACATTAATTATGATTCAAAACCTAGTCTAAGTCTCTCATCTTTTGAAAGTAGAGTCTAAATAGAAATCGTAGGGTTGCCTTAACCTCCTCCCCTCCTCACTAATTAGCTCAATCACAAAGTACGGAAAAATCTTAGCAAAGATTATGCCATAGGATAGAGAGGTCCTCTTCCTAAAGGCATCTATGATATGTCAAAGCATCAGGTGAGGAAGATTGAATGGAACTTCGAATATCAGATGGGAAAAGACATATATATCTATAAAAGTGACATGATCTTTGTACCCATCCCTAGAAATGATATTATGACTAATGATATGATGCATAATTCTGGTGAACAGGGAGCTTCTGGGTATATGGCCTAATTGCAGCCTCTATGGACTGGTCATCTAAGATAGTGCGTATTTGTTGAAGCTCTGTGAAGGTTTCAATGCTTGAAAACTTTGGATAACATAAGCACCACCCTCAGGAATGTTTAGAATAACGACTAATGTGGGTGGGTTTAAGATAATCTTGGTTCCTTTAATATAGAAATGAATTTTTAGGTTGGCATTATCTATCTCTAAGTTGGCAAAAAATAACTGGATTTGTTTAGGATAGGTGGCATGCTTCATTATTAACAAGGACATCTTTATTGCTCAAAAAGGGTAATGAGACCATGTTCCCTATAATAGGCCAGGTCTACCATGCACTTACTAGAAATGATATTCCTCTTTTTAAAGATTTTTCTAAATAATAATTTAGCATCCCTAAACCTAAACAAGGGGCCTTCAAATTGGGGTTTCCTTCTAATTTCTATCTGATTTGTTTAAAAAAATATCATTGTCAAATACTAGCACAAAAATATTTTATACCTTAATTGAAATTGAAAGAGATTCAAAATGAATTCGCAACCTCTATTTTAGTGAGTTACAAGCTGTTATCTACTCATTTATTAAAACAATTACCATAATACACTAAAACATTAGTAATATATATATAATGATAATCAAGACGAAATGTATTTATTTAGAACACCTAAAATTTTTAATAATATTTTTATGGTACCAATATTTATTAATATATTACTAATGTTTTAGTGTAATTTGGTAATTGTTTTAGTGTAATTTGGTAATTGTTTTAGTGTATTATGATGCCAAAAAGTTAAACTTGAAGGCTGTAAATGTGTTTTTTCTAAATAAAAAGATGCATAATTCATATGGGTTACAATGTGTTATCCAATCAATTGTCAAAATATATTGATTGACATAATCCACTAGAGCATTGTTAATATTATATATAAAGAGTGTTAATTAATTAATTAACTCAAGAAGTTCAAGCATGAGAGAAGATGTGGTTCAAATCATGCATGAAGGTATGACTAGGTCAAAAACTTCTCAACTAGGAGGCATGATGAAAGACCATAACGATTGTTAAATAACTAATTTTATGTATAGGGTTTAAATTTATAATTTATTTTAATAATACGTTGATTACTTAATTAATTTAAAAAACTTGAACTATATCATATTAGCAAAGATACCTAATCTTGAAAGTTTATTCGTAAATCCGATAAAACCTAATAATTATACTTAGCATCAATGTACTTGTAATACCCCCACTTAATTAAAAAAAAAAAATTAGCCACGCGCCTGCGCGCGGAACAGGGCTTCGCTCGGCCCTCTCCTTGCCGTTAAAAGGGGGCCGTGCCGACCCCCTCTGCCCTCGTCTCCGCCGCCGCCTCGACACCGGTAAGTCCTCCACCACCGCCAATGAGGGAGAGAGAGAAGGAGAGAGAGGGGAAGAGGCGAGGCACGGCCGCACTGAGGCACCGGTGGCCTAGCTCGGCCCCCCCGGACCGGCCGCATCGGTGGGGGGGAAGGCGGGCGCCGCCGGGCGGCAAGGGGGGCGAGGGAGAGGGCCGCCGGGCAGCCCTCCCTTGACGCGGGAGCCAAATTGGCTCCCGCGCTTGGTTCGGATCCGGCAGCGTGCCCGCCGACTCGCCGGACCCGGGCCGCTGGCGGTGGCCCCCACTGGCGTCGGGGCGGCGTCCGATGAGGTCCAGCCGACCGTGCCACCACCCCAGGGAGAAGGGAGGAGGAAGAAGAAGAAGAGGAGTAAGAAGAGGAAGGAAGAGGAGGAAGAAGAAGAGAGGGAAAAGAGGGGAGGAGGGGGTGGCCACCGATGGCGGCCGGTTTGGGGCCGGTCATTGGTGACCGGCCCAAACCTGGGAAGGGGCCGACGGTGGCCCTAGGCCACCGACCATCCCCATCTCTCAGGTGAACCAGAAGAGAGGGGGGCTGGGCCTGGGTTTGGTCCAGCCCAGTGAGCCCGATTGGGCCTAATTTTTGGGCCTCAATTTGGGCCAGACCTAATAAGAGAAGAGTGGGGTTTGGATGAGCTTTGATCCTAATTTGTTAAAAAAAATTTATTTTTTCATCTGAGCTGATATATTTGGAGATATTTAAGCCTTAAGTTGGACCCAGGGTTAGATCGGATAGAGTGTAGGGGTCATTTTGACATCCTGATTTTAAAATTAAAAATTTTAAAAATTATGTTGTAGGTATCTAGGAGCCCAAATAGTTGATTTGTGCTTGTGGAATAGCGTTTAGGGATAAGTAAGCCATTTAGCATGATTTTCATGAATTATTAAAGTATGCAAATTATGGATTTAAATATTACATTATTTTACATATGCATTATTTAAAAAATAAAAAAATAAATTTGGTATCCCATATATGCAAATGACTATTATACATGATTATGTTAAAATTTTTAATTTCTATAAAATATTTGGTACGCCATACATGCAATTGATTATTTGATATAGTTATTTGAAATTACTAATTTTTGCAAAGTATATGACACCCCATACATGCAAATGATTATTTGACATATTATTTTGATATTTCTAATTTATGCAAAATATTGGGTATATCAAAATTATTATACATGTGTTCATGTGTTTTTGACATGTTCAATCCACTATAAATATGAAAAATATATTGATTATGGTTTTGCAACAATAACTATTAGCATGCAAATATGACATAAAAATGAGGTTTTGTGAATATAAAATATGCCACCCATGATCCGCTATGTTATGACATGATGACATAATGACATGATATGATATAATATAATGATATGATATGATATAACATGATGACATGAAACCAGTATCAGAACACTTCTTCCATAGAGAAAGTATATGGAGGATACACCCTATATGATCTTCTGTTTTAACCCTATCATAAGGGTGCATGTAGATATAGTGTGCGACCATGGTATATTTGTAATAAGACAGAATATCAATGTTAATAACAGTGAAATTTGAAATGATATCTATTTTCAATTGATTTTAAGCATACAAGTGAATACGATTTCAGCTTATTTATAAAAGAATGAATATTTTGAATAACTAGATGATATGTATTTTTAACATATGGAAGCATAAAAATTCATAATATGCTATATTTTGAAGTTATGTTTATATTAGGCTTACTTACTGAGTGTAAGCTTATTAACTCTCATTTATATTTTTCAGAACCAAAAAATTAAAAGAAAAACTTGAGTAGAATGGAGTCTCCATCCCTCTAGTCTAAACTTGGATCTTATGTTATCTATCTTGCTTGTAATCCAAACTTTGATGTTATGTTATCTTTTGGCATGTTGCCTCTACTTGGCTATATATGGTTTGTGTTATGAACACTATGAACCTTTAATGTCATGATAGTTTGCTATCCCTCCATGTGATAATTGTTCTGTTATTATTGCTTCACATGCCTAGCATGCAGTGTTTAGTTATTATTGCTTCGCATGCCTAGCATGCGGTGGGTTGCCACCTCCTGGATCCATCATCAGGTACGGAGCGTGACAATACTAGAACCTTAACCTTTAACCATGACTCTAATAAAACTTGAGAAATGCAATCAATATATTCTCTCATCTTATAGAGAGGAAAATGGTAAACCTAATCAGGGGAGTTGAAAGCCTTGGAAGGACAAAGGAATTTAAAAAACCCTGAGAAAAGTGGTCAACGTAAACGGAATTCTATTAACCAATAATAAAGAAATTGATTGAGATAATCAGATAAGTACATGATGATGATATTTCTCAGAAATTCTTATCCTATCTCCTCCATTAGGTCGCAGCATGCAGAAACTCCCTAGAACAAGCCACTCAAGTCTTTCAATCCCCTGGTCACCAAAGAGATCATAAAACGTTCTCAGGTTTCCTAAATTGAATATTGCCACAGTATAAGACTGAAGATTCTGTGCGTGGGAATTAAAAGTTAGTCACAGTATAAATAGTGGATTGCTTCACAGTCTTGTGTTTAAACAGTCTTGCGTTTAAACGCTTTCTGATGCAACCACTACATGGACAAACTACCCTGCTGTCCTCCATGGACCACCTAGCATAATGCATCATCTGGCATATAATAAATGATTCGCCGGTCTACCAGCCATTTGTTCGACGCACTGATCGGCTGCTGCCTAGAAATTGGAGGGACAACATGTATAAATAACTATGTGAGATCCATCTGCTTGGGTCTAACGAAAAGAATAGTCAACCCAATCCTCAGTTCCTGACTTGGGACATTTCCATGTGATACCATAGAGGGCCATGGCTTTCATGGAACAGTAGTACTGCTATCATGAAGCTCAGATTCATGTATGTCTGTTATTTATCTTTCTTTCGGAAACATATGCCTTCTTAGTGATATGGGAGGTCAAATTTTGTATAGCTCTGATATCAAGCATCACTTGTGTAACATCCTAAGCTCATCTGCCGGTTCAATTAACTCGTTAATGAGTCAAAATCATGTGATCCAAAAACTCGAATAAAAATTAATAAATAGCAAGTAGACTTGAATTATAAATATATAATGTAGGATTAAATTTGGGATATCACAATCTCTTTCTTTATAATGCGACGTCGTCATCCCATACCACAAGATAGACAGAATCTATGTCGAGACGGATTATTGATACCGAAAGAGTGGCTTTTCATCTGTTGATCCAATTAACTCATTAGCAAATACATGAAACTACATGAGTAATTAATGAAGAGTTTATACGTACATAACATTTTTTTTTTTTTTATCAAATATGAAATTAAATTTGAATAACATTTTTTTTTATCAAATATAAAATTAAATTTAAAGTATTATAACTTATGCAAAAGTATCAGTGCAAACAGTCAACCGATCCCGATAAGACGTACCAGGCCGTCCAAGGAGGCGGCCGGGAGAATTGAACAGTCCCCAAATTTGAGCTACAAGGCGGACAAGCCGAAGTTTGCCCTCGTTTAAATGGGCGATGACCCACATGGGAGGGACGCCGACGCCCAGAGCCAGGCGAGACATTGGGGATTATGAGGTCTGGTCGGCCAAGTATTGGAGCAAGAGTAGCGTGCGGAGTGGTCCCGCTTCAGTGTCTTCTAGCTATAGCCTATCATGCAAGCTGGAGTGCTGCTCGACTTGTCTTCCTGCATACAAAATATTTAACACGACAAATGCAATTTTAACTCAGTTCTAGCACAGATCTCGTACAGAAGAGAGTCAATTAATTGATGTGCAACCCACCCACTGTACAGGCCGTACAAATGAAGCTGAATCCGGCCAATTTGAAAGGCAACGCACCGGCTGGGTTTTTTTTCTCACAGCCAATATATGCGCTCCACGCTGCACCTTGCGAGGCTGGAAAGAGAGTCTCCGGTTGGACCTGGCAGAACGTACATCTTTGAACGCTATTCAGTCGTCTATTGCCATAAACTACAAAGTCTCTTGAAAATTGCAGGACTGGATCGCATCTTTGTCTGTCTTTTTTTTTTATTATTATTTTATTTTAATTTCTATATCTATTTTTTCTCCTCAAATGTCTGTAATGCTTAAATCATACTAAAATTGATGCTCATCTAACAGCAGTTATCCACCATCAACTTCTTCAAATAGCCGTTTTTTAATAGCAAACCGCATTGTAGTTGACATTTGGCTCCAAATAGAGGTGTATCATATGAAGAAGAACAGGATCTTAGGCTCCAAATAGATCTCAAAATCCATTAATGTTTCTCTTTTTTCTCTTTGCATTTTTTAATTTTTGGGCGGTTCTACCATTAAATGATCAAGTCTCGGAGAGGCTCGCACACATCTTTCAAAGATATACACCATCCTCTTGCAGGCAAGGCCTGAGAAGAGGACCGAATAAGGCTGTGCAATACGTTAAATATTTAGCTACCATGAAATTCGTCCAAGTGTTGCATGCACCCCATGTGGCCATTCCCGTACCATACTGATTAATTAGTCCATGATTGTAAATGGAAGAGCACATGAGCCTGCTATTATTTTCGGGCCATGAAGGGACTCAAGCCGACCTTGTAATATATAAAGCACGAGAATAATAAGGTGACTCATCGTCTAAGCTTCTGCCCCATTATTCCCCACTATTTTTCTAAATTCGAATATCATTCATTAATGGCTTTGGTTTACTTGTGTCTGCTTGGCATTTGGGGGAGGTTTTTTTTTTTTTTTTTTTGAGTTTCGTTAACGATTTTTTTTTTTTTTTTTTGAAGTTTTTGAGTTTTAATGTCCCTTTTATGAAAAAGAATAATGAAAAAGATAAATCTCTTAAAGGCGATTTAAATGGCATTTAATATTTTAATCTTATATAGTAGTAAAATTTAAAAAAATTGAAATGTTAAGGTATTAGGGTTACGATTTTTTTAAAATTTTTTATAGTTTTTTTTTCTAAATTTACTATTGTATAAAATTAAAGTATTAAATGTCATGAGATTTTTTATTTTGAATGAAAAAGTTAGTTAAATAAGAGTATTAAATACTCTTAAGTTGGCACTCGTTAACAAAATATTTTTCTTCCCAAGGTATCCTAATTCGACCATATCTTTTTTTGAGCAAAAGTCCGATCATATCTCACAACGATAACTCTTATAGACTAAGAGAATCATGACCATCGAATCAGCATGACTTGCGCAAACTCGAGACCTCCATCCGCATCGGACCATCATTTTGACTATGATATACAAACGATGGGCTATATTTGATACATGTGATAATTGTTAGAAAGATATCATTGTAATGTTAAGAGAATAGATTAATTTACTGAATTGTTTGGTGCATTTGGTTGAAGGTGAAGTGCATGGAATAAATTAGTACTTCAAGGTACTTTAGATTTTATAATAATGATAAAATTATCATTTTACTTTTCAAAATATTTATATATTAGATATGTTCTCGAGTACTGATTTAACAAATAAAATAAAAAGAAATATAGATTTATATAAATATCTTTAATTTTTATATTATTAAAATTAAAATTTAAAATTATTATTTTATATTTGAAATTAAAAATAAGATAAATAAAAGATATGTATGGGATTATTTTTAAAAAAAAATTAAAAATAATCGATTTGAAAAAGTAGATTAAAAATAGATAAAATATTCTCTTAAAAATAAAGTTTTTTTTAGCATATAGCCATAATTCAAAACCCTTGCATAATAAATCTTAAATGTTAGGTAGATCTTAGTTGGAATGATATGACGAAATGGTGGCGACAAACATTTTGTTAGGAATGAAAAAAGAGTTATTCAAAGATCCTAAGCACCCCAAAATAGATTTGGAATCTAATACCACAAACATGACTCACTCAATTCAAACGAATATATTGTAGTGCATATGATAAACACTTTTACATAAAAGAAAAATGATAATAACCAATGAATTTGCTACACTATAGTGTTCTAATAATGACATCCAAACACCCTGGTCATTGCTTTTGAGAGAGTCATACTTGCTATTAAGGTTACATAAATTGCTTAAAATGGAATCATAAGAATGTTGATGATTATAACTAACTATTAGCTGAGAAAAATACCCCCTTCCTATATCTCTATAGGATAAGGATGATGTGGCTTAAAAAAAAATTAAATACATTAAATAGACTTTAACACATGGTAATAAAAGAGAAAACCTTCATATTAAATAAATTATTAAGTGCATTCAATAGGCCTTAGTACATAATAATAGAAGAGCAAATCTTCTTTATCTTTACTGTATTATATTAAATAATAGCTCAAAAAAAATTTAAAATACATTAAATGTACTTTGACACGTGGCAATAGAAGGGCAAACCTTTTTGTCTCTAATATATTATATTAGATTAAATTTGAAAGTCTTAGATAAACTCTAAAGGATAACGATGATGTACCTTATTTTTTAAACATATCATAAAAAAAAAAAATGATGTGTCTTGTTTTTTGAACATATTAGAAAAAATATGAATTAATTACGTTAAATGGGCTTTGACATGCGGTAATAGAAGAACAAATTTTTCATATTTACTTGATTGAATTGGATTGAATTAGGTTAGATTAGATTGAATTAGGCAATGTCTATTTGGTGCAATAACTTAGTTTCATCGAAGCAACGATTTTTCACCCCTCACGTGTTGAACAGTTTGATAGGATGGGGATTTCTCTCCTCATTTAAGGAAATGAGAGGATAATACCCCTTTATTTCTTTCTCGTGTCAAGCGCAGTGTCAAAAATTAAGTACGCTAGATCCCCTGCATCCAATGCAAAGCTAAAAATGAAGGTAGAATACGTGGCAGGCGTATACCCACGCCCAGCCCTACGATTTGTTTTTAGAGCCAACCAACCAAAGGCTTGCACGTATGTATTCGCATCCGATTTCTGGCATTATTTGTGCCCGTGTACTGGCATTACTGGGAAGAGCTAAAGGCTGGCGGTTTTCGCCGCAGGGTGGCCGATGATGACCTGCCACGTACCCAAATATTTCGGAGGGAAATAAGTGCGAGGGGGCTCGCTATATGGGTTCACCTAAGCTTTGGTGGCATTTATGTGATTACTTCAAAAATCTAAGGGCCTTCGCTACAGAGGGTATCCATTTAAGCCCCCTGGCATCCCCGCCATCTCGACCCATCATCCGCCGATCTCCCCTGTTCTCCTCCTCCTCCTCCTCCTCCTCCTCATCCTTGGTGCTCTCTCTCTCTCTCTCTCTCTCTCTCGGCACTTCCGCCCACGAGACCAGGATGTCGATGTTGGGCTTCGCGACGCCGCTTTTGTTCCTCTGCTCCATCTCTCGGATGGCTGTGGCCTTTACCGACGGTGAGATCTCGGAAGCATGCCTTCCGTAGTTGTAGATGCTACATTATTACATATATATATATATATATCGTAAGTTTCGTAATTGTTTCTTTTTGTGCGTCTGGGGAACGTCTAACTTCAATCAAATTGAAGTCCATGAATCACGATACAGATATCTACGTTCGAGTTGTTCTGTTTCCCTATTGCACATAATTTCTGCTGTTACACGGCACGCTTGTTCTGCGCTCATGTGGTACTGAAAAGAAAATTTCCTATCTATTTATTATAGAACGAGAGATCTGTAAAGAAGTTCGGTTCCCGAACTCGAAAGGAATCGGACACTTGTTCTGTTCTCTTTCGAAGAAATTTTCTTTTTCCTCTTTTATCTTTGCCTGAGGACCGCATTCTCGTAATAGCCTCCACTTCCAAGATCCCCGATGCAAGGTGCTAGGTTACTTGTTTCAGTTGTTTGAACAAGGCTTTAAAGAAAAAAAAAAAAAAAAAGAAAAAAAAAAAGAAGCGTTGTTTGCCAAGCCAAAATAAAGTTTATGGCAGAGAATCTCATTTATAGCAGTGTAATCAAGTTGTTTAAAAAACAAAGGAAAAGGGGAGAGGATGACGGCAGCATTGCCAGGCTGCGAGTAATAAATCCTCTCTCATCCAGCTATCAAGCCGAGAGGGTGGGTAGGAAAAACTCCTAAGCCGCAGGCGGCTTATATAGCTGGTCAAGCTCTCTAGAGGTTGATCTTCCCTTGTGGTTCACCTGTCATGGTTATTCCGGCCAACATGATTTTTGCGTCTGGTCCTGGACAAGGAACAGGCACACATGCATGAAACCCATTGGGTGTACGCCAGCGCCTGACCGCTCATGTGGCACTCAGTAGGAGGTCAAGGTTCATGCACGTAATTTTTTTTTTTTTTTTTTTGGCACCCTAGAATCTTTTTGTCTGGATTCAATGCACCAGTGTTGGCGTGTGGGCTCCCGTGCGCGGACGCGCACCCTGAACTCATCGCTTCCACGTCTACTTTCCATCGATAAGGTGCATTTGAACATATATTTGTACAAATCACTAGCCAAGCCCATTGTTAAATTTGCATTTTGGTAATTAATGGCACAGTTTGCCTGTTGCCACGATGCACATAAATGGTACATCGTGTAATTCCCATCCTAACCACAGGATTCTTATAGGTTTAACAAGTTCAAAGCTTCAGTAAAAAAAATAGGATATGATAAAAATTATCCTATCTTATATTTGATAGAAAATAGGATAACAAATTATATATAACAATCATGCTCTTACATAAAATAAGAGTCATTACTGAGGATAGAAACAGAAAAGAGAAAATAAAGTAATAGATCAATAGGATAAAAATATATATATATTTTTTATAAGATAAGTTATCCCTCTTTTAACAGAAGATAAAATTTTGTTATGTTCTTAAAAAAATAAACATAAAAAATAATTAAAATAATTCTATTTTTTTTCTAATATGATGTGCCAAACTTATCTTCATGGAATTATATTCCCTTGTATAGCATTGCACCATATAGGATACCTTTTCATTTTAGTGGACCTTAGTCATTCTTCACCAATAATTCTTAGTTGTGTCTTATACTTTAATTACCATTGAGGGAAATTTTTTTTTTTTTTTTTTTTTGGGTAAATGATTATTAGTGTATACTTCAAGAGATGCCACCGTGATCTCTTTTCTTTTCAGATGCTGGGAACACGTCAAAGTTAACCGCATAACAACGCATCTAAGCCATGCTAGGAGCATTGGCAGTTGTAACCAATCAAAATTAGTTGTTTTTTAATTTGAATAGGTGTGCAATATAAACAATCCCTCATGTACCAGACTTATTAATAACACTACTTTATAGGTGTGTATGTATGTACGTATGTGAAGAATTATATAATAAAAAAAAGTAGTCATCTACATGAAGTTTTTCTCGTTGCATGTTTATCTCATGTATAGGAAGATTGTTTCTGTATATTGAACTTGTCACAATAAAGTAACTTTGTTGTTACACCTACATCAGCCTCCAAATATTTATTTTGCTTGTACGGTTGTTATGGTTGACATCCGAAATAAGCTCTTGGATGCCAATGGACGTAAAGAAGGGAACCCACCTGGTAAAGCGTACGCAATCGATGGCTCCTTCAAGAGAGAGATTCATCTCGAGATCTACCCCAGATGTACCCTCCGCTCAAATCAGCACATGATCACAGAGAGGAAAGATAACGTTCCATCTTCTCTCACAGAGTATAGGGGGATATTTTTATAAAGATCCATGCATGATGCCTGGTTATGCTCAGGTCCCAAAGAAAGCGGTGCCATTGATGAAGTCGTTGTTGTATGGGACTCTCTCTGCCTTTTAGTTGGCCATCAGCTATCGTTTCCTGATCAGCCATCAAGCTCATGTCACATAAACTATGATTTGTTTAAAACTTTAAAGATTAGATTAAAGAAGAGAGAGAGAGAGAGAGAACTTATAACGCCCATGCATGGATGCCAATGAAGGCGCGCAGCAAGCAAGGCTGGCAGCTGATCTTTTGGCTCTAGATGAGTCAAAAGACGAGATGGTGCTGCCCCACAGATTCCTAACACATCACATGGCCGGTCGCTCTGACGAATTTAATATATTATTATCGTGATTGTATTCTGAAATTGTTCCGAGTTAGAAAGTTTAGTAAGAGTACTCACTAATCGAATCGAGCATATAAATATATATACAGGTTTATTGCCCAACGGTAACTTCGAGCTGGGCCCGGCGTCGTCACGGCTAAGGGGAACGGAGGTGATCGGCCGGAACGCCATACCGGGATGGGAGATCTCGGGCATGGTGGAGTACATCCCGTGGGGCCAGAAGCAAGGGGACATGCTGCTGGTAGTCCCCGAGGGGTCGTACGCCGTCCGATTGGGGAACGAGGCGTCCATCAAGCAGCGGATCGAGGTGACGGAAGGGGTGCGTTACTCGCTGACGTTCAGCGCCGCCCGGACGTGCGCGCAGGAGGAGCGGCTCAACGTGTCGGTGGCGCCGGAGTCGGGCGTGCTCCCCATGCAGACCACGTACAGTAGCAACGGCTGGGACTCCTACGCTTGGGCCTGGAACGCCAAGTCCGATGTCGCCGAGATCGTCATCCACAACCCGGGCGTCGAGGAGGACCCCGCCTGCGGGCCGCTCATCGACTCTGTGGCCGTCAAGGCGCTCTACCCGCCCCGGAGGACCAACAGTAAGGCTCCCCTTTTCCCTTCTCTACGGTCTATGCCCCTCCCGAGCTAGCTGCACGCATAAATTTTACCTTCTTCTTATCTCCTCCCCAAATTATGTCACGAGCCCGGAGTCGGTCCGGTTCGAACGCTTGCGAACTCCAGGTATCGATCACCCTGGTAGTGAGACTGAACCACCTATGCATGGCAACGGCGGGTTCCAATCATCAATCAAAGAATCAATCTAAATAATTCCTTTGAAATAAATAAATAAATAAACAATCTTTGGCTCGATCTCTCATCTGGCATTGCGTTATACCCGGTAGAGAACCTGTTGAAGAACGGGGACATGGAGGAAGGGCCCTACTCCAACAGCACGTGGGGGGTCCTCATTCCTCCGACCACCGAGGACGACCACTCCCCACTCCCCGGCTGGATGGTGGACTCTCCCAAAGCCGTTAGGTACCTCGACTCCACCCACTTCTCCGTCCCCCGCGGACGCCACGCCGTCGAACTTCTCGCCGGTAAGGAGAGCGCCCTCGCTCAGGAGGTCCGCACCGTCCCCGGCCGCGCCTACGCACTCGCCTTCTCCATTGGTGACGCCTCGAACGCCTGCGAGGGCACCATGATCGTCGAGGCCTTCGCCGGCGAGCACACAGTCAAGGTCCCTTAACGAGTCCAAGGGCACCGGCGGAGCCAAGCGTGCCGTGCTCCGCTTCCGGGCGACCAAGACTCGCACCCGCATCGTGTTCTGGAGCTCCAACTACATAACCCGGAGCGACGACCTCAGCTCGCTCTGCGGGCCCGTTCTCGACGACGTCACGATGGTCAGTATCCGCAACCCGAAGAGTGTGTAAGATGAAGGGACCCTAGCACCAAGCTGCAAGGATTATCAACGAGAAAAAGAATATGGATTCCACTTTGCAATTCTATTGATCGATGTGTGGCCACGGTTGCCAGAGTAATATTATTATTATTTCTGATTTATTGTTCCAAGGTTAATTCAAGGGAAATACAAATTTCTTGGAGGTGGACTCTTGGTTGGTTTGCATGACACGGCTCTTTAAACCAAAAGAACAAGCGGGATGAGATCTTGTGTTTCTTTTAATTTTAATTTTAATTTTTTTTTGGTAACAATCGGAGAGGATCACGACCCTAGGAATACAACGCCTTGGATGTCAGCAGCAGCAAGCTGAGCAAGTAGCGGTGGGAACTATTGGAGACCAACTTATAAGTAGAGAGAATTAAAGCTGTAACCTGATATTTTATGATCTTTGCCTCCTTTTAATTATATATTATCTTAAGAAAGCTTATTTAATTCCCAATCAGATCAGCTAGCATGAAAGCTTTTTTATTAATGTCTTTGAAAGCATTAAGATGCTTATAGCATTCAGGCTTATTTTCAAACGGCCTTGTTGAAAGGTAAGAGTTGAAGGATGTTGGAATGCAATTATGAATGGGTATGGCTTATGGCATCAAGAACAGATTATCCAAATATCTAGACACTATTATGAAGGGTGCAAAGACTCTTCAACAACCAAAAGAGAAGAAGAAGAAGGAAAAAAGAAGGATTGTCAGGAAATATGATAGCCCAAGATCCATTTCTATTCCCTAATTGCCACGTAACTCAGAAGGTTTATTTGCAAGCCAGAAATATAGAAAATTGCGCTTTAATTAACCACTAAAAACCAGCAAGATAGCAGTCTGTCTCTATATAACTAAACAACCCGTAAATCAACCAAGTCAAAGCGAGCAACTCTAAAGAATTTAGTTAACGACTGAAAGCTAAATATCCAACCTGCATAACAGGCCATATATACCATGAAGTGGCCTTCTTCAGGGGGGCTGCCCATAGCATAAAAGCACCCCACTTTCCCATTGTATTAAATGATTCAGGAGTAATTTAGAATTTTTTTTTTTTTTTAAAAAAAAACCTTTACTATATAAAAATGGTTCTAAGTAGTCCACGGAATCCACTTCTACCATACACCTCACAACTTGCTTATGATCCCATTGTTACCAATACAGCTATCATTTTACTCCTAAGAGATATTTTATCAAACAATTAGTGAGCGCATAGAAAGCTAGCTTTCCGACTTAACACCATAAAGCCACACAGGAACATGCATGCATACAGCCCTTCCTGAAAAACGTCCCCTAAATTAATGTTCGTAAAATTTTCTTTTGCCGATCAGTTAGCTTTAATCTTTAAGCCTATCATGTTCTCTTAATGGTTCCTCCTCTAGGCAATACAAGCAAAGCAAACAACTAAATTGAGAGAAGAAAAGGGAGAGGTGGACGCGTCTTGTCTGATAGGCAACTAAAGAGGGCAACGGGTTGAGAGAGACAGGGTAGAAGATTTCAGCTGAAGTCGAAAGAGGCGACCGGAGATGGCGAGCTGAGGTTGGAAGCTGTGGCGAGCGGCAGCGATAGAAGGCTTTGTTTGATTCTTGGGCACTGGGTAGTGGGTGAATGGTTAGTCCTTAGGCGAGCGCGCCTCAGAAGCAGAGCTCGACGTTATTTTTATCCTACAGGACAGGCTTATTCAAGGATTAGGTTATTCCGCCATCACAAAATCCTGCAGTGTTGGCCCAGATCCTGTTCCCGTGGGCAAGTAAGCTACTGGTCTGCAACAAAAAGTTTGCAGCCATGGATCTATTTGGGCCACACATGGCCCAAGGAATAGAACAACTTCTATGTTCGACAATCGTTTGGTATTTTGATGCTCAAAGGATATAAGCGCAAGGAGTTAGACGTCGAATTTTTTTGATATCATTTGGTATCTCTGCTAATGTATTTATAAACGTATATGATGGTCCACACGTTACCTAACCTTTCCTTGTCGCAAGAAGGCTTGATCCCAAACTTCACTCTGATGTAGAGGTTAACCGGGTGGGAGATAGGGAGAAGCATCAGATCCTTGCAATAGATGAAACTTATTCCGCTGGCAGCCCACATGGCCGTTTAAGGCTTTTGATGGGCTTATGGCTAGTGGCCGAAGTACGTGGGGGCCGAACCGGAACCGGACCCCAAAAGGTGAGACCGACGCTCCGTATACCGCGATGGCTTTTGATGCCTGGAACTGGCCATTTTGTCCCGTTGATGATGATCAGGAACGACATTTATTTCGCCCGTCATAATGCAAGGCACGTGAGTTTTGAATTTTGAATGGGTGCTGAGCACTTGCTCCAGACGAGACTCGTCAGGTGAGTCAGATTGGGATTGTGGCATAGCCCAGCTCAAAAGTAGGCCGGGCTTCGCCAACCCATGGTACGAGCATGGCACATGGGTTGGCGTCTTGCCAACAACGGCGCACGCAGAAAAGAAGGGGTCCGCGATGGCCCCCGTTGTGGTCGCTGTCACAGATCCAGTGGTAACTCAGTGCTCCGTGGGTTCGGGTATGCTTTGGCTCGGTCGGACCCATGGACGGAGCATAACGTGGCAAAGGCACATGCAAAGTAAAGCGCGCGGATGAGCGACGCAAGAGGCATCGAACGCGTGCAGGCCAACATGCACAGAATCGTACAAGCGTGCGTGGGCATGGCGCAGGAGGTACCGGCACGTGCACAAGCACAGAATGGGCCATGCACAAACAGGCAATGCTCCTCGTGATCTTGAAACCCCCGGGATGGAACCTTAGTGGATAACTAGCCAGTATGTTGTTGGGAGGGTGAGCAAGAACAACTCAGCGGGTCGATTTTTTTGTGGATTCTTGCGGCGTTCATTGTTGCCTCCTCTACTTTCTGAGCCCTTTGCAGGTGCCAACAGTCAGGAAGGATTGGTATCGGCATTGGCTTCCCAATATTGAAGGGCTCGTTCAAGAGATCTGAAGATTGAGGGTGAGCGAACAACAGGTCGGCACTGCGCGAGGTAAAGGCGTGCACACCAGGAGGGTGTGTGTCGTGCGGTAAGATAGCGAGAGTAAAGCAAGGCGTGCGCACTAGGAGGGTGCGTGGCGCGTGGCAAAGCAGCAGGTGCGCAGCGAGGCGTGCACACCAAGACGCGTGGCTGCGAGACCGTGGCAAACTCAGCAAAGCTGAGGTGAGGCAAAGTTTGGGTTTGGGGCACTTGAGAGCTCTTGTTAGGGAAGAGTGGAGTGTCGGTCAGGTCAGGTTATCTTGTGTAATCCAAAGTTATATAATATTTATATTTTGATTGAGGGCTTTCTTTTTGAAAAAATTTTCTTTCGTACATTTTTGTCTTTGTGATTGTGTTGCGTATGAGATAAAAAATAGATTAGTTACAAAGGCGTCCTTAACGACATGGCGTAAAATATTTTGCAACAGAGGAGCGATCCGGTGACAATCGCGGAGACCGTGCCTGCTGGCACAAATCGAGGGTGCTCGGCCGATGCTGGCGGCCTCTTTCATGTCCACGTAACCACCATATACACTTGAACAGTGAGTGATGCGCACTGGCACCTTTTCAGGAAGACTCGGATGCACTCACGAATCTGAGCGTTGAAAGTTTGCATCTGAACATTGGCCAGGGCCATGTCACTTTGGAACAACAGAGAAACATGGGGTCCTTGCCCACCCAAGCCAATGCAGGTCCAGGCAATGCATTTAAGGGGAAACACAGCATAACTTCAAAGACAAGGACCGAAGGAAATGATGGGCATTTTGGAGAGCTTAAAAGCTGGGCATGGTGTGACCAGCCGCTGTCGGTGGGAGGTCGGACGTGATTTAGACTAGCATTTGCTCCTCCCGTATGGCGGCTGGTTCCGGTGAACGATGACCGTTCAAAAGCGACTTCTTTGCAGCATCTTCAATGATGGTAAAAAGATAAACTCAAAAGACTTCGGATGAAAGGATGGCGTGAATTGCTTTTGCAAGCGCGCGACATATATAAAACCATTAACTCCAGGAATTTTTAATCTTAGGCACCTCAAAGCAAATTTTTCGGTGTCACAATAATTAATATCACAAACTTCATACTTTCCATGCTTACTGCTTCTCGTGAACCTCGTGATTAAGTAAATCTCAGATGAAGTATGTCAGGATTTCGTTTCAAAAAAGGTTCTTCTGCCTTCTGTTGTAGATCATTTTGAGAAAAAACAAATGCGTCCAAACACAACCATCCGTTTCTCTTAGCAACAGCACCCATGTAATTTTTTTATGGCAGCAGCGTCCGTTGGCCTCCACACCAGAGCAAAGTCCAGGGCGTATGAAACGGTCTACGCTTGGTTCTTAATAGTGGAGTTGGGGTGGTTAGGTCTCTATCTACACGGTGGAGTTGGGGGCACGTCTATATCGGCACAGAGTGATGGTGTGGTTCATTTAACTAACCATTTTGGACTTCATGAGCTGCTGACATCAGGTTGAGTGCTTTAAATTGTGCTGTGTATACGAGCACAAAAACTCTAATTGAACCTTGGAGACGCCTGAGGAGGATGGTGTCTTTGGAGGCATCTCCTAGGTTGTCTACTTTCCAAACGTTGAGCCATCATGATATTTGGCTTGTTTTATTTTGAACGCTAGTTTATTGTGCAACGTGTGGTAGACGGAGTTCCGCCGGCCATGTTTATTGCTTATTGCTCATATAAAATTCGCTCAGCTTGTCCAATCACTTGATCAATAGTCTTGAGGTCTCTAGGTTACGAAGAATGTGTCTCAAAGGTCGGTTCGTTAATGTTATCATTGTATGAATTTAAAAATATGGTCATAACTTTCAAATTGATGAGGCCCATACATAAGCAAATTTTTCAACCTATTCATACCTTATTTCAACATCATGAAGTACTTTAACTTCTAAGTTAATTTGACTCAATGATAAAGCAAACTTTTCAGCCTACTGATGCCATGTTTCAGCATCATGAAGCACCTTGGTTAGGTAATAGATTTGTCACAGTTTTCCTTCATCTTCGAAAATAAGGATCAAGCTAGCCACTACTTTTAAAGTAGCCGCATATAAGTTTTGATATTGCACAAAGCTTTGAAGAAGAGAAGGCATTACTCAATCAATCTATAAATGGATCGGCTCAGAGCTGCAACTTAACCTATGAGGCATTAAATCTGTTTAACTGGTCAAGGGGTGCCACATATAAAATGGCTTATATTTTTTCTAGGTTAGCTTCTATTCTTTACTAGCTAACTATATAGCTGAAGAATTTTCTTGAAGTTTCTTCAATGGCATACTTATTTAGGTTGAGCTTTATTCGGTAATGTCTCAAAAGTTGAAAAGCTTTTCTTTAGACCCGTTATATATTGGTTGGCTTTAAGGCCAACATATTATCTACGTAAGTCTTCATATTTCTGTCGAACAGATCTTTGGAGATTTGGTCGATCAACCTTTGATAGGTCACTCCAGCATTCTTCAGCTCGAAAAATATAATCTTCTAACAGTAAAGCCTTCTCTTTGCCATGAATATAGTCTTCTCCTTATATGTTGGATGCATTCTTATTAGGTCACAATCAAAGAAAATATCCATAAAATTGAGTAACTTATATCCAGCCGTTGTTAATGAACCGATTTATTTTTATATAATAAAAAACTACCTTTCGGATAGATTTTGTTGAGATCGATGAAGTTGATACATATTTATTGCATTGGCTTTCTTCATTGTTACTATGTTGCAAGCCAGTTTGAATAATGAACTTCTCTAATTAATTTGGCCTCTGGTCATCAGAAACCTGTGACGTGGTCATCTACCAACTTAATTATAGTATCCGCTTCAATTGCACAAGGGACCCGCAGGCTTAATATATCTAAGCCCAGTCAAGGAAAAGGCTAGGGGTCTCCAACCAACCCCTTTGACTGCTTTAAAAGGCCTCAGGATGATAGAACATAAATTCAAAACAACGATGCCTGCTTTGACCCAACGTTTCCACTTCTCACCAAGCCTTATTTGGATATCTCAGCGGATAACTTGGCTTTATTTTATTGGAGCGCAGTAAGATGTAGTAGCTATTAGCGACTAATAATGGCTTAAAAGGTTGCTAGCTCAAAATTCCTCGACTTAACAACACCTTTGATGTGAGATGTGGTTCAATTGGCGTGCGTAGCGAAGCCTCTCGAAGCACTTGGTAAAGGGGGATTTCAAAGTTTGGCTCAAGTCTTTCGCTTCATAATTGCTTCCACAACATTGTCCATGGTCATCTGCTTAACTTTCGACCATTGGCTGTTTGTGATTCTAGTCTTTGTGAGTGCAAAATCTTTCTTATAAAATACGGCATTGCCTTATCTCAGACGCTATCATTATCTTATATCTCCGAAATGGAGTGACATATTTGGATGGTACGCTTGGCGAGGATTAACGGGGCCTATGGACTAGGAATAATATCTAGGATCATGAAAGCAACCGTGGTGGCAGGATTTTGGGAAATTGAAAATTGATAGAGTGGACCATGAGTATATTATTATTTTCCTTTTCTTAATTTCTCTTTTTTTTTTTTTTTTTTTTTTTCTCGTAGGGATGTTATGTCACGTTGATATAACATCAAACCTGCAACTCTTATCGATCATTTGGCTCAGAGAAATAATCTTTTGAAATAGAAATCAAAATTATTAATTCTGATTTTAATTTTTTTTTTTAAAAAAAGATAAAATTTGATTTCGATTTCATCAAAAATTCGAATCATATATTAAGAAATTTAAAATCCAAGCTCCTTATCTAGAATTACAAATTTATTTTAGTCAATTATAACTTAACACATTCTTGTCCTATCCTTTTCTCATTTGATACCCTTTCTTTCTCTTCTCACTTAACAATTTTTCTATGCTCTTCAACCACACTATCGACGGAGATGAGTTGCTTCTTCTAACTATATTTTACTAAATTTTAGAGAATTATAATAGGATTTACCTAGCATTTTCAATAAAATTTTTTTTTAATTTCTCATGATAAGATTAATTTTGTAGGTATTCTCTATAATTTTTGATGCATTTTTGGCATACCCATATAAAAATCTAGCTTATCCAAACTTTTAATTTTGATTTCAATTTTTTATGTGAATCAAATGAATAAAAGAAATAAGCAATTCTGATTTTCATTAGGCACTAAACTAAATGGGCCCTTAGCGTGACTCTTGTACCTATAATTGGTTCTCCACTTCTGCGGTAGCTTGTTCTGAATTGATTAAGCATAACTTAGATTAAATTGTGTAGTTGGATTGTGTCTTCATAAAGCGTTGACATTCAACATCCTGACAAGTCATCTGGATTAGTTGCTACATGCAAGTCATAAGTGTGGCAGGTGGGTATGTACGTGGTAGAGCTAATCAGAAATTGTTCAAGTTTAGGTACTAGAATAAACTCGTTAATCTAAGTCTAGGTAAGAAATAGGTCGATCTATTTAAAAAATTAAAAAAAAATAATTACAATTTAAATTCTATAATTTGGAGAGTTTTTCATCTTAAATCATGAATTAATAAAATATCAAAATGAATCTTGAAATTTTTTATTTATTACACATAAAACTCTCCATTGATTTGAAATTAAATGACATTACTTTGTTAGTACATGCAACGCATGTACTAACCTTTTTGGCTTACAAAAGAAATTAACCAATTTTACCATTTAAGGGCAATCAGCTTGCAAGGTAATCGGCTCTTTGGTGACTTGCCAGATAACATTGAAGGGTATTCGTTGTTAAAATTGCTAGACCTTAGAAGTAATTTGCTTGCCGGTAAACTTTCTGAAACAATGTAAAAGCTTTCGTGTGCAGATATTTGAGCTTGGGCTTGAATTCTTTTTCCGACAAGTTTCAACATAAATCAGACAAAATGAGAAGTTTTAAGGCTTTGGATTTGTTGGGGAATAGGTTTTTCGGCTAGATTCCAAACTCTATTAGTAAATTTTAGTTGGCGAAAAATTAATTTCTCTCAAAATGGTTTCACATGAAGCTTGTCGGAATCAATAGGTGCTTACAAAAGCCTTTTGAAGGTAAATCTCACCAGAAACTCCTTAACAGGCAATCTTCCATCTTGGATTTTTTAATTGGGTTTACAGAGTATTTCAATTTTATGAAATAAAATGAGTGGCTCTATACGAATTCCTATTGCTACATATCAGACCATGGTGGCATTGGATTTATTTAATAATGGCACCCTTTCAATATAGATCTCCAACCTTCCCCACCTTATCTCCTTCAATATCTCTTACAACCACTTCTCAGGTGCTGGAAACTTCTTCACACCATCCCTCCCTCTTTTATCTCTGATAATCCTATCCTTTGTGGTTCTATTGTCAATCGCTTCAATCCTACTGTCCTCCCTAAGCTCATTGTTCTTAACCCTAACTCTTCCTCGTCCAACTCTTCCAACCTTCTTTCCTAAAAACCTCCACTATAAAAAGATCATCCTAAGCATTTTTACTCTCATTGCCATTGGAGCTGATACTTTAATTACTCTTAGTGTTATCATTATTACTATCCTAAATCTTCAGATCTATTCGTTAGTCATCCTTACAGTTTGCTATAGCTTTTGCCCTTTTTGATAATTACTACAACCACTCTTTTTGGATTGAAGCAAACTTCGGCAAGCATTGGGGAATTGAAATAATATGGTGGTAAGCCAAAAAGGTTAACACATGCATTACACATGCTAATAAAATAATATCGTCTAATTATAGATAGGCGTAGGGTTTTATGTGTAAGAACTAACAAACCTTAGGGTTTGTTTTGATATTTTACTAATTTTAAGGTTTAAGTTGAAAAATCCTATAAACTATAGGGTCCAAATTGTAATTATTTCAAATTAAAAAATAGCTCAATTCAACTTGAATATATATATATAGAGAGAGAGAGAGAGAGAGGAAGGGAGGTATACGTAGCTATACTCGAACGTAGTCAAGTTTGAATCCGATAACCTTCCTCATTTTTGGATTCACATAGTTCACGGATCTCAAAGATAAAAAAAAAAAAGGGATAGCTCTGAAATCTGTATGTATCCAAAGGTGGAGAGAAGTTGACTAAATCCTATATTTAGCTATATTCGAATGTAGTCAAATCTATATATATATATATATATATATATACAGAGAGAGAGAGAGAATCGATAGTTTGCTCAACTTATTTAGCCCAGTTCAAAATTTTATGGATTTGGTATTAAAAGAATCTTAATTAGATATAAAATAGATAAGAGAGAGAGAGAGAATTTGAGCCTATAGGTGGATTTGAATTGATCATTGAGATTGGACCAGGTTTAATAAAATTATAAGCTCGATAGCCAGATTAAGCTAGACCTAAACATGAACGTTAGACCTAGCTATTAATAAAAAGCCTGGTGGTCCGACATGGACCCAAAAAAAATAAAAAAAAAAGTGAAAGTATAATAATAATAATAATAATAATAATAATAATAATAATAATAATAATAATAATAATAATAATAATAATAATAATAAGCATAAACTGCTCCAAGAGCCACGGAGGTTCAACTTCAGGCTTGGTCTTACCCGCCCCAGCTCCAAGAGGCACTGGCCACTCCCCGACTTCCATCACGCGGATCTCACTCGGGGGAGAACAGGCCCCCGTTGCCAGCAGATGGAGCACATGGAACGAATGCTCCTTTTATTGCTGCGGATTACAAGGCGTTGCCACTTGGACGCAAACACGCGGATAAATTTTACTACTAGCTGCCAAAGGATCAAAACAAATGCATCGGCCAAAGATTGCCACCCTTTTTCTTTTCACCTTGTCACTTATCATAACCACATCATCATCATCATCATCATCATCATCATCATCATCATCTCCTTCTTCTTCCTCCTCCTCCTCCTCCTCGTCTGTTCGTGTTCATCGGCATTAAAAAATTGTTATTTTGAACTGCTTTTTTATCTCTCCATGTCTTTTTTTCGTCTTTTACTTGGCCAGCATTGGAAAGATAAAAGTTAAAGATAACCGATTAACCGGTAGTTGCAGGATAATATTATGGTACCCAAAAAAATTAAAAAAAAAAAAAAAAAAGCACCTGTTATTACGGGTGGGTAAAATAGCACACCTCGATGTAAGCGAGGAATTGGTAGTGGTAAGAATTTTGGTCTTGGAAAGAACATCCAGTGGCTGCACAGGTTGTTAGGATCTCTGTACACCCAGCTGTCCCTTAGCCGCTATTAGTATTGTATGGCCCCTGAGGTGACATTTTTCAAACGTCGCCGAGTTTGCAGAGAATTTTTTCAAACGATATTTGAAGTGCCACTTATTTCGTTTTTATAAAAAATAAAGTTAAAATAATAATAATAATAATAAAGAAAAGAAAAACAAGAAGAAAGATAAAGATATGAATCAAAATATTCATAATAAAACATCCTGCTCAGCAAGAAAAAAAAAAAAAAAAAAAGACATCTCATTTTAAGAAATTTAAAATCTTATTTTAACCATAATTTTGATTAACTCATTGCATAATCATCTAAAGTTCCAATATATTTCACCCATAAAAGTCTTAACAAATTTATTTAGACTTGTGTCATTTGATCTTACCATAATTTAAGCCTTTTTTTTTTTTTTTTTTTGAAGACCCAATAGTTAATCTAGAAGTAAATAGATTTAATCATGAATATCAATTACCTAATTGAATAATCAAATGTTAAAGTTATCCACTATTTGTTTGACACTTTAAGAATGATAAAATAAACTATAAAAAGCAAAAAAATAAAAATAAAAATAAAAATAATAAAAAATTTCAATTCACTTTGGAACCTTAACCGGTTAACTTTAATACATTACTTCAGACTTTTATTTTTTATCCAATTAAACTACTAACTTATTCCTAACCATCATAAAATGAGCATGAAAATAACATCTACGCATTTCTAATATTAACCTATATTCTTCAACATTACGATATATTCAAGTTTACATTCAAATCCATACATTAGAAACGTGAAAAATGAGTTCAGTGAAAAGCTATTTGATTGTTTGTATAATTACAAAAGTTTTATTTATTTTTTTAACTGTACATTATAAACTATCATATTTAATTAATTTATCAAGATAAGGCTTACTTACTTAGCGCTATATTCTAGTTTGAAAAAATATGAATGGCAATCATAAATGAATCAAGTTCAAAGTAAAGAGGTTTTAGAGAGAGAGAGAGAGAGAGAGAGAGAAAAAAAGAGAGGTTTAGTGTATATAGTGCTCATATTAGGGATAAAGGCAGCTATAACAATTAATTTTTTTTTTTTATGTATTTTTTTATTTTTTACCGACAATAATGTACAAGCCCTTGAGAGTTTTAAAGCGGAGCCAGTGATGGCTTTAGACCGGTAAGTAGGGTGCAGGCCTAAGACAAGGGGCATTTGGGTCACCGTGAGAAGAGAGAACGTGGGCTGTCTGAGTTGATGGGACAGAGGAAGAGTCGGGTGCGTGGGGGGCCGATTATTTCGGTGGGCCGACAGGACACGTAAATCCGAAAGCCTAAAAATGATTGGATGCCACGTGCACTACAATGAGGATTTGACGGACGGCCTGGGCCCACCGCATGACGAGGCGTCACGCCAGCGCGTTGCGTGGACGTAACTGAGCTGCCGGATCCGAGCCGGGCTCCGATCCGCCGGACCACCGTAGCCATACGAATTACGAAACGGCCGCCGCCCTCCTTCATGCCTGCGACGTTCTCAGCCGTTCGTTCTCTTCGGCTCTTATCCATAAATATATATAATAATACATAGGGGATCACAGGTTGGACGGCAGGGAGGGATGGGTCAAGTGATGATGTCTGTTGTGGAGAATATCTTTTTGTTATCGAGAGGAGAAAGAAAAAAAAGGATTCGTAAAATATTATTTTATCTTACCATCTTCAGGTGGTGGTGCACTGTGCTGTGCTGTGCTGTGCTGTGCTGAGAGGTTGGTGGGTGACATTCTTTTTACAGAGCTGGCAATTAAAATGATTGACGCACGGTAGAAGGAACAGTGAATCTACGTGGCCAATAATATATGCGGATGGATTTATTAGGGGCTAGTAGTTCCTCGAGCCACTAAAACAATCGCCATCATAACGGCGTTATGTGCGCAAGATGGAATACAAAATTTCCTCCCTTAATTTCTTTTGCCCTTCTTTCCACAAAATTATGAAGCATTATTTATATAAAATTTAATTAGCATCATGATGCATATATCCATGCATAATATTATTTATTTATGGAAGTGATAGCTCGCTCCATCACCATATTTAAGAAAATAATTTATAAAATGATGAAGCTTAATCATAAATACATAGAATTTTAGGGTTGGCTTGTCCACTATGTTTGAAGAATAAGGATAGATCATATTATTTGTTCATGATCAAACAACATGTTATCAAATATAGCTTTTGCTCACAAATCCTCTTGTGTAATATATATATATATAATCTATGCTCAAAGTATGCTAGTAGGTTTGCAAGAAAAATTGGTAAAGGAAATCAAATGAGAAGCATATCTCTAGAATCAAATGAGAAATATGCCTCTATCGTCTAATAATAATTTGATATAAATATATTGAGTTCATGGATGTACTCACCATCGAGGAACCTAGAAATCTTTTTTTTTTTTTTTTTTTTTTTTCTGACGGACAAAACATATTGAAACTTAACACATTGGTTAAGGAAACCAAGAGCTTAATCGGAGTGGAATCTTTTTATACCATGAGAGCTTATCAATTACTTCAAAGTTACATATTTCTTGAGAGAACCATGCATACTCTCCTCCAAAACTATTACTATTGGTAGCTTTTTTTTAAGTCATTCATTGAGAAGAAAAGAGATATAATGGATATATGTATATATGTATATATTAAAATAGAGAGAGAAGCATAACTTATTGGTTTCTTCTGTCTTCATAGCTGAAAATTTCTTCGTCATGTTCCAACGTCTTCTCGCTTTTATGAAGCGATGATTGTATCTTCTAACTTGCCTACTTGCAAGCAATAAGAAGCATATGATTTTTCTTTTCATTACCTTTTTTTCAAGCGATTTTCCTTCAAAGGATTAACGTAAACCTACCATATCATGAATAAGATTCTTCCAATATCCATTACCATATAAAAAATAGAAGAAGAAAATAAGAAAAGAAAAAGGTAAAGAATTAACTTTTTTTCTTCTATAAAACTACCAAATATAACGACTATTATCACATTTATTTGGCATCTATGGACCTTATTTTCTTAAAGATGGTAGGCCAGCGAACTTTTTGTTACTTAAACGCATGCATGATTGGAAGAATTGACATGTCCAGACCAATACCATATGGTTAATAGAATTTTAATGTTAGATTTCAAACCCTCTTAATAATTGTATGGGATGTCTAATAACAAATCATGACATCATGTAAAAAGGCCAACATTGGGCCCCAAAGTAAAGTTGTTTGGAATACTAAGCCTAGTTTATATAGTTGGAAGTAGATCAAATAATATTCATTCACATTCATTTTTACCTCTAAAATTATTTGGATATCGATACAAATATGAGTATCCAATTAGTATCCATACTTCTAACATCTATACTTGTATTTTATCCATCAAAAATAAGTATGAATATGGATAAACAATTTGTATCTAAACATTAGGATATGCTTGTGGTTGTAATCTGATTTTTTATGTAGCACTCAAGATCTTTTAAAAAAAACAATGAGCCATATTAATATAATATTGACTTAATTTGTTTTTCACTTAATGATATCCTTGAGTTAATGATCATAAAATTTAACTAACTTTTATTCAGTATCTAATTTGCATCCGTATTCATATTTATTTAAAACAAATGTGAACATTTGAATAATCTTCATATTTATATTTGTATTTTTTTTAAAAAAAAATAAATATAAATATGGATATGTGCTGACATCCAATACCGAATATAAGTTAACAACGATACTCTCCTTCACCATAATATATGAAATCCATATTGCTATCGCTACCCGATTGATCAACATTACACTGCCTCTAGTCATTGCTAATGTTGTCGAGGAGTAGAATGTGCTTGCTAAACTTATCGATTTCAAATATTTAGATAGGAATAGATATGAATAGTGCCCTGGGTTGTTAGAGGTGATGCGTGCACTTGACTATAATTTAAATTAATGCTCTCATAGCCAAATCTTTTATCTGCTTATCTAAGACCACATAATGTTTTCTACTTTTTTATATATATAGTTTTTAGGTTTTAAGTTCTCTAGATACAATCCATCCAAATTTAAGTTAAAATGAAGATGAAAGAAAAGAACTTATTTATTTATCGAGATAGAGAAACCAAAAGCGCATATATATATATATATATAATGCTTTATTTGTTAGCTTGATTAATCTATTAGCAAGTTGGGTGGCCTTAAAAATTTATATATAAATTAATAAGTAGTAGATAAACTTAAATTATAATTTCTTCAAACTTTTCTTTACCATTTAATGTGGAACAATGTTAGAATATTAAAACATATGAGTTTGATTTTTAAATTGAGGAATTGAGTTGTGACATAAGGATTATATGATTTGATCAAGTCAAGACAGTTTTTTATTTGGCCAATGATAGAGTTTGCATGATCTCATCCTTTCATGGTATAATATGAATAATGAATGATAGCACGCTACTCGCGGCCTCAAAATCTGCCACAAAATCACACCAGCTCCTTATTAGTCCACATCATGGCCAAGCATCAAGTGCCAAAGGTGGTGGACCCTCCTCTAAATTTCCATGGAGTGCGCAACTTAACGACCTCATAACTTCAACTTGTTTGACATTGAATGTTTAGAGATAAATATTCCTCTCTAATTCTTGTACGATATGTTGGAAGGTCAACTTCTAACGAAGTTTACTTGGAAAATCAAAATGGAGGCTGTCAACTACGAACAGCTAGAGGTCACATGGCACAACCGCGACGCGTGAGGATGATTTGGACGTTAGAAGGGGTTTTGGCGTCTAAAATATTGGAGGCGTAGAATGTTAGATGAGGTGTCTGTCTTACCTACTATATATCCTTCCTTTGTTTAAGACCACCCACCGTGTTGAACCAGCCTACATTAACTACCCAATGGTAGGTAGTAGTCATAGCAAATGCCAAAGTATCCATATGTTAACATTTTGCATAGCACTTCATATGATAACCTGACTTCTTTATGCGGATGGATGCCGACAATTGTTGCTTAAATCCTGGCACTGTAGGTGTGTTGAATGTTATTGATCTACAGCAACACCTACTCTCCATTACTTGTCTCCATATTTGAACCTCTCGACAACACATTGGAGAAACTGTTGATCGTCTTCTTCATCCTATCTTTTTTTTTTTTTTTTTTCTTTTCTTTAGAAAAATGCGTCTTTTAATATTATGAGCCCCATAAAAAGGACATGGGAGCAAATCATTGGAAGGTTTTGTAATTTTTATATTCAGAAAGGCAAACAATTTAATTTAGGCAATGTATTATTAGAGTGCCCTTGTTATTATATTACAGTTCTATTCAATAATTTATCCATCCTGACAGTGAGATTGTATCTTACTCTCCTATTGAAAGATACTAAAAGAATCAAAGTCTCATTTATAAGGGCCGGTCCCAACTCCCAGGATTAAGACATGAGACCAAACCTCAAAATTGTGGTACTGTAATTTATTGTATTTATTTTTCATATCATGCGCTGGACACTTCCTGCTCTCCATACTTAGAAATACAAGCAGCTCTTGAAAAAATTAAGTCTATTTTACAATTCTGAACAGATCCAAGAAAAATAAACTTCCTGAAACAGTTCAACTGTACTCCATTTAGAGACCATAGAGAAGTTCAATTGTTCTGTGCATCCAAAATACAATTGCTCATGAGTCATGTTTAAAAAAAACTTATGTAGAAAAATCACATGCTAATGCACATGATTAGTTCTAACATAATTTTTATTACCATGTATTATTTCATATTATTTGAATAATCTAATTTTTGATGACTTAATATTATAGGCTTAAATCATATGATTTTTTATGTACAAATCATTTAAAAATAGTAAATTACATTTAATAGTATGAATAATTAATATCGGACTCTCATCATCATATCTCATCTTGACCTAGTTTAAAATGAATAGTGATTCATTTGACTGAATCCTAATCTCTCTCTCTCTCTCTCTCTCTCTCTCTCTCTCTCTCTATATATATATATATATATATATATATATATAGTTTCAAATGCTTTTCAATTAAAATCAATAATGAATCTCTCGAAATAAAAATCAATATGCTCTAAATTAAATAATTTTAATTTTATGTATCTTAGATATGATATATTACATTCAATGATATCTACTTTTATTGCAGGAGTTTTATTATTAATTTTATTATAAAATATTTGATATGCTCTAATTTAATTCATCCTTGAGAGAAAAATAGGGAGATGCCCTTCCTAGACCGTTGCATGACTCGAGTCCAACTCGAGTCCAGACCCTAACCAGGGACGCGGTGGTGCGACCCATGGAAGGGCATGGCCCCGGCCTTGTCTTGGTTCCATTAGGACATGGCTTGCGGAGGGCGTGCCATCGCCCCCTAGGGCTGGCCAACCCTGGTGGTCCCCTTAATTAACAAAGGGGCACGGTGTCCCTGGGAGCGGCACATCGACCTGGTGGTGGCGGAGAAAGCGGCTCCCCAGGTAGAACAGTATTTCTCGCCCTCTGCCCCAAATTATGTGCATCCTTCCAAAACTTCTGACCCCTCTCTCTCTCTCTCTCTCTCTCTCTCTCTCTCACACACACACACACACACACATACTCACCCACCGGACCCTTCAATAAAGCTATTCCCCTGGCCCCCTCTTCATTCTGTTATCTTCTATCCTATTCGTTTGGCACACCTCATTACTATGTCTAAGTTGCTGCTCAAATTTGAACACAGCCTTTGTTTAAAAACTACTGCTTTCGTCGCAATGCACTTAGCTGCGTTCATGCGTGTGCACCGACGCTGCCCTAGACTTATCTAATATAACTCCTTGGAACTCACGCAGGCACCTCATCTGTTTATTCCAATGGACCAAGTTATTTCTAGGAAGCTGCAAAACGACCAAAAAAGTCCAATGCATGGAATGTGTAATCTTGTAGCCATATTTCTTTTTTTTATGTCTTAAGTTGCTTCCATGTCTCATTTATTATTAGAATACCGTTCTTAACGCTATCAATTGCTCGTATCAGCAGGGTTGGAAGAAAAAGAAATACATCTCCTAATTTGGACGTGTGTCGCGTGAATTAGAATTGGAATCAAGTTTACGTCCAATATCTTAGAACTAAAAAGTTATATGGATCATACTTCAGATGGTGCCAAGACATGTTTGCTGTCTAGGTTGAGCGCTATGCGTTGCGCAAGATCCCAACAAGCTAATTTAGTGTTACGAGGCCTACGTCAGGATAAACTCTTGAGAAAATTTGTCCATCATTGTTGGCTTCGTTTGCTCTATTTCCCCTTGGTCCCGGCTTCCTTTAAAAGTTTCTTTTAAAGTTCATGAGAATTGCACAAGACTTAGTAGGATTGTAAAATTAAACATTTAGATATGAACAACATAGTTAGCTATCGAGATCGATATCTTCTTTTTCTATAGGATATAACTACCAATATAAATATTAGTTGGATGTTGAAATTTATATCCGTTGATGTTTAAATCTAGGCTTGGCACACTAACGAGCAAGATTAATCTTCATAAGCATGGTAAAGCACCTTTCTATCCAATCTATACATGCTCAAAAATAGTACATTAGAGGCCAGAGTTTTTTTTCAACAAAAATCCTCTAATACTCAAGTCGGTGAAAGATGGACAAGAAGAAAGTTTCTGGACCTAGGGTTCTCAAGTAAGATGCCTAAAGCTCAAACAAAAAGAGAAAACTTATTTACCTTGGGTGATTAGGACTGATTTTATAAACATTTTGAGGAGAAATATTTTAAGCCAAACTCTTATATTGGACAGCTCCAATTAATCCTGATCTTAGAGGAATTAGCATTGAAGAAATATTCCCACAATAAGTAGGTCCATTCCTTTTATGATTGGCTTTATTACATATAAGGAAGGAGGGTCTCGATTAGACTGGGACTGCTTGGCCGTCATGTAGGAGAGTTCTTTTCTAATTAGGATTCCTCGCTCCGCATGGGCATCAAACTATATCATGGATCGTCACAACATTAGCTAGCTAAATTTGTCCACATTAGCATCTATACCTAAATAAACTTGGATATTAAAGTTGCATATGAATGAGACGTTTTGAAAATTCATACAATTTTAAAATGCAGTATCTCAAAACGTAGTATTTTAAAATTTTATAAATTCTCTACTTGAGGAGTTGTTCTTGAAATGAAATTTTGTTTGAAGATTGTCAATTTTTTAATAAAATTTTAATAATCATTTTACTAAATATTGATATTTTATTATTAATATTTTTAAATAATAATGCATTTTAAAAATTTATTATTATAAATAAATTGTATAGATATTTTTATATTTATTTTTTAAAATTAATATTTTATTGTTAATATTAAAATATTTATTATTAACATTTATGTAAATGGTAATAGTATTTATGGAATATTTAAAATATTGATATTTATATTTGTGCTTATTAAAAATTATTAATTGTTATTTTATGTAATTGTTAATAAATATTTGATAGTATTAATATTTATTAGTATGTAATTATAAAATAAAAATTTATAATATTCTATATATTTTCAATTAAATTTAAATTTCGTTATAAAAATAGCATAAAAATATATAAATTAATCGTAAAAATATTTATGAATTTTTATTTTATGAAATACATAGATAAAATTTTGTTACATAAATTTTAAATTAAATATTTATTTAATTAAATAATTAATTTAGTTTAATTAATATTAATAACATACTTAACAAATGTATTACTATTAATAATATTAATTATTATTAATAAATATTATCTTAACTATGTAATATTTATTTATTAATTAATAAATAATATTAATAGTTATAGCTAATATTTATGTGAGCATTAATAACAAAATATTGATATTTTACATAAAATAAAAATTTATGTAAATATTTTGGTATGTAAAAAAAATATGTTTTGATATGTAAATAATCATTTTGAGGAATTTGTAAATAATACCTCTAGAGGTAGGTTTAAAAATAGGGATTTTAGGTTCTCTAAATTTCTATTTAAAATTATATAGAATTTTAGAAATTCTTTCTTGGGAGTAGCCAAATAGAGAATTTTGGTTTCGTAATTTTAAAATCTCCGTTCCAAATGAAATTCCTCCTTAAAAATTTCCCATCTAAGCACAATTGGATATATATCATTCAATTTTAAAATCTAAATAAATTTGGATGGATACCATTCGATTCATTTTCACTCCTCGTTCAAACACTTTTGAATAAACTAACATTATGGCTTCATTCTTTTGAAGGTATCAAAATTACTTAAAAATTTATATTTTTCTAGATAACTGTTACCCAGACAACCTTAGATAGAAAAATAATTTATCCATATTCTTTTCTACATTGAAAAGTAATTCAAGTATCTGTTACCTATATTCTTTTATATTATAACTTTTTCGGATAAATTACTAAGATCTATTCATCTTCCCATAATACTCTTTTTATTATAAAACCTATTTACATACTAATTATATATTATCTCTCTGTGATTGAAGCTCAATTTTTTCTTATTAAAATATATTTTTCATCATACTTTTGGTACATATAATAATAATATATAAATTTTATTTTTTAAATAAAAAATCATAATTACTGTTTACTAATTAAATAATAATATTATATCTTTTTATAAAATATAGGTTATATTATAAGAAGATATTTTTATTTCAATTAAATAATATTTCATAAACGATATCTTTTTACTTTTTCTTCTCAAAATGTATCAAGAGTAAAAAACAAATGAAAAGAAAAATTGAGGAGTATTAATAAAGAAAGAATCACAATCGTGAAGGAATATTTAAGGAAGAAAAAAAATATATATTTTACATAATTCATGAGAAACCAATTTAGATATCTCCCAGAGGGTTAAGTGTTACCCCCAATTAGACAAATAAATTATAATTTGAAAATGCAACTTATCTTTTTGATTTATTTAACTAAAGCAAAAGAACATGAGTATATTAGTAAATAAAAAAATTGACCAACTTTCTTATAAAATATTTGGACCAATGGAGCTTATATTTCAAATAAGGAAATAAAGGGGAGATATAAATTTGGTTACATTATTATCTAAGTTAGGCTTAAATTTTTTAAACCCAATTCATTCCTCCTCTTGGGTTATCCCTTGAGCCTTCAAAACCTTCTTTTATGAACTAGGATGGTTAGAAGCATAATTAAATACGTGAGGGTAGGACTGTCACGGGGATGGGGAATAACCAGCAAAAACTCCTTTTTTTTTTATCTTCTTTCCCCGTGCGACAATTGAACTCCTTCCAAGTCAGCCTACACTTGCGGTGGCCGTGCGCAACTCTCTTAACAGCCTATGGCGCTCCCGAGTCGCTGATAGTTGAAAAAATGTACCAAGGTACTACCAGTAGCCTTCCTCGTTGGCACGCCCCTAATATCCCTATCAAACGCTCATTGAGTCTAATAGTCCAGAGTACTACCAGTAGCCTCCCCTTTCAAGACTATCCCTGAATGAGCACAATAGAAACCAAAAGATGTAAACTCACCCGGCCTCCCTCCTAAAGTGGATCTGCACGCTCAGATCCAACACCGCACGCCCAGATCTGTGATGCCTTCACACACCAAGCACCAATGCACAAACACAGCATATACGAAAAAACTTTCCAACCCACTTTATTACTTCAAAGCAGAACTATGACTATAAAGCTATACAAATAATAGGACACAACCCTCAATGGTTGCCTCACAACCCTACCCACAAATACTCAAGAAAGTCCTTTCCTCCTACCGGAACTACTCTCCAGTACAAGATCGCCTTCTCTCCTAACGTGCTTGCGGCCTTCAGTTCTTCTCCAACTCTCAGGATGGATGACGATGGATGGATGACCAACGCGTCACCTGTGAGCCCTCTTATGTAGAGTCACGTCCTCCCCTTGAATCACGCCCAAATCCCAACGATGAGATAATGTCACGCTAATCCCTATCTAGTTGATTTGAATCTCTGCAAATCATGTGCGCGCGGCGCTATCTGCCCTGCTCAGTCCGCCCCGATTCTTCCGGCGAATATCTCGCACCGCCCGTTCAACCGTCACGCCGCAATCTCCGTGATGCGATCTTTGGGGTGGTGGCGCTCCCGTGCGCCACGTCGTTAGATAAGGCCGAATCCCATGAATCTTGTCATATTGGCCTTGGGGACGTGACAATCCTCCCCTACCTGAAGACGTCGATGCCCTCGTCAAGTTGCTCTCCAAGTAGGCCTTGATCACGTCCTCAAATTGCCACAGCTTCTTTGCCCGGATCCATATAGCATCAGAAACTTCCTCCCCTTTCCACTGAATTAAAAATTTAGTATACTTTTTCCTGCTAGTTCCCACCTCCATATGGGCTAAGACCCTTTCCACCTCCTTGTGTAACTCCTCCTGAACCACTGGAAACACCCGCTTCGGCCCCTGTTGTCTCCCCTCATCCGAGTCTTCATGATATGGTTTGAGAAAACTTACATGAAGGTCGGATGAATTCGAAGTCGATCTGGCAACGCGAGTTAGTAAGCCATAGTGCTGACCTTCTTTACCACCTTAAAGGGTCTGTCAAACCTCGGCATCAACCCTTTGTGGTACTTTCGCTTGGCGGCCCTCCTCCAAATGTGAGGCGTGATCCATAGCATCACCAAGTCTCCAACATCGAACTCCAAGGGATGCCTACGCAAGTCGGCTTGCTCCTTCAATCACCACGCCGCCTTGGCGAGGCTATCTCGCACCGTTGCCTACAGCTCATACTTGTCCCGCACAAACCTGTGTGCCGCGGGATAGCTCCCCTGGTCTTATTGTGCGACTTCCACTAGCGATATGGGTTGGAACCCTAAGCATACCTCCGCTGGGCTAAAGGTTGTTACTGAAGATTGATGTAGGTTGTAGGAAAACTGTGCCGCATCAAGCAACTCCAACTAGTTGCGCTGACTTGCGGTCACAAAGTACCGCAGGTACTCCTCCAATAGCACATTCACTCGCTCGGTCTGGCCATCTGTTTGAGAATGATAGGTGATGGAAAACTTCAACTCGGACCCCATGAGTTGAAACAAGGTCATCCAGAACTTGCCTGTGAACCGCCTATCTCGATCGTTGACTATGTCAACCGGCATTCCAAAGACCTTCACCATGCCTACAAAGAAGAGAGATGCCGCTTGCTTGGCGATGCAGGTTTATGGCACGGTCATGAACACCGCGTACTTGGAAAATCTATCAACTACCATAAAGATAGTGTTCATCCCACTCACCTCCGGGAAGCCTATAATAAAGTCCATGGAAATGGACGCCCAACGCTTCTTTGAAATTGGTAAAGGATGGAGTAGACCCGCTTGCTTCTGTCATTCAGTTTTATCCATCTCACAAACCATGCATGTCCAAACGTACGCCTCAATATCCTCTCGCATCTTCGGTCAATAGTAGCTTCGGGAGATCAGAGCGAACATCCTCTCCACACCAGGATGTTCGGCCCATCTGGACTCATGGGTCTCTTTCAGCAGCTCTCTTCGTCGCTTCACATTCTGTGGTATGACCATCCTACTGCCTGTCGTGAGCAGTATATCTCCTTTTATCCAGAATCGCCTCACTAGGCCGCTCACCACGTCCGTCTTCAACTTGGCATAACTGTAATCCTCCTTGGTCGCTTGGCATACCCGCTCCAAAAAAGATGAATGTAGGGTCGTCAGTGTCGTGACGTACTCTTGGACCTCCTTCCAACTGAGTGTGTCCACCACCTTATTCTGTCTCTCCGATCGGTGTACCCAAGTAAAATCAAATTCGGCAAAGAACTCTTGCCATCAGGCCTGCTTTGGTGTGAGCTTTTTCTGGGTTTTGAAGTATGTGTTGGTCACGTTGTCGGTGACGATTGTGAACTTTGTCTCGAGCAAGTAATGTCGCCATACATCCAAGCAATGAATGACAATCATCATCTCCTTCTCGTGAACTGAGTATCTTTGCTCAGCATCCTTGAACTTGCGACTCTCGTAGGCCACTGAATGCCCCATTTGCACCCAGACTCCTCTCAGGGCTCGATCAGATGCATTTGCATGTACTTCAAAAGGGTGGTCAAAGTTGGGTAGCTGAAGAACTGGCTTGGAGGACACCGCCATCGTCAGCTCATCGAAGGCTTCCTGACAAGACTCGGACCATTCCCACCGTTGGTCCTTCTTCAGCAGATCTGCTAGTGGGCTGACTCTCATAGAATATCCCTGAATAAACCTCCGATAATAGTTAGCTAAACCAAGAAAAGATCTCAGTTCGATCACCTTAGTGGGAGTCGGCCATTCCTGGATCACCTGGACCTTCCTCTCGTCCATCCAGATCTTTCCCTGGCCGATCCAGTGCCCCAAGAAGAGAATCTCCTAGTAGCAAAATTCACACTTTTCTTTCTTCACGAAGAGCTTGTGCTCCCTTAATTGTGAGAGAACATGCCGTAAGTGGTTGACATGCTGAGCTAACGTCTTTCTGTAAACCACTATGTCATCAAGGTAGACGACCACAAACTTATCCAGAAAGTCGTAAAAAACGTTCGTCATCAAATTGTAAAAAGTGGCTGGTGCATTTGTGAGACCAAACGGCATGACAAGAAACTCAAATGATCCATACCTCGTCACGCACATCGTCTTGGACTCATCTCCGGCTACAATCCTCACCTGCCAGTATCTGAAGCGCAGATCGAGTTTGATGAAGAACTCAGTCTTAGCTAGCCGATCAAACAACTCTGCTGCATTGGATACTGGGTACTTATTCTTTACGGTGATCTTGTTCAGCGCCCGGTAGTTGATGCACATCCTCAACGAACCATCTTATTTCCTCTGAAATAAAACTGACGCACCATAAGGAGCCTTCGAGGGTTGGATCAGACCCCAAGCTAGCAGTTCATCCAACTGCTTGCATAGCTTAGCCAACTCCGAGGGTGACATTCGGTAGGGCGCCTTGGTGGGTGGTAGGGCCCCTTCTCCAACTCAATGCGGTGGTCAATTTCTCTTCAAGGCGAAAGCTCCCTAGGAAGCTCCAGGGGCATGATGTCTGCATTCTCTTGCAACACCTCCCCGATCTCGTCTGGCACTTCCGCCACCACATCTAGCTGAACTTGAAGCAGGGTAGCCACATAAGTGGTAAGCCCTTTCTTCACTCCTCGGCTCACCTGTTTGAGCATGAGCGTTGACTCCTTCTCTTTCCTTGCGCCTTGATTTCCTTCAACTATTAGAATGAAACACGGGCTCTTCTCATCCTTGATCAACACGCCTCGAAGGTAAAGCATGATCATGATCTTGGCACTTACAAAGAATTCAATGCCAAGAATCATCTTGAAATTGTCAAGAGGAATTACCATTAGGCTGCACGTCCCCAACCACGATCCCACCTGAATCGTGGCTTCTGCCAAGCCGTGGATCCACTCTGCCTTGAAGTTAATGGCTTTGATCAGATTGGTGCTGTCGGCTATCTACAACCCCAACTGGTCTACCTACTGTTGCGCCACGAAATTGTTGGTTGTGCCTATGTCGAGCATGGCCTTCATCTCATGGCCATTAACACGGACCATAACGTACATAAGCTCCCCGCAGGGTGGGGGCTTTTTCATGGAGAGGGCATTCAATAACTGAAATGGGTTTACACGGGATGGACCATAGTACCATTGGACTCCTCGTCCAACTGAGAGATCAATGCATTGACCTTCTACTTCTTCGGGCACTCCCTTGCTCAGTGGGGACCTCCGCAAATGAAATATCCTCCATATGCCATTTGCTTCTTCTTTGAACTAGGTGCAACACGGGTTGACGCTTCCTTCTTTTGGGTTATCGCCTTCTCTTTCCCACCCTTGGAAGAAGAGGGCTTGCTCGCCACGGCCTTCTTCCACTCACCATGGGAGTGTGAGGGATTAACCCTGAAGTCGGTGAGGCCCTCTGCTGTCGCCATCGCCGAAGGGACGTCCTTGACTCCCTATCTTTGAAGTTTTGTCTGTGCCTAGACTTGCAATCCGGACATGAAATTGAAAAGCTTATCCTCCTCAGGAATCTTGTGGATGTCTAGGAGGAGAGAGCTAAACTCCTTGACGTAGTCTCTCACAGACCCTGTCTATTTGAGTTTCTTCAAAGACTCTCTTGCCACCCAAGAAGTATTGTGCGGTAGGAACTGCTCCTTCAGTTCCCTCTTCACCATCTCGCAATCTGTGATCTTTGGACACCCGGCATTGTGGTCATCCATCACCTTCGTGCGCCACCACAACTTGGCATCCCTAGCCAAGAACATGCTGGCTAGGTTCACCTGCTCCAGATCTAAGATCTTGGCAGCCTTGAAGTACTGCTCCATGTCCCAAATAAAGTTTTTCAGTTCTTTGGTGTTCTGAATGCCATTGAACTGCTTCGGCTCGGGACTCGCACCTTCTGTAAGGGCATCTCCTCAGCAAGGTATTGGTGGCTGAAGCCCCACTTCATGAAGGCGAGCTCTTCCTCCAGCGCCGAGACCTTGGCCGCCACCTCTTCCAACGTCCGAACTTTGGCAACTAACTCCTCCAGTAGATTGGACTACGCCACCCTTTGTGCAGCCAATTGGCCCTCCAAGTCACTCCTCGACTCGATGAGGTTCTGATGAAGATCAGTGATTTGCTCCGCTCTTCCAATTTCACTACTCGATCCGTCAACATCATCTTTTGTTGTGTGTTTTAAGTGCTTTGGCTTCACAAAAGGCTTCAAACATAGAGCAACCGTGCTCTGATACCACTGCCACGAGGATGGGGAATAACCAGCGGAAACTCTTTTTTTTTTTTTCTCCTTTCCCCGTGCAGCAGTTAGACTCCTTCCAAGTCAACCTATACCTGCGGTGGCCGTGCGCAACTCTCTTAACAACTTATGGTACTCCCGAGTCGCTGATAATTGAAAAAATGCACCGAGGTACTATCAGTAGCCTCTCTCATTGGCGCGCCCCTAATATCCCTATTAAACGCTCCTTGGGTCTAAAGTCTAAGGTACTACCAGTAGCCTCCCCTTTCAGGGCTATCCCTGAAAGAGCATAATAGAAACCAAGAGATGCAAACTCACCCGACCTCCCTCCTGGAGTGAATCTGCACACTCAGATCCAACACCGCACGCCCAGATCTGTGATGCCTTCACACACCAAGCACCAATGCACAAGCACAGCATATACGGAAAAACTTTTCAACCCACTTTATTACCTCAAAGCAAGACTATAACTATAAGGCCGTACAAATGGTAGGACACAATCCTCAATGGTTGCCTTACAACCCTACCCACAAACACTCAAAAAGCCCTTCTTTCCCCCTACCGGAACTCCTCTCCAGTGCAAGAAGATCGCCTTCTCTCCTAGCGTGCTTGTGGCCTTCAGTTCTTCTCCAACTCTCAAGATGGATGACGATGGATGGATGACCGACGCGTCACCTAAGAGCCCTCTTATATAGAGCCGCGTCCTCCCCTTGAATCACACCCAAATTTCAACCAAATGAAGAGATAATATCGCACCAATTCCATCTAGTTGATTTGAATCTCCGTAAATCATGTGTGCGCGACACTATCTGCCTTGCTCAATCCGCCCCGATTCTCTCGGCGGATATCTCGCATCGCCCGCTCAACCGTCACTCTACAATCTCCGCACCATGATCTTTGGGATGGTGGCGCGCCCATGCGCTAACTTGTTGGATAAGGCCAAATCCCGTAAATCTCACCATATTGGCCTTGGGGACGTGACAGGATCAAACCCAAATTTTTTATAATATAGGAGACTTTTCTACCCAATCAGTTTGCACCCATCAATTTATAGAAGATTTCAAGGCAAATAAAATTCAATCATGAATCGCATTAAAAAGCTTTCAGTTATTGTTTACTACAAATTTGTAATGGCAATGGAATCTTTGATATCTATTCATATTCACTGCATTGGTATGCTTTACATATAAGTTGGGCCTCGTAAGTTTAGAGATCAAATATGACGGAATACAATAACAAAATCACATGATTATGGGAAAGATACTAGAGACTAAATAGAGTATGATTGTAATATTCTGAACTTGAAGGTCTTGTAATTTCATTTTAAGCATGTTTTTATTGTTAGTTTAGCCTTCTAATGTGAATGATTTAAGTAGAAATCTTAAAAGAATATGAAAGCTGAAATTTTGGATGTTTCCTTGAGTTTTCTTCCATGATCCTTCCAAAAGTTTAATAAAGTCAATTATTTAGGCTTGTAATTGAAGTTTTTGTAACGATTTCAATGTCTACTAGTTGCTTTTGATCCTTGGGAGAGGTTGAAATGAAAATTTTTGAGGTTGGAATGCATTAAAATGGCTTTTGGAAAGGAAATTATGAAGTTAGCTGACTCTAGAGTCAGCTAACTTGTGAAAAAGGGCTTTTGGAAGGAAGATTTATGAAGTTAGCTAACTTTAGAGTCAGCTAACTTGTGAAAAAAATGGTTTCTGGAAGGAAATTATGGAGTTAGCTGACTTTAGAGTCAGCTAACTTGTGAAATTGGTTGGATTTTGTGAAAGTAGTCGACTAACTGGCAGAATTCCTCTATAAAATTGGTTTGGGATCAATTTTAGCCACAGTAGTCGACTACTTGGTCGACTACTGTTAAAAATTTCTCAGACCAATTTCACTCTTATTAGTTGGTATTTTAGCCGACTAATGAGTACATTAAGGACTTCCCAGAGGGTTACCCATCGTTCTCACCCAAGTACGCTTAACTATGAGTTTTGGTGAACAAAAATCTTCTGTGGAATTGATCTGAGACTCATATTACTCTCATTAGCTAGTATCCATGCCAACTAATAGATGGATAACTCCTGTTATTCATCTGAGAATGGAAATTTGGCCAAGGGCATAAGTGAAATTTGATCAAAGGTCATTTGAGAGTTTGATTAAGGGCAAGATGGAAAAAAGAATTAAAGGGTAAAAATACTTGGTAGAGAAGAAACCATGTGAACTTTAAAAAGCATGACTTAAGAATAGAGAGGGGCAAAATAAAAATTTTAAGGGTATTAAAAACCCACTTTCTTTCCTTAGCCCATAAGCCACCGTATAAAAGGAGAAAGAAAAGAGGGAGAAAAGGGAAAGAAAGAGGAGAGAGTTCAGCCATGGGAAAGAAAAAAGAAAAAGAAACGAAGAAGAGAAGAAGAAGAAGAAGAGAAGAATAAGAGAAAAAAAAAAAGAGAGAGGAAGAGAAGGAAAGGAGGAAGGCTTGGTGGTTTAGCTGTCTTTGTTAAAGTAAAAAAAATCATGCAAGGGAGCCTTTTCAAGAGGGGTAGCAACCGTGAAAAAGAGAAAATAGTAAAAAGGTAAGTGGGTTTCTCATCTAGCTTTGAAGGGGGCTTTATGTAATGTATGATGTAATTTAGTTATCAAACCAAACAAATGCTATGTTCCATGAAATGTTTCGATAGTCAAATATGGGAAATGAGGACCCAATTATAATGGTATTATATTTTTAAAGCATGTTTTAAAGGAAAGCATGAGTTTAAAGAATAAACATAGATTTACAGTATGTTTCCAAAGCAAAGTATGAGTTTTAAAAAAAAAGCAAGAGTTTCAGGAAAGCATAAATTTAAGAAAAAGAAAAGGAAACATGAGTTATAGCATATTTTAAAGTAAAGTATAGAGTTTTATGAAAAGTATTGTTTGGATAGAAACATATATCTCAGTAAAGCATGAAATTTATCTTTCAGATTTATGTTTCAAAGTAATGCATAGGCATGCATGAGTAGCGATGTTTCAAAGAAAGTATAGCTGATTGTATATTGGATTATAAACTTATATTGGAATATTTTTACAGCATACAGCATAAAGAGCATTGGGGCATTTATGGGGTTGATCACTCTTTAGACTGTGCCCTAGCATGAGTATTTTACACACTATTTACAGTCGGCACCTCCTTGCGATTCGATCGTACTATGATCCCGAGGCCAGGGGGAATACAAGCTAGATCAGCCCAGTGGGGCAGATTGCAAGCAGCTCAGTGGGGCAAGAATCACAGCTCAGTAAAGAGCTAGGTTATTATATATCCCAAGATGGCACAGAGATATTAGCCCATGGAGGGGACAAGCAGGAGGCCTAGGAAAAAGGAGCAAGCTCATACCTGGGGTGAATCACACATGTGAGGGGTGCCATATGGTGCAGGGATCCTCGGCGTTCAGCTCACTCACCCACTGAGAGTACACCTGCAGGAGAGCGACTATAGGGATGTACCTAAGTGGTGGCACGCCCAACCTGACATCATGAAATCTTATATAAATGATATTTTTTTATTTAAGTTATATTATTGGAAGCATAAGCTAACTTATAAGTTAACTTATCTCATTTAAAAAGGTTTTTGTATCTATTTTCAATATGTGGTATCGATATTTCTATCGATTTTATGACGTGAATTCTTCGTTTTCCCCATTGTTAGATAGCTATCCAATCACTGAGACTTAGGTCTCACCCCTCTATTGTTCATATTTTTATTTCAGATTAGAGTTAGAAATCTTCAGAGTAGCAGCTGAGTCTAGAATACCCAAAGATTGAGCAGGTGGGCTTAGCATTTTAGTTCAGTAGTATTAAATTTTTGTATATGTTATTAGTGTTTGGAGAAGGTGTTAGTGGATGTAAAGGGGATTGTAAATTACTTTTGTATGCTAAAAGGGGTGATTGAGACAGTGATGTACATATGTATGTATCTATGAAACTGTAAATGTTAGACTTAACCTGCGAGTAAATAGTGAAGTGTATGTAGATTATGTTTTTAACTGAGCAGGACCAAAAAAAAAAAAAAAAAGGTTATGTGTTATTGCTTGATGACAGGTGTAATTAAATTGAACAGGTTAAATGTTATGGATAGGATTATGTATATTAAGCATGTAACTTATGAAAATTTGTTAGGGTTCACTTGTACCTTATGATCCATATTATAAGACTAGTAGAACTCTACCCAAATTTTTATGAGGCATGTGTCGGAAAGAGGTCCGACAGGTATGATACAACGGTATAATATCATGATTTGATAGAAATACTAAATTTGACTATAACAATCAAATCTCATAATCATGGAGATTGTTGTGTATGCAATATATGGCAGCTATAATATCTGATATTTAATTTGTGATTGATTCTATAATATTCAAGATTTGATTTGTGAATGATTCTGATAGCTATTATAGTATGTAATGGCTATTAATTATGTCAATTTAAATTTTGTTACAGGACCTACTTTCTATTAGTTCCATTGGAATAGTATTTTTTTTCATGGTTTTATAATGCGATTTATTCAAAATATATTTTCTTCTTAGCAAATTCAACAACCATCCATTTTTCTTTTGCTTATCCTCAACCTTTTGCCCCACATACATTTATCTGTTTGGTTTGCAAGAATGACAAAAATAATTAAAATATTTATCATAAAACAAGAAAAAAATATGTTAATAAAGATATACAAGTGTAACTTACACATTTTGTTATGCATAATTGGTTTTATTTGGTTTTCTTATAAATTCTATCATTGTAGCTTATAAAATAGATAACAATTAATTCATAATATATAATTTAATTAGAATTTAATGATGTTTATATTTTAAAAATAAATTTTATAAGTTAAAAAATAATGATTCTTATGATAGTAGTTTAAATTTTGTAATTAAAAATATAATGATATAAACAAAATTTATTATTCATGGATTAAAAGAGAGAGGTGTTATAAGATAAAATTTATTAATCAATGTATGCAATATGATTCAGCCGTCTTTCTATGGGCAATCAAACTAGGTTTTATTTGTTTTCTTTATAAGTTATATTATTATAATATATAATTATTATTTCATAGTTTAATTAAAATTTAATGTGATTATTTATTATTTTTTTTTTTTTATAGATTATCATCGCGGAGTAAGTCGTCACCCTTCGTTGCAAATTTAGTGGTGGAAAGAAATAAAAAATTTGTGGAAATAAATGCGACCATTTGTGAGAAAGCGACGTTTCCTATGAAGAGTCTGGCGTTCAGAGAACAATCATAATAAGTGGCAGTCTTATTCTTCTTCCGTTACACTACTTCTAACATCCCTTTGAATGCCTTGTCTCTTGCGGAGGCCCCTCACTTTTCGCCAAGCAAAAACTCAAATAAAAATCCCAAACCTTAAAGGCCACCCCCCTCTCTCTCTCTCTCTCTCTCTCTCTCTCTCTCTCTCTCAGCCTGGCGTCATAGACCCAGAAAACCAAACCCAAACCAGCTGCTACGGACCCAACGATAAAAGCCGACCCATACCCTCCATCAAAGGCCACCACCGGTTATTAAACAAGAAATTTTCCCTTTCGTTGACCCTTACAACCTCAACGGCGACCCCAACGGCGCCGGCCTCGCTACGCCCCACCACCCCCCTTCCCCTCCTATAAAACCCCACACCTCTGTCTCTCCCCGACCTCCCACACACACACCCCCCCCCCACCCCCCCTCTCTTTCTCCCAATCCACATCCATTCCTCTCTTTCTCCAATTATATATTGCTGCAAAAATATATATTTATTTGTAGTAGTACGAGGCTCGGAGCAAGCCAACAAGAGAGAGAGAAGGGAAAAGGAGGGATGGGAGAGATGGTAGAGTGGTGCTGGAAGTGGCTTTTGCCTCTCGGTGGTATGGTTGTGTGCATGGTCATGACACTCAGGGTGTTGGATTTCCTTTGGTGGAGGCCGAAGAGGTTGGAGGAGCACTTCTCAAAGCAAGGCATAAGGGGTCCCCCTTACCGTTTTTTCATTGGATGCGTCAGAGAGATGATTGGTTTGATGCAGCAGGCCTCCTCCAAACCAATGGTGCCTCAGAACTCCCACAACATTCTCCCTCGAGTCCTCGCCTTCTACCACCATTGGAAGAAGATCTATGGTACTACAGCTCTCTCTCTCTTCTTTTACACGGGCTGTTCCATCTTTACTCCTGGTGTACTTTGATGCTTGAGGGGGCAGCAGGCGGTGTTGGATTTGGTGTTAGAAATGCCTTTTGCCTTGTTTCGTTTTGTTTTTGGCTTTTCTCATAATTGGTTTTTTCTGGGGCTACTTTCCTTTTCTCGGCTTACGTTTCTCTCTCTCTCTAGTATTGAATCTTAGAAGAGTTCTCAAAGTGTGTGAGACGGTGGACGGTGCTTGCGAGAGCTTGGGCTTTGTTGAGGCTCATCAGTTCTGCGCCCATGGGTGGCGACTCCTTTTTTGTCTTCTTTTCTTCTATTTCCATCTGTGTTGATTCTATTTCTGGTGTTCTCCTTTGATTGTTATCAGCCTTGTTCTCCTTGCGGTGTATTCATCAGTTTAATCCGAGCGAGAGTTTTAGTTTACTCTAAGTGTACAAGCTCGGTTGTCGATCAAGTCATGGGCGAGTGATAATTTTCTTTTTCCCTTTTTTATCATGATGGTCTTTTTTTTTTTTTTTTTTTCTTCCCTTTATCCCTTCTAGTTCACATATTCCCCCCCGCCTTTTATTTTGTACTTGGATTTCTCCTTACTTTCTGCTTTCGAATTTGCAGTGCATCTCTTGAATGGCCCATTTCCCTTTTTTCCCCCGAGCATTTGATTCCTTCAATCTCTCTCTCTCTCTCTCTCTCTCACTCACTCACACAAACACACAAACACATCTGTTCTGTACTGTAGCTGACGGCCAAATGGTCTTTACTGCTGGACCACCTTGGCCTTTTCCCCTATCCACTCAAAAGACTCTGTCTCTCTTTTTAAGCTTCTTTTACAGTCGCTCCTGTAGTTCTCTAAGTTCTGGGAGTCGCTTGCATCTCATTTTCCTTGTCCCCTTCCTGTAACCTTGGGAGGTAGCTGCGGTCTATTGCTGTTCTCCATCATAAGTGTCTTTCCTTTTTCCTCTTGCACATCTCAATAACTCCGGTATTGGCCACATTCCGCTCTCCGTTCAATCCTTTTCACAAGAGGGGGGGTGGGGTGTGGTGCTGATGTGGTGGATATGCCTCTCTTTCAGGTTCCACATTCCTGCTATGGTTCGGCCCCACCGCCCGCCTCACTGTTGCCGAACCTGACCTCATCCGCGACATCTTGGTGTCGCGGGCCGACTTCTTCGAGCGCTACGAGTCCCACCCTTTGGTCCGGCAGCTCGAAGGCGAGGGCCTGGTCAGCCTCAGCGGGGAGAAATGGGCTCACCACAGGAAGATACTCACCCCTGCCTTCCACACGGACAATCTCAAGGTAAAAGAAAGTACCGCTCTTTTACTTTTTCTTTTCTTTTTTCTATTCATCGGAAAGAACTCGATTAACGATCGAAATATTTTAATCCTTATCCATCCCATTAGAATTTTTTTTTAATTTGTTTCCGTGTGAACTAATCGTCCATTCCGAATTTAATTACATGATCACAGCTGTGGATCCCGTTCATCGGGAAGACGGTGCTGGACATGGTGGAGAAATTGTCCACCATGTCGTCTTCAGGCGAGGTCGAGATCGACGTCTCCGAGTGGTTCCAGACCATCACGGAAGACGCCATCACCCGGACTGCCTTTGGGAGGAGCTACGAGGACGGCAAGGCCGTGTTCCGATTACAGACGCAGCAAATGGTCTTTGCGGCCGAGGCCTTCCGCACGGTCTTCATTCCAGGCTACAGGTAGGTAACCTCCATGCAGCTAACTCTTTCTATTCCGAACAAACGCGCCTAATCCTATTCTTGGATTGCCGTAGATTTCTGCCGACGAAGAATAACGCGACCTCGTGGAAATTGGACAAAGAGATCAAGAAAAATCTGGTGGCGCTGATCGGCCGGCGAAAGGAGTGCTCCGACAAGGAGAAGCCGGACGGGGGAGCCAAGGATCTTCTGGGGCTCATGATCAATGCCAGCACCAACCAATCATCATCGGACCACCGCCGACCGGCCACGGCGACAGCAACATCAACATCAACATCAACATCGACGATCACGGTGCACGACATCGTGGAGGAATGCAAGACATTCTTCTTCGCGGGGAAGCAGACCACCTCCAACCTGCTGACGTGGACGACGGTGCTCCTCGCCATGCACCCGGAGTGGCAGCAGCGGGCGCGCCAGGAGGTCCTCGAGGTGTGCGGCTCACGTGACATCCCCACCGGCGACCACCTCGCCAAGCTCAAGACGGTATCAATAAATTACCGCTGCTGCTGCCGCCGCTTTTTTGTTATTATTACCACTGGGTGACATTTAAGTGCATCCTAAAAATCTAATCAAATGATATATCAGTCAAATAAATTAAAAAAATTTTTTTTGAAAAAAAAAAACATATATTATTGCAGCTGGGGATGATCCTTCACGAGACGCTACGGCTGTACCCGCCGGCGGTGGCGGTGATAAGAAGGGCGAAGAAGGACGTGGAGCTCGGGGGATACCGTATCCCTCGGGATACCGAGCTGCTCATCCCGATCATGGCCGTCCATCACGACATCCGCCTATGGGGGAAGGACGCAGCCCAGTTCAATCCGGCCCGCTTCGAGGGGGGAGCGGCCCAAGCAGCCGGACATCGGATGGCCTACATCCCGTTCGGGCTGGGCGCCCGCAGGTGCATCGGACAGAACCTGGCCCTCCTCGAGGCCAAGCTCACCGTGGCCATCATCCTTCAGCGCTTCGCCTTCAGCCTCTCTCCCTCCTACGTCCACGCTCCTACGGTCCTCATGCTCCTCTACCCCCAGTACGGAGCACCCATCCGCTTTCGATCCCTCTCATCGCCATCGCCATCGCCATCGCCAGCACCCCGATCTCCAGCAGTAGCATCCGCAGGTGGGGGAGGGGCTCGTCGTGGGGTGGTCCTACCAGCAACGCCAGCGCTCGTAAGGCGTAACAGCACACCAACCAACCGTCCGTGATTTTTTCTCTTTTTTTTTTTTTTTTTTTTTGAATAAATACGTGCAGCGGCAGCGGCACCAGCACCGGCTGACGATGTGCCACCCTTTGGTGAAGACCGGGCCTAGCGACGAAAATTACCCGTCATTTGGATTGACTTCTCATCCGCCGTGCCTCAAGTCTGGCAGCTCGTCGGACTAGACGACCACTGACATGGCTGCCCTGTCCGCCCCTTCTTTGATTATGGCCAAATGTTCTAATATACCCTTTAACCCCATATCACCTTTGTTGGCTTTAAAAAAATGATACAGGAACCCTTCCTTTTTAATTAATGTCTTTGGTGCATGTATTGGATACTTTTCTAGACAAATTTTTAAGCCTTCAAAAGTTCAAAAGCAACTCTCTCTCTCTCTCTCTCTCTCTGGTCCCTTTCTTGTACGGTTATGCATAAAGAATAAATATGGATACTGTTCACAAGGAAGCTCTGAGGTATTGGGTGACACGCTCAACAGTTGAGGCGCTCGAAAGGTGTGTGTACGATTTTTGGGAGCTTATAATTGGGTGTAGCTCAGCCACAGGACCGGATGGGCGGCGTGGGGGAAGCCTAGGACGGATGCCCTGCCTCACTCTCAGCCGAGCTGTCACTGGGGAAGCCGTTCCCTGCCAACCGACCGGCGGCGCTGTGGCCGACTATTTCACCCCGGTCCTTACGGTGGGTTCCTGCCACCTGCGCAGTGGCAGGCATCTCTGCCCTCTCTCTATCTCTGTGCGTTCGTGTGCGGTTGTGGCTGCCCATGCACCGACCTTGGTACCATGTATGGTAGTCGAAACGCCCTCATCCGCCCCCAAACACGCGGTTAAATCCAAGCATTATGAGCATCAGAAAACACCATGCATGACCGTAAGAATCCAATATAACCACCAGAATCACTGTACGCACGACTGTATGCCTCTATAGCATGGCGACTCGGACACATTTCATAGAGATGATGCTGAAAGTTTTTTATACATAAATTATTATTAATCATTATATTTTTAATTTTATAAAATTAATTGAACAAATTTAATCATATAAGCTGGATAATAAGTTCATTATTAATTAAAATTATGATCCATACAGTTTGAATTTGAGCACACCTCTATTAAATGATGTGATTGATAATTTGTATGAACCTAAATAGAAGGGCTTATTAAGGTTTCTTTATAAATAGGATAGGTCTTTTTTTTTTTTTTTTTTGTTAGATCTATGATTTATTTTTTCATCAAAACATCGCTTAAAGAAGAAGTAAGAACAGAAAGACTTATACTTTTTTTGGATTTCTCTCATGATTGTACAAATAAGTATAGAAATATTATTATTACTATCTGATGTTTTGATTACATGTACGAGATCCTTAAATCCTAACAAATGATCCTATGAATTTTTGCTAGGCCTCTTGCATATTCTTGAGGTAAATGGAAGGGGCTAGACTAATCATTTCATCATCTTACGTTGGAAGGGGAAAAATTACTCCCTCAAGTAAAGAAGAAAAAGTCAAAAAGAAATGATACATAAAATTATTGAGATTACAAAGAAAATAGAATTCTATCCACAAAGCTAGCTAGCTAACCGGATTGAGATGAGGATATCTCATTCTCTTTAAAGAGATCCAAACTCTCTATGTTTAGCAAAACTCACGGACCAGCAAATCTTCCCTTTGGCTTATCTTCTTTAGGATATAACAGTCTAACTGGATCATTATACGGCTAAGAACTAATTCTGTGCAAGAGATTAAGTTCAAAATTCTGTCAAAAAAAACATCTTTGTTTCGATGAAAAATCTCAGATATATGAAGGTTGGCATGTGTATTTAGATTGAAAGAAATTGTGGTCACCACCTTGATATTTATATTTATAGTAGAAATTAATGTTATAATAAGTACATTTATATATAATATGAACTTCTCATCCATCCAGACGACCCCCTACGTATTAATGAATTATTTATATTTTAATATTCAAACACACCAGCATTAACAGTATGAGATGCTCAGAAAAAGTCTTCCAAAATTGATGTCAACATAAAACTTCGCCTTCGATTATTTGACTAAAAGAAAAAATCTCTGGTATCCGAGCACCACAACAGTTCTTAATGGTAAAAATAATATGATTCGTGCTTCTGTCAAAACGGAATGATTAGGGTTTGGTTTTCCCTCAACTTTGTCGTGATCAGGGCACTTATATTTCAATCATACAACACCTGGTAGACCCATCTAATGATCGATCTCTTCAAACTAATCAACTCGACAATCGTGGATCACGACATATCAAGACAAAGCGTTTCTTGTGAACCACATCGATCCAGGTACAGGATGGAGGGGACCCCTTCACAAGATCATGAGGGTTGCCTTCCTCGTTTGGTGATAAAAGCAAGCGAGCACTTCAATAGCCGGTGGCGGAGCATGCAGTAGCTCCTAGAGGCACTAGCTAGCTAGTCTCATGCTTCCTTTCCTACCCACCCTAGAGCCAGTTAACAGTTGCACTGTCCCAGGGCAAGCCTCCCTTGGGACCTCTAGCTCTAAATGCGTTCTCTCATGCGTTGCTGGTCCCCATGAACGCATGTGGAGAGGGCCCTTTCTCAATCTTGCTCATTGCGTTCTTGCCATGCATAAAATAAAGCAGGCATGCCGAGCAGTCATGGGACGGCCCATTCTACAGTATAATTTTACCTTTGAAAAAGATCAATAGTAGCTATTTCGTATTTCGCACCAACTATATGAAGTAGCTGTATTTAGTACAAGGGTTGAAGGCCAGTCAATAATTGTTGGCCCCTCAAACAACAGCTACTAAGAATCAACTATCTATGTTAGCTGTTGGCTGGCCTTCAATAACTATTAGCTAATCCTAACAGTTGAATCACAGATAACGTTAAGCAGGGGTTCCTTTCGTCCCTTGCAATAGACACTTTTTCTTGGTGATATCCAACCACTTCTACTTCTTTTATTTTTTTAATTTGTGGTTGTTATCTCAAAAGGAGTGTAAAAAACGTGGGCTAGCTATCAATGAACCTTGATTGGGGTCTCACTCATGCGAGGGAAAGGCATTCTTTTCCATGCTTTATGGAACAAGTGCATTGCATGCATGCCGTCCCAAGAGAGTGGACACGGAACTAGTGCTACTACTACCCCTATAATCATCGTAATAGGACGGCCTTCTCCATGCATGCGTCTTATTGGGGTGCCCGGTGTTGAGCTCCCAATGGTGAGAGCAACACAAAGCTTCCGTTCCCAATGCTGGCTCATTAGAATTCAGGATCAAAATATCTTCCTGGCCATAGACGAAGGGCTGGTGGGAAGCAAGAGGGAAGTTCGGCGCGTTCACAGGAAGGCATCATCGCTTGTCCTTTCTGAAGAGCAGGCTTTTATCTAAGAGTCAATTTGATTCTCCTCGCATTTATGGATGAACAAAGAACCTCCATAATTTCCTCGTGGGGAAAAGAATTTTGTTGGTTCTCTGATCAGAATCTCAATTAAAGAGAGGCTTAATTTTATGTTAATCTGCCATATTATGCTGCTATCTGAGATTAAATTAATTCAAAGTCAAATAGCTAGGAATGGACCACCCATGTGTGCAAATTAAAATGTCCGTGGAGTGTAATGAAATGTCAAATATGCTCCAAGAAAAGCTTTTTTTTTTAAAAAAAAAAAAAAAAAAATAGAAGGTTGTCAGTCATGTTTTATTAAGTTCCTTGTGCAAGCACGGAAGACTTTTCTTATTCCTTCTGGAATGCCACCTATAAGTGAGATTGACTCAAAAGAAACCAATGGTGCAGGGAATATTTTACATGCAAGAAGGTGGCTATCTTATATGTTGGTCCCCAAGCAATCATGCAGGAGACCAGGTTGCTTTTTTATAATTGTTCATATTATGCTACAATTTATTCATGATAAGGAGACATGATGTTTAAGCGAGATGTATTGTTGGATTACAGTAAATTTATCAGATGCGAATATGTTTCAAAGGGAAAAATACGAAAAAAGAAAGGAATCATCATTATTTTAAAAGAGTGGGTCAACTCTGAAATAACCAATAATTGGAGTTAAGGCCCAAGAAAAATGAGATCTCTGCTATCAGAGATTTTGACTTGGAAATTATTCTTCATTTGTGTTTATCTAAATTAGATATTTTCGGGGTATGCTAATTTACTAGCGAACAAAAAATGCTAAAGAAGATGCAACATTAAAAGAAATGGAGAACTCTTAAAGAGGATCTAAAACCAACACCCACATCTAGAATGAAATAGGGTAGGGGCGGTTGGTCGTTAAGGCGTGACTGTAGAGCCGACAGCCGTCCGACCAAAGAGTGCACAGCTGTGATCGAGGTCCTAAGCACTGCAAAACAATTCGGACGACTCCCCCCAAGTCTGCCATCCGGCAACCTCCTCGTGGCCTCTCGAGAAAGACGTGTACGTTATTGAACTCGATAAGCTTGGGTTCTAAACTCCCCGTGGATTCCAGCTCGATCTTTGGAGGATCCCACATGAACGCTCCTAATTATTTTACTAATGCGCACTTCCCCAGCAAATTTCCTTTAGATCCACGACTTCGGCTGAAATCCCTCCCCAATAAAAGCCCATTTGTTTTATGCCTACAGGCCTTGGTCACCCCAGCTAAATGCCAAAAGGCACTGGCGCTCTGCCCTTGATTGATGCCAATCTGTCGGCGTGCTGTACACGGATGGGGCATGACCTTCTCCCTCCTATGATTGGATAGTCTCCTAGCAGGCAATATCTTATTCCGCCCACATTGCTTTCATCCTGCAACCTCTGCCCTTTTCTTCCCCAGAGGTGAGGTGAGGTTAGGTTGGTTGGTTACAGCTGCATGCATTTAAGCAAATGGATGCAGATTAAACATGATTGATTAGCTGTAAGAAGCCTCCTTGCCTGGTTGAGCTCGTTAATTTAATCGGGTGGCCTTCCATTTATCTCGTGACGGGTCCCAAATGGCTTTATCTCGCTCATGACCGTACTTCTTTGTCGTGATGTGGGATGCCGGAGTGCAGCGGCGCTGGTTGATCGCTGAGAGTTTCCTGATCCACATACTCCTCCTCCTCCTCCTCCTCCTCCAAGGGGCAAAATTATACGCAAACATGCAGACACGTATGCATGCAAGCTGGCATAAGCATGTATGTTATACATGCTTTCTGGAGCGTAGGTTGGAGCCGTAATAGCCCCTTTCATGGGCATGACTGGGTGTATGGAACCACCTAAATAAATAAACAGTCAATTAGCTTTCCAGTTTTCATGCGTAGACCTAAACAGAAGTCATGCCAGCTATTCATATGTATCAAGGGTTTATTCTAAGTAACTCCACGGCTTTTCTAATAAAACTAATTTTCACTCTTCTCGGTCTAGCAACGCATTCAATTCTATATTCTCGTCAACATGATAACTGATTTTAAAGAACCAAAATCCTTGCTGTTGCTTACCTTTCATGTTGCCTCTCTTCTTCTCCTTCTTCTTCTTCTTCTTCTTCTTCTTCTTCTTCTTCTTCTTCTTCTTCTTCTTCTTCTTCTTCTTCTTCTTCTTCATTTTTTTTTTATTTTTTTTTTCTCTGAAGTCAAAAAATTTTTTAAGGCATCAACTATGTAGCTTGTAGAGACACCAATCATTTGTTGAACATGTTCTCGCCCCTTCCTCTCCTTAGGATGGCTTGCTTGAATCAACACCAAGAAAGAACAATGTAGAATAACTACTTGTTTAGCAACAGAACCGCTCTCGGTAATGTTTTCATCCATTTCACATTGATCCATTCTTCTCAATTCTCATCATGAACATTTGGAGGCTTAAACTGTTCACCTTACAGTGTCCTTTTTTGCCCTCTTATGAAGGTAATCATTCAGGTTTTGAAATGCAAATAGCAACTAAATAAAACACCCTCCCTGCTTTGACGACTCTGTTAATTTGTTCTGTGCTCTGAACAAAGTCCTTTCATTTCAGTTGATATTACACTTTTGAAACACACATGCATAATTTGTAACTATATAATTAAATCAAATTAAATTTCATACTGCATGTCTGCCACAAGAAAGATATATTAAATGATAATTTTATAAAAGATTCTGGTTATGTCCCCTGGTAGAGAGAGAGAGAGAGAGAGAGAGAGACCCAAAACAGATTAGTATAACAAAAAATATACATTCCGAATTAGGACAGGGCCCAGTATCCCAAGCGGAGGCCCCAATAATATCACACTTTGGGATCCACTGTCACATGAGCATATTCAATCGGTAAAGGGACAAGTCAGGCGATGCGGTAGGCCCATAGCACGGTAAGAGAGATACACCTTATCACTGTGAGGGCCCAAAGAGGAGGCTGCTACGAGGGATTCTTTTATTTTTATTTTTAAAATGAGAGGCATGAAGAGAGGAGTATGGATCGAGAACTAAATGTCGTGTGTTGCTTTCAATGAATAGAGGAATGGAATAAATTAGACCATATGGGGGGCAAGAACAGTTGAAATGCACATGAAGAAAAGAGAATCGTTTGTGTACCATATTCATGTATATATTACCATAATGATGTGAGAATAGATAAACTTAAGTTTCATGTGGGTTCCCTTTGCGATCAATAAATGCCCCTTCCACGTTAACTCTACACCAGCCACAACCAGGCGCAGAGAAAGGCCCATACGTTAACTGAAGGCATCACAAGGTTGTTTCGTCGTCCCAGCAAAGGGTCTGGAGCATCCTGATACTCTATCTGACAATCCTTTGCAGAACCTCTGATCATGCTCTTAATGATTTTGTAATTTATTACATTAAAAAAAATCCTATAAGCCGTCACACAAAATTCGGTAAAATCTTTTAAGTAGGAGGTAAGCTGATGTTGATCTGATTTCCTATTTCGCACCAAATCCACAGCAATTTAGAGTAACATTGCGGTTTGAAAAGTCTATAGTCAGGGTTGTAAGCTAAATTTTGGCACAAATGGCTATTTGCCATTTTCGAATCCCATAGCTTCCGTTATACATCTTTTCCTTCCCCTTGGATTCCTTTTATTTTTTATTTTTTATTTTATTATTGAACCACTAAATCCATCACCAAGTCCTCACCATGCTCTATCATTCCCTCATCATCTTAAAATATCCAGCTATTTGAATAGCCTATTTAGAAAGATTACAAATTCACTTCTATTTTAATGGCATTGAAATGATGGATAAATGATCATTGTCTTCTTCCACTCATATGATGACGACAAATCATTTCCTAATCAATCATTATCCCTTGTTATTCGCCTTGATTGTCTCTTCCAACTGGATCCATGTTTTGATTCCATCATTTTCACTGCATTACTTGTATTAACTTTTAACAAAAGTTTGGCCACTGCCCCCACAACCACTACCATCAAATCACGAAAACCAATGAGCCAAGCGACCCTAGTTTTGCATACATGCAGTACTTGAAATAAAGACAGCCAATTGAATTGGTATCCACATGTTCACAGCACCTTGCACGTACCACATCTAGCACCATTTAGTTTTCAGTCAGATTCCTTTGGTAGGCATCCACTAACTGAACATGCTGAACACTACCCTCAATAGTGGAATATCTAGACTTAATCCAGTCAAACAGGAATGGCATACATGTTCAGAAGCCAGGACAAAAGATAAGTTATCATAAGCTTCGTTCACAATATAATTTGGATTGCCAACTAGGTAAACATCTGATAGCATGCTAGAGATCACCACCTTGACAACTAAAGACCAATTATCCACCCATTCAGCATATCCTATTATTACATACGAATAATTCACAGATTAAGCTTGCCAACCTCCATGTCACATTCACATTATCTTCACCAACAGCCATCGTGTATAAAATAGGCTGTGACAAGTTGCTGAATCCTGCACATGTTTACAGGTCGTTATCATTTCAAGTGATGTCACAAAGCATAGTATTTTCATTGCCAATGACAGTCCACCTGCTTAGAAGCACTGCGCTAACCAAAACAACATAAACACACGATATAGGTCAATCAAAGACAAGCTCATCTTAAAAAATAACTGTTAACAAACATGAGCCCTCAACTTAATTTCTTCAAAATTTATTATTAGTAACACAAGCACCATCCATGATGCGCACACTCTGCTGGAAACAAGGTGAACTACGGATTTTCCTGTTTTAGACTGACAGTAGGATGCACAGGCCGGATTAAACAATATTTTTTCTTTCATTGTACAAAAAATATTGACGGTCCTACCAGAATGAGGTCAGCAAATCTAGAACCTCACTTCCCTTTCTCAGATGAGCTAGCAACTTGCAAAGTGGCTAAAGATAAAAATTAAGCATTGCTATAGGATCGTGTGCAAAGTAAACAACATATGATTTCATTATATATAATTTATTTCATCAATTATATACCCTTCTCCAAACATTGATAAGGAGAAGCACTCATGAAAACTGAATGCCATTTGATCATGGTCACCTTTGGGGCGTTTGACGGTGTTTGCAAGGTGGTCAAGCAGTAAGAAAAGCAGTACATTTAACAGGATATTATGCTGAATTCAACACAACCTTTCTATCAAGAGGCCATGGGGCTATTATCATACATTAGTTGCTGGAACTGTAGCCCCTATATGTGCTAGGAAGCTTTAAATGTGATGCAGCATTTGAAGAGATCTGAATTTTGTTTCTTTCAATGCATATCCTTGATTGCAAGCTTGATGTCACAATAGAGAGAGGATCTGCAACATGATACTGTTACATTATGCTCAAAGTCAGACTTGACAATGAACTGGAAAAAGTCCCTTCAGATTTTAATCATATGGACTTCATCAGCTGTTTCCCTGGTTCAACCAGAGTTCTCGTCTCCTATAGTCAAACTACTGGCTTTGCCAGTTCAACTAGATGGCAACAAGATAGTATCAAAATTTTATTTTCCACAATACTAAATTTACAAATCCATTCAGGTTAGGGTCATTTGTCGTTTCGAATACAGCCATGATCACACCCATATCTTTATATTAGAGGCGTCAAATGGGCTAGATGACTCATGGCACAACCTGGCCCGACACAAAGGAGGCCGTTCCAGCCACGGCACGGCTACTATAGTAGCTATGCCAAGCCCCCCTACTAGCACGATTGCTTGTGGTGGGCTAAGTTGGCACAGCCAAGCATAAATGGGCTAAGCACAACACAGCTGGCATGGCGACAGGCCATCTATGGCCAGCTGGGCATTTTTATTATTTTTTTCATCCCAACAACCAAAAACTAGTTTCGAGACTATTCTTGTTTATTTCCTTAGAAAAAGAACCTTTTGCCTTTTCCAATAACCAAAAACAGCTAAAGGTATTCTCGTCCATTGTTTAAAAGACCTATTTGTCCTTTTCAACAGCCAAAAACAACTAGTTTAAAGGTTATTTTGGTCATTTAGAGGCTCTCCAACCCCTATAAATACCCCTCAACCCCTTCCTCTCACCCCATACCAAATCCTAAGCTCTTCTCAGCTCTCAAAAGTCCTCTTAAGCTCTCCTAAGCTCCCTATAAGCTCTCTTTAAGCTCTCCTAATCATCCTACAAGCTCTTCTAATTTCTTCACAAAACCTCTTTAGTCTCTACAACAGCCAATTCCAATAGCTACTGCTCTCACCCACCCCATTATAGCTTTGAACTCGACTCGAAGGGAGGTCAAATGTGTTGGGACCAATCTTGACACATAACAGTCATAGACCGGAACCAATATCCCCGACTCTAGCCGTGTTGCCTCAAGCTCTAACCAGAGCTATAGCCAAGACCTCTGATGTCGAAAAGTAATTCAGCATCGAAGAGATCGCAGACAAGGAGTTCCAAGTTGTATGTCACATTTACAAGAACAACTACAACTAAAACACTTCTAAAGAAATTTGTTACTTGCCCCAGCACTGAAAGAAGTATGAAAATACTGATAATTCCATCCAGGGCCAACTTAAATTTGGTTTAAGTGAGTTATCAACGTTTTTTTATTCCCAGGAAGTAAACAAAAAGGAATTATCAAAATTAATTGCAAGTACTGAAATGTCTTTTTCTCTTGCTAAAAATGCACATTTCGAAAAACATATAAAAACTACCTTAAATTCTATATATAAGAAAATGTCTTGAAATACTACTAAATCTAAATCTTTTTAGACAATTTTTTGAATATAAACAAAATTTTATTTTATATTTTTCAAATTTTAATGATGGAATAGCACTTCCTTGTGATATTTAGAGTAGCAATATTGGCTTATCTTATATTTGTATCACAGCACATTTTATTAATTTCAATTGGACTATGCAAAAATGAACCATTAGTTTTAAATTTTTTAAATCCCCACATCAAGCCTCCAACATCTAGTTCAATTATGCATATAGTACATGAATACAGTATGTATGATAAATTTTTTTCTATTAGTTTAGATAATACTTCTAATAATAATTTTGCTATTGAATTACCCAAACAGCACTTGCATCCCATATTAGATGAGAAATTATTCCAAGTAAGATATGCATGTCAGATCTTATATTTAGTTATACAAGATAGTTTAGAAGTTATTGAACAACATGTAAGTATAATTAGAGTTGTCATTAAATATATAAGATTTAAAAATTTTATGTATTGCCATAGTAAAAAATTGAAACAATTTTTATTACATATAAAATATAAATAAAATTCTGTATATTTAATGTTATAATCATGTTTTAAATACAAAGATATTATTATTAGACTTTATAATAATCACTTCTCGATGATTCTATATTAGATTCTCATTGAACTACTTATACTATTATTATGAAATTTTTAGAACATTTTTATAATGCTACTAATAGATTATTTAGTACTTATTATCTCACCTCTTCCCTAGTTTTGCAACAATTTTATGACATTACTTATTGTTTTATAACTTTTAGGAATGTAGAGAGTTTTGAACATATAATTGAACCACTAGAATTAAAATTTAATAAATATTAAAAAAATTCATATATTCATTGTTTAGCTTTAATTATGGATCCTAAATTTAAATTACATGGTGTATTAATAATATTAGAAGAAATTTATAATAATACAATGCATGACATTGAGAACATAAAAAATGAAATTATTAAGTCATTAAATGGAATGTATATGTTATATAACAAGAAACATAACAAAGATAAAAGGTCCTCTACTTCAAAACCGACCCCAAGTAATAGTAGTAGTGAGGGCAATACTAATAAATTATAGAATATTATTAATAAGAAACAAAATCAAAATTTACGACTCCATCATCCAATGAATTATCTTTTTTATTTAAGTAATGATTTTACAAACTTCTAAACTCATCAAGAGTAAGATAACTTTTATATTTTGGCCTGATAAAAAATACATGAAAATAATTATCCTGTACATACCACCATAGCCCCATGATCTGCTGACCACTTCAATGTCCACGGTAACATTGGAATCTACTTTCAATGTAGGTCCAAGTACTTGACAAAAGGAATCAATTGAAGCTTGAAGCCTAACATGGTGAAGATGTTGGTCTGGCTAAAGGACTAGTATGATACAAATGACAGGATGTAAGGTCAGATGAAGAATGAAGATGAAGACTCTCCTTCAAACAACTAGAAGACAAAAAATGGAAGACAAAACGATTAACCGCAAAGAAGACCGCACAACCAAATGATGGGATGGCACAACCTGTTACAGCCCTAAAGGCCAGATAAAAGCTCACACCAACAACAAGCCACAAAAAAGATATATATATTTAATTTGTTTTATTTAATTTCTATAAAATTAATTTTAAAAATTTAAAAAAAAAAAAAAAAAAAAAAAGCCTAGCAGTTTAGTTCGTTGAGTCCGACAATTTGGGCCATGCCAAACAAAAGATGAAGATCAAGACTCCTTTAAACAACTAAACAATTAGAGATGGAAGACGAGAAGAGTAACCACAAAGAAGAAGACTGAGCAACACAACGATGGGATAGCATGACCGCAACAAGCCATTAGCCCATCCACGAATAAAGAAATATATATTTAATTTATTTGGTTTAATTTCTACAAAACTAGTTTAAAAAAAAGAATTTGCTTGGCTTATCAAGCTAATATTAAAAATATATATTTTAAAAATAGAAAAAAGCTGGGCCGTGCTGGTGAACCAAGCACAGCATGGCCCAGTCGAGGGCCTATGGGGCATGCCAAGCCGCCCCTCAGTCTAAATGTCATGGGCTGTGCAAGCATAGCCTATAACAATAACCCTGCCGAGCCGACATGGCACGAGGGCCTGCAACTTATACAAGCCGTGCCAGCCCGACATGGTCCGTTTGACACCTCTACCCTATACCCCAGTATATCATTACTAGATGCTAGGCCCCATGAAAATTGAAGCAAATGTTATTCATGCAACGTGCAGATATTTATCATCTACAATCAGTGTTCTCATAGCATTCCTGCTAAAGTTATATACCAAATACATCAAAGTTGAATATAGTAAAATAATTCGATAAAAAAACATTATATTAAAATTAAAAATTATTTGAGTATAGAAGTTAATATAAAAAAATATATAATTATGTAAGTGATGAAAAAATAGCATTTTGATCAGCAACAATACTGCTTAACATGGCTAGCATCCTGTAGAGTAAGTCTATAAGGGGTTATTTGATTAGGAAAAAAATAAGGGTGAAAAAGTTTTCTACTCTTATTTTCCTACATTTAGTTATAAAAGAAAAGGAAAATGATTAGTGGGGCCCACACCCTCTTTCCCATGCTCCATAGAAAAAGTTTTCCCACGGAGGAAGTGGTATTCTCTCCTTTCCCATCCCACTGGAAAAAAATTTTAAAATCAAAAGTTCAAAATTGTCCCTATTATATTTATATTATATTACTATAACATCTAAAAATATAATATTATATAATATAGTATATTATATATTATAATATATAAACTAACACTACATCATATTATAATATAATATAGTATAACATATTATGCTGTATTATATTATATTATATTATAATACATAAATTATAATATAATATATAATATAGTTAATATAATAATATAATATCATATATTATATCTTATATATTATATTATCATAAAATATTACTAATATAATATGTTATTATAATGATATTACATTGCTTTATTATAATATAATGTATTATGTTATATTATAATAATATAATAGTATTATATTACATTAATTCCCATGTAATCTTTATTCTTAGAGTACTATAGTCAAATTGGAATTCTTCCATGTAAACTTACCCTGAACTATAGAAAAATATTTTCAGAACTATTTTTTCATATAAATTTTCTATCAACCAAACATAGTAAATTTTATTTTCTTCTGCGACATGTTACCTAGAAAAATGGATATAGAAAAACTTTTCCTAAAAAAATTTTTACCAAGAAAATACCAAATAAGCACTAAGAGTTCAATGTTTTTTCAAAGTATTGATCCTTTTTGAATTGAGAAAAATCACTAAAGGTTTTAAAAGAAGAACAAAAACATGAATATATTATATGTTACAAAAAAGAGATGCGTTTTTTTATGAATAGGAACCCAAACACAATCTGCTAATGAAAGAAGGGAGAGAGAAAGTAAACTCAGAAGTCTACATTTCACAAAAAGTAAATAAAATATCCTATGGGTTTCTTCCTTTTTAGTTTAGTAATTTATACATAGAGAAAAAGAAACTAGAAAAGGGAAGATAGGATGCAGGCATCTTGATAAACAGCAATGCTTTCTTAAATGCTGGTTATCAACAAAACATGAAAGGAAAAAATGACCGCACCTTACTTGAAGGGTAGCTCCTCAAGCTTGATGTTGGCATTTTTATATACATATATAAGATAGTTTTGACCACTAAATCTCTGCCTCGATCACTTTATTCATGCTGCAACCCAACAGCTAAGTCGCCATTCACTTAAACTCAGAAGATATGACATGAAAATGAGAAAGGACTGGAAAGCAGAACGAACATCTTTCAAAAACCTGAAAATTTTAAAGGATAAAAATTCAGAAAAATCTACAATGTGGTCAAAAATAAATAAAGAAAGCAACAGTCAACATCAGCCACTGCTCCCGAGGCAGGACAGATGGGCAAGAACAAAAATTAGAAGTGTTTTCTTGACAGCTACTTATCTCAGTTTACTCTCCTCAGTTCAAAGTTTTTTCATAGTTACCTCCAATCCAGATTCTTCCAGTTGCATAGCCCATAAGATAATGTGACCTATAAAATAAAGCAACCACTGGAGATAATAGAAAAGAGTACAACAACTTTTCATTTCTGCCAATATTAAAATACTGAAATATAAAATATCTAAGAACCACAATAAAATGATTCACAAAATGATATGTAAATAACATGGCCAAATGGAGGGGTAAAATCCAAGAGAGCCATAAGAATGACACAACAATGCCACAAGAACATAAAATCTAATCACTACCATCCCCATTTGATTTCGTCAAACTCAAACAAGACATAATTTGAAATAAATTAGGTTACAAATAAAAACATATCAAATTCAGCTTCTTCCAACAGCGTTTAAATATGATCCGGTATTTGGTGTTGACATACGAACTGCCATTAAGGTTTAGAGAACACTACAATTAAATATGGCTTATCTAACTGCTTTTAAAATTTGGGGTTTGATCTTGCAAATCCAAGCTTAAATTTTGTGAATCCACTCGCAGTAGGAGAAGGGCATTTCAGGGCTTGATCTACTTTACACAGTCCTTTTCTTTCACATTTATAATAGCACTCACCAGCTAGCAGGCATCAGGGATGCAAGGTAATTTCTTGCACTTACTTTGTCTAGTGCACATTAAATGATGATCAGATGATTTTCATCACAACATGTCTATGTCTTAGCATCAAGGTTTTAATCAGGGACCAGGTTGGGACAAAATCAGCATGAGAGTATCCCAACACTTGGGATGGTTTTGCATCTGCATACTTCACAGGTGTGTCGTTTTTCATTTTAATTTATTTTTTCTATTGTCCGTTGTTTCTAATGGTTGTTTAGATATTTCTTAAAGGTTGTCTATCTTATAATTTAGGATTAAGGTATCGACTATCCCAATCAGTGTCCCATTCGTATTGTCTAGTAATAACGAGAACAACCTGACTTTTCATATATCACAGTCCAAAATCTTTTATATTCAAAGAAAGATTACCCAATCTTGATCTCTAACTAAGTCTGCAACTTGCCGTGATAAATTTATTGATATCCCACCTTCCTAGTGAAATCAAATAATGCTAGAACCTTTATGGCACACCATAGGATCGACCATGGAAACAAAAGTCACAAAACATCCTCAACATTCTAAACTTCTGGTTTGCTTAGTTCAGTCCTGCGCATCAACAGTCCTCAAAGTTTAAGCCAAAAAGGTGTTCCTTTAGCATGGAATCCTGAGCAAAAAGAAATGTTCATTCTGGATAAAGAAACATTCTTTATCCAACAACTACCCCAAGCAGGCCTCTCGTTCTGCGAGAACTTGAGAGGCATCCCTCAACAACTACACAATGCAGAATAACCCAGAAGCAGCAAGAAACTTTAAGAGGCCACTGCCAGATTTGCAGCTCAGGTTATGGTAAAGACCTCTTCACTAAATGATGTGAAAATGAGTGCCACATAGTGAAATATCAAGTTCATTATCATACTATTATGGACAGTATTGTGCCATTCTTGGGATAGCTTATGCCCTTAAGAAAATAGAAATACAAATTGCTTCCACAAAATCAAATGTATAAAAATATTGTAACTGGACAAAGATGATCTCCATAAACTTCCACAAATTTATTTACACCTACAACAATTTTTGGAAGGAAAAAGGCAAAGACTAGGAGTGGCAATAAAATGGGACATGACACGCAAACACGACTCAAACTCAACACAAAATAAGTGGATTTGGGTTGACCTTAAGTTGGTTCATATCATAATCCTACCGACACAATTGTGACATGAAATAATCGTGTCAGTCACATGTTGACTAATCAACTCAAAAATGACATGATTATGACCCGATTAATATATCTTATCAATGGCATATTCAGCCTTCTCAATTGTTTTTTTTTATATATATAAAAACTATTTAGAATGTAATTTTAAAAGAAATGAATGTTACACTTGTCTTTTACCTTTAAGTTATTAGAATTTAAAAACTATAAGAAAACTTAAAAATTTGGAAGAAAAGTAAAAACTTATGTTAAGCGAGTCATGTCTATTCATATTAAGTGAGTTTTTAAGTGAGTCATGTCGATTCATGTAAATGAGTTTTTAAGCAAGTCATGTCGTATCAATCTAACATGATCTGTTTATTAAATAGGTTACGCATGTTGTTTCATATTACCTATTTAATAATCAAGTCATGTTCATATTAGGATTTTTGGTCCAACTAATTAATCATGCTATGTTCAATGTCTACCCATATAATGTTATACCACAGCTTCGACACAAATTACCACCCCTAGCAAAACTACATCCACCCAAATACATAAAAATAAATAGTTGCCTTAAAAAGAAACTGCATCAATCTTAACAAAGCTAAACTAGCATACAATAGTGTGAATTTAAACTTTCACGAATGTGTATGCAACATTCACACTTTTACCTGAATTCCCTCCATCATGTTTCACTTAAAGCACCAAAGACATCACAACAAATAGCATATCAAGCTAAACAGGGATGACTTGACCCTAATTAATAGAAGCTCAGTTTTAGATCCCATTTTGACAAAATATATTAGTGCCAAACAAAAATATAATGTTTTACCAAATACAATTTAAACCCGAATTCTATTCTTATGAAAGGTTTGAGCTTTAAATCCCTTGATGTTCCTAGTTTTCAGAAGGAATTTTTGGAGTGAGAATAAAGAGTGAAACAGGGGCTTATCTGTTTCAAAAACTCAACCACTTGCTCCTAGCCTATAAAAGATCAGGATCACATTAACTTCACTAGTAAATGATACAAACATGATATAAACATGAAAGATCAACAAGTCTTGCATGATTAAGTAAATGCTTACAGTCTTGCTCAAAAATTTTGTATGAAAACCAAGTTATTATGAAGCAAGTTCTCTTTTTAAATTTTTTATTTAAAAAGTATTCCAAATGATTTTCATTAATGCCATCACACCAACCAAACACTTGCTTGGGAAAAAACATGCTTTACAGTTAAAAGTTCCCCTAAAAAGCTCATTTCTTATGACACTGTAACAAGTACCTAGTTTATGGTTAAAAAAATCCTTTTCCATTGTTTCGCAATTAGAAGAAAATTGAAAGAGAAAAAAGTAAGAAGAAAATGTATGGCTATATTTCAAAAAAGAGGCTTAAAAGTTTTCCTCATCTAATAGGTAGTGATTTTCAGAGGAAGTAACAGAAGTTAAGTGGACAAAAATAACTTACCCAGATCCTTACTACTTTCTCTACAACTTTCTTTACAATTTATTAGGAGGAGAAAATTCTTCGTTTTCTTTTATTTTCTTTCTATTTAAAGATTTGGGTTCTTTTCTTTCATTTTCTTGGCAACCAAACAAAGCCCCAGAGAGCCATAGAATAAAATAAAAGACTTCTGTAACAATATCAAAACTACCATACTAGAGAATTCAACTAAACAATACAATGGATTATCAGAAACAATGGGGCTGTTTGGAAAACTTCAGTTGGAGCCCCAGTGCAGTTCAAGTTGCAATTCAACTTGATTTGCAAGCAGTTAAGCTCAAGGGCTCAACCTCCCTTATTTGGACTTGAAGATGAGGAAGAGTAGTTGAGAGGGAGGGGGTGGAGTGGAGGAGGCAGAAGGGAGAGAAGAATGAGGAAGAAAAGGAAGAGGGAAGATGAGAGGAGTGCAGGATTTAGGGGGGGCTTGGTCATTCCAGTGGTTGCAACTTATCTAACAACCATTTTGACCACGAGTCAACCTACCGTAAGATAACCATGATCTGTAGGCCAACAAGCATGCAGATCACTGTAAGATAACCTACTGCAAAGTAACCTTGAACTGCAACCCACACCTGCAACTTGACCTGGATGCAGCACCACTAACAGGAAACCAAACAGCCCCAACAATGATTTAGCAAACATCCATTGGAAGTCCTAGGCTCCATGAGCATATTGGGATTATTTAGTCAATCCAACCAATGCCTAGTAGCATAAAAGAGATATTAATGGATGCAAATGAGCCTTTATTCAGCCTATCTTCTTCTAGGTTTTCCATGTGTAATAGATGAGTTGAAGCAATTTGCATTGCAACTTGCCTTCTCTTGCTCAGATATTTAATAACCAAACATACAAAAAACTATAAATTTCTTAAAGTTGGGTTTGCCAAACCACATTGCAATAGTTCCACCCCTCCTAAATGCTCCATATCTGCTAAATATTATTAGTTTCATCAAAAAAAATAAGGACTATCATACAAATGCATACATTCGCTTCAAAGGCCCATTTTTCTGTTGTTCTAAATACCACTTAATCTTCATGAAATGAAGCGTGTTCATGATAGAAAGCATAATCAAAACACAATAACAAAAGTGAATCTTTTCTACAACCTAAACTAAGAAAAAGCTAGTTACTGCATATACATATCAAAAAGCATCAGCAGGCCATAATGTATCACAAGCATCAAGCAAGCCTGAAATCGAATGAACTAAAAGATTTGAATGTACCAATTTATCATCTTATGCCGACTTGTTTGTAAGAATCAGATGGAAATGTTGCCACATTGTTCGAAGTGCAAAACACGTGACAAACCTCACCATCATCAGGGGCCTACGGAAGCATGCTTTACAAGCCTCCAACTTTGGCCCTGGAAAAGGCATGAGAAGTATCAAATGCATTTACAAAATGGAACACCCTTAAAGAGCAAATCTTAATGAATGCAATCAGAAGTTTCTAGTCAAAAGGCAAAACTTTTGACAAATAAAGGGCACAGAAGAGATTTCATAGTTAAGGGTTTCACTTAATCATTGATGACAGGAATTCCACCAATATTGGCCAACATCAGAAATATTTTCAAGATGTAAAAATGAGCATAAATTATTGAATGTTGATTACTAATGACGCATCTTAGCATGATGAGATTTCACCATCCAGCACAGCAAATAAAGTGGCAAATTGATGATAAGAGAAAACTGGTTGCTGATGCTTAAGGATTTCCTTCATTTTGATCCAATGAACACCAAAAATTAACCAAAGGAGGAAAGGAGGAAAAGCACATTTTTCAAGAATGTGTATATGAAATGCACATATAAGTTAGCTTTTGCATGTTCCCACAATCAGCATCCAAACCATGAAGCCTGTCGATTTCTTATCTGAAAAGAAAGCATTTTAGGTGCTAGAGAATGCTCCAGCTTCTTTTTGCAAGCATGTATCATTTGTAGCAGAACTTAAGGATATTGTAGCAAAACTGGTTAATCATCCAGCTTAAAAAGTGAGGAGCAGGTGGTCAATGCCTTCAAATCTTCTTAGATATAAAGTTACACAAAGAGAGACAGCCAGTTCTTTGCTACCACATTATTTGTAATAAACTTGCATCTTCATCAGAATGATTTCTTAATATAATTTATCATGATTCAACATCTTAAAATACTGAATACAAGGTATAGCCAATCAAATAACCATACAATAACACCAGAAAAAAAAAATAACACCAAAAACAGATAAAAAAGCCTTCAAGATAGGATAATTCATTGCTCTATTGAAGCTTATAATACAATTTTTTTTTTTTTTTGTGACAACAGTTCACTGTCTTAACAGTCAATACAGTATTTGAATGCCCAAAATGCAGCTATAATTTGATCCCCGAATTACAGTGCAATGAAAAAATATAACAAGTAAACCTAAGGCTAGAGCAAAAAAAATATTCTACAATGACCTGGTTATGGCTTCTGGTTAACTAAGAGAGGTTCTGCCTATTTCAGAAGACACTAAATTCTTTAGCTCCAATAAATGTTCATCATTTGATATGTTTAGCATAAGGCGCAAGTTTGTCATCAAAGCCTCCTGTTCCCAGCTAATGGGCCCAGAAGCATACAATGCCATCATAGTGGAACGGTAGGCACATAACTCCAACTGATGAGTTTCTGCTTCTAACACCTCTTTTGTAGGAAGATATGATTCTCTTCCTGACCCACAAGGAATTTCAGCATCATCCAAATGACTAGACAAATCTTTAGTAGGACCCATGCCAGGACAGTGGGGTGATCTATATGGACTATTGCTTGTACTGCAACTACCAACAGAGGATGAGGTGCTCTCAGCATCACTAGGTTCTGAACTTGTTACAAGACAACATCTAATATCAATATTTGGTAATCCCCTCCATGTGCCCATTTTAGAAAACCCAGTCATTCTGTTGTTTAATGAAGCATACAAGCTTTTTCCACCCAGCATTGTTCGTGGGGAAGCAATAGCATCTACCTTTTCCAATGTCTGCAGGGAATGCCTTCCAATCATTCGCTCACACTGTCCATCTCTCTCAATTGCTCTCATCTTTCTGCTAGTTTCGATGCCTCTCTCAACAGATTGTGATGAGACTCGTGGCCTTTTCTTCATGCCTCTTGAAAAGACAAAAGCATTATGACTTTCTAGACACGGCTGAGGCATCTGGTCACCGAATTTGTTTACTTTTGACAAATTGCTTATCATTCTACCATCATGTTTTCCAAAATCCTGAGAACAGATGCAAAATTAGTAAGACACCATCAAAAGAACGAGAAGAACAGCCACTACAATTTAATTTAACGCAAAAATACAATTACTAAGCAAGCACATTAGTATATAGCCAGACAAATATGGTGATGCACTGGGGAAAAAAAGGACAATTATAGATATTGCATGATGTCAACAAAGAGACTAATTGGTGTCACCTTTTGAATCACAACCCATTTTCCATCTAGCCAAGATTGTCGCAGCCTGAGGCCAGATGTGTGGACTTTGAACTCCCTGGAGGATCCAAGCAGCCTCACTAAAAAGTAACCATCACCAATAACCCTTGTAACCTCTGCAAGCTTCCATGAGCTACTGTCCAAGACCTCAACAATGTCTCCAGGCACCCAATCCCTTGAGCCCCTCACTGATGGTGGACATGGTCTAATGGCCTTTCGTGGTACTCTTTCAACAGAAGTACCGATGTTTGCTGGATAACCATCATACTTAACATAGTAGTTGTGCCCATTGCCTGAGATTATCTCGGCACACCACCAAGAGCCTGATGGCACCTCCCTCTTGTTCAAAATCTCCACCTTACTTCCTTTCTTGAATCTCATGATGAGAATGATAGAAGGCCCCGATTGTAAAACCCTGATTTCAAAAAATGGAAATCATAAAGAAAAATAATTAGGAGGATTATGAGGTTGGAATGGCACCATCACGGTAATCTATAGTGAATAATCAAATTTCATCCATAACAAATATAAAAGCTAAGAAGAAAGCATGAACCTAGCAGTGCAAGAACATAAATTGCCATCACAAAGGACAAATTCAAAGATCCTGGATCATGGAATAAAGATAACAGGAGAAGAAAAAAAAAGGAGATTGTCATTAAAAAAAAATAGAGAACATCCAACCTGACCATACCAAAATTAAACACTGAAATACATAATAATCATTATTCCAGGTTAAAGAACATCAAACAACAGTAATTTTAACATCACGTATCAGCACTTTAAGATTTGTTTGCTTTCCTTGAGGGAGAAACTTTGATATTTGACTAAGTTAGCATCAGTTATTGGAACATTATGACTTATGCAAGAAAGTTAGTGAAACCACAAGCCTTTGATCTTACACAACAAATAGGTTGTATGAAAGAAACAATCTGCTTCCACAGATAATCTGTACATGATTCTTTTAACAAAGAACTGGCATGACATTGAGTTATGCAGAAAAGATGCAAAAGATTTGAATGATAAATTTCTTCAAAACAATAGCAATGGTTGGGACCCTATAGAAGACAGATTTTCCAAAAAACACTCTATAATAACCAAAAAAAAATTGTTTCATCAACAAGACAAAAAGTGTCAAAGAACATATTGTTACACAAAAATACAAGAAACAACTTGTGTCGGAACGAACCAAAGGTCATGCAACATATGCAGAGAAAAGAAACTTAGTAATTACAGATCACATTGGAAGAAATCAATCAACCTTCATATAGAAAAGATGGAAACAAAAAAAAAAAAAAGAAAATAAATAACAGTGGTTAAGAATTATCAATAACAAAAGAGAGGTAACTAGACTGTGTAAAAATACATACCAAAAATATGTACAACATAAAAGCAAAGAAAATCGCATCCAATAAATAAAAAAGAAGACACTAAAATTGCATGGTCATCGGTATACTTGATCAACAAGAATATACAGCTGCAGTAATTTTAACATCAGTTATTTGAAATTTGATCGCTTTTTCTCTAAGGAAAAGCTCTGAATTTTGATTAGTTTAGCATCAAAATAATCAGAACGTCTAAAGTTTTGACATCAATCACCAGACCACAAAAGCTCAAGCGTAAAAACTTAATTATCAGATAATCTCCGAAAATTGTTAGTGCAACCAGTCGCGCAAAATAGCACGACATTTTTTCTTCAGAACCTTGACAATGGCCAGAAATCAAAGAGATCCAATGATCACCTAAAACTCGGTTCATGATCAACAAGAGGAGGGGGGAAAAAATCGTCATAAAGCGTATAAATACAAGAAATCAACAAAAATATCAAGAAATACTGACAAGAATTCAAGATCTTCGAATGAATGCAGGAAAAAAAAAAGAAAGAAAGAAAGACAACGATCAGCCTTGATTCAAAGTACGAGATAAATTGGGGAGATTATTAACCTTTTTATTGACAGCAAGCGAGGAGATCGAGCGATCAGAATAAGATGGAGAGGAACGGATTCTCAGATTATATATATATATATATATATATATTCTTTATATTGGATGGAATTAAGGGAAATGAAATAAGGATCGAGGGGCGTATTTAAATCCGATTTTTCGCTTGCATTTCAAGTCCGCCTTGTCGCTCTCAGCCATCGATAGGACCGTGCTTGGATATAAAATCTACGATCCAGATCAGCATGAAGAGATAAAACGGACGGTCGATGATTCGTATAATGCGACATGCGACGGTTACGGTGATTTTAGCTTTGTGGCCGGTCACGTTTGTTCGCCTGGGAATGACTTGTTTAAGTGGGTTCGGGGACGTTGGTTTGTTTCATTGCTTTTCTTCGTGATGCAGGGAAGTGAAGGTGGCTTTTGGACTGTGCTTTTGGGCATCACGGGTTGCACATGATTGAAGACTGGGGATTCGGTTAAGGAAGTTTAATGTTTGTTTTCAATGGCAATGGGGAAGGAAGCTTGCTCCAGATTCTCACTGGTTTGGATCCAGCAGATGAAATTGGTTGCACCACACACCTGGATTTGAATCCAAAAATAGAACTACAACATCTGGACGATTTGCTTTAAACATCCTGGCAGTCGATACAATCGGAGTTTAACACATCGCTATCGTAATCACAATATTTTGGGAACGTTAGCCAGGCCCAATAACAATGGCCGAGTTCTTTTTACCAGTCTAACCCAAAACAAACCAAAAAACCAATTTTAGAATTGTTGTTAACCGATGCAGCCAAAGTTGATTCTAATTTTATATGCGCGAATAGTACTTACATGCATATAATGTTCTCTATTTTATTTTTTTTACTTAAAATATTACATGTAAATAAGGAAGTCGATTCCTTAAAAATTTAAAAAAAAAGAAGAGAAACCCTTCATCAACCGAATTTCTTACCAATCAAAAGTTGATTCCCCCGCTTTAGTTCAAACCTCAAATTTTAGAACTGGCTCAACATTTCAATTTAAAGATACTAAGCTATTTAGCGAATCTCAAGTTTCCATAGACACTACGATATCTTGAGATTATAAAAATTTTAAAAACCCAGTTAAATAAAGTCTTGTAAATTGGTCTCCAAGTATTTCACCTATTTCCATATTATTCACTAAACGTATCATTCAGCACTTGGCGCATTGACAAAAGGTTCATATTTCCATGTGATACTACCAGATATGTGTTTAAGTGGGCTATCTCGACCTGTGATTTACGCCCTGTGACTAAACGTAGGCAACCACTCGGGCAAGCAAAACAGTTCATCGATGGGTGTCAGCACTTTCTTAAGCAAAGATACAAGAGATTGGATAATTTTGTGCAAAGCGAGACATCGCTTCGACCCGCAAGATGGAGATATTGGTATTAAAATTACAAACTTAAATGCATGATCTTTGGAGCTATTACAAAATCACCTTCAGCAAGAAGTTGAAGATTTTTTTTTTTTTAAGGTGTTTGGAGATTAAATGCACCAGAAGTCCTATTTACCTCTCCATCAATTTATGCAAGCATGCAGTACTGAAATTACAAATTCAAATTCAGGTGCACACGTGCACGGTTAGACACTAAAACATAAAGACATTTTTAGAAAAGAATATGTCCATGTATCATACAAAATGTCTTAACAAACTAACAGAATGGGTGACACGAAAGGCACTTAGCAAATGCTAACGAAATTGCAAGCAATCATTACATTTGTCTTCTCAAAATGAAATGGCTTCTCCTCAAGAAAAAAATAAATATAAATATATGTTGAACATACATGACCCCACTGCAGAGATCAGCAGTCTAAATAACCAAAAAAAGCCAATGACATTCCCTAGCCCACCAACCCTGCAATGGAGAAAATCGAGATTAAGAATTTACTTAAAAAAAGAAAAGAAAAGAAAAAAAAGAGGTAGCTGCTGAGAATTAAGAATAGCATCCATCCAAGTTTAATCCAATTCAGAATTTATATTCAAATACGAACCTACTTAACATTCCAAACGATACCACTACATCAGAACTCTGTTAGGAATTCGTACACTAAGGACCTCCGTTAAAATAATTAAAAAAAAAAAAAGAAAGCATGCAGAGGATAAATAATGATGATATGAAGGTACAAGTATCCAATACAAAGAGAAGCGCCCTTTTTTGGCTAATAAAAGGGGAGGCACTGTACTTCTGTGTCAGAGGATACAAATTTAAAGTTTATGAAAGCACTCTATCTTGATGGCCATGATTTAGTTACAGGCCTCTCCAATTGACCTTAGTTTCATATCTCCAAATTGATATTAGGAACAAAAAATGTATGTCAAAGAACAGATCTTCTCTTTTCAAAACAATACTAATCTATGGAGAATGAAGATGAAGAGGACAACATGCCTCACGGACAGTGTGATAGAACATTCGCACATGCAGTAATCACATATGATTTGAAGATAATGAGCAGCACAAAAATGGTCATTTGTTAAAGCTATGTTCATGCACATCAGGCATATTTGTCTGTCGGGAAGGGGGGGGGAGAGAGAGAGAGAGAGAGAGAGAGAGAGAGAGATGATTTACGTCCAAATTCAGTATAGCATAATAAGAAAATATGGTTGAGAGATGATTTACGTCCAAACTCAGTATAGCATAATAAGAAAATATGGTTGAGTAACAAACTTGGCACTGACACGAACAAAGATCGCTAAAAAATTGCATGGGCAATCAAACAGGCGTGGTTTGTGGATGATAAATGTATGGCATGAGACATGACAAAATGTGCTGATAGCCAGGAAAATGGGTTGACAGTAAATGTGTACGTTGTATTGGTAGATGATTACAACAGCATGCTTGTTCTTGTTACGTTACTCAAAAGAAGCTGGGATATACCTGTATTGTTGCCACAGCTTTCCTCATTCTATATAGTACTTGGAAGTGACAGGCGGAAGCCCCTTCCCAGATGAGGGCTGTAATTCATAGATAAACTCCACATCCATCAACCGATGATTCTCTTTAGAGCGGCTCATCGAAAAAGAGATCAACACATCATCTCCTTCATTAACTCTACGAGGAGGATTCAACAAGAATACCTGTTCAAACAAGAAGAAGAAATTACTTCTGAATATTATTTGGATAAGAAATATAAAAGAACAGCTGAGATATGATAAGCATCCACCTGTTGGCCCCAATGTGTTGTGTTCTCTATGCTGGGCGCAGTGGTCAACTCAATTTCATGCATGGCTGGGTTCTGCAGACGACCCTGAACAGTTCAATCAACCAAAATGTGTCAGTAACATTTCATATAAAAAAGTGAGTAATTTATTGAAAAAAAGGTAACATACTCGAAAATGAACATCAAACCACCCAGCGAATCCACATAATTTTGTCCTGTTCATATCAATTGACAATGAAAATTTTGAAGTAACATCACGAATTTCGTCCACAGTGGCCATCAAACAATCAATTTCCTTGATGATGGCAGGGGTCCCTATAACTTGATTTGGATGAAGGCTGTTCCACAATGATGTCTGAAAACACATTATGCATACAGAGTGAGCACATGGACAACAAAATGATATGAAGATAATCACAAGAACAAGTCTAGATAACAGAATATGAAAAAACAAAGGTGGGCTGTGAGAGATCAAAGAAGCAAAATAACCAATAGAGTAAATTCTATATTAAAACTGCAGCATTGGCTACTAAAACAAAGAGTTCACAGACTAGGGAAAAACTTAATGGAGCAAATCTCCCACTAAGATTTAGCTTTTCTCTTCTAACTGCAGAGTTTCTCCTCCAACTTCCTTAATAGAGTCTCATATATGTCAAAAATGATAAAGAGGCATCTAACAAGAGCCCAGATGAGGAATCAGAAGCAAATATCAAGCATAAAATAAATTGTGCTAAAAGGCATGCACACCATACACATTCAGTACCAAAATGTTCACCATGGCATTGACACTACCTGAAAAGGGAAAAAGAGCATAGACAACAGACAGAAAACAGTCCTTGCCTGCGCAATGGATTGTCATCCAAAACTGATCATTAGAATTAGCGATTAATTAGGCTCATTAAATCCTTTAATCCAACTTAGTTGGCATATGTGTCAGGTACTGACTTCGCAAGTTGCCTCAAGTGATACACATTTGCACCACAAGAAATTTATAAGAGAAAAAATCAAATATGGACCCTCTTTTTGCAGTGTGAACATGAATTACATACCAATATATGCAATCATGAGCATGTTCATGCCCACATAGAAGACACAAGGTATGCTATCTCAGGTGTCTTTACACATGCACATCCATCCAGACAACAAAATGGAAAACTCTTACATATTGGATTCATACTACACATTTTCAGCATTACACTAACCACCCATCTCGTCAGAGACTATATCAGATCTTCATCACAAAGTAAGGCCATTCATATAGAAGGGAGCCAAACATTTCCTATATTTTGATCAGTCAACCCCTATATATGATAACAACCAGTATAAGACTTAAGAAACCTTTTGAGAATCAGATGATTATAACAATGTGAACTAAATACAAAAGGATTCATCATTCATGCACGTAATAAAATGCTGACATCATCAGTTCAAACAACAGTCCCCTGGATTTAAGACATCTGATTATTTGTCAGATTTTCACTGAACCCAGAACCCACCAATGCGGAGGAAATAAATTTATAGCAGACAATCCCACTCCCACCCCATTCATGTTCTGCAGCAAAGAAGCACTCTCAGAACATCTAAATTGTATGAAAAGTAGCAAAACCACAATCTTGCAAACAGGACATGTTTCTAGTTTAAAAATGAAGGCCAAAATTAGTGTGTACTTTTCTCACCAGTTAATTCAGTGCATAAACCATGTTTAGAGCAGTATTATTTATGAAAAGGTACATTTATTCAAAGTGAATACAAAACATGGTTTGCACCTTTAGATAGTACTTCTCATGTTCTTCATGATACTGTTTTGTCAGAACATTCATATTAACACCATAATGGGCTTCAGTCTCTTCGACAAAGTTATACCAGTCATTCATTGCACATTCCAAGTCATTCATTTTCTGGTCTCCTAAACCAGTTCTGATAGGTGCTATCCACATGCGAGCATGACTTGGGTACCTGAAAAAGAGAGAGACCTCTCATATCAGGTTCAATTGTATTGAGATGGAGTGTCAAGAGTAATACCTATTCGATATCATTATGTCAGAACAAGACTAATAATTCTCGCAACCAAAACTCTAAGATCATGAAAGCACAACTTGTTATCGATGCAAAATAATGCCCAACTCCACTATTGAAAGTACACAACACTGCCTTCATCAGAAAGACATAGCAAATAAAAGGTTACTATGAGGCCTTGCGAAACACGTTAAGCTCACTTCAACAGAAATTGGTATCTCTCATGGTACCATCTACTGAAATATTAATAAGTTTTAGAACAAAAACTAGATTTGATGAATTACCCTTTCCAAACTCTTAATCATATCATCAGTATTATAGTGCATACGGTAATCCTGGCTTCAACTGCAGTACAAGCAGGAATTGGCCAGTTGAGGGAAAATACTCGATGAACAACTGGAGATTTCTAAGCTCTGATTCTTAGTCTTTTTTCCCTGGATCTAGCTTCATTGACTGCATAGATAGGAAATTTACAAGGTTAACTGAATATCAGTAACATTATCTGATTGCCTTCTACACAACAAGATCATGGTAAAATCAATTTTGATGCACATAACATAATGCATAGCAATTTCTTGTCAATAATGTCTTGCAAGAAATCACAAAGAGACGCTAGATCCACTATCTAAATATAGGGAAAGATATACTTTCACCCCCTCTAGTTTTTGTGCAAAACACTTAGCCTCCAAAAATGTAAAGTGTGTCAATGAGCCCCCAGAAATTATTTTATTGTGCCAATGTGGTCCAGCACATTAACTGCTCTTTGATGTTGTTAACAGACACGATTGAAAGAATAAATTCAATCTATTTAATGGCCATTAGAAAAAAACACGACCTTCTCTCTCTCTCTCTCTCTCTCTCTCTCTCTCTCTCTCTCTCTCTCTCTGTGTGTGTGTGTGTGTGTGTGTGTGTGTGTGTGTGTGTGTGTGGAAACCACCTAGTGCCACTCTGCCCCTTGGATGTTGCCCACCTCCCCTTCGCCTAACCAAGTCATTGTCATCGTCATCATCCTCCTCCTGGACCTCCCCCCACCCCACCCACTATACCAGCATATTCAATGGTTCTATTGTCTCGCTCATCGCCAACCTCGTCATGCCCTTCTTCTAACTGCTTCCCCTTGCCGACCCCATACACCCAAGCCATGACAACAAATACGTGCAACCCCATGTACCCTTCTTCTTCCATTCTCCCCCCTCTCACCTCCTCCCCACTATATCATCACCTCGCTGCCCAAGCCCCTGAAGAGAGCCAAGGTGGAATGCATCCAATGGCTCGTCCTTGGCCTCAGTGACCTCAACCGTGACTGTGACACTAGACAAAAAGTAAGCTTTTTTTATCTCTTTGCCACTGTTTAATTCATCGATTCCTAGCTTGTTTCGATGAGTAGGTTGGATTCAAGATGACTGGCCAAATCACAAGGGGATTTCTTTGAATACAATCCGGCCCAAGGTGTAGATAGGAATTTGCAGTCAAATTGCTTGATGTTTTGCTTTGTTCCTAATTTGTTGGTGGTTCTTACTTTTTGTGGTTATTTGGATTGTGTGGTGGAACTGGCATAGATTTGATTGGGAAAGCATGCATGTGGATGGGTATTTTCTTTTGCCAGGATGAGATAAGCAACGGAGTGAAGAATAGCTTTGGATCCTAAAGGATGGGATGGCAAATGCCAGGGTAGGGTTGAGGGGGATAATCCACATTGTTCAAACCCACCACAAATAATAACAAGTATAATGAGTTATTCCTATCTTGGAAGGGGGAGGGTTGAATAGGGATAGATAGCCACATTAATAATAGACTGACCCATTGGCAGCAGCAAATGATGGTCTACATCCAACCATCAGTGACAGTAGTGACCTTCCAATTGCAAAGATGCCTGAGGAGATGACAAAAGATTCAGTGATGGAGGTAGTGAAGGAGGCACTGCTTAACAAGTAACACCACATCAACCTTTGACAGTTGGCATCCAACACCACCTCTTATGTGTCCAATCATGAGCCTCAACTACAAGCTCATCAAGAATGATTTCTTTGAATAGGACCAGTAGAGCCATGGCCACTTCCCCATCTTCCATTACATCACCCACAAGTGTCCCTTTGCTTCCTCATTAGCACCCTTGCTGGCATTGTTGACTCTTAAACAACCTCACATTGAGAACATCACTGGTCTTGAGTTCATCATAACTTCAAACCACTGCATAAATCCAATCAAAATCATGTTTTTTTTTTTTTTTTTTTTTTTTTTTTTTTTTTTTTTTGGATTGATAAAGGTCAGATTTTTTTATTTTTGAATGTAAAAATTGGATTTTCTTTATCACTGATTTGGGTTTCTTAGGTTGGGTGGGCATTTAGAGTTGTTGAGGACGAAAATTGAATAAATAAAACATCCCTTATACATTAAGGGTAGGGATATTTTGAGAATAACAAGGTTTATTAGTTACTATGTGATGGCCATTTGATAATACTGCTTAATGGAGATAGACAGCTGGAACACATTGACACAATAAAATAATTTCTGAGGGCTAATTAACATTTTTAAAGTTTTGGTGGCTAAGACTTTCTCACCAAAACTTGAGGGGGCCAAAGTGTATTTTTCCCTTAAAATATAGCAAGAATATGAGAATGAATTATGGCATCTAACTCATTGAGGCCGAGCCTAAGCTTTTATAGCTTAAAGTCTAAGATTCATGTATTTTGTTTTAATACATAAGAGCCTGTGAGAAAAGAAAAGAATAGAGTATCTCCTATCATGTCTATGCTTAAAAATTCGCGTTTTCCTTTAAAAGGTAAAAAAATTCATGGTGAGCATGCACAAATGCAAAAACAACCATGTGAGAAAGAAACATCTATGGTTTAGTAATATCATGTGTCCACCAATAGATACTGCTACATAGTGTTTGACATTTAATTACTAGATAAGAATACTTACCTGTCTTGGCAAAGATAAATTAAAAAAAAAAAAAGAAATGGATTATCTTCTCTCTCTTTCAAGGGAAAAAATCAAGAAGAAAGTTACTCATCTTTACTTGAAGTAAATGCGCTATCTTTCTTTCCTCTATCCAATCTTTGCGTCTATATAAAAAGGGAAGAAGATCCCATTTCCTGTTTCCTAATGAATGCAAGGAAGGGTAAACTGAACAAATACAACTCCCTTTTCATCTCTTCTCGCACATCAAAGCTCTTTCTTCCCTTTCTTGTTATATTTGCGCTCTTGCATGCACTTCTTAATTCCTCTTTTTACTTATGCAGAAGAAATTCTCTTTTTCTGCTTTACATGTGATCAAATAATTTTCCCTGCATTTTGCAACATCTGACCCTTTCCAAACTATGCAGTGGTGGGAGTCTTGTTGATGCAGCCAAGAGACCCTATAGAAATTCTTTTGCTTCATGAGATCAAAGTATCATAGCAAAGGAGGCCAACTCCTTGATGATTTTCAATCTCACACCTCTTGTCTCTTCAGGGAAGACTCAAAACTTCCAACCTCATATCAATAGCCTCTCAAGGGATCGCAGTCTCGCACAATGTCAAGCAAGGAATTTTTCCAAGCAAGGAATTGAATATCTTCAAAAATTTTATTAATAAATACTTCATGTCAAGAGATTACAGCTAGGGCCTATCTATAAAGTGAAATCTCATAAAGTCAACAAGCTTTCAAAGCAATTTTTTAAAGAAAATTAAAGAGATAAATATCAAATAAAAATCTAAAAATAGATTCCTAACTCGTAGTTGATTCCTAACTCATCAAACATGAGTTGACTTCTAACCCATCCAATATGAATTTATGAAAGTAATAAACATAGAAATTTGAACAAAAATTTAAAAAAAAAAAAATCCTTTAAATTAAAATGATAGAATGGTACTTTCATAATTTTCTAGAAGTTCATCAATAGTGATGTATCTACGATAAATTGCCCATAACTTCCTCATTTGACCTCCATTTTGGGTGATTTAAGAAAGTTGAAAAGCTAACTTGATGTTGAACGTTATAAAAGTTGAAAAGTGATTTAAGAAAGTTAAAAAGCTAACTCGATGTTGAATGTTATAAAAATAGATTTACCCAAAAACTTTAATTATGTTGATGCTATCGAAACTTCCTTTTCAACTAATATACATCATATTGTATTTATTGACACAATTGAAGATGAACTTCAAAATTTATGCTCATTAAACACTTACAAATTAAGTGTCACCTTATATTCTTCTTTAAAAAAATGTTTATTAGTTGGTTAGTGTTCTAAAATATATTCCATTCCACCATCTTAACTTACTATGAATCTCAAAAGATTGCCCTTGAAGCTCATTCAGACATCGCTTTCGATGCAGCCATACTTTCTTTTTGAGCTTTACCAGTCCTCTATCACATAAGCTTCTTTGATGAGTCCGCTTTTTAGGCATTAGTATCTCTAATTAGATAACTAGTAGAGATGAAAATCTCTTGACTACATCACTCCTGCATTAGAATGCCCTTTATCGCAACATCTAATCCTTGAACAATTTTTCTTGCTATTTCTATGAACATTTAGCTAAACTATCGCTAGCACCTTAAAGGATAGGCGCTCTTAGTATTTTCTCACTTTCTCATTCCTGAGTCCTGACTCTCTTTGCTCCACTATACTTAAATTGATATATTAAGATTTCATTAATGGCCCTTTACCACCCAGATCTTTATTCATTTTAAATACAGATTTTCCATCTTTTGTGAAATTTCAAATCCTGCAATAGTGGCAATATTTGAATCTTAAAGCATGAAGTAGGTACTTCACATGAACTTCTTAATCCAAGCCATATGCCACTCCACACTTTTCCACTGAGCATTCTGATGTTTTTAAATTGTCTCCGCTTGAGGCACAAGGCAAAGCTTACTGAAAAATTTATTTTCCCATGAAATATTTTCTGAAAAAAGTTTTCCTAAGAGGAAGGAAAAGAGGACTAGAAAACAAATACCACCTTTCCCATGATATCTATTTTCCAATACAAGGAGGAAACGTGAGTGAGCCCCACACATAATTAATGTGGGAAAATGAGTGGAGAAAAGTTTTTCCTTCCATTCCCCTACAACCAAACGAGGGGTAAAAAAGTTTTTCTTTCCTCTCTCTCTCTCTCTCTCTCTCTCTCTCTCTCCAAAATGGTTGAGGCTTCTTATGATGAAATTGATCCGTAAAGTAATGTTTTCTTTGAACAGCAGCCAAGCCTATTGGATCTACATTACATGTAGCTTAGGAATTTCTTTTGTGACGTGTAAGTTGTACAACAAATTAATTATGATGTCATAATTTAAGGTGGCATGGAAGCTAGAAAAAGTAGAATAGGGTTAAAATTTTAGATTTGTATCAAGAAATTAGACACAGTCATGTCAAATGGAACCATTTTATTTTACATGCCAATTGACGGTGCAATTATTTGTTGTAGTGACCTTAGTCTCTAACATTTTTATTTCAATTTTTCCTTTTACTTCCGATTACCAAGTTTTTCGCTAACCTTTCAATAATAAATACCAAGGTCACTTGTACATTTCCTCTTTGACATATTTTAATGCTACTTTCTATATCTAGAAGCACAGGCATTTGTTAACCACTATTATGGTCTAACTTGTCACCTTTGGCCATCATCTTTTTCCTCTGACACATAGGAGAGGCAGAAAAAGAGCCCTACCTTTTCTTTGGGTGAAGGCAGAAACAAACCCAGGTGTCTAGCATCAATGATTAGAGACTTTATCAGTCAAAAATTATAAGCCAAGCAAGTTAGCACTATTTGCCAAAAGGTTGATGTCAGGATAATAGCCAGTCAAATTCCTCCAATATGGAACCTTCTTCAATCTAAAGCTGTGCTCCATACCAACCTTTATAAAACGTTCCAAACTAAAATCTTATTACTTACTAGTTTGATCGACATATAATGACAACATCTTAAACTGTCCCCTCTATAAGCATGGTCAAACAGCTGGAAAAGCGAAAGAACTACAATATTTCTCTCTTTATTTTAACTATTTTAGTTTGGATAGCTTTTTACAAGAAAGGGAAGAATTATAGAAAGATAGGATGGAAACGGAAAAAAAAAAAATCAAGAGCTACATGCTGAAGTGATGACAAGTGTCAAAGTAATGCAACTAAAAAAATTGAGGTTAGACTAGCATATCCGTTTGTATGGTATGTTATCACTGGAAGAAGTGATAATGGAGCATTACAGCCATATTTGTCATGTAAGAATACTAACAGACCAGCCATATTGGGAAAAACTGAAATATCCAGACAAACTTGAAAAGGGCCAGAGTGGATATTGTTAATACTTTGTTTGGAGAAAAAGAACTCCACAAGTTCAGCAGTCCTTGATTGGGCCACTGCCTGTGAAAATTCTCTCACAGATTTATGGTGGACCCACCAAAGATAACATAGTTTTCTTTCTAGACTTGCAAAGACCGTATTTTTTTTTTCTCTTTTTGTCTTTCTATTTGTCTGTTTGCTATTGCATTGTTCACACTCATTGCATGTGTTATATATTAGACAAATAAGATGTCCAATATTTTTAAGGTCAGTATAAAGATGGAAATAGCCTGGATCACAAAAATGGAAAAAAAAAAAAAAAAAAAAAAAAAAAACGCACCGAAAGTACAACTGAAAATAAGAACTCGCGTGCACTAAAAGAGAAAGAGCATTGGCAGCTTACATTATTCCATCAGGTTTCAGCCAACGGTCACGCGCACATATTACGGAGTCAAACATCGATTCCCGCAGAAGAAAATACCCCATCCACTCCGAGATTATAACATCAACTGTAGACAAAACCAAACCCATAAAATCAACCTAACATTTATAGTCATCTATAGAAAAATAAATCAATGAAGATGATTATTGAGTTCTTGCAGTCACGATGTGAGTAACCAATGACCTTTCTCGGGCAAGACAACCTCCTCCATTGAACCTTCGATCACTTCAACAATGTCATCGACATCGTTCGCCTTAACAAGCTCACGGGCATGGTCAGACATCTTGGTAGCTTCGACAGCATACACCTTCTTCGCACCAGCTTGCGCACACCAGATTGCAAGAATACCACTACCCGTGCCTACATCCAGTACGACCTTTGTTTTCCACCAAATCACCAAATTAGACCCCAGTTTTTCAAGAAAACAACTTATTTATGCAAAACCCTAGGTCATGGAATCTTGAGAGCTGGAGTTAAATCTTGGGAATACAGGAAGAAAGAGACAGAACAGGAAGAAGAACGGAAGAATAAAAGGATGAGAAGAAAGAGAGCAATGGGACCTTTCCGCGGAAGTGGTGCTTGTTCTGGAAGACGGCGTTGTAGTAGGCGTCCATCCGGACACGGTCGGAGAGCATCTCCTTCTGGTGGTAGAGGAAGGCATAGGTGCAGAAGTAGTTGGCGAAGTCCACGCCCTTGTCCACGACGGCGCCACCACTGGCAGCGACCTTGCTCGCCGACGGATCCGACAATCCGTTCGCCGTGCTCGCCATCGACGCCGCAAGGGCTGCGAACGGAATAGAGTGGGGGTAGAGAGAGAAACGGGGCTTTGGAGGCCCTTTTGATGCGCTAGGGCTTGCGGCTTTTCATTCGGTGGGCGGGAATGGAGACTATTTGGAGGTCCAGTGACATCCGTCTGATTCTCATCAGACCAGGATGGAGGGTAACGAGGCTTTGTGTGCGTGGTCGCTTGGTTTGGAATGGTCTATTATGAAATAAATTTTGGCGTTTAATGGCATATATTTTATTGTTGTTTTTTTTTTTTTTTTTTTTTAATTGAGCCAACATGATAGCGTGTCGCCAGAAACCAAGAACGGGACAATATAGGCAGACAAAAGGAACCAAGGGTACCTTTGGTCGAAGAGAATACTCCTGTATTTTTTTTTAATAAATAAAATTCTTAAATAATAGAACACTGAAAACAGCTTTTTTTTTTTCTTTTCACTGTTTTTTATCCAAAAAAAATTCATTTTGCATCACTTTTATTTCTTTTTATTTTTAAAAATAAAAATATAAAATTCATCGTAAAAAATATTTGATCACATAATTTTTACTTCTTATTTTTAGAAGTAACTTTTTTTCGATAATCCAAGATAACTTTAATACAAAATATATTATTGCTAATATTACATTAATAATAATTATATATTATTTATATTAATAATTATATTATTACATTAATATGCAATTAATATTAGATTATTATTTATATCTATTATATATAACAAATATATTATATTATTATAATACAATATAAATATATTATATGTTATAATAATATATATTATACAATACATTATATTTAATAATATGTATTCTATTATAATATTATATTATATAAATATTAATACTATATGATATATCATATATATTATAATATATAATAATATAATATATATTTAGAATATTGTTAATAATGTTATTACTTATATTGTAATATGTAATTTATATGTAATATATTATAGAGTCATTATAATATATAATATAATCTATATTATTATAAAATATTATTATATTATATTATATTTTCTTTGATTTTTTAGTTACTCTTTTGAAAGATGTTATTTATAATAAAAATAAGAAATAAAAAATAATTTTTATTTTTACTTACTAAATGTATTTTTTTAAAGATCATAAAACAAAAAGTGAAATTTATTTTCAAAAAATAAGAATGAAAAATAAAAATAAAAAATATTCTCCAAAACCAAATGTGACCTAATTTTTTCCATCTCTCTTTAAGACGTTTTTAACTTCTAACTATATTTTTCTTTTTCAAATATATTAATAGAATTAAAAACTTGATTGCGAAGAAAATGACCCTTTTTTTATGCATGAGACACCTTAATTTTAAAGTGATGCTACAAATTTATGACATCATAAAGAAGATGACTTTTTTTTTATTTTTACCCATTAGCAAATAAGAAATATGATAAAGAATAAATGCTCTTAGAACCTCAATTCTAAAATGATTCTACAAATTTATTACTTCATATAAATAACTTTAGGTGGGAGGTGGCCTCAAATATGCTAAAACCATAATATTCAATATTGAATATTAAATATGGTCTCCACTTAATTTTATTTTGATGTTTTTGTATCAATTAAAAACTCTTAACAATTAAGATAAATATTTAATATTAATATTTTTTATGCTATATAAAATATATTTATGTTATTAAATAAATTTTTAAAACAGAGTCTTTCCTTTTACTTCTTCGCTCCTTCGATCTAGTTCCCTAACTTCTTACTCCACTCATTTTATTTACTCACTCTCTTGTTTCCTTTTTGATTATCTCTACTATTATTTTTAGTATTATTACAATCGCCACCTTAGCTCTAATACCGATGTCTCTATCTCTTTTATCTTTCTTTACTCCAACTATCTTTCATTTTCAGCGCATAATCACTCTCCCATGCTTGATTTATAGCCCTAATTTCTACTAATCCTATTTCTACTATCATCTATCTCTCTCGTACTATCAATTTTTGCTAGATAATATATAGCTACTCAATCTTTGCCATTATTAACATTTGCCACACTATTTGATGTTTCATTGCAAAAAAAAAGAATGATGAAAGATGCAATAGAAGCACAGTTTTTAAAATCAAATCAAAAACTAACTTTTTCAAGGGTTTTGATCTAAGCATATCAACTAGTTGAATAAATATTTTTAAAATACATTATTTGAATATATATATATATATATATATATATTGATATATATGCATGCATTGGTGATAAATTATCTATTTCAAATATTTTCCTTTAAATAATATAAATTATTCTCATAAAAAAAAGGACAAGGGTCTACACTTTAGGTAATTACAATATAAATTGAAAATGATGATGAATAGTCTATTTTTTAACAACTAATATATATAACATAGAAAAAAAATGTAAAGCTTATTAAACTTTTTAGTTTTTCAAACCGTAAGTTTTAAAAATATTAAAAATAAAATGAAGTATATTTATGATTTTGGTTTTGCATCAAAGAAATGGAGAACTATTCTTTTAATAGAAAGAGTCGTAGAACTTCTTGATATTATTGAATTGTTCTAAATAGTAAAATTTTTAAAATGAAAAAAAGAATAAATGAATATTTTTTGTTTACATATCAAAGAGAAAAAATAAAAAAATATTATTAAAAATTTTAAGCATAAGAACAAATGATAAGTATGCTTGATTATATATCTTTAAGCATCATATTAAAACAATCCCAAAGGAAATTGAAGGTTCAAATCCCCTTTTCAACATCTTTTAAGTGCAATTTTTAAATCTAGATAATGTGGAACATGTGCAATGTTTGAAATTCAGTCAATCTGGTTCATCTTGATCCACTCCTCGACCTTAATTTTAAAACCTTTTTAGTTACATATTAGAATATGGCACATAATTGTAATTGGATAGGATCGTAATTGTAATGTTCGATATGATCATTTTGACTTAACTAACCTTTAACCTTCAAACTATATGAGGTTGGCTATAAGAAACCTATTCCTTTATTATCCTTGATTTAAGATCATATTTTATAAGATAATATTGGAAATAATCACTACATGTATAATGCAAAAAATATAAATTTATTATATATCTATGTAGAGTGAGTTACACATTGGAGGTTGAATTTATGTGACATTTTGATGATGAACATTTTTACTTTGATCTTTTAATGCTACGATCTAATCATGTGTTGCAATGTTTGGAAGTAAAATGTTTTTTATTTGTAAGATATTTCACCAACAACATATAACTTTGAAGATTGATTTCAATGTACAAGAATGTTGACTCTCTCGGTCTCTCTTATGTAATGGACAACACAACATTAGCGATACATTCTACATTGATTTATTTTATTTTTTAGTCATTATGTATATTATATTAAAAAGAGCATCAAGTGATGTTTTGGACATGACAAATTTGCATATGACTGGAATATAAAACTAAATTTGATATCCTATCATTAAAATATAACAACATGGATATTTTAATACAAATTGTCGGAATATTATTATATTATTAAAATTACATGAAAGCATTTATTAATATTATAAATGAACCCACATGCATGTTTCTTTTATGTTTTCAGCATGAGTTGCCTCAACTGCATGGTTTACAAAGTAATACTTATTCATATAAATTTTTATACGGTTATTTTCCTCTCTAATATAATAAAGGACTTTGTGAATCAAATTAACATAAATTTATAACATATTGATCACTAAAGCTCGAGGAACAGGCACATTGCATGCTATTGCTTATACTCTGAAATCATTGACTTAACATACAAGCATGTTGGCTTAAGTAGGGCAGAGTCGTGCTTCCCATCTTCAGTTACTCTAACTAGAAAAGGCCTCCTGATGGCGACATCAGTTGTACGTCCCATAAAACTGAATTCAGAGGACCTTGCCCTGTATGCGACTTGATAGGAGCATTGGTATGAGATGGAGAGTCATGTTAATTGTCATTTTGATGGTTGCATGTGTGATTTGAATGGTCATAATGACTATACAACGTTGGTTGTACGACGGTGATTCGATGGGAGTACGCCTACGATTAGGCAAGTATTATCTATTAAAAGTACCTTTGCCAGCTAGGTTTCAAAGAGCGTACGATCCCAATGTGACACTTGAATAAGATATTTCAATGATGTTAATCGTACGTTCCATTAGGTTGAATTCAGAGGACCTGTCCTAAATGTGACTTGACGAGAGTACTGGTATGAGATAGCAAGCCGTGTTGATTGTAATTTCGATGGGAGCATGCATAATTTGAATATTCATAATGATCGTATGCTGTAGAGGTCTAGCTCCAATTGAAAAAATATTATTTGTGAAAAAAGGAAGAGACATGTGAATAATGACATGGATTAGAGGCAACAGTCAAGACAGGAAGAAGTAATATTATATAATAATATATATTATTAAATTTTATATTATATTGCTATAAAAAATATATATAATAACTTTAATTATAACAACTTCAATGTAATATATTATATAATATTGTAAAAATTATTTAATAACTTTCATTATAACAACCTTCATTATAAAATTATAAAGCTATATTAAATTAAATTTTAATATTATAATACCATATACTATGATAATAATATTAGCATTGTTACAATGTTATAGTTGAAATATTAATTTTTGTTATACTGCAATATTAATAGTGTAAAACTTTCATGTAATTTTAATAATATAATAATATTTAGATAATTTGTACTAAAATATCCATATAGTTATATTTTAACAACAAGGTATTAAATTTAATTTTATATTCAATATGAGCAGGAACAATTAATATAACAACTTTCATTATAATGTTATATTAATTTATAACATAATATAATAAAATATTATAATCATAAAATTTCTTTACTAATATTAAATTATAATGGCTTTTATTAAACTATCCAAAACCATTAAATTAATTCAAAATATATTATATTTTTATTTTAATTCATAATTTTTTTAGATTTTTATGAAATAGTCTAAAATCATCCGTTCAATAAGATGATTTTTAGACTTTCTCACTTAAACCTATCTTTTAAGTGAATAGTAAAAGAGTAAAATCATCAGTTAAATAGACGACTATTCATTAGATGATTTTAGGCATCCTAGTAAAAAAAAAAAAATTTAATGTGATGCCATGTCGGGACTAGTGTGGCATTCTGAAATTATTCTAAGAATATATTTTATGCAAACATTATTTTTGGAATTTGTTATTAAATTGGCATTAAAAATAGCAAAGGTTCCTAGATTCAAGTTTTATTAGTTGGTTTATGGGCCACGTTGGGTTGGGCTACAACCCATAATTTAGAAATTGGGCTAGGCGTGGGTCAGGGTGTAAGCCCGACTTGACGGACTTGGGGCACCCAAATTCCGACGATAACAGTCCGGACGATCGCACGCGATCTCACTTGCAGCCGCTTTCCAGCTTACACGTGCCGGCTCGCAAGCGCGTCCGCCCACGTCACAAGAGCACGCGTCGCCGCTCGGGGGATAGCCTTCCTCTCGGACTGCGGGGGCATTCCCGTAAATGGATTCCGCCAATGAGGGCATAACTGTAAACATATGTCCTAGCGGAAGGGGAGACCGAGCTTAGGTTTTATTTTTCTCTCGGCTGCTCGCTTTATCTTCTATCGTGTCATCTGTGGCCGAGCAGCAGCAGCAGCTGCTCTCAGCTTTGCTTCTCCTCTCCTACCGAGGTAAAAGAGAACAAAAAAAATTCTGAGGTTTTCCTTCTCTTTCCGTCCCTCGATTCGATCTATTCTTCTGATGGTTTCATAAAGATTTCGATTTACCAACATCAAATGCGTGTTTACGGAGTTTTTTCGTCGAATCTTGACGTCTCTGACTGTATTCATCCTTTTATTCTTTGGTGCGATCGATCCATTGCCCAGTTTCGTTGTTTTGGGCTTCAGAAATGATCTTGGGTCAGCGTTCTAGGCCCGAAGCCGTGTTTTTGTCGAAGAACATGTTAGGGTTTTGTAAAATTAAGCTAGGGTTTAGGGTTACGAATGCTAGACCCTTAATTATATAACGATTCTCTATTAATCAACAATCGGATGCGTGTTTGCGGAGTTGGTTTCTTGAATCTAGTAATCTACGATATTATTTTTCTTTTGTTCTTATTTATGTGATCGGTCCAGTCTAGAGCTTTGTTCTTTCTTGGCTCGAGGGATTATCTTTGGTCAAGGTTTCTTCCTTTGCGTACAAGTCGGGATTTTGTGGAATTAAAACAGGATTTAGGGTTATGCAGACCCATTCCAGAAAGTGCAAGATCGACGTATTTTTCTTCCATCAGGCTGGCTGGCATAGGAGATTTGTTTCTTTTTTGCCACGGAAAGAAGAAGATTGGAGATAGGTGGGGAAAAAAATGTTGTTTCCATTGGTTGCAAGCTAGATTTGTGGGAAATAGCCATGTGCCGTGGCTGTTTAAAATATGTTTCCGTGGCTCGGATAGATCAGTACTACGGCTGAGCCATCCTGAAGATTTTCACTGATGCGTAGTCCCTTTGCTTTATTCTAAAGTTCTGCCTACCGTGATGATGCATATCGTATTCTTATTGCAATGATGATCTCATCTGCTGGTTAATAGGACAGAAAGACTTGCATAAACGGCAGACAAATCTTATACCTCTCTCCTCTCTCTTCTTCTTTCACTTTTTTCGTTACGCTCTTGGTGTTTCTTATGTGAGCTACGTCATAAACTCTTTTGAACGAACTTTTTATTTCTGAAAAGCTGCAGATCAAATCTTTCTTCCTTGGTTCTTAGCACTCCAAGGTCAGAATGGCCAAAACAAAGAATCCGACTGTCTTCTTCGATGTGGTTATTGGTGGAAGTCCTGCGGGAAGGATGGTCTTTGAGGTATTCATTTTATTCCTTGTTTTGACTTCAATTTTTGTTCCATTCAAATGAGACTGCTTTATACGGTTATAAAATTCTGATTGAATTTTTCATTCCTAAATCTGCCTTAGAGACATTCAGCCTAGCTTTTTTCCCTCTCTAGATGACATGATATTGCAATGCTTACCTAAATTCTGTGTTTGTACAGCTATTTGCTGACATTGTTCCCAAGACTGCTGAAAACTTTCGTGCACTCTGCACAGGTAAGACTCCAATTGCTTTATTTGTTAGTCTGTTTTTCATGCTTCATTATTTGTTATTCTACCTAAAATTAGTTTGACCACTAACTGCATTTCCAATGTTCATGTGCTGGGATAAATTAGTTTCTGTATTTTCCTTTGTCTGAGACAGCAACACTTCTCACACAAAAAAAAAAGTGGCTTTTAGATAATATTGGAGTGTTCATAAAAACATGTTTACCTAGGTAGTGGGGGAATATGAAAAAAGAATTCAGGATAATTTTGAAGACAAATCATATCGTGGTTTCAATGCATCTACATCATTCTAGCTGATGGTAACCTTTTGCATACCTGTCTCAAAACATTTCAACTGCTGGCAAATCATATTGGTAATTATTGCATCCACATATGCATATGCATGCCTATACATGTATAGTCATATTGATATTTATACACATGTATGTACATATACATACACATGTACATGCATATATATACTGGGATGGGTCCAGCTCAACCATAAGTTAATAAACAATGTAATGTGCATGGTCCAAACTATCACTACATGACTTATCCAAGTGTCTTATCATGCTTTGAAAAATAACATTTAAGCCATTGACAAGGTTGCATACTAATCAGACAAATATGTTTCAGCTTTTATATTGCCATGGCAAGGAAACTATTATGTGTTGTGTTGTACAGGGTGGTGATCATTCTTTAGTTAACACTCTCATATTTTGATCAGATGGATGACAGAAAATTTTAGAAACATCTAGGCTTAGGTAGGTTTATTTTAAGAGTTGGACTGCATACTTTACGTTTGCTCCTTAAAAAAAGGAGTTAACAGTTGTAAATCAATGATGGATTTTCCAAATCCAAGATCCAAACCGTTGAATAAGGTATACACTACAAGAAATGTTTAAAATCTAAAATTCACGTGCTTTGTTGGTCTCTGATCTGATCATCAATCTAGTATTAAAATGGAGGGTTTTCATAGCATGATGCTATGCTTTATTATAATAATCAAAACCTAGTCAATTTAAATCAATCCATGTTTTAAGATATGTAGATCATGATCCATGAAATAGATTTTTCAATTTATGTCCTATCATGTGTTTTACCATATTAGTGCAATTGATATTGTTTATTTTTGTACCGACTTGACATATAAGCTAGATACAACCAAAATACATGCATTTTAGTTTCTAGGTATATTTTATAGTGTAGATCATGTTCAACTATTTGGATCTTCCATTTCGGTGGTCCATCATTGATAAAATCATTTAACTTTTTTGGAGGAGTTATTATAAAGTGCAGTCCAACTCTTGTATAAATATGTACTTAGACTTGAAAATGTGACTTGGATGGTCAAAACGAATCTTATTTGCATTTTGTGCTCTCTTTATGTGTTAAGCTGGTCTCTTAATGCCTATATTTTTTTTTCCTTCATAATCTTCCTTTTTCCCCCTTCTTTATTTTGTCTTTGAGTTGGACTACACTGGCCAAAAATTCAAAATGAAATTTGAGATTTCGGATCACCTTGATCATGACCTAAACTAGAAGCAAAACATTGAATCCCTTCCTTCTTTTATATATAGAGTAAAAGAAGTTTAACTATACCTAATGAATGGAGGAAGAGCATTATAGTACCAATTTGTAAGAATAAAAGAGATGTTTAAAATCATTCTAACTATTATGGTGTCAAGCTAAAGAGTCATACCATGAAACTTTGGGAGAGGGTAATTGAGTATAGGTGGAGATGTACTACAAAAATATTAAAGAATTAACTTAGTTTTATGCCAAGAAGGTTGACTGTAAAAGCCTTTTTCTTTCTTAGGAGGTTAATGGAGAAGTGTAAAAAAGCAAAGTACCCATTAGATATATTAACGTGATAAAAGACGTATGATGGAGCGATTATTAGTGCAAGAACTGCTGGCAGTAATACTAATAAATTCTCTACTATAGTATAATTACATAAGGGATCTACTTTTAGTCTTTATCTTTTTGCTTTAGTTATGGATGAGCTTACGAAACATATTTATGATGATACTATATGGTGCATTTTATTTGTATATGATATAGTACTAGTGAATGAAATAAAGGTTGGGGTTAATCATAAGTTAGAATTATAGAGAAATGCATTAGAATCTAAAGATTTTAGATTAAGTAGGATAAAGATGGAATATATTGAATATAATTTTAGTACAATTAGAAATAGAGATGAATATAAAGTAAAAATATTGGGTCATGAAGTTTCTGAAAGTGATCATTTTTGTTAGGATCAATTATTCATATGAAGAGATTGAGGAAGATATTATCCATAGGATTAAAGTAGGTTAGATGGAATGAAAAAGTGCAACTAAAATATTAGATGATCGTAGAGTACCTATTAAATTGAAGGAAAAATTTTATAAGAAAATCATGAGTTTGGCTATGCTTTATGGCACGGAATGTAGGACAGTTAGGAAATTACATGTATACAAGATGAATGTAGTTGAAATGAGAACGTGAGATAAATGCGTCATAATACAAGAAAAGATATAATAAGAAATGAAGTCATTCTTAAAAAAGTGGAGGGAGCACCAATTGAGGACAAATTGAGGCAAGAATGTCTTAGATGGGTTAGATATTTGCAATGTAGACTTAAAGTAATTTAATACATATATAAGAAAAAAGTGATGGATGTAGACTGAAAATTATATGGGAGGAGGTGATAAACAAAAGATTTAAAATCTTTGTATTTTATAGAAAATATGGGTTAAAAATGAGCAGAATAAAGAAAAAGGATTCATGAAACCGACCCCAACTAGTTTGAAATTAAGGTTTTGTTGTTGTTGTTCTTATAAATTCCTTATTATAACATTCTAGGTTCTTCTCATAGTTACCATGCCCAATTTTTAGGTTGGGCTCTCAAATTCTTAAAAATGTAAAGCAAAATCAAATAAATCAGTAAGGCAAAGTTTTAAACTGTCCTGAATATAGACAAAGATGTTTAGGATATTTCTGCATATTATTAAAACGAAAAGTATGGTTCAAGCTTGTATCAATTGTACTATTCTGTGTGGGATGTATCGCTTTGATATTCATAGATGTATGCTGATACATCTCATTACAGGTTCACATGAGGGGGAGAATCCATTGCACATAATCTGGTGGCATAATATGTATCACATATGTGATAAGGCATAGGTGGAGACTATTTAGTAGTCTCTTGGCTATAAACTATAACATTTTAGATACTTCAATCCAAAATGATCTGCTGCCATGATTCATATTTGATCATTTGTATCTTGTTCTGAAATCAGCTGTTGCATTCATTGTAAATATGCATTTTAATATGGAGCTTAAAATTTCACAAGTTTTGCTCCTGAATCCCTATCTAGATTCAAATACGAATCTCTAGAATTATTATTAAATTGTATCTGATTTGTCATTTGTTAATTCCATGAATAAAATTTTGTAAGGATCATTGTCAGCTTATCCATTAATTTCCTTTTTACATGGACACTAGAATTGATTCAAAGAGGACACTGAGTTACATGTTGTCCATGAGGGGCCTAATTAAGAGCACAATTAATTGGGCCAGTCACCTTCATTTCATGTGGCCAAAGCTATTTGGTGGCAACTAGTGCATTGATTCCTGCTGCATTCAAAATAATGACAACATAATTTCAGCCAGCTTACAATCTTTCTTTTGGAATTTAGGTGGTGCATACATTTATGACATCAGATGAAGAAGCACATCAACTAGAATGATAGGAAAATTTATTCCGTCTAATTCATTATATATGTTTCTCCATATTCTAATATTGATCCTTGAGTATAACCTAAAGAAAAATGAAAACAAAAAGATTTTTATAGTTAATGCTTTTTTTTTTTTGGGGTTAAAACTTTGGTAAATCTTGGTTTGATTGTTTGGTTTAAAACATAATTAGTAAAAGGAAGAAAGCACAAAAATGGTGTTATAGTAAAAGATGTTAATGATCATTTGATCATAGAGATGCAAAAATTTAGCTAAGAGGTACAGACTTCCCTTAGAGTGGTCCCTGCACATTGTTTTTCAAAAAAGAACTCAAGACCAAAGAATCAGTCAGATGCCCTGACATTATCTGTCTTGTCATAAAAAGGATCCAAATTCTGCTGATGGTTAATTTACGCCCTGACTACTTGTCAATAAAGATTTAGGTAGTGAAGAACAATACTTGCAGGCAAACATTTGAGGTAACTCTCATTATGAACAATGGACAACAACCAAGGAAAAAAAAAAAGAACTCCCACGATGCCTTAAGAATTTCACATTCAATGATAATGTTAATGATTCTCTCACTATGGTAAATCATGGTTTCATCGTTTCTATGCTTCCATTATGAGAATTCAGGTCAGACCTCCTTTAGCATTCATGCTCAAATTTTTGCACGTGGTGTTTGTGTGAGTAGAATGTTTAAACAGCCTTCTGCCAGCAAAAGTCTGTATTTTAGTGGTCCCTTTCATGGTAATTTCAAATTATTTGGGTGAGAGAGACTACATTGTCTTGCGCAAAGAAGTGTAGGCGCATAGAATGCTCTGGTTCATATGTTGAAGAAATTTTTGTTATTTAAGGTGTTGGTCAATTGGCAATCATTACAACGTACATGAGAGATGATCTTCATTTGCTTTTTGCTTATTCTTTCATTCTCTTTTAATCATTTTAGATTTTATGTGCAGCTTTCTGCAACCTTTGCATGATATGCCAGTTCAAGTTATTAATGGATGTTATGACTCTCCCCATGCAAAGAAAAAACTCTCCCCTCTTTCTAATTGTGGCTGTATTAGAAGTTAACCTGATGGTTTCTTTTTTATATTCATGGCATGCTGTTCGAGCTAGGTTGATCAAATTATTCTTTTGCAGGTGAGGAAGGAGTTGGACCCACAACTGGGAAGCCTTTGCATTACAAGGGATCTATCTTTCATCGCATTATCAAAGGGTTCATGGCACAAGTATGTCCTTTCTTTTCTTCACCTTTAACCCAATATCATTGTTAATTTTTGCCGGCATTGCTTTTTGTGTAATATATTTTCATGTTAGCATGAGTTAGATGTGATGGCGTTTGCCTTTTAGTCAGTTTCCCTTGTTTATGCTGTAGGATACAGGGCAGATGGTCACGACTGCTTTTCTTATCATGTAGTATTTTAAGGTTGTATTTTGCTATGTTGTCCACCCCTTGTAATTTTAGTGTGCTTTGCTTCACCATATCAAAGCTGACTTTCAATAAATTGTGCTTTGTCTTTTTAATCAATGTTTAATGACTTGTGTTATTTTGGCAGGGTGGCGACTTTTCAAAGAGAGATGGTATGGCCTCTGTCTGTACCTGCTCTTAGCTTTTGATTCATCTTGTTGTGTTTTGCACCATTCTTTTGGATTCAAAATGTTGTACAAAGAAGCCATGAATATGCTATGGTCATTCTAAATTATTTCTTCCATTCTCAGCATCCATGTTTTGTTATAAGTGTCTATTCCATGTCTTATCATATACACGTTGTAGTTCATGCTGTTTAAACTGGAGAGGGTGATTGTAGAATTTGAATCACCCAGGGGTCTCTCTTCTCAGTGCTTTAATATCTAGTCATAGTACCATATAAATTGTTTATATCTGTATTGGTATATGTAAGATAATTTTAGTGTTTGATTTGTTGAGATTTAAGATGTTAACAGTGTACTGCTGTGACTAGCATGTAGGGTAATTTTGCAGTTTAATTTGATGGATGTGATTCCCCAAATAGTTCTTTTTCTCTAATTTAAATGGAGAGAATTATGGATGCAATTAATGATGCATGGCAGATTGTATGAAGAATAGCCACACCATTTGACATGTTTTCTGGTCATTACTCTTTTAACTTTTTTTTTAAAATAAATCTCATTGTTGGATATGTCTGTGAACTTTATTGCGCTATGTAGAATGCTGGTTTGTGGATAAGGCGGGTGTTTCTGAGATGAGGATGGTTCTTCAGTTTGTGACAAAAAAGTAGCAAGTTTTTAGTGCATCCGCTAGGGGAAGCACATGAGTGATTGTTCAAGATAATGTTGGATCATGTGAATTTGGCAAGTGTGTCTGCCATATCATGAACTGGGAATTGTCCCAGTGGTCGTATCCATTTGCCTAGCAACTAGAGGTTTTGGGTTTTCCTCCCTCTCTCTCTCTCTCTCTCTCTCTCTCTCTCTCTCTCTCTCTCTGTTCCAAAAAAAAAAAAAAAAGGGTACATTAAGGTTAAGGGTGAATCATATTAGACGAGATTCTTGTCTCCCTGTGGTGTTGTATTTCAATGTCTAGGTTATTTAGGAGTTGCCTTTGGTTTCATCAGATCTGTGTATGTAAAAATAAATGAGTTTTGTACATAACTAGCCCCAAAGTCTGATAAAAAGGGAGGGTTATGGTAGGTTGACGGTTAGCATAAAATTATGAACATATCTTATGAACTTGAATCGAATAAAGAAAACTATTAGGGTGTCTCCTATTAGCAACGCGCTACATAAGACCGTAGGTGCAGTGAAAAGTTTGCAAGGCTTAGTTAGGGTGTTTTTTAAAAGCGATGCGTCACATTGGTGCTTGGGCATGACAGAAAGTAAGAAAGGGTTCTTATACTTTTATGGATAGGTATGGATAAAGAAGTTAGTTTAGAAAAGAAGAATTAACTTGGAATAGGGTTATTAACAGGATAATTAATGAAATTAATAAATATAAAGACTAAAAGGAGAATTAATCTATCTTGCTTGGAAGGGACTAAATGGATAGAAGAAAAAAACAAAGAGATTGATGATCATAAATTTTGATATATAGGAAAAGATAAGAATAAAAATAGAGTAGGAATTATTGTAGATAAGAGTATAAAAGACGAGGTTACAGATATCAAGAGACAAGGAGGTAGAACAATTTTGATTAAATTGGTGTTAGGAAAGGAGTTCATCAATATTATTAATGCTTATGCTTCTTAAATAGGTTTGGATAATGCTGCAAAGTAGTGTTTTTGGAAGGACATGTATAGAGTAATTGAAGGGATTTCTAGTAGAGAAAATATTTATTGAAGAAGATTTTAATGGACATGTGGGAAAATATAGTATAGGTTTTGAAAGAGTATATGGAGGTTATGATATTAAAGATAGAAATGAAGAAGGAAATGCTATTTTAAAGTTTATAATGACATGATTTATTATTAGCTAACACATTTTAAAAAGGACTTTTATTTAATAACTTTTAAAAATAGATATAATGCTAGTGAAATAGATTTTTTCATATTAGAAAGATTGATTGAATTTTATGTAAAGATTATAAGGTTATCCTGAGTGAGAGTTTAACTATGCAATATAAATTAATGGTTATGGATGTATGTATTTTGAAACAGAGGAAGACTAAAAAATATGGGAATCCGAGAATTATGTGGTGAAATTTGAAAGGAGAAATTAATAGCTTTTAATGATAGAATGATGAAGGAAGAAAAATGGAGTTTAGATGAGGAAATCAATACAAATATGAGAAGAGATAGCTAATAGTATTAGAAAACTTGCTCTACAGATGCTAGAGAGTTCAAAGAAAAATAATTATATGGTAAGAAAATATGATTGTGGATTGAGAAAGTTTAATTATCGGTTAAGGTTAAAAGATAGTGCAATAGAAAACTGAAGCGTTTAGAAGTTATAAGATGGCTCATGAAAGAAGTTAAAAAGATAATACTGGAGGCTAAATTCAAGGCATATAAAGAGTTATATCATAAGTTAGAAACTAAAGATGGAGAGAATATATATATATATATATATATATATATATATATATATATATATATATATATATATATATATATATATATAGGATCTTAAGATTAAGAGAGAAAAATTAGAGATATGATTCGGATTAAATGTATCAAAGATGATAATAAGTTTTGGTTAAAGAAGATGAGATCAAAGAAATATGGAGAAGTCATTTTAATAAATTATTAATGAAAATTGTGTAGATTAGGATGCCTTATTAATTCTGTTAAGGATAGAAATATCACGTATACTCATTAAATTAGGACATTTGAGGTAAAACATGTTATGAAAAAGATGATGTTAGGAAGAATAGTGGGATCTGACAAAATTCCTATCAAGGTTTGAAAATGTTTAAGTGCTATAGGATTAACTTAGTTGATAAATTTGTTTAATAAGATCTTAGAGGCCAATAAGATGCATGATTAATGAAGAGTACGACAGTATCGAATTATAAGAATAGAGATGATATTTAAAACTGTTTTAACTATGATGATATTAAACTCATGAGTCATACTATGAAATTTTAGAAGAGGATAATTGAGTATAGGTTGAGATGTAATACAAAAATATTAGATAATTAATTTAATTTTAAGCTAGAAAGGTCAATTATAAAAGCTCTTTTTCTTCTAACGAGGCTAATAAAGAAGTATAGAGGAAAAAAGACAATCTTTATATAGTTTTTATTGATTTAAAGAAATTATATGATAGTTCTTAGAAAAGTCTTATGGGGGGTGTTAGAAAGGAAAAAAGTATTTGTTAGTTATATTATCGTAATAAAAGATATGTATGATGGAGTAGTTATAATTGTAAGAACAATTAGTGGTAATACCAGTGAATTTTTAATTGCTGTAGGTTTACATTAGGAATTGACTCTTAGTCTTTGCCTTTGCATCAGTTATAGATGAGGATATTAAACATATTTAGGATGATATTTCATAATGTATGCTATTTACAGAAGATATAGTTTTAATGAATGAAACTAAGGTTGAGATCAAGGTAGGTTAAATTGGTCTTGAACTAGTATTGGATTGGTTCAGCTCGGTACTCAAATTGAAAGTGTACCAGTGTTTCGGGCCTGTTCACCCTTTTTTTCATAGTTTTTCTTTTTTTTTTTTTTGTATGTGGTATACAAGGCTGAGAGCCTTCCATGAACTTTCATCCTTTCTCTTCGTTGTTATTTTCATTCAAAATCATGTAAGTAAATGGAAAGAATAAAGAAACAAATAAATAATTAAGATTTCTTATACAAATAAGGGAATGCCCCTTCTCTCAATTGAATTCAACAAAAATATCAGAAAAATCAAATTCCTTAAGAATAAAAGTTAACTCTTCCTCTTAAGAACAAATTCGGGAATTTTAGGAAATGATGGATCAGTAAATATCAAATTAGGGTACTTTCATTTTGGATAAAAATCCTAAAAAGAATTTAACTTAGAAATGATGAGAAAATAAAATATTAGAAAAAAATTTTAAAGTATAATTTTTAAGATTTTGGTCAACACTTGATTAAATTTATAAGGTTTTCAGACTTAGACAGGATTACAGTAATAGTGACCTCGCATTGACCTATGCCAACTTGATCCAAAGGTCATTAAAGCAATAAAATTAAACTTGTCATAAAAATTCAAAGGTTAAAATGTTTTTCTTAGGATCCTAACTATGACGTGTGAATGGACCGAAGTTCCCTCATTGAGAAAAACCCTGGCCTCTAGTATAATAACACTTCATTGTTTGGATCCTAAGAGACATTTTAATCTTAGGATTTTATGACAAGTTTAATTTTATTATTTTGATAAGCTGTGGATCAAGTTGGTATAGATTAGTGTGAAGTTTATCATTACTATGATTCTTTCTCAGTCTGAAAACCTATAAGTTTGATTATGTATTGATCAAAACCTTATAAATTGTATTTTAAAATATTTTTTTAGCATTTATTTTCTTATCGTTCGTAAGTTAAATTGATTTTCTAAGATTTTTATTTGGTATGAAAGTGTCCTATCTTAATATTTGTTAAACGGTTATTTTTTGAAATTCTTCGAATTTATTCTTGAAAGAGAGTGTTGACTTTTTATTCTTAAGAAATTTGATTTTTTTTATATTTTTGTTAAATTCAAATGGGGGGCATTTCGTTATTTTCATAAGAAATATTAAATAAATAGAAAGAAAAAAATGAAAGTGGACAAAGGATGACATTTATTTAAATGATTTTGAATGGAAATAAGAGAGAGGAGAAAGGATGTCATTTATTTAAATGATTTTGAATGAAAATAAGAGAGAGGAGAAAGGATGAGAGCTCATAAGAACTCACATGCCACCCTCCCCCCGCAACCCATCCCACTTTCAAGCTGGGTGGCTCGGCACGATTAGGACCGGTTTGGGATCCATACGGAATCGAAGGGCAAAAAGGTATCGGTTTTCAGTCGAGTCGGCTTGGTTCAAGCCGAATTGACCGATTCATCATGATTCATCTTACCATTATTGGGATTAACCATAATTTAAAACTATAGAGAAGTATATTAGAATCTAAAGATTTTAGATTGTAGAACCAAGATGGAATACATGAAATGTAATTTTAGTATAATTAAAAGTAGAAATAAAGGTAAAAAGTAAAAATTAAGGAACATGAAGCTTTTAGAAGTAATTATTTTTGATATTTAGGATTGATTAAGGAAAGAGGATAATGTTGTCCATAAGGGATTAAAGTAGGTTGGATATAAAAGAGGAATGTAATTAGAATAATATGTGATCTAGCATGCCTACTAAATTAAAAGGAAAAATTTTATAAGGCAATCATAGGATCTGCTATGCTTTGTAGTACGGAGTGTTGGACGATTGGAAGATCATATCTATACAAGATGAATGTGGCTGAAATGATAATGTTAAGATGAATGTGTGGTAATATAGGAAAAGATAGAATAAGAAAAGAAATCTTTTGTTAAAAAGATGGAGGTAGTATCAATTGAGGATAAATTGAGAGAAAAATGACTTATATGATTTAGACATTTGAAATGTAGATATAGGGATGTACCGGTGCAAAGGAATGATTTGATAAGATAGAGATAGACTAAAAATTACATTGAAGAAAGTAATAAAGAAAAATTTAATATCTTTATATCTTACAGAAAGGATTGACTTTAAATCGAGCAGAATAGAGCAAAAGGATTCATGTAGTCGATCCAAACTAGTTTACGATTAAGGGTTTGTTGTTATTATTGTTGCATTTGGTTTCATTATAGTATATTAGCATGCATCTTTTTCCTCATTTTTGTCATGTCTATGGAATAGACCCGTGCCGATCCAAACTAGTTTACGATTAAGGGTTTGTTGTTATTGTTGTTGCATTTGGTTTCATTATAGTATATTAGCATGCATCTTTTTCCTCATTTTTGTCATGTCTATGGAATAGACCCGTGGAGGTTGTGGTCTTTTTCATATGCCCTTTTTATAACTCCAGGAGGTGGGTGCCAACTGTAAGTTAAATGCACTGTTGTCATGTCCAAGCTGACCCTGTAATAGTTAATAATTTATAATTCATCATACATTGAACGAAAGAACATGGATGCTTGGATTTTGTCTGAAAGCTGACTGCTGAATTTTATGGTAGGCCCAAGAGTGCACTGCTTTTCTTTTTGTTGTTATTTAAAGTTCCTGGGTGCTGGTATCTCTTAAATTCTCTGCTCTTATAATCTATTTTATTGAAATTTATGGCTTCTATGATGCTTGTATGCATAAACTCTATTAGTGTTCAATGCTTCTTGAATTCGTTTATATGGACAGACAATAACAGATGTCCTTAAGCTTATATATTTGATGTTCAAGCTGTCTTGCTTCCATTTTTTTTTTTTTTAATAAATTCTGTTTTGTGCATTATAGTAATTTTAACTTAAAAATGTAGGTATTGGATTTGTGAATAGATGGGCTTACATACATTAATATGCTGCAGTTGTGATATTATTGTGTTCAGAGTTATATTAACTCTAATATTTTTTTATGGTGATCTTTGCATGATTTAGGCTTCTTTGTCTTCATCTCTGAATGGTTGTAGAATAAAAATTAATGATTTATTTGTATTGTTAGTTTTGTACGATATAAATTTGTATGCGCCTATATCTGTGCTTGAAGAGTCATTTAAATTAATACTTCTTTTTTACGTTGCAGTTGTATATTCATAGTCATTTTGGAATTACATCATGTTTGTTGGTCATTTGTGGGCGGATGGGTATGGCATGTGAATCTTCACATCCAATTTTAATGACCATGATATTTATATCTTCTTGTTTAACATGAACTTGTAGGTTTCCAGGTTACTGTTCTGTTTTCTTTTATCACATACTCTTTAAATTCCACCTTGGGTAATTTTAAAGTAGAAAATGATTCTTTAATAGGTGTCTGCTCTCCGTTTCCTTCATTTTTCTGTTGGTGTAACATTAATACTATCGGATTCCTTATTGTCTGTTTTGCATATTTGTTTTCCTTCTCATTTAGGTTAAAAAGTTTGCTTATTTATTGTCATTTAGGATAATTTCTTCTGGTTTCCTTACCTGTCTTGTTAATTGTGAACGACCAGTCCTGAATATTTGATATTTTGTGCGATTCTAATAAGAAAACCATATTATCTTGCATGCACTAATTGATTAAACCTTTGTTCTCTTAACTCTAACAAACCCTCTAATAATTTTCAGGAACAGGTGGAGAGAGCATATATGGTGGGAAATTTCCAGGTAACTTAGCTTTTAAACTCAGTAAACAGCTCTTGGAATATACACGTTTGACAGATAGTCTGTTGCGTTCAACAAGGGATGATGTGTTTTGAGGCAGCAATAGAAATAGGATGTACCTGGGTGGTAAAGTTTATCCTGAAAAACTTAGCGAGGATCTTTGATCTAAATGTAGTATAATTTCTTCTTTGCTCATAGTTATATGGTTGCTTGGTTTTAATGAGCTCAGTGTGCATATGGCAGAATTCTGGACCTGATTGGGATATGTGAAAATCTTATGTCATGTCATTGTGGTATGATGTGGTGTTTCAGATTGTTATGGATGGTCATCATGAAGTGCATTGCAATGTTTATGCCACTTATCTGTATTTTTGAGATCGTGTTCTTTAAATCTCACCCTATTGATAGATAATTGATGCCTGTTTTCTTAAGACATTGAAGATATCTTACTTTTTAAAGGATGTTACGTGACAAAATTATTATTGTACAGGAAAAAAGGTAGCCGGAATAATGTGGCATCCTTTTCTTTAGATAGTTATGGGGTTGGATGTTAAATACCGCGTTGCATAATTAATTTTTTTGTATGCACTACTTTCTCATTTTAGGTTGTGAAACCTTTTTTCAAAGACATACGTGATGCATTGGATGTGCATCACTTAAAATTTTCTTCGAGGCCTCAAATTTGTATCCAAGTTTACATGCATCATGCTTAGTGGGAGGGAAGGTGGTTGTTTTTCCATTTTTGTATGGTTTGTCATTTTTTCCCTTATATATAGGCAAGAGCTGATTTCAGAATTCTTTTAAAAAGGTTTAGCTCCATCTCTCTGAAACCTGTCGATAGAATTTAAATGTTTCATTTCGTTGATTATTGTGATGTATACTGGTTAACTCTATCAATTGTATTGCACCCCTTTTTTATTTTTCAACAACGGAGCTGCAATATACTCAGGAGGAGCAGGCGTTATAGTTTCTCTTTTATTTAAAGTTGCCCTTTTCTTGAAATGGTGCTGAGTTTGGTGGGGTGGGGGAATGCTCAATGTATGTATAGTCTTCTGTGTGGTTCTGTCTCTTCTCGCTGCATATTTTTTAATTTCATTCATTCATTATTTAGTGATTATTTCTGAGTAGTGCTTATTATTAATTAAACTGTTTCAGTTATATGGCAAACTTTTCCTTGGTTAATCCTTAAATCTCGTCTCCTTTGACACATTAGGTTGCTCACTCAAAGAGACTTCCAGTGAGGATACCTTTAATAAATTGTTAATTTAAGCAAAATAGTGATGCATAATATTGGTGCATTTGAGTCATTGTGCTTTCATCTTCCATGAGAGTACACATGACCTTGGTTTTGTTGGTAAATGAGAATGTGTGGCTATTTGAGTCTTCGCACTTGGATGGTTGCATTATGTGGGCTTTCTGGGTGACTTCAATTTGACTTTTGTGGTACTGAACGGTCGACATGTTCTGATGTTTCCAGATGAAAATTTTGTGCTGCGCCATGATGGTCCTGGTCTTCTATCTATGGCAAATGCTGGCCGTGACACTAATGGCTCCCAGTTCTTTATTACTTTCAAGGCTGCTCCCCACCTTGATGGGTCAGTTTTTTTTTTGAACTAATATAAATTTCTTGATTCACTTATATGCATACGTACAATACTTTGTGCATACAAACATTATTGCACATATTGCACATGTGTACATGCATACATGCATAGTACTTGTGTACTACACACGAAATTCACATGCATGTATATATTTTATTGTAATATCATAAACCTTGGATGTGTTAAATATATTCACATGAAGATGCAGAAATGTGTCGACCATTCGATTGCCACAAGGATGGAGTATTCTGTAATTGTCATGTAGAAACCAAACTACTCCTCTGTAGTGTATGTTTATGCAATAATCTTGTGTTATCTCACCCCTGGACGCGTTTTCTACACAAAAATGTACTCATAGACTGCCCATATATGCAATAGCAAATCTCATACATCAGACCTCCACTGCGTGGACGAAAATGTGACTTGTCCAAACAAAGCTCTGTGGTATATTCTCAGAGATGTGCGCAGTACACGGTACACATTGAGACACATGGACATATTTATGCGCATACACAGTAACAGATGTTGTTTGGGATACTTGTCCCCTTTTTTTGGTAATTACTGTGGATAATAGTTAGCCTGTCTCTTGGTAACATATATGTTTTACCCTTCTTGCAGGAAACATGTTGTTTTTGGGAAGCTTGTCTCTGGAGAAGAAACTTTGAGGAACATAGAGCGTGTTGAAGTTGATGGTTCCAAACCTGTTGTACCAGTTAAGATTGCTAATTGTGGAGAATTTAATGCTAGTAAAGACCATGGAGCAGTTGTACCAGAGAATGGTAATATACTTAGCTGAGATTTAACACTGTGGTAATTTGTCCAGGGTTATAGTAGCTGGGATTTTAGTTTGTTATATTTGCCAAATGGGCTTATTTTGTTGCACCATTGATGTCGTTTTCACTGCTAATGCATTTTTTTGTGTGCTGATTTCTTTTTTTCTCCTCTTTTTCTGTATTCTTATTTCCTTCAGTTTTTCCAACTACTCATTGGTTATTGCATGTGTGCAGACAAAAAAAAAGTTGCTAAATTGAAATCAGTGAAGGATTTCTCTTCTGATAATGATAGCCATGAAGGACGCCGTAAGGGACGCCATAAAAAATCTTCTAGAGGGAGGAGGAAGAAAAGAAGAAGAAGATATTATTCATCTGAATCAGATAGTTCAACAGATACGGAAACTGAATCCTCAGAGTCTGACAGTGACTCTGATTCTTATTCATCATCATCTGATATCAGCAGTTCAAGTGATGACAGGCGGCGCAGAAGGAAGAAGTACTCTAGACGAGACAAATACAAGCGTGGGAAGAGGAAGAGGGATAGGAGGCGAGAGAAAAGGCGTAGAAAGCGCGATAGAAAATCAAAGCGCAAATCAAGAAGGTTGTTATCTGAATGTTCTGACAAGTTGATCCATGATGCTTCATTGGTTGAATTCTTGTCTGCGATGATGAAAATTATGATGCTATGTGGAAAATATAGGCTGTTGTTCTTATTTTCTTTATTGAACATTTAGAGTTTCATCTTCTCCAAATGTCACTTGTTGATACCAGGATATCCAAGAGCGACACTGAAACGGAGAGTACAAGTGATAGCAGCTCTGATAATGATGGAGATCACAAAAGACACAGGATGCGGAAGTCAAAGGTCCCTTCTCAGATTTCTGGTAGGTCTCAGATCTGCTATTTCAAATAGTTTTTTGTGCCATTGATTCATGGATATGACTCTTGGTCAAGAGTCTTGATGACTTGAGTGTAAGATAAATGCTTGTCAAATTAGCCTGGTTTATCTCACATGTTTGTGGCTGCCTTGTCCTGCATATTTGTCTTGTTTTCCTTGCGTGTTCCACCTTTGATTTTGTACTCTCAGTTTGAAAGTGTTCTTTCATTCTTCTGTTTCATGGATATGAGATAACTTGTGATTTTTATTCACAATTTAGGGGGAAACACTTGGTCAATTTGTTATGCATTCTGTTCTTTCCCTCTAATTCTCATTGCACACATGCAATATTGTAACTCAAATACAGAATGTGAGAGATTGAACTATTTAGTTTTCTCTTTAATCATTTCAATAAGATGTTCTTTCCTACCATATTTGTTCAACCATGGTAACAACACTTTTTATTTTTTTGCTTCTGTGTAATTTGTTCCTACAGTAATGTTGTGATAAGTTCCAGACAAATTAATCTTGTAAATAGTTAGATTTTTTGATTATGCTTTGAATTGTTGAAAATCTGAGCAGTGCTTTATTCTTGATTGTGTTTGAAGATAGGATGCTACTTTGTCATGTCTTCTTCTCCCCCCTCCCCCCCCCCCACCTCCCCCTTATTGGAAAGAATGGCCTTTTTCCCCTCATATTGTTGGAAGGTGGCAGCTTCTTGTAGTGAAGTCTTCAGTTTTATTCATGCCTGTGTTTTTGCTAGCTTCATCTGTGTGGCCTTTGATTGGGCTCGCTTGCTATGGGCTCGTTCACTATATTAGTGCTAGTATGTAATGTGTGAACATATTTATGCCTCCACTCTTACCTCTTAGCTTCTCTAGATGTCACCCATTATTAGATGCTGGTTTGAAGTATGGTTGAGAAGGGTGAAGTTCTCTAGATGTCCCCACACTTTCATTGCTTTATCGTCTGTCAAGCTTTTCATTTACCTGTTGATGCTGGTATCAAATCTGGTCTGGTATGATAAAGGTAAAGGGACAGGCTTGGAGACAAGCAATCAGCCTGAGACAAAGCTATCATCCTTTGCTTTTTTTTTTTTTTTTAAGGTTTTTGCCATGTGTCCCAATTTACAGCCTTGATGTATCTTTTAATTATTTAGTCTATTAATTTTAGATATTTGGTTTCTTTTGTGCACCAGCATTACATATCTTTTCTTTTTTCTTTTGGCAGTTGAAAACCTTCCACCACCAGATGTGGAGAAGGAAACTACTGCAAATTGGCTAAAAGAAGGTGAAATGATTGAGAAGCCTGCACGAGAAGAAGCCAAATCACCAAAAGAAAATGGGGAGATGCAGAGCAATGGCGTCACAGAATCAAAGTCAGAGAGAGATGAGAATAGACTGCTAGCTGGAGATGACAAACCAAGCAAATCTAGGTTTCTCTATTCTTCTCACACTTCAGTCATTCTTTGTGCTTACCTCTTGATCTGGAACCGGTATTTTATCTGACATTGATGAGCAGGAGCCAAAGCATGAGTGCTAACCGGTCCATGAGCAAGAGTATGAGCATCAGCCCCAGGCGGAGTCCAAGCAAAAGCCAGAGCATCAGCCCTAGAAGGTCTCTGAGCAGGAGTCCTCCTCCACGAAGTCTTAGTAGAAGCCCTGCTCATACTCACCAAAAGAGTAGTTTAAGTCCAGCTAGGAGAAGCTTCAGCAGAAGCCCAGCTAGAAGCGTTAGCAGGAGCCCAGTTAGAAGAAGTGTTAGCAGAAGTCCAGTGGCCAAAATTCGGAGAAGCGTAAGCGGTAGTCCAATAAAAGTCCGTCCAAGGAGCATTAGCAGAAGTTCAGCAAGATCCCTGCCTCGAAGAAGTCCTAGTAGGAGCCTGGAGAGGGCTCCTAGACAAAGAAGCATCAGCAGAAGCCCTGTCAGGGAGAAACAAAGAAGCATTAGTCGAAGCTCAGGAAGGCCTCTACCACGGAGAAGTCTTAGCAGGAGTCCGATAAGGCCTTTGAGGAGAAGTATAAGCAGAAGCCCTGCATGGGATGCGCGAAGGAGCCACAGCCGAAGCCCTATAAGATCAACCCGAAGAAGCATAAGCCGAAGCCCTGTAAGGTCTCGATCACGAAGAAGCATCAGCAGAAGCCCAGTTAGTCCTATTCGGAGGGCAATATCACCACCATCTAACCACGGCAGAAGTCTGTCAAGAAGTGCTTCCCCAGATGGTTCACCAAAGCGCATCAGAAGGGGTCGAGGTTTCAGTGATAAGTACTCTTATGCTAGAAGATACCGGACCCCTTCACCTGATCGTTCTCCTGTTAGGTCTCATCGCTATGGTGGAAGAGGTGACCGTGACAGGTAATCAATTAAACATACAGAGAACTTTACAGTCAATGCAATGATGAAAGTCTTGTCTTGCGTTATTGTTCTTATCATAATTACTGAAGTTGCCTCTACCATTATTATCATTGGTATGTTTAAATTTTCAAGCAGATATTCCAGCTACAGAAGCTACCGTGACCGGACGCCTCCAAGACGATATAGGAGCCCTCCAAGAGGAAGAACGCCTACCAGGTATTATTATGTTTCTTTGCCATTGTTGAGCATCTGTGAAAGCTATGCATCTCTGAAATATGTGAAATGGAACAATCCATTTGGTAACAAGAGGACATGGAGAAAATCAAACTGTGGTCACCATCTATTTGATCAAGGACTTTGCTCAGGATGCATGTCTAACAAATTCATGGATGATTAATGACTCTTAAAGGCTTCGTTGCAGCTTTCTTTTTGCTCCTGTTTCCTTCTCTGTTGATGCAATCCGCCTTATCAGCAATGGTTTATGCTGGTAGATTCTTTTGGTCTTATAGTCTTGAGCATTGGACAGATTTTAATTGAATTGCTTGATTATGTGTTCTCAATCAAGTGTGATTATTGTGTTCTCAATCAAGTGGCTTAGGCACATCCAAATCTATTTATGGTTAAGGTTTGGACCCATGGCAACCAAAATGTCAGCCTGTAGTGCTGAAATCAGACTACCATCCATAAAATAAAAGGGATTTCTAATTGGCATCATAAGTCTTGAGAAATATTGTAGTCCTTGTCAAGTCTGCTGCTATAGGATGTGATTTGTATGTCGTAATGTTTGCCTCTTTGCGGATTCTGTCTGAGCTAACATGTTTTGAATGCTAGATGGAATTTTTTTACTGTTATAAAGAACTTGGTTTGGTGTCTGTGTATCTGCTCTGACGGACTGTTCGAAATCTCTGCAGGTACCGTAGCAGGAGGAGCCGTACTCGGAGCATTTCACGTAGCCCAGTTGGTTACCGTGGCCGAGCCAAAGGTGGCTACAGTAGGAGCCCTGCCCGTAGCCGTTCACCAGTTGCTGAGAGAAAAAGGTCCCGTGGTGCACGTGATGGTGCCCGTTTGGAGAAGCGTAGGTCCATTTCCAGGAGCAGAAGCCCCTCTGGATCGCGTTCCAGGTCTCGGTCTCGGTCTCGGTCATCGCCCGATACTCCCTCTCCGAAGCGCGTGAGCAAGGAGATGTCAAGGTCACCATCCAGCAGTTCTGGTGGAAGGAAAGGCTTGGTTTCGTATGGGGATGGGTCACCCGATTCTGGTGGGAAGTAGGGAACAAAATTTTCATGAGCTTTACAGAGTTTGTTAGATCCGGAATTGTTAGCTGATCATCACCCTAAGTATTGGATGCTTTAGGTGCCTAGTATGTTTTACAAAAATTGTTTATGTAGGGACTTGTTTTGCTGGGTTGTGATGAATTTATCATATACTTCATAATCTACCGTTTATGTTTGGATTTATAAACATTTACTGTTTGTGATCTGTATTGCTTCTTCTTTCCCGCTTCTCTCCAATTTCCGCCGATATGATATTTGTTTAGGATGTTATATCTTGCAAGTTATCAATGCATTATCCGTTTGGAGGCGGTATGTTTTGTTCGATGGCTCTAGCCTAGCCTGTCGACATAGCAAAAGGATTCGAAGGCCCGTGGGATGTCAGGATTGGGCATTTCGTTGAGTGCTGGGATAAGTAAGGTGGTTTCCTATCATCTCCTCTTCGGTGTGATCCGTTGTTATTTGTCGGTAAGGTTCCTAATGCACTGTCTTCACAAGCTTTAAACAAGGTGGGAACATGGAAGCTCCTCCTCCTTAGCTTGGAGTTTCCTCACATATCACCATTTTGGTGGCATACTCCCGTGCATCAAATTTAAGCGGAATTCTTAAAGCTGCCATCTTAGTTAAATAGTCTGTGGTTTGCCTCCCTGTATCATAACTTCCTTCAATAAAATTTTAATCTTTCGTAAGTAAGGGTGCTATATATATATATATATATATGATGATGTAGTCTTGTGTTTTCCTCGACAACTTAGTCAGACTATCACAAGAAGACCTTGGCTTTGAGAATGAAGATACGCTTGAAGTTCATGTTAGGTCACATTAAACTTATAGAAAAGATTATAGCTTGTCTGCAAATGGTTACCCTTTTTTTTTAACAATAATTTCATGATGTTTATTTATCTTACTTGGTCGATATGAGGTCTTCTGTACGCAAGGCCATCACAAAAATTAATGAGCAATATTTAACTGAGATGGCATTTAGTATCTCTGACTTTAATAACGATTTCTTCAAAGATGGAGTCCTCTCATTGAAACCATAGGTATATATACCCTCTTCTCTAGTCTTTTTGCCCCTGGTAACAAGCATATGCAGTTTATCATATACTATGATCTCAATTAGACTACTAATTAGCTTCAATCTTACCAGAACACAAGAACAAAAGTTTATGATAGTCCCTGGAAGATGTGTTTGACAAGCTCCATGCCTGCTTAGCTTGACAGAGGCGCAGTTATTCTCCCATCTCAAAGTCTCAGCCTGATTGCTCGATCCATTGTACCACCACGCTAATTTGGCAGTGACATCGGTTGGGATAGGCCCCGGTCTCCACGTCAAACCTTTGGAGAGCTTGCTCTCGTCTTTTTCCCCTGTTTCCCATTCGGAGAGACAACGAAGATCACCACGTAATACAGCCTACAAAACCGTGGGCTCCTAACAAAACCGTGGGCTGTCTTTAAACTCTTCCCCCTTTTTTTTCCAAGGCTACGACGGAACTACAGTTTATTATATACCACCCCCCCATTAATTTGTCTTGATGTCCTCTCTAGGTTACGTTGCTTCTTTATAATTTCTATTTACCTATGAATCGAATGCGGAGGAGAATCGCACGGGCCAAAAGTAGTAGGGGATGGCAATGCTTATCCATTTAATCCATCCATTGAACTTGAATCAATATTTCGTAGGTCAGGTCTAATTGCTTATTTAATACAATGGTTAAATTTCAGGTTTAAATACTAAATTAATTAAATAAATAGATAAAATTTAGATTGATAAAATTTTACCCTATGATATGCCTAACCTGTTCTAATCTAACCCGATTGCTATCCCTAGTCCAATAGAATGTTATCATGGAGCAGCTCAATTGCAAGATCCACGAGTTATAAGCTCCACGAGATTCACATGTGGACTGGTGACGGTCCCAACTCCAAACCCAAAGACCATATACCCAATCGCGCGTTCCCGGTCCGGCCAACAGGGACCGTGCCGATGCACCCCGCCGATCGCGCACGCGCGAAAAGATCTCCTCGTCCACCGGGCACGTGCGTACGCCAGACGTCCCGTCGTGCCGCATGCGCTCCCGTTTGACGCCTTTGGATCGCGCTCATATCTTTCCAGCGATCCCGAATCCTTCGTAGGCGAAAGGAATCGAGTCATACTCATAGCAAAGCGGGAGAGCGTGAGAGAGGGAGGGTAAAAATATCAAAATTGAAGGAAGGTTAGGGAGGGCGGCGGAGGCGACCTGAGAATACTCACAGCAAGAAGCCAGCGACGATGTGGAGGAGGGTTTGCTCGCAGCTCACCACATGGCGATCCGCCGCCCCTGCCGCCGCCGCCGCCTCCATTTCCTCATCCAGCCTCCGATCCTCCTCCACCTCTCCCTCGCCCTTCCACAAGACCGGCCCCCTCTTCTCCGCCGATTCCGGTATCCCTCTCTCTTCCCCACGATCAATTGTCCCCCTCAGGGCTTGGGTTCCGATTTCGCGATATCTTGCTTTGTCGATCCAGGTAATGCTTCCTTGAAGAAAACGGTCGAGGACGTGATGCCGATCGCGACCGGACAGGAGCGGGAGGAACTCGAGGCCGAGCTCGAGGTAGATTTGTCGTTTCGTGCTTTCCGTGTTTGAGTTCTGGTTTGTTTGATTGCTTTTTGAGGGATGATCGCGATCTTAGCCACTTTTCATCTTGCTGGATTTAGGGGAGGAAGCGATTCGATATGGATGCTCCGGTCGGTCCGTTCGGTGCCAAGGTCAGTTGTTCAGATTTGCTCTGATTGCTTCATATTTTGAGAGTCCTGAGATTCTGATATCGTCGTTTTATATTTCTGTAGTTAATTGTTGTTATTTTCATCTTAATGCCTCCTTGATGATCTGTTTATTAGATTATGGCTAGATCTAGATGACAGCAGATAGAGAAAGATAAATCTTGTTATTTTATGTTCTTGTGATAGGGTGCTTGTGCTCTTCGACGATTTTGTTGGTTGCTGGAAACTTTCTATTATAGGATACACCCAATCCATGCTAAACGCGAGGCGTTTTTCAGAAACTTAAAGATGCATTGAATCTTTCTTAGAGATTTCTCGATATGAATCATAGCTATTTCTAACATTGGCTAGGTGTGTAAAAACATTGCTGTGAAAGGACTGTCAATAATTCTTTTTCATTATCGGGTAATCCCCAACAATTCTTCTCTAACTTTCTTTGATTAATCTAATGGTGATGTGTTCAACAATTTTGGAGTCTAGAATATTATCTCAAAGTAAATCATTGGAATTCATAATGCCTGGAATAATATAAAACGGATAAAGACATATTCCAGGTAGAGGCTCCACTGCCCCTTCATTGTAGAATAGCATACATTGCATCTTTCCTTGTTTCTGTCAAGGTCCCCCTCTTCTCTTCTTCTGTAAAACCTGATAGCCATCAAACCTGTAATATACATGGAGGCTAGGTTTGGTACTATGAAAAGAATATTTTGATTGGATCAGTCTTGCCATTGTTGGTTAGAAATTTACTAGGTAAGCATGTAATATTGCTTACGTTAATATATAATAACAACAATAAAATCTTAATTCCAAATTAGTTAGGGGCGGTTATATGAATCTATTTTTTATCATTCAGCTTAGTTTTGAGTCATTTTTTTGTAAGATACAAACATTCTAAATCTTTTTTTGTCACTTTCTTTCATGCAATTTTCGGTTTGTCTCTACATCTTTTTTCTTCTACATCTATCAAGTCACTCCTATGCACAAATGCATCTTTAAGTCTATGTTGCACATGTTCAAATTAATTAAGTCGTTCTTTCGTTAATTTATCCTTAATTAGTGCTATTTCTATATTTTTCTAAACGATTTTATTTTTTATTCTATTTTTTCTTATATTACCACACATTCATCTCAATATTCTTATTTCAGCCATATTCATCTTGTATACATTTATTTTTCTAACTGCCCAACATTTTATATCATAAAGCATAGATGATCTTTTTGCTGTTTTATAAAATTTTTTCTTCAACATTGCTTATGCTAATATACTTACCCATATTTTTCTTGAATTCATACTGAGATTAACAATTTAGCATGCAAGCGTGTGTGCACACCCATGGTTTGGAGGCAATAAGTGTTTTCATGGAATTAGTCTCATAATATGAAATTCCTTGGTTTGCTTCCAGCTTGGAGAAAGGTACTTATTGCATGAAACAATCATCCAAAACTCTTGTGTTAGGTATTATTTGTAGAAGGCATCATTATGAACTTGGAGCAATATTCAATCCACAAAAGATATGCCATAGATTTGAATGGTAGAAAATGTATAAATATACTGATTCTTTCAATAAAATTGATAACAATAGAATGACAGAAATGCGAAAACTTCCATTAGTGCTCCCCAAGACTTGATGTTTTCATTTACTGGAACATCCAAACAGCATATTACCTCTTCTAATAAAAGCATAAAAACATGTTGGAATCTTTGTTGAAGCATTTTTTGCTTCCAAGAGGGTGATTTCTTTTTATATTTTGAGTTGCATTTATCTCATTCTTAGATACGGCTTCATGGTGATGACATATGCTTTAATTGTGCAATGTTAGATTCATCTTCACAAGTGTTGGTTTATGAAAGAAAAGAAATTATTCTACCCAAAAAAGAAAGAAAATGAGTTCAGTTAACTATCTACGAAATCATTCAAGGGGTACTGTCACCTAAGAACTTGTTGGCAACTTTGTGGAAAAAAGCTGATATGGAATACGTGGGATAGGCCACACTGTTGGTCACCTTTCCTTGTGCAGTTACCTAGGTGAGGATATTAAGATTAAGTGGTTTCCTGTTGAAATAAATCTTACTGAGAAAAAGTAATTTGGTTCCACTACCTCTAGTAAAGCTCTCAACTTTCTTTGTACCCATTTGATGCTAAAAGATTGAGAAACCTAAGAAGGATGTTCGTTGATTTGATATTTGGGCCCATGGTAAGTTGGTGTATGTTAGTGGACCTAAATTTCTAAGTCGTGACTGCAGTTCAATTTTTCTTGGAGTCAGCTTTAGTAAGGAAACTAGAGAAGGGTTTGTGCCCAAATTCTTGCAACTATGCTAGGATTGTTTATAGTTCATCACCTCATTTGATGCAGTGCATGGCGGCTGTCTGGTGTCGTTGCCTTCTGGTACCATATTAATGTAATGCAGAATATGCAGTTGTCTGGTATCTTGAATCTGCTGCTTCCCTGAAGTGATAATTGGATTCTTGTCCATCAGTCATGCTGTCATGTTTGACCAAATATTGGGCCTCATGACTTCACAATTATATGCTTTTCATAATTATATGCTTTTCATTATTATGTTTTTTATGGTGGTTGTCAATTGGCTTAAGGATTGAGCATGATTGGCCTAAAATCGGATCTACACTAGAAATCTATGATTTTCATAATGTTGAAGAATCCCATTTTACCTCTAATTGATAAAGTAGAATGTTTACACTCTGTTAGGGATGTTCTTTTGTAATCATTTTATATTGATGTATGCAGAATGCTGTTTTTTGCAGCCAAGTCTTTTATTAGTTTCTCATTCCCTTATTCTATTGTAACAAGTATTTATTATGTGTTATGCATGTGTCCTGAGAAAGATGGAGTGGGAAAGGAAAAGAAAAATTAAGGAATGGACTCTTTTGGGCAAAGGCTAACCTATCAAGAGTTTTTTTTTTTTTTTTTTTTTTTTTTTAAATTTTGGGGGAGCTGGGATGGAAGATCAAGAGTTTAGAAGTCGAAAGGGGAAAAAGAAACAGTAATAGAACCATGGGCAGAGTCCAAGCGGAGGCTCGCCCCACAACAGAGTTTAGTTGTAGGACTCTTCTTGGAGAAGTAAAAAGTTTTGAAGGAAAAAAGGAACTTTAGAGATGGAGTTGAAATAAGTGCTGGACCTTATAATGGAGGGAACTCTAGGGTTGAGACTCACCCATGAAATTCCCTTTATGCAGAAGTGTTATAGATTAGAGCTCCACCAAGGATGCTTAACTACCATATCTAGGGATGGGCATAAGTCAGGTAGCCTGTGGGAATGAGTGCCTTAGCCATCCCAACGATAGCTTGGTTGTTTACACACACGAGTATGTGTGTGTATGTCCGCCCGTGCGCGTGAATATAATTATAATATATAAGTATGGATTGGTTGGGCCTGGGCCTTGAGAGATTCTCATCGGACCAGGTTTGGGCATACTTGAACTGAGTTAGGGCCCAGCATGGTGCCTCGAGCTGCAATATTTATCATATCCATGGGATATCTCCCATAAGGTGACAGTTGGCGGAGGAGAGGAAGTTTGAAGGATCAAGATAGCTGGTTGCTCTGAGAATCCTAAAATATCAAAGATACAATTATCTCACATCTTGATGAACTTGGTATTTATTAAAATCTAGGGATCGTGGTTCTATTGTTCCCCCCTTTGTTTCTATTTCTTCTATCTCCTATTCCCTCTTCCCAGCCAACTCCCTCATCTGGAAGATGTGGGAGTTATCACATGATCAAGTTGTCAAGCGTCCAAATAGGCCCTGTATATTTTTTGTAACTACCTTTTGATTTGGAAGTAGATGTTTATCATACTGGTTTCCGCATCTGAAAAGATGTGTTTTTGATCCCTTTAGGTCTGCATTTCACTCCCATCATTTTTCAAACTTGTTTGTTAACGTATGGAAATGAGTCATGCCTCCCTTTTGAACTTTATCTCAACACGAACAATTTAAGCTGATCTACATCAGTTATGATTAGCAGCCCAGCGTTACCAGAGAAATAATCAATATTTTTTTCATAATGTGACCTCTTTCTTACTGCTGACAGAATTATTGCAATATCATGTTAGTTATGGAGTAATTTTGACTCTCTGATCTAGAATCTTGGATTTTATCTACCTATTGCTCCATGGTGATCATATATTATCTGTCCTGTTGCTTGTGTAAATTTTTCATTTTAACTGGTTTTTAATTATCTAACTGTTACTAAATAATCCTTGTTTGCTTTGTTTGCAGGAGGCCCCTGCTGTCATCCAGTCTTATTATAACAAGAGAATAGTGGGTTGTCCTGGTGGCGAAGGTGGTAAGTAGCCTTTAGCTCTGACAGGCTGGTATTTTGATTCTGTCCATTATCATTGTTAAGAGCAAATTTTATCAATAATATATCTTATTGAACCGGCATTGATGTCAGCTGAAATTTTCATTTAAAACTTAAATGTGTTTGCAGAGGATGAACATGATGTTGTGTGGTTTTGGCTGGAGAAAGGCAAGCCACATGAATGTCCTGTGTGCTCTCAATACTTCATGGTAAGTTAGATGACTTGATTCTTCTAGCTTAGGTTTACGTGCGATAAGATGAGTGGCATATATCCATAATGTTCAATAGATATTTTGATGTTTCTTTAATTGAAGTACTGGCTTATTTTTGTACCTTTTGTGCAGCTGGAGGTGATTGGTGAAGGAGGGGATCCTGATGGGCATAGCGATGATGATGATCATCATCATTAAAACAAACGGATTTCTGCAAAATAAATAAAAAAAAATTGGTGAGGCAGCCATTCTGATACTCTGTATCTACGGATGACTTTTGGGCGTTTTGTTTAATCAATTTTCTTGCCCCAAGCGTGGTGGTGTATTTAATTTAATCAAGTTGTATTTGAACTTGGATTCTTTAAGCTTTTAGGTGCATCACATATTAATAATCAATGAACACATTTAACTCAACATTGTTTCTTGATTACACTAAATCAAATTGAAACAGGTTCATCTGATGTGGTGTAGCAATGCTTTAATGGCTTGTGTGTTGGTGGTTGGTTGCGTGGGTGGGCAACAAATGATGTCCAAAGGCTGCTTAAATCACAGCAACATAGCTGGCTTGGGAAAATTATTTGACAAGATACAGTAGTCGCACAACACCAGGCATTTCGATAGTTGTTTTATGTTTCTAGTTGACATGATATGTTGTTATGATTACCACTTTAGACAGAGCAAAGGCTGATTGTGGGGTCGCTTGTGGTTAAGTTGCTTGCTGGGTTTGCAGTGTTTCATATGGCTGACAAACATTTGTTTCACTTGGGTTCTTCCCCCTCCCATTGGTTTGTATCTGGCTGGAAATTGGAGTTTGTTGGCTTCAGCAGGACCCTGAACCCTCATGTATCCACATCCATTCCTTCCAGGTATTTGCTCTCACATCGTATCATACCACCTTTTGGGTTTCACATTTGCTGCGCTTTTGGTTCCGGCTCACAAACTTAGGAAATCCAATTTCCCCATGATCTTTTGTAGATCACTAATATTGCATGTTATTGTGCAACAGGGAACGAAGATGGTAGTAGGGTGATAGTTAGAACTGAGAATTTGACAAATTTGTGTTTTATATAGATGTTAGGGAAAAAGATGAAAAAAAAAAAACCTTATTGGTTATTGGAGACATGCAGCCGGTTAGGAAAGCATGAGTAAATTGAGAATTTGGTTGAGAGAGAATTTAGTGAATCGGAAATCGATACAGCTTTTTTCTTGTTTGCGCCTGGATGTCGGGGATGCCACTGCCTTTGATTGAATCCCACATCTTTTTCCCCAAGGAAAGAAAAGAAAGGTGCCAACCAACCTAGTTAAGCTTTATTATATATTTTTTTTAGCATTATAAAGCATTGCATAGTTAGTATAATGCCAGTTTACTCACAGTGTGGAGTCGATTCTTTAGGGATACATGGTCCCGGGCTTCCAGCTCTTTAATGGACGATCCTTAAAAAAAATATTTAGCCAGATTTTAGTTTCAGTGTGGCCATATCGCAACTAATTGGGATCTTCCCGTTGAGCCTTTCTAATTTGATGAGGACGGCCTTCGGAAAAAATGGGGAGGGACGTATGAGAACAAACTTGGAGAGACGCTGTAATTTATGATGATTTATGGAGGCCTTTTTGTTGCTGGAAAAATCTCCCAGCAACGAGGTGCAGGCTGCTGCATATTGTAGACACCAACTTTAACCCTGCAGGGTTTGATCGGATGGATGGCAAAACCATGCCGACCCAAGCCAACGTCATCGTAGCTGAGTGCCTCTCTCTCTGCCCCATCATCCTCATCCACCACCTCAACTCTGATCTTCCTCTCCCTCAGCTCACCGCCACCACCGCAGGCTGGCCCCCTCTCTGTTCTGCGGCCTCGCGACAATTAGAACAAGGTACCCTTCGATCTTCCTCTTCCTCTCCCTCAGCTCACCACCGCAGGCTGGCCCCCTCTCTCTCTCTGTTCTGTGGCGAGACAACAGTCCCCGGCGGCCCACCAGCATCTTAGCACTTTGGGTGAGCTGATGCAGTTCGCCACCGCGCTGTCCGGGCTGGTGCCGTTCCTACACTGGTTTTCTTAATTTGCAGTACATGCCTCATGGCAACGTTCGAGGAAGGCATCAAGGAAACTGGGGAGGTCAATGGAGTTGTGAGCTTATTGGCGGATGGGTTGAGGAGGGGGAGCATGGTGAGCAGGGTGAGCGCCGAATAAATTCTAATCAAATGGTTTGAGGAGTGTGAAGAGTCTGTGAGGGAGGCTGCTGGGAAACGTGAATTCTCTTCTTTGCTCGTCTCGATTCAGGGCTTGGCCAAGGCTCGGCGGAAGGCCGGTTTCCTTAACGAAGATACTGATGGAGGCTAATTTGGATTGCTATGTAGAGAGAGCCCCATGGTCCTGGAATGAGACCACCAAGCAGGCAGTTGCAGCGGAGCATAGCAGAACCAGCTGACTCCATAATTCTCTTCCTTTATGGGTTTTGTTCCCTTAACATTCCCTAATATTATTTGCCGCCACCTGTTTCCTTCTTGTCACTGTTTTCTAATAATTATGAATATGCCGGAGGTTGTGGGTGTGATGGTCCAAATGACCAGACTCTTTCCAAACTTGGCCTTGAAGATTTAGAATTTGACCGAGTCAAAGTTCTGAACATGAAGATTTAGGACTGGCACTTTGTTTAAAGACCAAGCGACCTTCTAACCATGTCATTACCACGGTGACTAGACGATGTCTAAAAAGGCATGATCAGCTAAGCCTCTGACTATTTCATTTGGTAAAATTATAGACGAGATCAAACGATGAGCACTCCTATATACATATGATCTGTAATAAATAGAGTAATCTCATCACTAGCTAATTTTATCATCGTAATAAAATATATCATCACTACAGGGATAGCCTTCAACGGTGGGATCAAAGCTTATCATTAAGAAAAAACTTCACCGTACCATCACTCTAAGGATAGCCTTCAACATTGGGATCAGAGCTCATCATTAAGAAAAAACTTCACCCAAAAGTGAGGAGGTTCCTTTCCTCCTCATTTTTTCTTCTCCTTCTCTTATTCGGACCTTGCTCAGCTTTAAGCTTCAAAACCCCACATTATTTCCCTTTTTTTGAAATTGAAATGTTACAAAGTTTGCCTTTGACCTCCTCTAACTCTTCTCCGCTGTTAATTCAAGTATTAAAAGATCTTAACCAAGCAACTCTTAGCACCCTTCATATTTTTCTTCAATTCTCATAGGAGTAACAGCTTAAGAAAAGATTCAAGAGCCCACCTCAATAAAGGAGGGAGGACTACATTTTGAGCAAATCTGATGCTCACTCAAATCAACTCGCTCATCTTCACTGGCTACTTCGACCTCGAAAGTAGAGGGCATGTGATAGAGTCAGATTAAATTAATGCCAAAATGGTACTTTGTCACAAGGGCATGTGGCCTTCGAATTATGTCTTCACTATTTGTAGTGACTAGATGATATCAAAAGAGCATGATTAACGAAACTCTTAGTTATTTCATCCAGCAAAACTGCAGATGATACCAGCTGACGACTACTTTCGCACACATCCATGTGCCAGAAGTATAATCCATAGCAAGTGGAGCAATTCTATAACTGATTAACCTTACCAATGCAATAGGATATCGGGACCAAAGCTTACCTATAAGAAAAAAATTCATTCGAAGGTAAGGTGATTCATTCCCACCTCCCCTTTCCCATCTGTCTCTCTTCTTTAGACCTTGCTCTATTATAAGCTCCAGAATCCCATATTATTTTTATTTCTCAGAATTTAGTGCTTACAAGGTTTGCCTTTGGCCTCCTCAATGCTTCTCCCTCACTAACTTAAACATCGAAGGGTCTTGGTTAGATAGCCCCTGGTATCCCTTACACTCTCCTGCTGTTCTTGCAGGCCTTAGAATGGAGCCCTCCTTCGTAGAGTTGAGCAAATTAAGCTCCACCTCAGCTTCTAGCACATCATCCCTATTGATGACTCCTTGACGGGGTTAGAAGCATCAAGCTTCACCTTGATTTTCAGCTTATCACCTATCTCATCATTTATATTGGTGCTCAAAATCTTTTAGCTAGATTTTAGCACCATCAAATTTGATCTTGAAATATCAAAATTATTCGTACGTGAACATTTTGTATTACATATCAAATACTTTACAATTTATGATGAATTCTTACTTAGCTATTAACCTGATAGTAGAAAATATGAGGTTTATGTGTAATTAGTTATGACTTTGCTCATGGGCATTGGATGCAGTCCAACATTGGTAGGTGGTGGAAGTGACTTAATAGGTTTTCAATGTTCATTTATTATTTCTTATAATATCATGCAGACATGTAACTTATGCCAAAACATAATTTTTATTTGTTGTTTAGCCATACAATAATATAAACATGTTAAAATTTTTTCATAGCTTTTTATTTAATTAAAATATAGATTAAATAAATCTTATATTAATAAAATAATTTATATAAATTTATTATAGTCAATGACCATTATTTATGTTTGAATTATTTGATCGATTTTATAGCATTATAGGCTTATGTCAACTATAAACTTTATAAATACAGTCTTTAATGGGTATGGTTCATTTTAAGTTGATTATCTTTATCCTTATTTGATAAATATTATGATTAATCTATTGAACTAATACTTTTGCTATGGAGGAAGAGAAAAGCCTTTTCTTTCATCGTACATACAAAATCTTAATCAGTTCGATGATAAAAGAAACTATGAATTCTCTAATGAACACAAATATATTTACTTTATCTTAGGTGTGCCGATCTGGTCATGATGTCAGCACAAATCTGGCACCTCTCCCTCGTAACAACAGGCCTGCGTTAGGAGGCCGGCGAGGGGCGGGCACAATTCAGCTTGTCACCTATTCACTCCAGCCTAACTGAAGTTAAGATGAGGGACAGGAAAGTGAAGATTACTACCATCACAGGGGTTGGGATTCTCCTTTTCTTGGCTCTTGTTCTCTGGCTCTCTCTTCGGCGCTCGAAGGCCTCCTTCCTTATCGGAAGTTGGTTTGCCACGCTAATCTTTGTGATTCTTGTTAAGTTTTCTTTTGCTAACAGAGCAATTGTTAAGTGCAAGCCGAATGAATCTTATTGCTGTCATAGTTGCCGTAGCCCTATTGATCATGGTCATTCCGTTGTGTATTCGTATCGGATATTCTACAACTTTCTACATCACAGCTGCCTCTGATGTTACAGTGGTTCTCGCTTTCAGCTCATGGGTGATTGCTAGACGAGTCGCAGCTCTACAAAAGAGTCATGTGGAGACTACCGAACCAGATTCAGAGGGAGAAGAGGTACGTCTTTGAATACGACTTTCTCAGAGAGGTGGCTGGATTTCCCAAAAGATTCATCTACAAGGAGCTGAAAGAAGCAACTAATAATTTTCGAACTCTGATTGGGAACGGCGGTTCTGGTTCATCCTTCAAGGGAATCCTTGGCGATGGCCTGCCTACCCGTCGCAGTTAAACGGATTGAGGGAGTAGTGCGAGAGGAGAAAGAATTCCGTTCAGAGATCGCTGCCATCTTGAGGATTCAGCATATCAACCTTGTGCGTATCCTCGGGTGTAGCCTTGGCCCAGGGGGCGACCGTTTCCTTGTGTACGAGTTCTTCGAACATGGGTCGCTGGCTTCTTGGATCTTTCCAGGGAACGATAGAGAAATCCTACTGACTTGGGCCTTGAGGTATCAAGTAGCAAGCAAAGGATGTCGCGAAGGCACTTGCCTACCTCCATCATGACAGCCATGTTAAGGGTCCTCCACCTCGATGTCAAGCCAGAAAACATCCTTCTTGATGAGAATTTTCGTGCCCGTGTGTCGGATTTTGGCATATCGAGATTGCCGGAAATCTGATATGGCAAACCGAAATCCCAGGTTCCAATTGGATGAGGTCAAGACTGCTGCCTGGAAACGTACTGCCCACCGATTGCTATCACTTGTCATTGGTTGTCTTTGATGTTGCTTCATTAGTTTTGAACAGCATGAAAAATTCATGAAATGCCAACTCATGTGAATGGAGAAAATCTGTTAGATGACATGGAGTTGGCTAAATTTCGTTTTTCAAAATCATGAAAAACGTGTTAAAACATGTTTGTTAAGCCTAAATGGGCACAATGAAGCCTGCTCAACTATAAACGGTGGGATCAAATGTGAATTACCTCAGACTTGGTTTAAACAATTCAAAAATACCTATTCCAGTGATTTTCTTTTATGATTCATAGCTTTGACCTTCATTAAGAACTATAGACTCAGAATTTTGATCCTACTAAGAAACGGTTTCTTATCTCCCTATTCTTTGCTTATTTTGCGCACCTGACATGGAACTCTTTAGCTCAGGCCTTGACCCTGTTTTGGGATGTTGAATCGCCCCCAAAATTAAGTGAAATTAATTTCATATGACACTTGTTCATTATTCCTTCTGCAGGTTTCACAAGCGAAATTAGTTTGTCCATGGAGATAAATGTTCTGCTGCAATTTTAGGGATAGTGAATTTTCTTTTTGAAGCGATTTGGATATTTTTATTAGTCAGCTCTCCAATTTCAATCATAGCAGGAACTATCAACTCACTGTAATTTAGTTCTCTCTCACGATATCCTAATATATATATAGCTCATCTTCATGGACTTATTCGTAGGCATTATGAATAAGTCCAGAGTATTCTTTATCACTCAACTAATTCCTTACAAACAGAGAGAAACACTGATCTACGCGGGGATATCTAGCTTTATTTACTCTCCTCCTGAAAAATGTTGACAAATTCTTTTGAACCGTTCAAAAGCAAAACCATAAGCAAACCAAACGCCAAATAAACCACAACCGCATTAACTGAGCTAGAACCTACTGTGTTAGGTGAATATATAGAACCTGAATTCCTGATCATGGTTTTTTAATTGTAACAAAATTAAATCTGCTGTTGGATTTGCCGGCAGTCCGGCGTCATTAGAATGCAAAATAACAGATATGAGGCCTCGGCAATGCTGATAAGCGATTTAATATCCGAGGTCATAGAGCCATGCTTCGGCCACAATGCTAGCAAGGTTTGACTGATTAATTAAACATTTGGGTAGCTTCCACTCATATCTTTAATCACCATAAAACCTTGATTGCATGTTAGATTGGATGCCGAACATGCGACGGTGTACATAGCTTGTACTTGGAAATGTTCCCATTGAAAAGGTCCGATTCCAATTCCATTAAACTATTTTGTCAACACAAGCCCAGTCAGAAAAATCTTTATTATTCCATCTCTTTCCATTTTAAAATCCAAATCCACTCGAACTGGCACCTCATAATTCGACCCCTGTGTTTAAATATTCAATCAAAACAATCATACGGTTCCCCTTCCCTGCAAGCAAGCAGAAGAAACGGCACTTTGAATCCAGTTGTAGATCCCTTCTCCCTTACAAAAACGCTCAGACCACCAACATCGTCGTAAGAAAGAATTCTATTCCTTTCTTCCCCCGTCTTCACCTGCGACGAACCTCCAATGGAGGCCAAAAAAGCCGCGTTTGTTGCTTGCGTTGCTACCACCGTTCTTCTAGTTGCGCTTATGCTCCTCTTCTCATCCCTTGGATTATCCAAAACCTTCTTCATTGCTGTAGCCATCACCTTCGCCGTGGTCATCGTGATAACCGTGGTGGTCTTTGCATACCACGCAATCATAGATCAAAGGAGGACGTCGATGGCGAGGCGCTCGGTTGCTGAGGGCGAAGAGCTCCGCCTCGAATATAGCTTCCTCCGAAAGGTTGCAGGGCTACCCACGAAGTTTTCCTACAAAGCACTCGAGGCCGCCACTGACAACTTCCAGGCATTGCTTGGACGTGGCTCCTCCGCGTCGGTCTTTAAGGGGATCCTGGACGATGGCACGGCCATCGCCGTAAAGAGGATCGAGAGAACCGAACGTGGAGACAAGGAGTTCCAATCGGAGATCGCGGCGATTGCTAGCATCCAGCACGTGAACCTTGTACGCCTTCTCGGCTATTGCCTCATCCCCGGCGGGCCATACTTTCTCGTCTACGAGTTCATCCACAATGGATCACTGGAAAAGTGGATTTTTCCAAGGAGGGAGTGCGGTGGCTGCCGATGCCTGCCATGGGCTTTGAGGTACCAGGTTGCAATTGACGTTGCCAAGGCTCTCGCATACCTTCACCATGATTGCCGGTTGCGGGTGCTGCACCTCGATATCAAACCGGAGAACATACTGCTCGATGAGAGCTTCCGGGCAGTCGTGTCGGACTTTGGCCTGTCAAAGCTGATGGGCAAGGATCAGAGCCGGGTCGTGACGACGGTCCGAGGGACTAGAGGCTACTTGGCCCCAGAGTGGCTCTTAGAGAATGGGATATCGGAGAAGTCCGACATCTATAGCTACGGGATGGTGCTGCTGGAGCTCGTGGGGGGCCGTCGGAATGTCTGTCTCTTCGGAGATGGCGATAGGTCTCAGCGGAGGTGGTCGTACTTCCCGAGAATTGTGGGTGAGAAGGTGAGGGAAGGGAGGATCATGGAGGTGGTGGATGAGAGGTTGATGGGAGAAGGACGTGGAGTGGAGGAGAAGCAGGTGAGGTTATTGGTCAACGTGGCGCTGTGGTGCATTCAGGAGGAGGCTAAGCTGAGGCCCAGCATGGCAAGGGTGGTCGACATGCTCGAGGGAAGGATGGCCACTGACGTCCCACCAGAGACAGAGATGGTTGTTGTGGACCTGTTGGCGATCGACCAAGCCAACTCCAACGATGACCAGTTCGGAGTTCGTGGTGGTGCTCGAGTTGCATCAGAGGGTTTCCCGTCGGAGAGTCCGCACCCAACGTCATCGTCAACCCGCTCGTTTTCTATGTCATCAATACTATCGGGTCGATGACACCGTTGTTTGCCCAGTCAAAATTGTACAGCCTAAATTGCTTCCTTGTCCTGTAGCTGAGAGTTTATCAGAGATTTGATGTTTTTTCTTTCCTTTCTTCCCCCATTCGTTTATTAAGTGCTTTTTGGCACCGTCCAGTGATCGTGTTTCTGGGCTTAACCTTCGATAAGGTAATCTCCAGGTTTATTTATTATTCGTTTATTTGCCCCCAAAAAAGTCAGAATTTTTTCTGATTGGCTCTTAACCATAAACTACGTGATGAGGAAATTCGTGGATTTCTTGCTTATCTCTTGGCCTTTTTGGAGGTACATTTTGGAGATCCTGACTGCCCCTTAGGGTTGAGTCATCTCTTATAGAGCGTAGAAAGTGCTTGAATGCATTCATATGGCAAGGGTAGCAAGAGGAATTTTTCTTGTGGGGGCAATGCCCTCCCTCGTATCAATATATATATATATATATATCCGCACGTTGGAATAGCCCTCGTGTCCTCAATTCAATCCGTGTGGGGGGTCTTGAGCTCGTGAATTTTCTTGTCACCATTTTCCATGTCAAAGACCTCTAATTGTTGTGCTTGACGAATGCCTGCAATCTAGACAAATGTAAATCTGAAGTTGCAACGAAAGAACTCAGATCTTTCAAATTTATGAGCCCATCAGCTCTTCACTAATAAATGCAATTTCATGTGACATATTAACATTGTCATATTAATGTTGTCTCGTTAAACCAGTTCAAAAGAGTATGTTAGGTTCATTAACCACAAATCTTAGGTCTGTCAAACAGACCGAGTGGCTTATGGCATGGTTTAACCCTTTGAAGTGGGCTATGCCAGCCACAACCTAGATGCTACAATACCCATGTCGAGCTTAACGCACGATAAGCCCAACTGAATTGTAGCAAGCCCTTTTGCGACCCGCGAACTATGTCAGTATGATGGCTCATGGTACGTCAGCTTAGCATGGCTTGATCATGAGAAATTGACCCACCTATACAGTGCGGCTGGCTTGTGGCATGATCGCTTGGCAAGCAATAAGTCAGTCCAATCCTAGGCCTACCTATCAAATTACTAAGATGCCCCTGTTAAAAATGACTAGTTTAAGGATATTTTGATTCATTAATTCAAAAAAAAAGAATTTTTTATCTTTTTAACTAATAAGAATGGTTAGTTTTCAAGCATATTCTTATTTATTACTCAGGAAGACTTATTTGTCTTTTCTAACAGCTATAAACAGCTAGTTATTAAGGTTATTTGGAACATTTTGAAGATTTTCAACGCCTATAAATAATCCTAACCCTTCTCTCTTATCATACATAAGATCCTAAGCCTTTTTAAATTCTCTTGAGCCCTTCTAATCTTCCTGCAAGCCCTTCAAACCGTTCAAAGCTCTCTTAATATCTTTATAAGCTATCTTACTCTCTCCTCACAAGTTTTTCTAATTTCTCTATAATCCTTTTTAATCTCTCTAATCTTTACAATGTCAGATGTTAGTACCTCTCACTCACTCCATAAGATCCTACGAAGAAGCTCCCTTATGAGACTAGTCTTAGCACATCAGAGTTGTAAATGAAACCAATGTCTCTAATCCTAATAATATCATGAGTGCCACCTCAAGCATCAGGTCTAAAGTTAGATCCAAAACCTTTAAAATTTAACATCACTTCATCATCGATGAGATTATCGGCAAAGAAATTTGGATTGTACATAAAATCTATAAGAAGGAACAGCTATGATGCTTCAAAAGAAATAAGCCATCTCGTTAAGTATCGAAAGAAGCATAAAAATGCTAATGATTCTATCCCAATCCAAATTACAAATTATTCAATATGTAACACTTGTCTTTTTTTAATTTTTGGATGGTCTAATATCACTGTCCACCATCATCTCCCCAGAATCAGACTAACAGTAGAAATGGGGAGGCCACCGCAAGCCTCATTCCGTTATGTAAGAAGGCGAGTTGACTAGGTCAATGAGTGCAAGTTTTTCTAGTGGCTTTTAGAAGAAGTGAGAAAGTAAGAAAGATTTGACTTAAATAATTTATATGGTTTTTAATTTGCACGGTAGGTTCGACTTATAATTCTTGCAAAAGGTCCATGGAAAGGAGAATTTGAAAAAGGCGTCAGCCTTTTTTTCAGAAAGTAATCCCGATCTGGCCTTCTTTAAGAAAATGACCACAACGGCCATGTCTCTCACATGGGTTTGCCTTCCTTTGTGTTTGAATTTCGCACTGCTTTCTAAATGGGCATGATAATTTTTAAACTGTCACCGAGAAGGGAATTTGTATTCGACTCGACTTAGCGTCTAGATTTACTGCCAGAGACGACGCTTCGTCATGAGGAAAAGGATTACATCCAGAGAACCATCTTCTTTTTGGAAGAATATTTACGGTGAGTTGGATGCTTAACGGTGAAAGCGTTAGATTTTGAGAAGATCGCGGTGCTGAATTATCTAATCCATTTATTTAAAAATTTATAATCAAACATCAGAGACTTTTTCCTCTGTTTCCTCACCATGATGCAAAAGGAATTAAAGATGAAGAAGCGCTTTGTTTGATCCGCTTACTTTTGATGAATCCCAATAGTTAAAGTAACTACAAAGTCTCTTATTTTTTATTCATTGATCTTCCTCATCAGACATTCTAGTGTGAAAGCCTAGCAACAACAATATATACACTGTTGATTCCTTCAATAATTTCATCGATCATGAAGATATTATTTATCTTTTTTATAATTTTGTATGTAAAGAATTTATTTTATAAAAGATAAAGATATTTTTTCGACTATCTCTACTTAATAAGCTGCACATAAGGAATGTGCTAGCTAAGTAATAATGATTGATGAGTTTGAGATGTATGTTTTATGAAGTCATTTGGAAGTTAATGAATTACTTATTTATTAGATACTTATTTTTTAAATTTACTTTTGGGATCTTCATTAAATATCTCAGTGTGAGTGATTTGCTTACAAATATTATCAAATTATAATGAGTGTAGGAGGAACAAAATGTTCGATAAAGAGAGAGAGTTGAGAGCAATTTATCATGATCTTTATTTAGCCTGTGTGGCCAAAAAAAAAAAAAATTTCTGAAGTCTTTTTCAACAAAAATATCCTTAGCTAGCTCTATAATCTAAAAGATTTTAGCTATCTTCTCTTTGTGGGATAATTTTTTTATAAAAAAAAAAAATCGCACTCTCAATTTACCTTCCATCCTCCCTTTCTCCTTCCAGAGCTTTGTAAATATTCCTCCTGACTTTTTCTCTTTTTTTTTTTTTAAAAAAATGAGTTTGCCTTCCTTTATGATCTTTTTAACAGTTAATATTGCATTCTTATCAGTTTGCCTTGGCGCAGAGCCTCAGTCACGATGTATTCATGTTGAATGATAGCATCATTCGAAGCATGGCATTAAACGATCGCGTGGCATTTATTTGATGAAAGACAATTTCTTAAGCAACTTCACGCGCACCGACATTATTTGGGTATCTTTTATGTACAAGAAGGATGCTCATGTCAGTAGATGACACAGTAGATGACTCAGTAGATGCTCATGTCAGTAGATGGCTCAGGTGTCCTACCAGCAGCTCCTTTATTTTATTAAAAATAGAAAAAGACAATCACTTTAATGATACATGAATTTGAACTTCAAAATGACACCAATCCTCCCGCCATACAAGAAAGCAGTCCACTCTTAAATCTTAAAAAAATAAAAATAAAAATAAAAATTAAAAAAAAATTAAAAAATTCTTTGCATATACTATAATTATGATGAAATAAACTTCTCATTGCATCAAGATTCATTCCCTATCTACTCTCAATTCTAATGTACAAAATTTTCTCCATCTGCTCCTATCCTATCATCTATTTGTATCCAATTCTTAAAATCAATTATATTGGCGGCATATCTAAAGAAAGCTAATCCACATCATATACAAACTAACTAGACATGTTTATATCTATCAGATAAGCTAATAATTGGCAGCATTCAGGAAGGAAGCAGCAGCTGAGCTCAAGCCAAGTAATCAATCCAACATGGAGCCTGCTTCTATACTGTAAGAGCCACAGATGCCAGATGGTTTTGCATTACATTTCTCTAGTTTAATTATGGGTGTTGATTAAACTACTAAGTTATCTCCATCAAAGGAAAAACTACATTGAACCGACTTATATTAACCATATACATAAATGAATAAATAAATAAATAACTGAGAAGCGAAGCAAGGGACAGACGCGGAATAAAAGGGAAAAGGGGATGGCCAGTTTGGTCCGGGCAAGCACTAGGCTTCTGCGAGGATCCGGTTGGCCATGTGATCTTCGATACTTTCAACTCTCTCATGATGGGCGGCGCTTCTGCCCCAATTCCAATACTCTATCCGTGTCATCTCTCGCTCGCTTTGTACCATCTCCACTACTTCAACGCCGACCGAATCATTAAGAGCAACTGGCGACGATAAAGGAGGGCGAACTTCCAAAGAAAGCAAACCAAAGATCATATGCTTTTGGTCTTGCTCCTCGATCTCAGGTTCGCACCCTAGTTTCGAAGAGAAAAGGAACACGCACAAAAAAGAGCTTTTCTTTTACCCCCCCCCCCCCCCCTCCTTTTTTTTTTCCCATAAAATCTTCTAATTTACATCTTTTTTTTTTTTTTTTTTACTTTTTCTTGGTGTTTTAGATCTTATATTCAATGTTATCGCGCTCTGCTTCGAAGCGTGTTGCACATTATTCTTAAATGAAAAAAAAGTAGTGGCAATCAAATCTTGTGTTGATTCTCTTTCTCATTGCCTCTGATGTAAATTTATGACCCTTTTCGGTGCTGCTGTTTTCTTTTTCTCAAATCATGTTCTGATTCTTGGATACCCATTTATGATCAAGAAATAGCAGTCGATGGCTTTTTGTCAAAAAAAATTCTTGACTCGATGCTTTATATCGACGCTCTCAATGTAAATTTACGATCTTTATCAATGCCGTCGGGTTGTATTTTAAATCACGTTTGGGTTCTTGACCACCGAATTGCTAAACGGTCAAGAACTGGCAAGCCGGTATTCTTTTGTCCACGAATTCTTGATTTGATGCTTCTCGTCGGCGGTTCGAATGTAAATTTATGATCTTTATTAATGCTCTGTTTTTTACATCATCTTATGATTCTTGGGAACCTATCAATAAAACGAACAAGAAATAACCATCAGATAGGTTATTGTTTCAAATATCCTGGTGTTGATGCTTTGATGTGTTTATGATCTTTGATCTTTATTAATGCTGTCATGTTGCGCGCTTTAAATCATTCTATGGTTCTTAGTTAGCCATCCATAAAACAAACAAGAAATAACCATCTGATGGGTTGTTGTTCTAAATATTATTGGGTTGATGCTTTTCTTTGATGCTTTTGCTCATCTCCACTCCCCATAAGCGTCATTCCTGTAACCAAATCTAAAGGATCAAATGTTGCTTTCTTTCTCTCTTTGCCTTTAGAGTTTTCTTGTCTCTACATATATCATGCATGTATATCCATTATCTCTGTCCATAGATTCTCCATTCTCAAAATAAAAAAAAAGGGGCCTCTTGCTTTACCCCTTCTTTTTCTTTCCTTATTGAGAGAGTCTTTTGTCCTTCACAAGCACAGTTCTTAAGTGTTGTAGATAAATATGCTGATGGAGACACTGATTCATGGGTTCTTATTGCATTTCCTTCATCATAACTGTGTATAAATAGGGAGGTCAATTGGGTTCTTCTTTGTTGCAGGGAGAGTTGGTTGCAGTTAGCACAAGGGGTAGTGGGATCTTGAGGCTGCTTTTCGTGCCTCCAAGATGAGCTATGGGAGCAGCTCGCTTGCTTCTGGTTTGGTTCCTTTCCTTTTGTTCATTATTATTCTGTTGGTTTTCGTTCTGTTTTGTGGGTCAACGGTCGGAGTGAGTGGAATATATATTTGATGCTTTCGGTGGTTTAGTGCATTGAAGTTGGTTAGTGCAGGTGCTAAGACTGCCACAAGGCCTTTTGAGTATGGGAGAACCCATGTGGTCAGACCCAAAGGAAGGCACCAAGCCACTATAGTGTGGCTCCATGGCCTAGGTGACAATGGAGCAAGGTATTTATTGCTCTTTCATCATTATTACAATTGCATTTAATCTAGTGGACTTGATGACTGAAGTGGCTTTCATCCTTTTGGTAATGACTGTAAAAATCTTCTGCTTTATAATCTAAGACATTAGATTGCATCACATTAGTGCCTTAGCTGTGTGTATTTTCAGTCTCATATCCCGATAAATTAAACGAAAAGTGGGAGTAGGTCTTCATTGACGATATATAGCTGCAAATGGTCTAATGCAAGCTGTGACACGAAACTTGGTTGGGCATAGACATCAGCACTCATTTGTCTAGATTAGTCGGTTACTTATTTTTTTATTTTCTTTGAATCATCATATCTTTATCTTTATTATTAGCTTTACTTTTGATTATTATCATCTTTTTCATTTTCTTGTTCCCTGAACTTGCACCTGACGCTGCATTCACCCAAATGCTTAGCATGTCTTATTAATGTTTCCCAAAGCATATTCCTAGAGTGTGATTTTCCTTTCAATCCCTCGAGGAAATATAAGTTGGACATTGTTGACGCCTTATTGTCATTACATAAGGAATCGTGGTACTACATATGGTTCATACGAGGCTTCCGTTCTAATTGGCACCACGAGAAGAAGGCATTAAAATTGTGAATATAGCAAGAAATACCAAAACTTTTTTCTTTCCCTTTTCTTTCCTTTTCTTTTATTGGTGAGCTGGGCTTGGGCATTCATCAATCAGAAAACCAAACTTGACTAATGGCTAGATTCTGGGCCCATTAAGTTAGTAGCCTGGGTTGTAGTTGGCATGTCAGATTTTTCATTTGTCTTGGTACATTTTCTACTAGTAGAAATCTCAGTGCTTTGTTTATTGTTTTGCATTTTCAGCTTGCTGTCTATCAAACACTTTTTGCACATTGATGAATTGCAAATATCAATTCGTTTAACTTGCACATTAACAGAATACACCATTATTTGAACAAATAAGGTTGTGGACGTCAGGGCTTGGTGTCAGTGTCAAGTTACCTGTTATTCTGTTCTATATGTAGTATCATGTTGGTCTAACATCTATCCTTGTGCATCCTATATAATGGAGTGTTTTGTTCCTTGATTATTGTTCATTGTTCTTTTAGTTTTAGTGACATGATAATTTTAACTTGCTGTAGACTTCAAAATCCTTGTATCCATAGATATGCATATGTCAGGTTATGATTTTTTACTTTGAGTTATTTATTATTTATTATACATATTACAATTTCTTTGAAGAGAAGAATTTCATTCCAAGTCAAATTGAATTATAATTCATAAAAGACGTGACTCCACAAAAGTTACGGTTCTCTTTCAATATACTTAAGGGTTTTAAAACTGTAATAGATTGATCATCCAAATAGAGGATCATTTCTACATTGTAAGCTTAACGCATCAACTCTGATATGTCATGGTTAGATTTTTTTTTTTTTTTTTTTTTGAAGAAAAAAGATGATCTGTGGTTGAATACAATTCATTCTTCTTTCTTCTTCAATCTCTCCCCTTGAACATGATCCATTAGCAAAGATATCTAAATTGAAAGCCAATAAAGCAAAAAATGTGTAAAAAGACTGTTGTCTCTCCTCTCTTACTCTGTATTCTGTCTTGGACTGTGACAAACATCTGCAATAAACCCTCTATCTTCATAAGGGGCATGAAAAATGCATCGTCACTCTTTCTTTAAGATGCCTGACATGGATTATGTTTACCATCCCCAGCCTAATCATCCTATCTTGCTTTACTACACTCTTTTACTAATAAGCTTTGATAAAGACTTTATTATTCAAAGAGCCTTCTTTGACAAGTTCAGGCATCTATTTCTGATTCAGTTGTACATTCTATGTAGTTTGAAAGAAATTCTGATGGATTCATTTCTGATATTGTTGCATTTTGGTTCTTTCTTCTGCAGCTGGTCCCAGCTCTTGGAGACCCTTCCTCTTCCCAATGTAAGAATAGGAAATATCATATTTTTAAGTTGTTTATGAGGTTTATCTTAGATAGGCTAAGCATGTCTTTCTAACCTCTTTCATTTTTCATTGTAAAAATCTCATACATCCTTGTGTAGTTTTCATCATTTTTGTTGGGTTTTATCATAATTACTGACCTCAAGTAGTTTGGGATTGAGTCTTTGTTGTTGCTGTTGTTGGTTTCTATCCTAACCTTCATTTTCTTATTCGCTTATGCAGATTAAGTGGATATGCCCAACAGCTCCTACTCGACCTGTAGCAGTTTTTGGTGGTTTCCCTTGCACTGCATGTGAGTTCACCAGCTTAAACATGATATATATACTTCGAAAAGTTCTTTCATTGTTACTGTGAGCTTCCTCGATGAGCTTCATTTGACCTTGAATTATTTACTAGCCACTTCTATATGCTAGCCACCCTGAAGAATATACTAGCCACTTTTATGATGTAATTTTGACAGGGATCCTTTTAACTTCTTGTCTTTTAGGGTTTGATGTTGGGGATCTATCAGAAGATGGACCTGATGATGTTGAGGGAATGGATGCTTCAGCTGCACATGTTGCAAACTTGTTATCAACAGAGCCTGCTGATAGTATGTTTCGAAGGATAAAGTTGTTGGACCCTTAACATATATGTATTTAAGGCTATTTATATTTTTATGCATTGATTTTGTTCAGAATTTGTGTCAGCTTTCCTTTTAATTTGTCATGCAAAATAGTAAGCAAACTGCATATCATGAAAGCACCCCTATTTTACTTTCTTATGAGATGTAAACGGTAGAGAATGAGGTTATAGAAACTTAAAGGGTGACACACTATCAAACCTCATGAAAGAAATGAATGTGAAACCTTGAGTGGCAAGTCTTCATAAGTTCTTCATAAAATTTCAAACCTGTGCATTTGTAGTCAATAAATATGATGTGTTTCAATTCAATATGGACCATCAACATCACATGTGTTGCATGTTCTTCTGTGTTTGGATTAGTAACTGACTTATTTGAGATGGTGACTACAGTCAAGGTTGGTGTTGGTGGCTTTAGCATGGGTGCTGCTACTGCACTTTATTCTGCTACTTGTTTTGCTCATGGAAAATATGGTAATGGCAATCCTTATCCTGTCAACTTAAGTGCAGTTGTTGGTCTAAGTGGCTGGCTTCCATGTTCCAGGTCTCTCCTATCATCAGTTACCATTACTTATATTTGTGTCTCAACAAAACTCATCTGCAATGACATTATTGCGTTTTATAGGAGCTTGAAGAACAAGATGGAAAGCTCTCAAGTGGCTGCAAGACGAGCTGCCTCCATGCCACTTTTGCTTTGTCATGGAAGAGGTATTTATCCATGCAAGACATAGAAACAACTGCTATATTCTATTTTCTGGATCTCCACTTCCATCAATTAGTGAGCTTGTTATTTGATTTGTTTACTAGTTATTTTTTTTTTGTTCCCTGAGCAAGATGAATCATGTAAAAAAGGAGAAAGGAAAGGCAGGAGAAGTGAATACCCATTTTTTTTGCCAGTAACTTATTGAATGATATGTTACTTGATATTGAGACAACACCCCAGAAAATTGATCTTCTATTAAGTAATGATCATGATTACCTTACAGCCTGCAGTTCAGATCACTGCTTAGAAATCCTTTAGAATTGATTAATTCATTTTGAGCCTTCAAAAGATGGAAGATTATGTCAATATTTGCTAGCAATAAGTTTAGCCAGTTGCAAAACAAAAATTTCTCAGGCCAGTGAGGTGGCAAAAAGTAATAGGTGGTGAAGGGAATTTCTAAGTAATAATTACTGATATTTGAGGCTATTGAGATTTGCTTAAACCAAGCACAGACCAAAAGGTTTCTATCTCAGATTAGATTGAGGATGATAATATATGGATATTTATGTATTTTTAGCAAACTAACACCAAAAATTAATGTTAAATAAACATATTGAATACTGAAAGAATGTTACATCAGCTCTTACAGTTGAAACAACTAGGGTGGAACTAGGATCAGAAATTGGGTTTGATGATGGAATATGTATGTGGATCCCTACTGTTATGACTTATGACAAAATATTGTATTGTGAGATGTAATCCTTTTGGCCGTTAGCGGCATTGCTTGCCATAAGAATTAGTTTTGATCAAGTAGGAAAACAATTCATGATGCAGGATCCAACCTTAAGATTCCTATAGATTTACCTATGACAGAAATGGAAGTAAGATCAGGTTTGATGAGGGAATCATACTACAATGATAAAATATAATATTTGTAAGAATGAAGTGAACGTCAAGGTTCACAAAACCGGTACCGAAATCCATATTAGTTCATTATTGGTTCGGTATGGTATGGATTGGTCTGATGCAATATGCACTTCAACCGACATCGGGTGCTATACTTTTTCACTTTTAACCACTCGGTATTGAGCTGTATGGGTCTATATCAAGCAGTTTGAGTCGGTATCGGATAATGTGGATCGATTCGAACTGGTTTGATTCATACTGAATCAAAACTTGGCACCATACCGGTATTCTATCACAGTACGGTATCCTGCCACAGTACAGTCGGTACAAGTCGGCACAAGAGACCTTGAATAAATATATTTAGTTATTAGCAGCATTGCTCACTACAAGTATTAATTTTAATCAAGTGGAAAAACTATTTTTGAATAGGAGGAGAGAGAGCAAGAGATAATAAATGATTGATGGAATTTTTGAATTGTAAATAATTATTTTTGAGGTTATCAACATCATTGAAATCAACTACTAAGTGAAAGATTTGTCTCTCAAATTAACTTATGAGTTTAATAATATATATTTAAGTATTATGGTAAATTGACACCAAAAAGTTAATCCTAAAGGAATCAATTGAATGCTCCAAAAACATTAATTCAACTTCATCAGTTCCTATCATCAAGATCAATAGAAAGTGGAATTGAGATCATGAATCATGTTTAGCTCAATAAGGAACCCCTGCTACTATAATAAGACATCATATTGTAAGCTGTGTCACAAATATCCATGTCTAATATGTATCTTGGATACATATTAGACCCCTGGATATTTATGAAGCTGTATAAAGATTAGCTGAAAGTTGAACTCTTTCATAATGAGTTTGACCCTTAATTTTTGTGTTAGTACTGTTCATTCTTTTTAATGAACAACAAGAATGGTATTGGAATAATTTCACATAATGTGATTTCTTTTACACCCTTAAATTAATTGGGAAGTTTGAATGAGAGACATGTATATTGAAAGTCCTTAATAAGCAATATCTTCTTAATATTTATGTTAATTTAGAACAAATAATATTTTAAAGTGTAAATAGATAATGAAGCTAAAATTATAATTTATCCTATGTATTCCTGCATCTCTCTTCTCTCTTGTTGAGTCAGACACTTGGATACCTGTCTGAATATCATTCTTATCTCCATGTCAATGCAAGACCAATTGTAAGTTGGGATCTGTTTATTATTATTATTATTATTATTATTCATTTATTGTTGTTAGCAGCATTCCTTACATGGGTGTTGACTTTTACAAGTAGAAAAGCTATTTCTGAGGAAGCATATGAACTGAAAATTTTATTAATCTCCTTCTGGTATCTAGGCTTCTCAGAGGATTGAACCCGATTAATTTGTAACAAATCATATTTTTGACCTAGGCAACTCAATTATTAACCCATAGTATGTAGTGGACCAAAGCTGGGTCAACCCAAGTTGGCAATTTCCAAACCCAGTACATAGTATCGATATGATATGTACATTAGTACAGTATTGTATAAATACATAATAACATATACAAGATGCTTAATGCAACTTGAACTCTAAACCTGCTGACCCTTCTTTTTTCTTCTCTACTGCCATCATCTTCTTAACCCCACCTTGCCAATTGCCAATTGTCTCCACTTGTCTTTGCCTCCCATTGGTGGCTCCAACCAGTTAACATCCCCCTCTTCTCTACTCCTTAAGCCCCCATACACCTCTAGTATCATCTCATTGTATCACCCTTGTCCACAGTCAACCCCATAACCACCCATCCTTGCCCCCCACATCTATACATGCACTAATCTGCATCCTCCTCTGCTAACTTATAGAGGTCAAAATTGCTCACATCTATAATATCATAGGTCAGAAAAACATCTTGCATAATCAATAATAGCCAAAAAAAAAAAAAAGCCAAATTCGAATTATTGCAGAAAATCAGTGTAGGGAACAATTTTATGCTGTTGAAAGCGGAATTCTCATGATTTACTCAATCTCTCAAAGATAAATAGCTAAAAGATGAGTAAGACATGGAGAACAGAGATGCATAGGAACAAAGGAGCAAAGTTCATTATTTAATACCAAAATTGGTTGTACCCTCTTCTTCATTCCCTTTACCTAGACATAGTAAGACTTGTTAAGAATTCTTATTTAACAAGGGAGACAAGAATCAATCACTTACAATTTCAATGCAAAAAACAATTGTAATGGCTTGAACCTTTTCACACCCAACCTAGACCTCAAGCAGGACTTGTAGACAATAATCCCACCTAATATAGGATTTAAAAACCAACTTAAAATAGCCTAAATATCAGTAAGAATTGCAAAAATTAAATAAGTAGTGATGCCTATAAGCCTTACTTTAAAATAAAATAAAATTAAAAAAAAAACCCTTAAAGATCCATAAAAGAAAAAGCAGATAAACTGAAAGTAAACCCAAAATCAGAGAGATAACTAAACCTAATCTAGTCTAAATCTAAACTTCATCTTGAGATGTTTCTCACTTATTCCTAAAGTAGGCTGCAATCTTAATGAGGTTAATTTTTGTCTTCTGAAATCCAGGGAACTTTAGGTCAGCTGTTAGGATGCATTTCATAAGGTTTAATAGTCCAATATGTGATTCATTATGGGTCCATCTTTTCTTTTTTTTTTTTTAAAAAAGGCATGGTTTAAAATGTCCTATGTGACCAAGGCATAGGAGTATTTGGCATTATTCTTTTTGATTATTGCAAAAGCCAATTTTATTTTTTTTGGGTAATAAATTTTATTTTCCTTTGATCATGTATTTTATGCTGACATATGAGAATCTAAGTTTTTAGGGGTTTGAAGGTCTTATAAAATCTAAGGTTGTAGGCCACAGGGCAGGTTTTGCGCCAGTTGAAGTTACATTATTCATGATAGTCTGATGCCCCTTGTCTTAATGAAACTCAGCAAAACGAAGAAAAATCAACAGAGAGTGAACTAATATTTATGACATTCAAAAGCCCTCTGCAAAGGTTCCCTGGACACATGAACACCGAATTTCATCTAGAAGTCCACCTTGGGTAATCTAGAAAGCTTTGGGACTGAAGGATCTAGGTCACTAGAACTTAAAAGTTATGATGTAGGCTGACCCAATGCACTGAGTTGAGGAATGTAAATTTGGAAATTTTGGAGTCATGGGATGTGTATTTTTCTCCTTTGTCCTTGAACCTTACTGCCATTCACCAACTTCAGTGCTGAATACCTGAATACCGTACAATCTCAAGATTTGGTTCATATCAAATGCTGATTGATTTTCCTTGACTGTGTTTGCGAGAAAGAAAATCCTAACACTATATAAAAGCAGCTGCATTTCCCCACTTATCAATCCCCATAATGTCCTTAATTAGTTCTCTTGCTCAAAGACTAGAACATATCAAATTTCTGTTAAAGAAGGTTTCTAATATGGAGTCTAAGGAGGAAACTCTCTTCAAGCTAGTATTTCTATGATTCTATGCATAATAAGAATTCCCCATCTTCCAAAGTCCAAATTCATAAAGATTTGTTCATTATAGCAAAAAAAAAAAAAATGTTATTATCTAGATTAAGAACGTAGTATAACAAATAAATCTTAAACATTCATAAGGGCATATTAGCACCTACTCCAACCATGCTTACATCTTTGGAAAACTTATACCATATCTTGAATCTCTGACAACCACGTGCAGTCTAGCTAGTAAAGGGAAACTAATGGCAATTTTACTTCAGTATAAAGCTCAGAGTACTGCAACAATCCTTCTGTTTTAGATCAGATGCTGATAATTGTTGCTCAATCATCTAGGAATCATAATTCATCTTATGCGTTAATGAGGCATTAAATCTTTCTTTCATTTCTTCCTTCTTTCCTTTCTTTTTTTTTTTTTTTTTAGCTTACTTTATTTCTCTTCTTACTTCCTTTTTCTTCTTCTTTTCTTTTTTCCCTTCTTTCCTTTCTTTCTTTTCTTCCTCTTTTCTTTTCTTTTCCCGCATGGATGGGTTTCAGTGTCCTGCCTCTATCTTGGTCTCGTTTTCCTACAAGAATGGGATGGGGTGGCTGGAAATCTTGTATTTAACGATCATATCCCCCCTCCCCTCTCCTGGAAAAAAAGGAAAAAAAAAAAAACACGTAACTGTTGTGTTTCACTCATTTTTTTCATAACTCATTTGATCCTCTAATAGAAAGCTATAGATAAGCATGACTCTGGTTTTCATAGTAAAATATCTTAATGATTGACTTGGTAGGTCATGAATTTTTTTTTGACTCTCTTTGTATGTATGGAGCATCGCGCAAACCTGCTTGTTGCTACTTACTGCTTTTTAATGGGGGTAAATGCAGGGGATGAAGTTGTGCTTTATAAACATGGAGAGAAATCTGCTGAGGTGTTGAGATCTACTAATTTTCAGAATCTTACTTTCAAAACTTTCAACGGGTATGTAATAGTTTCTTGCATTGCTTTGATTCGGTTGGCCAAACTTGGCTGCCCATTTATGGATAGGAGATTGAAACCGTGCAGGCTTGGCCACTACACAATCCCTGAAGAGATGGAAGATGTCTGCAAGTGGCTTACTGCCACGTTGGGGCTTGATGGATCTCACTCATAATTGGGGAATCCATCTTTGATTTTGGACAATGGTGTGGAATGGGGAAAGGAAAGATATCCTATAGCTGTAATGAATAGATGAGATTATGGATAATTTTAGATGTGGGTTCGGGGTATATGATATAGTTGCATTTGATCATCCTAGCTTCTGGTGCTGCATTTTATTTAGAGACTATCTATATTACAGACCCCTTAACAGGTAAGTTGGGTGGCATTGGTATTGGCTTCTTTTGAACGTTCCGTAATTCAATTACCTTTTGGAGATTAGTAAATGGATTCAGATTTCAGCTTTACTTTTGTTTGTTTGAAGAGGATTAGCTTTTATTCATATAATATTTGCAGTTAATAATAACAATGATAATGATGAGATAGAAGAGTAGCTTCATATCATTCTCACAAGAAAACGTACGTTAAATGCACGCATTGCACATAAATCATCCTTGCATGTGATTCATGATTCTGCAAAACATATTCTCTCTGTGAATGATCAATATGCTAGGAGGGAGCTAGATGTAAGTTATTCTGTTTCGGAGCTATTAATACTCTACCATTCAGAGTGTGAGCGCTGGAACGGTCTTTGTGTCCTTTCAGGATGTTCAAATGGTGTTTCTCTTTTCCTTTTGTTTGGAATATATGTCCATCACAGGGCTTTGTTGGGAGATATTTAATCAGATCTGGTAGAGTTATTAATACTCTACCATTCAGAGTGTGAGCGCTGGAACGGTCATTGTGTCCTTTCAGGATGTTCAAATGGTGTTTCTCTTTTCCTTTTGTTTAGAATATATGTCCATCACAGGGCTTTGTTGGGAGATATTTAATCAGATCTGGTAGGGTTTGGCTAGGGAAGTGGGGGCTTGGAGATGCAGCGAGGTAATTGTTAGGTTAATTCTTGCAGGATAGAACAACAAAGCTTTAATTTCAGGAGGATTGTGGCTATATGAATCATTTTTTTCATTATGTAGTTATAAGACGTAAAAATTTGAAGATTTTTATTTTATCAGTTGAGTCTGGTCTGGTCCTCTCCAGATCTGTTAGAATTTCTTCTGCCAAACGGCAGATCAAGTTTTTTATATTTTGTGGGCGTGCCATACCGAATTGATCACAAAAATATAAAAGCTAGTTTTTTCTGCGCCCCGCTAGCTGGTCCACAGATACATGTATCGTAGCAGCTTTCAGAGTTAGAGTTAGTTGATCGATCGGCTGGACAATCAATTTAATTTGTCCTCCAACGCGCTGCTCCACGTACGGAGTTCCCAACTGAAGTTAGGCACTGGTAGGGAACTTCATAGCTCTAAAGCTGATTGTATAGTCAGTTATGGAAACCAAAGGGTTTACATCATTAGGAGAGCAGCTCTGCACGCCAGTTCTTCTTGCATCAAAGATCAAGACTTTCCATCAAGATTTCTTATCCTGATGCCAAAGCCTGTAATATATTAGTACAGTGCCGTGCCAGCCAATACATCCGATACACTGGTCCCGTACAACGAACAGCTTACCTAGCTTTCCTCAGGAAAAACATATTAATATCTCCTAATTATTTGATACTCTCAACAGACCTACCCTATTGTATTTGGAGTGAAAAATTACATGCCGATAAAATCGAGGCCCCCCAAAATTAGCAGCTCACCAACTAGATTTAGCTTTACAATCTTCCAAGCTTGGTCCTGGAAAACAGGGCATGGCTAATCCTATGTAAGGATGTTCCATCACCTAATTTGAGCCAAACAATATCACTAAAAAGATTATCAAATGACTATTTAAGATTATCAAATGACTATTTGGCTGCTCCTCTCCACACCTGCTTGTAGAAGGAGCATTTCCTGGAGACAAAACACTGTTTCAACTTTGGACGGGCAGCCCCTCGTCACAGGTCAGCCTCGCTTGTCAAAACTTGTTCCAAGCACTGATTTTACAGAGCAACATGACAGGTCCAAGGATCAACATGACAGGTCCAAGGATGGCGAACGAACGAAATTCCTGATCAAAATCCTTGGTAAAGCAACCCTCCAATTTTAATCACTAGACCTAGAGAGCAAACAGGAGCATACAGGAACACAAGATCTTTCAGAATAGTACCCCACGTGGAGACTTCAATTTACATTCAGCTTTGCAAATCAGAAAGTAACCGGCTTCCTGTGCTGTTTTTCTGAAAAGGATAATTTTTTTTTTTTTTTTTTTTAACAAAATCGGGGTGGAAACAAAATATTTTGCAAGAATGGTGTTAAAGTGAAAAACGCTATTTATTTTAAATAGCGTTTTTCAAGCTAAAAACCAGCTCCGTCTGTGCCAGCGTGGGCTGGGTGGTGTTTCAAAAAATGCCACTCAGAGTGGCGTTTCAAAAAATGCCACTGGGCGTCTCGCTCCCCCGCCCGAGTGCCCCCCCCCCCTCCCGAGCCCCCCCGTTCCCTCCCGAGCTGCGGCCCCCCTCCCGAGCCCCTGTCCCCTCCCGAGTGCTCGCCCCCCCGGCCTCGCGAGCCCCCGTCCCCTCCCGGAGCTCCCCTCCTCCCGAGTCCCCCGGTCGATCCCTCCCGAGCCCCTGTCTCCTTTCGAGCGCCCCCCCCCGGCTCCCCCTCTCTCTCTCTCGCGCGCGCACCCGAGCATCCGATTCCCCCTCTCTCTCTCTCGACCCATTTGCGGCCCGTCTCGCGACCCATCCCCTCTCTCTCTCAGGCCAGTGGTCCTCCAAGGTAATTTTTTTTAATTAAATTAAATTATAAAAATTTAAATATGCTTTGTTACTAACTGCCTCACATTCATCTTTATAATAAAGAAATTGATAACTGAAACAATGATATTTTTAGTTCAATTATATCAGTTAATCATGACAGAAAAATTAAAAAATCAGTAAATTTATGTATCAACAGAAATAAGTAAATGTTAGTTAGCTTCTTGTGTAAAAATTACATTATTTGATGAGTAAAAAAAAATCAATGAGCATGATTTATGTTATCAGCCATGATGAGCAACGTTTACAACTTGATATGCCAATATGTCTTGTTTTAATAATAATAATTAAAAAAATAAATGCTTTGGATGTCAAGTCTCTGATATAGTTTGATTTTTACCATACAACAAATATACAGAAAATAAATAGGTTAATATCAATTATTTAACAGGGTACATATCTATTATTTAAATGCTAAATGCTTCTAAAATATGTGCATATTCTATTATTAGTTTGTTTGCGGTTGATCAGTAGAAAATTTATACTTATTTCAGTTTATGCTTGATGATACAATATTATGTATTGATGCTAGATTTATTTTGAACGCCATTTTTCAGATGAGCACCGATACTGTTCGATTGCTGCTTTATTGTGATGGATCAGTTGAACATGGCTTAGATGTGATACAATATAATCAACCTCCTTGTAAAAGTTTTAGATTGAGCATAGGAACCCGTTATGCTGAGTTGGTCGAGCAGGTTTATAGTATGCTTAAAATTTTAGTGCAGCAATATATTTTGAGATTGATGTGGAGATCTCCAACATTGCATCAGAAATATATGCTTCATCCAATCGAGGAGGATGATGATGTGGAGGAAATGTTGACATTTCTTTCCAAATTTTCAGATTATCGCTATGTTGAATTATATGTTTTCAAAGAAGATGCTCCAGCTCCATACAATGTTGATCATACAGAGGATATTTAGGACAGTTCTCCTATTGCCCAGCAGCAGATCAGAACTCCAGTGAATTTCTCGATGATGGAAGGAGTTATGCCAGTAGTGCAGAGTGTTGATGTGGCAAACAATTAGAGTGCTGATAGTCGGGGACTTGAGTCAGACGACAGTGCAGATGATGACTATTGACCTGAACATGATGACTCTGACAAAGAGCGAGATGAGGATGAAGACTCACATGGAGATGATGTAGTTCATGAAATTGGCTGTAGTTCTGTTCCTGTATCTACTCATCCAGAAATTATTTCTAGTCAGGTCTATGAGCATCAAGTCTTTGCACATAGTCAAATACCGAAATTTTATCACGACTTGAATTTGCAGGATGATGGTTGTATTAGCACTCAAAGACAATTACCCTTTAATTCTTAATTTTGGGATTCATCAATGACTGAGTTTGCTATAGGATTGTTGTTTACTAGCAAAGATGAATTGAAAAAAGTATGTGAAATTTATCACATCAAGAAGCATCGCACATATAATGTTGTGGAGTCAAAGAAAGCATTCTGATCTGTGAAATGTGCCTCTTCAAGTTCTGCACAGAGTTGTCATTGGAGGTTACATGCTACAAAGTTAAAGAAGCATGAATTTTTTGAGATCACAAGGTACGAGGGGCCACGCTCTTGTTTATTCAGTCATGTAACTCGGGATCACAAACACATAAGTTCACGAGTTATTAGTCATGCGGTTCGACATATTGTGAAGAAAGATCCAAGTGTGAATATTGAAGCCATCATTGCAGCTGTGGTAGAACAATTTCGTTATACTGTGTCATACTTCAAAGCATGGCGTGGGAAGTAAAAGGCATTGATTGATGTATTTGGTGAATGGGAACCCTCATATGTAAGTTACCTAAATACATGTTTGCACTTCAGAAGGCAAACCCCGGAACGGTGGTCTATTGGGATTTCTATAATGCAGGGACATCTAATGTGCGTGTCCTGAATTATGTTTTCTGGGCATTTCATCCATCCATCGAGGGGTTTCGGTATTGTCGCCCAATCATTTCTATTGATGAAACACATCTTTATGGAAAGTATAAGGGGAAGATGCTCATTGCAACAAGCACTAATGCTGACAACATGATATTTTCACAGGCCTATGCAATTGTGGATGAAGAGTACACTGCTAGCTGAAGTTGATTTTTGTAGAATCTCAGGAGGCATGTTGTGAAAGACAGAAATGGCATTTGTCTTATTTCTGACCGACATTCAGGTATACTAAGTGCCATAGCAGATGACAGTAATAGATGGGCTCCACCTCTAGCTTATCATCGCTACTGCTTGAGACATGTGTGCAGTAATTTCAACTCAAGATTCTTTGATGTTAAATTAAAAAGAGCTGTATGGAAAGTAGGGAGCGAACATCAGCTTCGAAAGTTTAACTTTATCACGGAACGGATCAAGACAGTTAATGCAGAGGCTTGGACTTGGCTATCGGAGTTGGAGCCAGAGAAGTGGACATTGGCACATGATGGAGGCTTCCGCTATGGTATTCTAACAACAAATCTCTCAGAAGTTTTTAATAGTGTACTGAAGGGAGCTAGAAATGTACCGATAACGGCATGTGTTCAGCTGATATTTTACCATCTTGTTAAGTATTTTCATACGAGACGCGCGGAAGCCATGATATATGTGCAGGATAATCGAAATACTTTTTTCACTCCTTATGTGACAATTAAGCTTGTTGAAAGTCAAGTCAAAGCTAATGAGCACAGAGTGTTTAGATACAACATGCAAAGAGCCACCTATGAAGTCGTTATAAGAAGGTCAAGTGAAGCTCTTAGGGGTGGAGACAACGTTCAGAATGTGTCACTCATTGACAGAAATTGTTCTTGTGGAAAGTAGACAATTTATAAGTATCCATGTTCACATGTCTTAGCCGTGTGCCACGAAATTGCCATGGATACAACCCCTCTTGTTGATGAAGTATACACAATTGGCTCTTATATAAATGCATGGGGAGGTGAGTTTAATCCGTTACCCCACGAAGACTACTGGATGGACACATTCACATGCATTCCTTGTCATAACCGTCTCAGACCGAAGAAAAGAAGGTAAGCCTAAGTCAGCACGCATTCACAATGAAATGGATGAGGTGCAGCCAAGAAGTAAAAGTCGTAGTATTTGTAAGCAAACGGATCATTCTCGACGCCGTTGCCCTAATATAAATGTTGGACCTTCAGGATCTTAAATTGTACTATCTATGAATTAATGTATATTTTATGTATGAAACAACTGCATGTAAAATTATGGATCACTAGCATTTTTACGTTTCTTGTGCTTATACTCCTGTTCATCTATGTGCTTTTTATTTAGTTTGAAATTCATCTGATACTCTTTTAATGCACTTCTTAAACTTTTTTGAAACTTTTCTGAAACTCTTCTAAAACACTTTTAAAACTATTCAGAAGTGTATCAAAAGAGTTTTAGAAGAGTTTCAAATGTGTTTTAGAAGAGTTTCAGAAGAATTTCAAAGAGTTCCAAATGTATTTTAGAAGAGTTTCAGAAGAGTTTTAAAGAGTTTCAGAATAATTTCAAAGAGTTTCAAAAAGTTTTATTATGGTGCAAGTACTATGAACCTTTCCTCAAACTTTCTCATGAACTAGTTTAAAAGTCTGTAGCTCTCTTCCTACAGATTACCACCTTAATGCACAAAGAATGCTTCTCCAATTGTAATGTCTATCCTTGTGTAGTGCTGGATGTTGGTGAGCAGCACAAGCCTTTTACTTAACTTTATCAGAGAAGATTTGAGTATTTTTCGGAAAGATTACAAGTTCACCTGTGATAGCCAGAGTAGATCTAGTGAAACTTGATTTCACCAGGGTTCTAAAACTTAGTTTAATCCCTTGATTAGAGTTTCAGTTTTGGCAATTTCTCTGAGAGTTTCAGTCAAAAATTAAAAAATCACAAAATAAAAAATAGAAAAATAATAGAAATCAAGGTAAGTTATTTTGCATTATTTTATTTCATTTTTAAAAATGTAGCTTACCCTTCATGATAACAAAGCTTAAACCAATATGACATAATTTTGATAATTAGAGCCTTAGATAGTATATAATTGAATGATTTTGATGAATTTACAAAATATTTACTGTATTTACTTGCTCTTAAAAAAAAAAAGCTGTACTCTGTTGGTTTTGATTCTTCTAAATTTACAGACTGACTGAAATGAATGTGCTTTGGCCAAAATTTGAAACCTTAGGTTTTGTTTCCAAGCTTGTAGAATACAATATTAAGTGAAAAATTTTCCTTTCTAGATTACAAAGTGTTTTGGCTTTCCACTCTCAGTATCTGCATTGATGCTATTAACAGACATGCTTACATCATGGAATTCTTGGAGCACCCCTTGGGGGGACCGATGGGTGCAACCCATGACTGGTACTGTTAACTCAGAAGTTTGGCTTTGCTTAGAAGAAGAGAGAGAATGCTGCTCTGTCTTGACACGTTTCACTGGAGGCTGTTTGTACTCCATTGTATCAATGGTAGGAAAAGCAGTCTTTGACACAGTGATAGCACCATTAGTTATATCCTGAGAAACTTTTTTCAATCTCATTCTAACAGGAGTGCAAGTACGACAGGAACTTTCACGGCACTCTTTGTAATGATCAAACAACCTCCTACATTTAACGCACTGCATTGCACAGTGAACGTCATTATAATTGAAAATGTGGCTAAGGTTCTTTTTCATAAACATGCACAAAGAAAATTCACATTGTTTTTCTTGACTTGAGCAAGTCATCACATGTTCATATAGAAACAGAATCTTGTGTATCTTATGGTACTGTCCATCCCCTAGTGCAAATTCAGATTGACAGTCAGCTGCAACCCCATTTGAAGCAGAAAGCTGAACACTTGTAGGTTTCTCAAGCAACGATCGATGTGGTTGTGGCCCGGTTACATCTTGTCCCGGTAGAACATAACCTTTCATCTGAACCGGCCCATTTAGAGAGCTTTCTGACTGCAGGGTACCCAAAGTCCTATTATCTGTCAACATCTGTTGCTGCTGAGAATACTGATCCTTTTGAAAAAGCTGAAGTTGATCACATTGCTTTTGCAGCAGATGAAACCTTTGATGGGACTGTTGGCTGTCCTTGTTTATTTTGAAGTAGTTGAATACTTTGAGAAGTTTAGTTGCTTATTTTGAGGTAGACCTCCCTCTACTGAAAAATGTGGTTGAATACCCCTATGAAATGACTGAATAAGGCTTTGAGAAACCGGTGGCAACTGCTGCAAAGCCTGCAGACCTGAATGAGAATATACACCCGCAGATTTTATTGCCAACTTAGATTCCACAAATGCTGAGTTCATTATTTCAGAATTCTCACTCGAACCAAATGATAATGAAGGCATAATGGACATCCCAGAAGAAGATGATTTGCTATCAGGCATCACATGCATATCACCTGTCAACTCAAGACAGGAAGTTAAACTAGAGTTATGAAGAGTCCAGAGAAAATCCATTGGTTCTGACTGTTGCATATCTGCTCAGAAACTTACCATAGAAGTGGGATTCCATGCATCCTTCAGATGTTGCCGTTTCAGTTACCTCATATCTAATACTAAACAGTTGTGGCATGATTCAAAAAAAAATGAGTGGCTAGTCAAGTTTAGAACTGATGGCATCAGATAATGGTGACGGCATAAATAAAAGGCTTCCATAATAGCAGATTTGTTCCTGACTCCAGGCAATGAAGACACCATCAAAGGATATAAAGGTGTGATATGATGCATAAAATTTCTAAGTAAAATGTGACAAACCTGTGAATCAGCTCTTGCAAAAAGCTTTTCCTCCAAAACTCAGGCAAGATTCTCTCCATTCTCTACCCATGCATCACTGTTAGCTTTCTGGCTTAAATATTTTAAACTGCAAAAAATGATTAACAAATGATTGAAGCATGGTAGTGAGATTAATAATGTGCATACTTTCAACTAAAGATATTTTATTCCAAAATTTAGAAATAAAAATTCTTTTCATTTTCATTCTTGGCTACAGAATTCTGTAAAATGCTTCCTTCGAATTTCAATGGGAAGATAACCAATGCAGTAGCACCTGACAAGAAAATACAGGCTTGCATTTCAACATTTAGAGAATGCCAACTTAAACGATAGCTAATAGAAATGTTTCATAAAATCAGAACTTTCAAGGGTGAGTAAAGCTAAAGTTGCTTTGGCTACTTACATCTTATCACGTATAAGGGTACGAACTGTGGATGTCTCGGGATGCATATCCCACAAACGGAGAATATCTTCTCCAACTTGTAAAAGAGCCTGCAGAGTGTTGCCATTATGATGAAAGACAAGACCTGGCATGCCCTGACTGTCATGATCTGGCAAATGTGAAGAGATGCGAGATCTCAGCCATCACAACAGCCTTGTTACCTAAGACGCATAATTCATAATATCAACATTTGAATCATTATTGTAATTAATGAAACCCATTATTAGAACTTAACCCATAGAGAGAGAACAATGAACCGGAAACCAGACAACCAATGTTCCTCAAGTCAATGTTCAAGTCCCATAAGCAAAGCTCATCCTAGTAGAAGGCTGGGTCAATACAGTACCAAAACGTTCCCGAATTAGTCCAAATTTTCTTTTTCTTTTTTTTTTTTAAAATATAAAGTTTGATGTCTTATTGCACATAAGAACAAAGCATGCATGTGTTATTGCACATATTTCAAGTATAATGCTGCAAAATAGCCACCAAATTACAAACCATCAACACAAGAGAACATTTAGAATATTACTTAGTTAGCATGAAGCCAAAACTCTTGCTTTAAATATTCCAAACAGTTTCTGCCTGGTACTTTCAAATTAAGTCACTTAGTTACCATATAACTAACCTGTTTAAGGCAACAATTTAATAACGCTTCAATAAGTCAGAAACCATCACAATATCTGAGCAACACAATAAACAACTCAACAGATGAAGCATATTTAATACATTAAACAAAAAAGTCTTTACAACAATTAGTTTATTTACATAGCTTAAGTACCACAGCCCCATCTAGGAGGTCGTCGAACTCGTATATAGCGTCGCGCATATGTCGCGATCGGTCGAGGGCCCTCGTCAACCACATGGGAGACCCCCTCCTGCGCGGGGATCATATCTGTCATATTAATGTCGCTCAAATAGTGGGAGACATTCTCGCCGACCTTAGTGATATCCGTATCAGCAATGTCAGCAATCAGCAACGCCCTCTGATCATGACTACCAGATGTACCCTTACCTGCATGCCCCACGTGTGAAAAATCGTGTGCATATGACGACGGTATGTAAGAAGGCGATGGTGTATAATGAAATCTACTCGTTCCAGGATCCTTATATGCATGTGCCATCGCCGGTTCCTCATAAACTCATTCCGTGGCAGGTGTACTCCTCACATGCTGATTGCCAATTATAGAAAAAGTGTTGTCTAAAATCACCCTCATGTTCTTATGAATCCTTTGCCGCTCGGCCTCCGATGTCGAATGCATAACTCGATCCAAGTTCAAGGACAACTCTTGAAACCTCTCAAGCTGCATGTTTATGACAATATAATATCAAAAACAAAAGATAATAACTCAAAAATAAATGATATTAAATAATTATTTTATAATAATATCATGAATTCAAATGAAGCAAATAAATGATATTAAATAATTATTTTATAATAATATCATGAATTCAAATGAAGCTCCTTCTCCTTCGTAGCCTATAATAGGATACTCAGAACGGCTAACGCATATACGTGTTATACTCCTAAACCATTCTATGTACTCAGGAGTAAATGAGACTCTCTCAACAATAGGCTCCCCAATAATGATGTTTTCATGCCGCTCATTCCATGTAGTAATATGTGTGGCGTGTATGACATCCCACGTGGCATGTGCCCTCTCTCGTCGATCTATCTGATGAAGCTGAAGTGACGTATCGTATGGTGATGGTATCGACTGGCGGCAACCAAATTGCCGAAGCACTCGGTCTGAAAAATGCCACTCCACTAAATCAAAACAAATAAGTGGGGTCTGTGCCATCCAAATATCTGAACCGAACAAGCAGCTTGGAGGCAAAATATAGATAATCTCAGACGTATACGTACACCATATGAATTGCATGTAAAAAAATCATCAATCCACAACCTACCTACATAAAATAAAAAAATAACAATGAAAGTAGATTTAAAATTTAATAATATTATACCCGTTGGGAACTATCATCCAATACGTCGAACTGGTCCCTATAGGCATGCAGTGTATGAGTTGGGACATTCTTTTGGTTCAATCTCACATTCCGTCTATGCCCCCATGGTGCACCTAAGTGCCAAGCATCATCTGCATCAGCAGGTTTAGCCTCCGGAGTCTCAAGTCTGATGGGACGAAAAACAGGTAATCGTTCCCATACCCATATCTGAATGTTCGAATAATGCTCAATATTAGTAAACAATACAAAAGAAAAAAATCCAAACTCATTCGATTTAATCAACTGTTTACTGTAGCAAGGGCAAGTATCCTCCTATCTCTGTCTGAGTAGGGTTCGTTCCGTGACAGAGTGCCCGATATAAATCGGTAAGTGTAGCAGAACCCCAGCTATATGCAGCAAATGCCCCCAGGTCTTCTAAAAGAGGCACATACATCAACTTCACTAAATATCCGAATGTATCTGGAAGGATGACTCCACTTATAATTCAGAGAAGTTGCCCCCTCATAGACTGCTGGACAACCTCATCATCTGCATCATCATCCAAGTGGAAGTCTCGGTAGAACTGATCGAAGAATGATAAGCGGTAACAACCTTTAGAAAATGCCTCGGCAGGGGGTTCAACCCCAAACAACCTCACAAATATATCCTGCCACTGCTCTAATATATAACACGAATCAAGCCCAGTAACCGCTAACCCATCAATCCGTAGACCACTCAGAATACCGACATCCTGTAGTATGACTGTTGCCTCGCCAAATGGAAGATGAAATGTGTGGGTCTCCTGCCGCCACTTCTTAACAAGTGCAGAAATAAGGTCGACATCGAGTCGAATCTGGCCTATCCAATATATGCCATACATACCAACCTGCTCCAAATAATATTGCACTCGTGGGTGTGCCATGCTCGGTGTCTCCTTTCATATCTGTGTGTCATGTCGAGGACATCTAAACAACGGTAATTCCTGCAACAAATTCATTGCAATAATACATATCAATAATATAAACGCATGCTAACTAATTAAGAATTATCGATCAATAATGCATACCTTGCCCTCAAATATTTTGGTTGATCTATGCGAGGCTTGCAGAGTGAGAACACTAGAATCGCGAGGTCCTGGATGTAAAACATTATGAGTCATCTCATACTACTCTATCAAAACAAGTAAAAACATCACATAAGAAAAATTTTTATGTTCACTAATAATAACAAGTAAAAACAAGTTTGATTTATTTGAACAAAAAAGCATAACTACAATGATAATAAGATAGAAACCATGATGATGTACAATGAAATTTTTAATAAAATAATTTTTATTAAAATAATTTTCAATAGAATTATTCTAATAAATGTTAATCCAACAGCAGTAAACAACCAAGGCAATAGCTCAAATATGATTTAATTTTAAAATAAATTATATTTACCTGAAACTAAGAATGTATTTACATAAGTAATTTATGATTTAAGTAATTTTGCGAAAATGCCATGCATTTTAAAAGAACGGTGTCGTGGTCTAGAAAATCTAAGATTTTTTTAAAACTGATGTTACAAGAGAGGCTATTTTGATTCATAAAATGATGCATCAACATAGACCTCATCCAAACCATTTCACCCTGTCATCTGTACTAAAGGCATGCTCATTTCTAAAGGCAATAGGGGAAGGTAATCAAATTCATGCTCATTTAACTAAGCTTGGATTTAATTCCTCCATTTATGTGCAAACGACATTGTTGGACATGTATGCAAATTTCGGCTGAATTCAAGAAGCAAGAAAGATATTTTGGAATATATCTGTGAGGAATATTGTGGCATGTAATATAATAATTGCATGTTATGCCAAGGTTGGTGATATTCAAGCTGCTCGCGAAGTTTTTGATAGGATGTCCCATAGGGATTTGATCTCATGGAATGTCATGATATCTGGTTATGCAGGCCATGGAAATACATTGGCTGCTAGGGAACTCTTCAGGGCTATGTGCTTAAGGCCTATCAAACCTAATCATGTTACTATGGCTATATTGATGTCTGCTTGTGGTCAACTAGGATCTTTAAAAGTTTCAAGACATATTAATGGATTTTTAACCAAAAACTGCATTGTCATGAATTGTTATATGTTCAATTCTTTAGTTGATATGTATGCTTAATGTAGCAGTATTGATGAAGCTTGTTATGTTGTTCTTAAGGATGTTTTTATGACTGGCTTTATTTTCCTCTTGCATCATACGAGCAACACATCCAAAGCATTTATTTATTTTTAATTATTATTATTAAAACAAGACATATTGGCATATCAAGTGTCAATGTTGCTCATCATGACTGATAACATAGATCATGCTCATTGAATTTTTTCATGCTCATTGAATTTTTTTTACTCATCAAATAATGCAATTTTTTCACAAGAAGCTAATTAACCTTTACTTATTTTTGTCGATACATAAATTTACTGATTTTTTAATTTTTCTATCGCGATTAACTGATGTACTTGAAAAAAAAATATCATTGTTTCAGTTATCAATTTCTTTATCATAAAGATGAATATGAAGCAGCTAGTGACAAAGCATATTTAAATTTTTATAATTTAATTGAATTAAAAAAAATTACCTTAAGGAACCATCGGTTCGAGAGAGGGATGGGCCGCAAGACGAACCGCGAGAGAAAGAGAGCAGAAGGACTGCTCGGGTGCGATAGAGAGGGAGAGGGGGTACCGGATGCTCGGGTGCGCACGAGAGAGGAAGCACGTAGGGCTCAGGTACACACGAGAGAGAGGGAGCAAGGGGGGACCGATGGGCTTGGGTGCAGACCGAAGGGGCGATGGCTCGAGCTTGGGAGGGACTGGAGGGGTGGCTCGAGGGATGGCAAAGGCTCAAGCTTGAAGGGGACCCGAGGGGTCGGGGGTGATGGCTCGTGCTCGAAGGGGACCCGAGGGGAGGGGGTGTGGGGTCTCGAGGGGAGTGGCTCGGGCTCGAACCGAGAAGGGAGGCTCTGAAGGGGTCTCGTGGTGTTTTTTAAAACGCCCTATGTTAAAAACGCCACTCCATGTGGTGTTTCTAAATTTGAAAACGCTAACGCAACAAGCTGTGGCGTTTCTAAAAACGTCACATTGTGTGACGTTTTCAGAAACACCACCCATCCACCATGCTAGCGCCGATGGGACTGATTTTTAGCTTGAAAAACGTCATTTTTCAAATGACGTTTTTCACTTTAACACCATTCTTACAAAATATTTTATTTTCACCCTGATTTTATTAAAAAAAATTTTTTTACCCCTTTCAAAATAAAACAGCTCTCACCATCACGCGATTTTTTTCTCATTTATACTCTTCAGGCTGTCATCATCTTGCACCCGACCACTTTTGAATTGACGAACGGGCTGCGTGTCGCAAATCACCAACAGGATAACTACTGCCGGGTACCCCAACCAACCATATTACGATACACATACTTAGTCAAAAAAAATATTTTATTGGATACAGATAACATCCAGCAAAGATGGCTGAAAGATAAGCAGAATGAAAAGCATGGAAAAGCCCCTCTAACAACCATGGATCTTATAAAGATGAACAGAGTTTAGTCACGCTCCACCATGGTTTCTGTCATGCGTGATGTCTGTGAGTAAATCCTTAAGCTCCCCCTTCTGGACACAACAGATGCAAAGATTCAGCAACATTAGACAGACCAGGGTAGTTTAGTGCCTTACCAAAATATTTTCATGTACCTGGTGCATATTAAGAATAATATCAGATCCTCCAACAAATTCTCCTTTAATAAATATTTGCGGAAATGTTGGCCAGTTGCTGCACACGTGAACATACCACAATCTGAATAATTAGAATAAACCAGCATAAAATATATAAATCATAGTTTGTAACTAGCTTCAAGCAGCCACTGAGATTAAATTTCTGTTTTTTTTTACTTTTTCAGTACAAGTTTTATCTTTCCCCTTAAAAATGAAAATTAGTAACAGAGCTTGTCGTTGACCCACCATCATACTACTAGCAACTGCAGCAAGCGGCCAGACCAGAAAAACAAAGGGGAAGTTCATTGGAATGATAACCAATCTGAGACAGTTACAGGTTCAACTCAAGGGACCATTTCACCTAACAAATTTCCAAAGTTAAAACATGCAATCTTCTAGGGCTTTGTGATAATCATAATAAAGATATGAACTAGGAATGACAATGAGAAATTTAATAACATAAAGATTTTTTTTAATAAAAAAATGTAAGAAAGCAACTACAATCTTTTAGAAAAAACCTCCCTAATCATAATAAGGACTCATTTGATGTAAATAGAGCTTTGGACAATAAAGCTGTCACCAGTAGAACTTCTAATGAAAAGCCTATTCGGTAACTACATTTTTGAAGTACTATCAAATTTTAATATATATTTGGTAATCAAACTGAAAGTGAATTTAGTATCCAGAAATAATAATAAGGGGGCATTTAGTTGGTGGTAATCCATCTTAGTGATCTGAGAGTACCATATAGATTATCATGTTTGGCAATTGGATGTGATAATGTAGGCAATAATATTTGATTCTCAGTAATCTAAAATTACCATAAATCATGGTAATCAAATTTCATCATAAAAGTGGGCATTTAAGATTACCAAAGTCTACAAATCTCAAATTACACTTTTGACTTCCATGTAAATATTTAATAATATTTAATCTATTTATATATTTAACATGCACCTAGTAATATTTAATATTAATAATATATTTATATTTAATATTAAACATATAATACAATATATTATATTAATATTAAATTTAATATTAACATAATATTTAATATTTTAAACACTATTATATAATAATATGTAAATATTAAATTAAAAATTATTAATATTTATGACCTTTTTGCATATTAAATTATTATATTTGCATAATTTATAATATATATTTAATATTATTCACATTATAATTTTAAATAATTTAACAATATAAATATTATATTTAAATTATATATATTAAATAAGTTATATTATTTAAATATTATTAAATATATATTATAAAATATATAAATATAATATGTTATTACATATTTATATATAATATATATTAAATATTTGTAATATTTAAATATATAATATTTATAAAATGATTTTACAAAGAATCCTTGCTGTTTACTAGAACATTTCATATTTTAGCCTAAAAAAAGATAACCACTTAAAAGATAAAAAAGTTTTATAACAAAATATAAATAGAATTGAAGAATATGATAATATAAAATCTTATATTATTAGGGATCTTAGCTAACATTATTAAGACAAACCAAACACATTAATCTTCCACTCATAGTAATTTGATTAGCAATTATAAAATTATTAGGAATGTAAGATTCCTGGTAATATTATATTACCATAACCCAAACACCACCTAAAGGACATTGCATGGTGCTTTCAATTGTCTAACTATTTATATATAAAATTGATATTATAAAATATTTTTAATTTATAAATTAATTCAATATTTTAATCTAAATAATATAATACATAATAATACCTATATTTTCTATTAAAATTATTATTATTATAATATATAGTATAATAAAATCTTATATTAAATTATATTACATTACATAATTATATTATAGCTGTAAAAATATTATATTATTATACTATTATTATTATTATATTATAATAATACTTTTTATAACATTATCGTAATATAATATAATTCAAGTTTAACTTGCTACATTTGAATAGATTTTCACTCGGATCCAATCAAGTTTAGATTAGATGATGAAGGTCTTATATCAATAATCCAAGCTATTTTAAGTGATTTATTATCTCTAAAATGCTTAAACATCAAAATTCATATGATTTAAAAATCTCTGGCCCAACATCAAATGGTCAAAAGAAATTTGAATAATTTAGATAACATGAATTAATATATATTTTCTTCAGTACTTGATGCATGGGCTAAAGATCTCCAAATAACATATTTTTATTGTTTAGACACTTCAATGGTTGTAGATCCCATCCAATGTCCCAAATCATTGATGTGGGATTTTCATCATTCAATCTAACCCTAATTGAATTTAAGTGCACAACCATTCAACCATCACGAAATCAAGCTCTCTAGTATTGGATGGTATGGTTTAAATGGTACAGTATACTTTACTATAATATACTACACTATAATATAAAATAATAATATTATTATATAAGATAGACTTGACTACATTCGAATATAGCCAAGCTTAGATCAGATCACCTTCTCCATCCTTGAATCCACATAGTTCACGGATCCTAAAAATGAAAAAAAATAAAAAAAATGAAGTAACTCCGAGATCCATGTGAATCCAAAAGTGAGAAAAGTAATCGGATCCTGAATTTGAATATATTCAAATGTAGCCAAATCCACCTTTTATTATATAATAATATTAAAATTATATTATATTATAATATAAATGTTTGTTTTTATGTTTCAAATCCATCACTTCCATATCTCTATGAAATTGTTATTAAAATAAAATCAATTTTTTTGATATGTCTCAAGCAAGGCTTTTATCCGAAAGCTCCAAATTAGCACCTTTCTCCAATAGGCTTTCTTCAACTTTTGGAGAAGATAGAAATCTGTTCTAAAATTTTTACCAAATATCTCAAAAACACACAAAAGAGTTTTTGACTCCCAAAAGCATTTTTTTTCACCCTCCAAAAGCAATGCCAAACTGGGCCTAAACTTGCTAACTATATGAGCGTGATATCTAAAAACAAATTTAGCTCATGACTAAATAATGTTAAGAAAAATTAATTATTGCAAGTGCAATGTTAAGCAACACATCATTAAAGGAAAGTTTCTTCACATTAAACACTCAAAATTGTGATTTTTATAGAATATATTATTGCAGGGAACACCATCAAAATGGAAATACATTGAGATAAAATAAATTGCATACTATGGTTTGAACTTTCAACCCTAGTCCATAAATTTCTTTTTCATCATGTCAAAGCTATGGTGCCGATATATCTAGGCATGTTGCAATAACACCTTAAATTCATAACCATTTCAATTTTTTATGACTGGAATACAAAAGTTGATGGGTAATGAGGAATTTGATTAAATGTCAAGGTATTAAAGTAATTTTTGAAAAGATAGGCAAACTAGCTACATTTCCTGTAACAAGAAACTAAAAGAATGTCTATTGAGTTGAGCCCTACTGTAAATTAAGCTCTTCCATGTGAATTGATAACTCCCTATATGATCAATCAAGTAATCATGAAACTAGATATGCTTCCTATAACAAGAAACTAAGAGAATGTCTATTGAATTGAGTCCTACTATCAATTGAACCCTTTCATATGGATCAATAATTCCCCATATAACAAATCAAGTAATCATAATCACATGAACAATTAAATAGATAAGAAAAAGAGCAAAAAAAAAACTAACAGCTCAATCAGAATCTAGTTTAGGATAACAAGGGTAACTACATAAAGGGTATATAATTTCTTTAAAGTCAATTATTGTAAATTTGTGCAACTCCAGTTCTTGCCATAAGTAACTACTTACGAATAGGCTTTTACACCCTCTTTAAGGTTGGGATCTCCAAAAATATCTCTAGCACTAAAGGGCACTCCTGAAACAGCCATATGCAAAAAGGTAACATACATCCATACATACTTACATGCCTTGAAAAGCAATGACTATATCATTCAGGTTAGATATATCTATGGCTGCTAGTGACTTACCATATTGCTGCAGGACCTTCACTGCCAATGCACTGAATCCACAACGTGGAGCATCTGGAAGGCCCTTCATATAAATCATGACAGGATTTTCTTTAACTTCCTGCCCCCACCCCAAAAAAAAAGAAAGGTTGATAATGAATCAAATATTAAAACAACAAAAACTTGGGAGTACCATATACAGGATGGCTAACTAATCAAAATTCAGATAAACGTCGAATTGTTTCCATGCTGCATTTTAACTGCAAAAAACAAAAATACCTGCTGAACAACATCTTGCACAGAGATGCCAGCACTTTTATTTGCGGGCAGAAAGTCATCATGTGTATCTGGATCATCACTTACCCTTGTTGAATATTTCATGCCTTGCTGAAAGGTCAATCCTAATGCTACCTACTCATACAAATTTAATTAATTAAAATCAATCATTATTACAACAAATGTCATAGAAATTTGAATTGCATGTATGACGCAACAGAACATAATGATAGATTACAAAACCGTATGTTGCATGGATGGCAAAAAGATATGAAATTAAACAGAGGAATGACTCAATATATAGCAAATGCTTTTACAAGATGACAGAGGTTGACACAAAATAATCCAGACAGTTAACAGTCATTAAATCAACGCTTCTGTTAGAAACCACTTGTCCTCCCAACTGAAGGATATTAACATCAACTTACAGCGTAAGCTCAATGTCAAGGACAGCATCCTGTCCAGCAAGGACTTGCAAAGTAGAAGATATTACTAATCAAGAACATGGACGAGTGATTGAGTAAGATCTTACATCAGCAGTCCTCTAGTAGACAACTTTCTTCACATGGACATTATTTCATAAGTGGTACGATGAACTTAAAGGCTCATTCTACTCTTATAATGTCATTAAGATAAGTTCTTTTAATTTCCCCTCCCTCCTTACTCTTCCCCCCAACACCTACTCTTCATTGCAGATTCCAAAATGCCCTCAAGCATCATTATATATTCCATAGACACTCAATCCTTGTTTCAAGCTGTGCACAGCTTTTTGCCTGCTACATTGCTCACCACTTCAACCAAATTTCGACATGTAAAATTCATATCTTTTGGATGTAGCAAGGGAAATGTGGCTCAGATTTCACACACATACAAGAAAGTCTCCTTATCATTTTGCATATCCTCTAAATTTGTGCCCTATGTGATTGCAATTGTATTCAGATTATTCTTGATGCCAGAAGAAGTCTGCTTGTTAATTTTGGGCTTTATCAAAAGCAGCCAATGTGTACATAAACGGTTTGTGTATTAGGAAAGGACTCAGAGAGGTTTAGCTGAGGTATGAACTAATTCCATGAGGTGTTGAAATTTTTTAGTGAACCTGTATTGAATTTAATTGGCAATTGAAAATAAGATAGCAGGAAGACTAATAGTAGGATGTTAGTGGTATGTAATGAAGGTATGCATCAAAGGTCAGAATTGTTAGATAATGAAAGAGGATTGGAAATAAAGTAGCTAACTAGTTAAGAAACAAATGGAGGAGTGATCACCCGCATTAAACATTGAGAGTCTTCATCCAAATTTTCTCTAAAATTCTCTTTTAGTCTAAATTTGCTTACAAGGTGGTCAACCATAATATAAGCATTTATAGAGTTAGCTTCACTTAATTTTTCCATGTCCTCATTTCACATGAACACAAAATTCTTAATAGATGCTAATGACAAAACAAAGAGAAAGGCAAGGTAATCTGATATCTTACTGGGATTCTGCAGAATACGCGTCATTAATAAGAAATCAACTATCTGTTTCAGTGTAGCTTCTGTTGCAAACAAGCTCAAGGTATTTCTATCCACTATAACATCAAATTATCCTTGCATGAGTACTAGCTCTTTACACAGATCAGTAGCAGGTAAAAAGATATTGAGAACATAAGTCATGAGCACAGCAGATACTGCTATTGTCCATGCACTTCAAATTCAATGACAGCTACAAGTTAAAGATAATAATTTGCTGGTACCAGATGGTTGAAATATCAAATTAAGTTTGCTTAACACTAAAGCAGTATGAATATTTAAACATAACCCAAGTCTTAAATTCAACACACCTCACCAACAATTTTATGGGTCTTTGAAATGTCAGCAAGGTATCCTCCACTTAATTCATCTGAACTGCACTAGAACATCCAAGAGCTTATCGTTAAATGTTTTTCTTTTTTTTTTCTCAAACAATCAGACAACTTGAACAGAGGATTGCTTTAAAAGACTTTTCTTCCAGATATTGCAGTAGATATACCAAAATGAATGCTGATAATGGAAGAAAAACATATAAATATATTGCATAATGAGAAACAAAGATAGGCTCCTAGCAGTAGCTGCTACAGCAATCAGACTTGTTGAAAAACTGTAATAAAATCATAATTAAAATTTGTTATTATTTAATGCTTTGCCAAGACAAATTGACAAGATGGATTTATTTTAGAACAAAGTTGATTGTGCACAAAAAAATGATCATACTTTATCGAACAAACAGAATGATGGAAGAAAATATTAGCTGTACAATTTTACACATTTATCAAAATTTAATGCTCTTCACAAGAAATTGAAAATCATTCAAGTCGCACCAAACACCCCAGTAAAAAAAAAAAAAAAAAAAACTCCCATTGTCTGTGTCTACATATTCCTTTCTAACTGTTAAACTGGATCCCACTCATTTTCAGTTTGTTCACTTTGATTCTATCTAGTAGTTTATATATTCAACAACATTTAGACATTGGATGCATGAAGTCGGATGCATGCGGAAATTGCATGGTGATCCCCCCCCCCCCTGAATAAAAAAAAAAAGGAATAGTGATTTCCAAATAAGAATATATTAAATAGCAAAGATAAGATGGTTGAGACCTAGAAAGACCAAGGAGAGATAATTTTCTTGTGTCTCAAAGTCAATTTTCTACAGGAATCTAAGTGTCAAGTGTGAAGCAAATATATGCTTCTCAAGTACTATATGATCAAGGTTTTAAATAAAGCATTACCCCATTAAAACGGTCTGCCACTGACACTGTCATTCACTGTTATAATAGTTATAAGGGCCATTATTCGTCTCAAAAAGCAACTTTTCAAAATTTTAATATTAAAATAATCACTGAAATAAGGGCAGTTATTATGCTGTTATAATAGAAAATAATGGCCAATAGTGGAAAAATAAAGGTGTTATTTTTCCTTTTGTTTTTTGATTAGATGAACTTTGAGAAAAATTGAAATTTAAAAAAGTGCCAGTGAAAATGATAGCCATTATTTGTGTTACAAAAGTCCATTATAACAGGAAATTAAAAAAAATAATAATGACTGTTGATTTGCCTCAATAATGTAACCATGGTGGCAAAACTGTTATTCTGCAGTCATAATAGACATAATGCCATCATTAAAATCATGTACGTCAGCGTGACTCTTTAAAAAGATCACAAGATCAATATAATGCCACCAATGTTGTAAGGAAAATCTTGATGACTAATAAAAGCGCAAAAACATAAGATAAATAACGTAGAGATGAAATCTCGAAGTGGATGCGGGATGAGACTAGAAAAGACGCATAATAAAAATAAGTGTCCTAAATCTAAGAGTTGCTATGGTAAAACAATTCGAAATAAGGCTTCTAAAAATGAGTGTATTGAACCTAAGTGTGATCACCAAAAAAAAAAAAAATGTCGTCCAATTAAGTCATGAATTCGAAGATAAAATCTCGATGATAAAGAGAACATGAGGAAATTAAGCGTACCTACAAACGGGAAAAAAAAAATCGGGAGAGTGACGAAAACGATTAATAAACATCAGAGACATGAAGAAATTAGACGGGTATGGTTTTTTCAGGAACGCAAAGGTAATGCGAAACAAGGATCCAAGATTAAACAGCATAAAGAGGAAAGAAAGGGATAGTCATCGCATCAAGAACAAAAGAACTCACTTTCTAGGAAATTTCTTCTCGATGGCTTCCTTGCGACCAATCTGCACAGGAGAGAGGGGGGGGGGGGGAATCAGCGGCACCTAAGACGAAGAACGGACAGCCGACGCGACCTAAAAACAGAGAGGCGAATTAGGGATTAGAAGAACCTGGTGTAGATCGATGAAATTGGAAGAGAACGCCAGGAGTCGGGGATTGCGAAGGAGAGATCCCTCGCCGCGTCCAAAAACGAGGATCTTCTCCAGCGGACGAATGGCGGGAGTGGTGATGGAAGTGGAACGGAGTGCCAATCGCCAGAGCATCTTCGCAGGTAGAGATGGAGCTCAAAACCCTAACCCTAAATAGAACCGTAGGAGGAGGAGGAGACGAAGGAAGACAAGGTGTGCCTTCGATAGGCCGATAGTTTAATGGAACAGCCTCATTTACTTCCAAGTTAACTCTGCAGTTTGGGAAGAGGAGGAAACTAAGCGACGTAACCCCGGGCCCCGAGCACAATCAACACTGGCGGCAGCCTCGCCCGTCGCCTATCCCAACACATAATGCCATCACCCATCCCGAGTTGAGTTCAGACAAGGACAAGATTTTTTTTTTTTTCTTTTTTTGGTTATTGAAGATAGAGATAATATTCTTATCTTCCTCTTTCATGAAATAATTTTTATTATTATATAATAAAATAGTCTAAATTTTTTTTTTTTTTTAAGCTCAGAAATTGATAGTGCTTATGAATTTTTTCGTTAGTTCAATGCTTTATTCATCATTTCAAATATTGACTCCATAAAATACATCATAGAATGTTGATAATACAGAGATAAAAGGATGTGGATCAATTATTACTTTGTGACTTTGATGTGTATATGAATATTATCCTTAAGATGGTGTGTATCCTTATTATCTAGAGTTTGCTATTGAATTGATGACAAACCACCTCTATGATACAACAAAGCCATTCGAAAATTATAGACAATAATTTTAAAGATTTTTTTTTCAAAACTTCTCTAAAATTAAGAGCTTGATTGATAATGAAAAGATAAAAAAGAAATATATTTTAAGGATAATCAGATTTCTTTATTTATAGAGAAAATCATAACTTTTTGAACAATCACATTTTTTTAAATAAATACACTACTTAAAATTTTAAATTTGAATCATCAATTATTAATAGTTTTTAATTATTGATGATTATTTTAGATAGTGATACCTTTTTATAAAAAAAAAAAAAATCTATTTTAGATAAACACATCTCTTTAGAAAAAAGAATCCGCTGTTTGATCACGATCACACGCACACACGCTAAGTGCCAAATGTTATTTTGAATAAATATCTATGTAATATGTGCATGTTAGGCACACTCCCTCTACAATTTTTTTCAACTGAACATTTTAATTTTTGATGCTTGTTTCTTGATATATATTTATTGAAAGCTGTGTAAACTTTCACTTTGATGTTACAATCCATCTTTTAAATCATAACAGAAAGGATTCCTCGATGGATGGAGTGGTTGAGCTAGGGACCTTGCTCATGCTTTCACCATTAAAGAAGGTGGCAATACCAGAGGCACATAAGAGTAGCAGCATATGTTATTGATTACAGCGGTATGTTATTCGCCATGTAGACACGTAAGCATCAAATTAATAGTGTTAAGATTTTATAACAGCTTATTTTATAATAAAAATAATAATAAAATAAAAAATATAATAATTTTTTTATAGTTTAGAAACCAAAGTAATGAAGCTCAAATTTTAGGGTAAAAACATAGTTTGCTCAAGAAATATTACTAATAAATACTTTGGTTAAAAGTTTCTTATAAGAACTAGGGATCATCTACAACCTCACAGGTTAAACATTTTTTGCATAGATATTGGATATAAAATATCCTTATAATTTGGGAAGCCATTTTTTTAAAATTGCAATCACCATACAAAGATTGGAGATAAAATTATTATTAATCTCGTGAATGGATGGTTGATAGCCTATATAGATCTCTTAGTTTTAAGTTTTATTTAGACCATATGCCAATTTGCAAGCTTTTATGTTGGGTATGTTGAAAAAATATCAAGAACGTACTAACATGAAAATTTCTATGGCAAGATTAAAGACATTTATGGGCCCCTAACATTTTCTTATAAAGTTATATTATTATTTTGTAAAGCATATGAACAAAAAGCCATTCCACGAGTGATAAATGGAATTTACGTTGCAATAGTAAATATGGGTGCCCTTATAATAAATCAATAATTTCCAAACCAGAACTATTGACGCACTCAAGTCAACATCGAGAAAGCATCGATAAATCTTGTCACAAGTCATTATAACTGTTGGGTTTAATCTCCAACATCCAATCTACATCTGCAACCCATCTTCTATTGTGGTCAAACTTTTTATAATAAATCTCAATTTCTGTCAACTTTTCAGTCGAGTTAGATATCATGAGTGATTAATAAATAGGATTGGAAATGGACTGGGTTAAGCTGGCTTCATCTCGGAATTTGGACTTAAGCCTGATAGGATTTTGGTTCGGGTTTGGACTCAGGATGCAGAGCCCAAGTGAAAATTCAACACGGGCCGAGTTTGTTAAAGATCCGATTCAGAGTCCAACCAAGCCTGGCCGGCCACCAGGCCCATCGACCCTCGGCCCCAACATCGCCACCACCCAAGCTCCGACTCATACTCCTTTCCTCCACCTCTCTCCTATTCCTCTTCCCTCTTTCATTATCCCATTCCCTGGCTCCAGCCCCTTCTCTACCTCGTATTTGAGTCCAGAACAAGATACCAAAAATAATTTTTTGAATTTTATGACATTCAACATCGGATAAAAAAAAAAAAAAAAAAAAAATTATGTGTTTATAACTCAAAATTTGCAATTGCTACTAATTAACTTTCATTCAAGTTTTTTGGCAATATGATATCAGACCAGTTTGAAATGTTACAAGTTGTTTGATTACTCATGCTCTGTTTTAAGCCATCTATAACTTTTCTACGATCAGAGAATTAGCAGCAGGATCCTTTTCAGGAGCTGGTAACGACTTTTATTATGCCATATATTTCGAGTAGCGGTTTGCTGGCGTCTCTTTAAGATGAGTGTTAGGGAGTGGTGATTAAATTAATGTGATCTGAAAATTAAACATAGAACTGAAAGAATGGAGACAGGATTTTTGGCTGTTGGGAGGAGTTGAGGGGGGAGGAATAAACCCTGCCCCGCGGATGGAATCTTGGATTTTCCACTATATTTTGTCTGTTTGCTGCAGTTCTTCCGGCAATTACAGCCAAAAAGTGATTGCTAAGATCTTGAGCAGCAGAGGAAGGTGCGAAGAGCTGGAAAGGAGCAGAGGAGGCAGGCTCAATACAAGGTATCCACATCTGCTAAAGGATCTCAGTGCTGGTATCCCCACCAACAAAAGAAAGCATGCATCTTGGAAATAGAAATCATTTTATTGTTTACGATATGAATGTGTAACAGGAAGAAGATATTGTTTATATTATTTGATGTGGCTCTTTGAACCTTTTTAACTACCATGATAGCTTCTGATATGATTTTTTTTTTCAATATATTATTTCACATAAAAAGCATACAGCGAAACTTGCATCACATGTGAAACTTTTTGGAGAAAAAGAAATTTCTTTGGTTGCGGAGCGCATATGAAAGAAAAGAAATGTTTGGATCTTTATCTCTATCTATATCCCTCAAGCACCATCACTCAGAAGATCCTATACTTTTTTGCCTCCCATTTCTATGGGAAGGGTCAGGGATGTACATAAGATTCTTCAATCTTCGCTGGAAGAAAGCTGATTGGCACTTTTTCTGTACATTCTAAAATCATTCTTATAAATATTTTTTATCAATAAATTAGAGAGCTTCTGTCACGCCTCGGACCCAATGGTGGTGGCCCAGGAATGACAGCCCGTCGCATGCCAGGCATGCAGGCATCCAGTACAATAATATTACAAACAAGGAGGAATAATAACTACATGTCATACCAGTTACGTAATGTTGGGCAACAAACCAAAATTCCAAAATAAATCCAAATGGGGTTACATATAATAAAATACAATTAATTTACATCAAGAAGCTCCCAATTACCCCTGTTGCTGCCGCTGATAATTTTGTGGCTCTGAAAAAACATTGTAAGATTTAATGAGTTTACACTCAGTAAGTAAGCCTACTATTACATGATATAGCCAAATCAGAATTTTACCAAGTTAAATACATGTCATGCTTCCAAATTTAAAAATATTTCATCATATTATAGAATTATGCAAATCTCATGTTTAAATAAATTGAAAGCAAATATTATGAAATAATATTTCAAAATACCATTTCAATTTCAAATCACTGTAAATCTCATTTTATACTAATGTCCCACGTCCACGTAATAAACATCCCGATGATGTAACCTCCCTATACGCCCTCAGTGGAGGAAGGGTGCCGGAGTCAATTAGCATATAATGCCATATCCTGTCACAGTACATCTCTAGAATGTGTGTTCTCCATATATTCTCTCTATGGAGGTGGGTCTCGGAGTCATGTAACATATAATGTGAACCGTAATGACATATAATAACACAATCACAAATAACATTTATTTGCATAACTGCAAACATATATCAATTTACTTTTTATATTTTACCAAATTTGGTAATTTCATATAATCATGTCCATAATCAATTGCATGTATAAAATGCCAATTTAATTTACAGAAATTCACAATAATCAAGTCAATTAATCATTTACATAAATGTGGTACCACAAATATCATTTTTCAAATAATACTATAAATGAATTTCATTATTTTAATAATGGCATAATTTAATAATGATTTATAAAAATCATTATAACTAGCTTACTTACCTCACAACGCTAATCCCAAAGTGTAAATCAGCTGTATGGACCTTTGGGTACCTACAACATAATTTTTCAGATTTTTAAATTTTAATTTTAGGATGTCAAACTGACTCCTACTCTTAACCCAATCTAATCCTGGGCCCAACTTGGGGCTTGAATATCTCCAAATATAGAAGCCCAAATGGGAAAATAAAAATTTTTCGACAAACTAGGATCCATGCTGATCACAACCATATTTTTCTTTTATTGGGCCGGACCCAATTTAGGGCCTAAAAATTTGGCCCAAACAGGCTAACTGGACTGGGCCGAAACCGGTCCAGTCCCTTTATTTTTTTCATTCTTTGTTTCACCCCTGGTTCAGGTAAACCAGGGATGGCTGATGGCCGGTGGCTTAGGGCCGCCGCCAGCCCTCCCCGGGGGTCGGCTGGCTGCCGACGGTCGGCCTAGGGCCGATCGTCGCCGCCGGCCACCCCCCTCTCCTCTTCTCTTTTTCCCTCTTCTTCTTGCTCCTTACTGTGCCGGCGGCACAGCCGGCCACTGCTGGCCGACCGGACCTCACCGGACGCCGCCCCAACACCGATGGGGGCCGCCGGTCGGAGCCCGGTCTCGGCAAGCCGGTGGGCATGCCGCCAGGCCCGGACCAACGCGGGAGCTGGCTTGGCTCCCGTGACAGGGGAGGGTCGTTCGGCCCTCTCCCTCCCTTCTCTCCCCTGCCAGCGACACGGCCAGCCACCACCGGCCGGCCAGACCCAGCTGGACGCTGCCTCGGTGCCGATGGGGGTCACCGACCGGAGCCTAGGCCCGGTGAGGCGGCGGGCACGCCGCCGGGCCTGAACCCACAGTAAGGGGAGGGCCATCCTGCGGCCCTCCCCCCTCTTCTCTTGCCAGCGGCACGGTCGGCCTCCTCCGGTCGGTCGGACCCCACCAGATGCCGCCCCGGCGCCGGTGAGGGCAGCCGCCCAGAGATCGGGTCCGGCGAGCCGGCGGGCACGCCGCCGGGCCTGAACCAAGCACGGTAGCCGGCTTGGCTCCAGGGCCCTGTGGCCCTCTCCCTCTCTCTCTACCATGCTCTCTCTCTCTCCACTCTCCTCGCCGGTAAGGGGGGGTTACCTGCCGGCGGCGAGGCGTCGGGGACGAGCGGAGGGCGACAGCGGCGACGGGAGCGTGGGCAAAGGAGAGAGTGAAGGAGACGGAGGGGACTGGCACAGTCCCCTCCTCTCTGTCTTTCTTCAGTGAGGGGAGGGTTGAGCCCTCCCCTGCGCCCATGTGCACGCCCTGGGCACGCGTGCGTTGGCGCGCATGAAGCGCGCCGCGTGTTGCGCACCCACGCCTCGTAAAATATAATAAAAGAATAATTACGTGGGGGGTTTACATCCTTCCCTCCTTATAAAAAATTTTGGCCTCGAAATTAATGCATATCACGAATAAAAATTTTTGAGGCCCAAAATGAAAATTACTAGCTATATTCATCTATCTTTCTGATCAAAATACAACGGTAAATACACTTTTGTGCATATATACAAATAGATGAGGATATTTCTTTTTCACCTCCTCTTCAAGTTCCCAAGTAGCCTCCCGCTCAAAGTGATTACTCCACTGAACCTTAACATAGGGAATGCTACGTCGTCTCAGAACTTGATCTTTATGGTCCACAATACGTATCGGATGCTCTTCATATGTCAAATTCTTCTTTAGCAAAATGACCTCCGCTTCTATCACATGGTTGGGGTCAGGAATGTACTTCCTCAACATAGAGACATGGAATACATTATGCACCCCAAAGAGTGCAGGATGTAATGCCAGGTTATAAGCCACTTCCCCCACTCTGCTCAAGATCTCAAATGGCCCAACGTATCGTGGACTCAATTTTCCTTTAAGCCCAAACCTCATCACATCTTTGGTTGGTGAAACCCTTAAGAAGACATGGTCCCCAACCTGAAATTCCAGCTCCCTTCTTCTAACATCAGCATAACTTTTCTGTCGGCTCTGAGCTACTCGGAGTCTTTCCTTAATCAGTTGCACTTTTTCTACTGTCTGCTGAATTAGCTCAGGGCCCAATAATTTTCTTTCCCCCACATCATTCCAACATAAGAGAGATCTGCATTTTTTACCATACAGAGTTTCAAATGGAGCCATTTTGATGCTGGCTTGGTAACTGTTATTGTAAGCAAACTCCATCAAAGGTAGGTGGTTGTTCCAAGCACCACCCAAGTCCATCACACATGCTCATAACATATCCTCTAAGTTCTGTATGGTCCTCTCAAACTGTCCATCTGTCTGAGGGTGGAAAGCTGTGCTGAAATTCAGTTTGGTCCCCAAAGCCCTATGAAGACTCTTCCAAAACTAGGACACAAACCTGGTATCCTGATCTGACACAATCGACTCGGGGACACCATGAAGTCTCACTATCTGCTCAATGTACATGGTGGCTAATCTCTCACTAGAGACCCCAACTCTGAATGACAGAAAATGGGCTGACTTGGTCAATCTATCAATAATAACCTAGATCGCATCATTGCTTCTAGGAGTTTTGGGCAAACCTGTCACAAAATCCATAGTAATCTTTTCCCACTTCCACTGAGGAATCATCAGAGACTGAAGAGGTCCCGCAGGCCTTTGATGTTTGGCCTTCACTTGTTGCACTTGGCCACATATTGAGCAATTTTTCTTTTCATCCCTTTCCACCAGAAATTTTTTCGTAGGTCTTTGTACATTTTGGTGCCTCCTAGATGAATAGTATAGGGAGAATAGTGAGCCTCCCTCAAAATTTCAATCCTTAGATCCTTCACATTTGGCACACAGAGCCTAGTATTAAATCTCAGGGATTCATCCTCATTTATTTGGAATTCATTCTGAACCCCTGACTGTACAGCTTCTTTAATCATTTGCAGTTCCAAGTCTTCTTTCTGGGAAGACTTAATCCTGTCAATCAGGGTTGGTACAAGTGTTGCAAGAAGCCCATCAGATCGCTGTACTCACAAACCAACCTCCAACTTTTCAAGGTCTCTGTGAATGTGAGGCTGAGAAGTAATTATGGAAGCTAGCTCTAAGGAGGACTTTCTGCTTAAGGCATCAGCTACCACATTGGCCTTCCCTGGGTGATAATGCAGGTTCAGGTCATAATCTTTTAGTAGCTCCAGCCACCTCCTCTGCCTCAAGTTTAGCTCCTTCTGGGTGAAAATATATTTCAGACTTTTATAGTCTGTATACACATCACATGTCTCCCTATATAGATAATGCTGCCAAATTTTCAGTGCAAAGATCATGGCGGCCAACTCCAGGTCATGAGTAGGATAGTTCTACTCATAAGGCTTCGGCTGCCTGGAGGCATAGGCTATCACTTTCCCTTCCTGCATTAGAACACCTCCCAATCCTTTTCGAGAGGCGTCAGTGAATAAAGTATATCCTCCAGATGTAGATGGAAGAGTAAGGATAGGGGCTGACACCAAGCGCTGCTTGAGCTCCTGGAAGCTTCCCTCACATTCCTCTGACCAAACAAACTTTGTTCACTTTTGAGTTAAGTGAGTCAGAGGCAAAGTAATGCGAGAGAAACCTTCCACAAATCTGTGATAATAATCAGCAAGCCCCAAGAAGCTTCTAACTTCTGATACATTGGAAGGCCGACACTAGTTCACGACAGCCTCAATCTTGTTAGGGTCTACAGATATACCGTCTTTGGATACAATATGACACAAGAAGGATATTTGGCTAATCCAGAAGTCATATTTCTACAGCTTGGCATAAAGTTTCTTCTTCCGAAGAGTCTGCAGAATAATCCTTAAGTGGTCTTCATGCTCCATATAACTTTTAGAATATATCAAGATATCATCAATAAAAACCACTATAAACTGATCCAGGTATGGTTTGAAGATTTTGTGCATCAAGTTCATGAATGCTGCCGGGGCATTAGTCAACCCAAACGGTATCACCAAGAACTCATAATGGTCGTACCTGGTTCTGAATGCAGTCTTAGAAACATTCTCAGCCTTAATCTTAAACTGATGGTACCCTGATCGAAGATCAATCTTTGAGAATACCTGGACTCCTTGGAGTTGATCAAATAGATCATCAATTCTCGGCAAAGGGTACTTATTCCGCACTGTTACCTTATTAATTTCTCGGTAATCAATGCAGAGCCGAAGACTGTCATCCTTCTTTTTGACAAATAATACTGGAGCACCCCAAGGAGAGACACTAGGTCTGATAAATCCCCGATCCAGAAGCTCCTGTAGCTGACATTTTAACTCCTTTAGCTCAGCTGGGGCAATGCGGTAAGAAGCCTTGGATATAGGTCCAGTGACAGGGGCTAAATCAAAAGTGAACTCGGCTTCTCGATCCGGAGGTAATTTAGTCAATTCCTCCGGAAAGACATCAGGAAACTCTCGAGCTACTGGAATATCTTCTAACTGGCATTCTTCCTGCTGAAGGTCTCTGACCATAGCAAGAAACCCCTGACCACCTTTTCTTAAGTATTTTCTAGCTTGCAGAGCTGACACTAATACCGAAGCCAGATGTTCCTGACTCTCACTAAAACTGAATTCAGAAAGATTAGGAATTTTAAAGATCACCCTTTTCCTGAAATAGTCTATAGAAGCATGATAGGAGGCCAACCAGTCCATCCCCAGGATTACATCAAAGAATTTCAGTAGGAGGACTATCAAATTAGCATTCAACCTCCTATCTTCCATGTCAATCAGGCAGGATTTACACACTGAGTCTACCATCATGACATCTCCATTTGGAAATGCAATATGCAACTCTTGCTCTAGAGGAACGGGTGTTAATGATACATTCTTGGCAAGATAACTATCAGATACAAATGAATGTGTGGCACCCGGATCAATTAAAGTTTGAGCATAAGTGTTGCCTACTTTAAACATACCTGTCATAAAGATTAACTTAACTTAGATGTCATGCAGCATCATATGTTTTTCCTCTATCTACTATCATAATCCATGCATTATACCAGGTATGAATGCAATAATTTTAAAGAAATAAATTAATTTAACAGACATACCTGTCACTACAGTGTTAGAGGCAGCAGCGTCCTGCTGAGTGAGGGTAAAGACCCTCCCTTGGATCCTGAGCTGCTGCTGGCTCTTCCCCTGATCTGGAGGGGGTTGCTAGTCCTTCCGGAGGGGACAAATAGCCATCTTGTGGTCCATCTTCCCATAAATATAGCAGGCATCAGTCAGCCTGCGGCATTGTTTACCCATCAATGGGCCTTCCCGCAATGAGGGCAGCGAGTCTCCTTATCCTTCTACCTTAAGGGAGCCTGAAAGAAACCCTTCTTCTTCTTAGCCTGCCCTGAAGACTGACCAAAAGGATGTCCTCTCTTTTTCATCTACTGCTCCCTCACTTGCTGAATGACAATCATGTTCCTCTCAATGACCAGAGCCTTGCTCACCACTTCACTGTAAGTGGGGAGCTCAAATGCATTGACTGCCTGCCTTAGCCTAGGTGCAGTCCCTCGGTGAATTTGGTGATATTGGCTCTCTCAGTCATAACAAAATCTGGAGCAAATCGGGCTAATCGTCTAAACTCAGCTTCATACTAGGCCATAGAGAGGTTCTTCTGCTCCAATCTCATGAACTCAGACTCCATCTGTCTCTGCACACTCCTAGGAAAATACTGACGATAAAAAGCCTCCTTAAACTATTCCCAAGAGATGGCCCGATCTCCATACTGCTGCTCCAACATTAGCCACCAATCATAAGCTTCCCCCTGAAGGAGGTAGGCAGCAAATCTAATCCGCTCCTCCTCCTGGCTGCCAAGGGCCGTAAAGGCCTTCTCTATCTCTCTTATCCACCTCTCCACATCGAGTGGGTTGGTGGATCCAGTGAAGGGAGGAGGGGCCAAGCTCTTAAACTCTGAGAAGTTACGACCCCCTCCCTGCAAGGGTTGAGATGGAGCGGGCTGAGCAGACTGTTCGGGCTGGGCCGGCTGGGTCTGAGGAGTAGGAGAGGCAGACTGAGTCTACGAAATGGTAGAGCCAGAAATAGCGAGCGGTCATCTGCGGGAATCTGTCGCTACATGCCTTAACTGTCTGCCGAGTCACTCCCAATAAGGCCCCGGAAGCCGGTTCGGCACAGCTAACGTGTGTGGGTCGTTGCCAGCTGGGGCAACGGAACTCGCATCTGCTGAGGCTTCCTGGCCTCCCTGCTGGTCAGGGTCACCAGCCTGAGAGTCCCCCTCATGTCGCTGACTATTGGTGCGACGATGCATTATGAAATCCTGCCACGGTTAGGTTCCAATCAATATCATTATAAACCTCCAAATCTCAAGCATTTTTAAACAAGTCACTTGAATTTCTCCTAGAGTTATTACCCTCCTATGTTATGTCAATATTTGGCCTAGAGTTAATCATGTATTTGGCCCTAATGTCAAACCTTGCTCTGATACTACTACAAGCTGTCACGCCCCGGACCCAGTGGTGGTGGCCCAGGGGTGACAGCCCGCCGCATGCCAGGCATGCAAGGCATCCAGTACAATAATATTACAAACAAGGAGGAATAATAACTACATGTCATACCAGTTATGTAATGTTGGGCAACAAACCAAAATTTCAAAATAAATCTAAATGGGGTTACATATAACAAAATATAATCAATTTACATCAAGAAGCTCCCAATTACCCCTGTTGTTGCCCCTGATAATTTTGTGGCTCTGAAAAAACATTGTAAGATTTAATGAGTTTACACTCAGTAAGTAAGCCTACTATTACATGATATAGTCAAATCAGAATTTTACCGATTCCAATACATGTCATGCTTCCAAATTTAAAAACATTTCATCATATTATAGAATTATGCAAATCTCATGTTTAAATAAATTGGAAGCAAATATTATGAAATAATATTTCAAAATATCATTTTAATTCCAAATCACTGTAAATCTCATTTTATACTAATGTCCCACGTCCATGTAATAAACATCCCGAGGATGTAACCTCCCTGTACGCCCCCAGTGGAGGAAGGGTGCCGGAGTCAATTAGCATATAATGTCATATCCTATCACAGCACATCCCTAAGATGTGTGTTCTCCACATATTCTCCCTGTGGAGGTGGGTCCCGGAGTCATGTAACATATAATGTGGACCGTAATGACATATAATAACACAATCACAAATAACATTTATTTGCATAACTGCAAACATATATCAATTTACTTTTCATATTTTACCAAATTTGGTAATTTCATATAATCATGTTCATAATCAATTGCATGTATAAAATGCCAACTTAATTTATAGAAATTCACAATAATCAAGTCAAATAATCATTTACATAAATGTGGTACCACAAATATCATTTTTCAAATAATACTATAAATGAATTTCATTATTTTAATAATGGCATAATTTAATAATGATTTATAAAAATCATTATAACTGGCTTACTTACCTCACAATGCTAATCCCAAAGTGTAAATCAGCTGTATGGACCTCTGGGTACCTACAACATAATTTTTCAGATTTTTAAATTTCAATTTTAGGATGTCAAACTGACTCTACTCTTAACCCAATCTAATCTTGGGCACAACTTGAGGCTTGAATATCTCCAAATATAAAAGCTCCGATGGAGAAATAAAAATTTTTCGACAAACTAGGATCCATGCTGATCACAACTATATTTTTCTTTTATTGGGTCGAGCCCAATTTGGGGCCCGAAAATTCGGCCCAAACAGGCTAACTGGACTGGGCCGAAACCGACCCAGTCCCTTTTTTTTTTTCATTCTCTGTTTCACCCCTGGTTCAGGTGAACCAGGGGGGTGGTGATGGCTGCGTGCCTAGGGCCACCGCCGACCTCCTCGGGGTCGGCCGGCCGCCGACGGCCGGCCCTGTGCCGGCCGCCACCGCCGGCCACCCCCTCTCCTCTCTTTTCTTTCTCTTTTCCCTCTTCTTCTTCCTCTTTTTCTTCCCGCTCCTTCTTGTGCCGGCGCGCGCACGGCCGATACATCGGCCGGCCGGCCGGGACCTCACCGGACGCCGCCCCGGCACCGGTGGGGGCCGTCACCCGAGCGCCGGAGCCGGGCTCGGTGAGCCGGTGGGCTCGGACCAACGTGGGAGCCGGATTGGCTTCCGCGACATGGGAAGACCGTTCGGCCCTCTCCCTCCCTTTTCTCCCCCCGGGGTGACACGGCTGGCCATCACCTGCCGGCTAGACCCCGCCGGACGCTGCCCCGGCACCGACGGGGGTCGTCGGCCGGAGCCCAGGCCTGGCGAGCCAGCAGGCATGCCGCCGTGCCTAAACCCACAGCAAGGGGAGGGCCATCCTGCGACCTCTCCCCTCTTCCCTTGTTGACCAGACCCCATCGGACGCCGCCCCGGCGCCGATGGGGGCTGCCGCCCGGAGATCGGGTGCGGCGAGCCGGCGGGCATGCTGCCGGGTCCGAACCAAGCGCGGGAGCCAGCTTGGCTCCCACGTCAGGGGAGGGCCCTCCTGCGGCCCTCTCCCTCTCTCTCTACCACGCTCTCTCTCTACTCTCTTCGCCGGTGAGGAGGGGTTACCTGTCGGCGGTGAGGCGTCGGAGATGAGCGGAGGGCGACAGCGGCGATGGGAGCATGGGCAAAGAAGAGAGTGAAGGAGACGGAGGGGACTGGCACAATCCCCTCCTCTCTGTCTTTTTTTTAGCGAGGGAAGGGCTGAGCCCTCCCCTGCGCCCATGTGCGTGCGCCGGCACGCATGCAGCGCGCCGCGTGTCGCGCACCCATGCCGCATAAAATATGATAAAAGAATAATTACGTGGAGGAGGTTTACATCTTCTCTCCTCTGTTCGCGGTCAAAAAAATAAAAGTAAAAAACATGCAGCTAATGCTCGGAATGATTGTCTGAACTTGGCCGGCAAGTCTCAGGTCAGAGTGCACCCAAAAGTAGAGGAAGGGATGAAAATGTATCCTCAGAAAAAAGTATCAAATTGTTTCCTATGTTGATGTGAAGTGAGATGAAATGTCAAGCAGGGTTCCTTTTGTTGAAGCCTAAAATTGTTTCCTAGACGAGCTAGAAAGTATGATAAAGTAGCCATTAATCAGAATGGCCTATTTCTCAAGTTACGTTTTAAAAGTTGTATATATATTCTCTTCCCGAAAGAGCGGGATGAGCAAAAAAATCTTAGCTTCTCTAGCGGAGAGCCAGCTGCTATGGCGAATCCTGGACTTTAAGGACGAAGGAAGGAGAGGGTGAAGGAAGGAAAAGAAAGAGAATGAGAAGAAAAAGAAGGGAAGGATTATTATGTTCTATTTGTTCGGAAGGAGGAGAAGGAGAAAAAAAAAATAATTGCATTTGATTTTATTTGAATTAAAGAAGAAGAAAAATAAGAGAAAAGTAATATTTATAAAATTATAAATACAGTTTTTACTGTAAGAAAGGTTCAAACAAATGTATGAAGTTAGAATTGAAAAGAAAGAAAAAAAAGTTATAATAAAATATAGAGGATAAAGAATTTTAGATTTTTAAAAAGAAATGATAAGAAATGAGTAACTTTATTTTTTTTTCAAATAAAAAAATTTATTGTAATACAAAAGGTGACGTGCGTTAATCATGTGGAAATCAGACTCGGTGCGAAGATATATACATGATGGTTGAATACTTCGTGAGTGCAATATTAAACAGGTTAGAAGAACATTTCATAACGTGCTCTAATTGGCACCCGGACGTATTTTCCCATCTCTCTCCCTTAGACCCTGGACATTTATCAAAGTGTGCTTGTTGCTAAATGTTATTAGAGGTGGAGAGACATCATATTCAGATAAGTTAATTAGCTATGAACAGGAACTAGGAAGGACTCGAACGTGACGCAAGCTAGTGAACGAAACATCTGTTCATGATTTTATATTAATTTCTTGACTAGGTGTTTAAAGCTTCAAGTTCTGAAATAAAAAATTTATAAGATTTTGCCCTTAAAAAAAAAAAGAAAAAGAAAAATCCATGAAGGTATGTTGATGCTCATGTGTAAATTAGGTGGCGGTGTTATGCCTCCAGTTAGCTGGATATGTACAACATATGCAGCATAGTTGGCCGCAAGGTGGATATTTCGGTCCTTTTTGGATGTAAGAAAACGTTCTTAGTTGGATAATAAAGTTGGCAGGAGAAAGAAATTGATAAGATTGAAAAACCTCTGGATCGCCCTGTTCCTCGGAGAAAACGAAAAAAAGAAAAAAAAGAAAATACTGAATTCCTTCTCAGAGATAGTTTGTGGCATCCCAGGTTTTTAAGCTTGGATTATCTTAGGCTTCCATGATGATTAGGCTCTACGCGTCCCCTATCTTTTTTCTTTTCTTTTCTTTTCTTATCTTTATATTTTAATAAAATACTGAAACAGGGGAGAAGAGCGGAACCAAAAATGTCTCTCAAGAGTCATCTAGCATAAGATTACAATGAGCTTCCTCCACTTTACTGGTGGACAATCTGTAGTCGCTCTCCAATTGGAAATGCAACATTCCAGTAACGGATTGAATTCATCTCCAGTTTACATTGGCAGTGACAGGGGACACCATTGCGTTCGTCTGAAGGTAGTAGCGTCAAACTATCAGAATCTTAGATCATTTGCATCCATATCAGTGAACCAATATTTCCGCTTGCACATAACAGGCGTCACAATGCACGCGTCAAACAATTCTAACATCCACGTATATGAAGACGGATTCGAGGAAACGATCGACATGAGCTCATGCCACGTAACTGGTAATTGGGTTCACATGCTCGAGCAAGCCCGTCGAGAAAAATGAGAGGAAACAAAAGGGGACAACCACTTGGGTGGGAGAGAGAGAGAGAGAGAGAGAGAGAGAGAGGTGGGATCTGAGAACCAGCCATTAATTAATGCGGCACGGGTGATGCATGCACCCACCGCCTTCCCCCGGCCGGTAGCCTTCAAGCTTCACCACCCTAAAGACCGCATCGCCCGATCCATGGAACTTTTTCCAGTTTCCTTGCGACCGACCGGTTCTTCCACTTCCGAAACCAATAAATCACACAATAACAAAAGCACCACCGAAATCCTACCCGGTGTAAATGGGCAATCCATATGTGGGTATTTCAGTCCTTTTAAAGCACGACAAGACAACACGGTATAAATATGAGCGAGCCAACAGCAAGATAAAGGCCTCGCCCTCGCCCTCGCCCTCGCCCTCGCCCTCGCTTCTTCTCTAAAACCAACGAGCCGTGGGTCCATGGCCGGTACATAACCAAGGGAAGCCAGCTATTGGGTGGAGCTGGGTGAAGCCTCGTCCATTAACATGGCGACCAGCCGAGAGGAGTCCGAGTACGATAGCAGCTGCTCTTCCTTGACGGTGCCCGACTCCCGCGGGAGCCTGGGGAGCTCGAGCTCCGTGTCGGTGCGCTCCTACTGCTCCAGTGCGGCCCATCCCGGGGGCAGCCAGGTCAAGCCCCACAAGGCCAACCAGTCCGAGTGGGAAGCCATCCGGAGGGTCCGGGCCGCCGCGGGCCACGTGGGGCTCGACCACTTCCGCCTCGTCCGCCGGCTGGGGAGCGGCGACCTCGGCAACGTGTACCTGTGCCACCTCCGGGATCCCAAGTATTCCGGGTCCCTCTACGCCGTCAAAGTGGTGGACAAGGAGGCCCTCGCCTTCCGGAAGAAGCTTCAGAGAGCGGAGACTGAGAAGGAGATCCTTCGAACGCTCGATCACCCCTTCCTGCCGACCTTGTACGCCGAGTTCGAGGCCGCGCACTACTCCTGCCTCGTCATGGAGTTCTGTCCCGGCGGTGATTTGCATGTCGTCCGACAACGTCAGCCAGGGAGGCGCTTCGCTATCTCTTCTGCCAGGTAGATTCTTTTTCTTTTACTTTTATTCAGTCGGTCTCCTCTTCTTTCTTCTCTTCTCCTCTTCTTCTAATGGCAATAATAAGTAGTAAAAGCTGATTGAAATTTAGGTTTTATGCTGCGGAGACGCTCTTGGCTCTGGAGTACCTCCACATGATGGGGGTGGTATACCGGGACCTAAAGCCTGAGAATGTGCTCGTCAGGGATGATGGCCACATCATGCTCTCCGACTTCGATCTCTCGTTAAAATGTGACGTCGTTCCGAAGCTTCTGAGGCAAAGGCTGGACTGCAAGCCCGTCGAGAAGAATGTCAAGGGCCCGGGCTCATCCTGCGTGCCGCCAATGCAGCCGGTGCTCTCTTGTTTCTATGGAGCGGCGATCAAGAGCAACAAGAAGGCGAGGCGTGCACCGCAGGCGGTCGCCAGGGAAGATGGATTCGAGGAGCTCGACCCCGAGCTCGTGGCCGAGCCGATCACTGCCCGGTCCAAGTCGTTTGTGGGCACTCACGAGTACCTTGCACCGGAGGTGATCTCCGGCGCAGGCCACGGTAGCGCCGTAGATTGGTGGACCCTTGGGGTGTTCTTGTATGAAATGATGTATGGGAGGACACCGTTCAAAGGTGAGGACAATAAGAAGACGCTCATCAACATCATCAAGCAGCCGCTGACTTTTCCTAAGGTGGCAACGTGTGGTAAGGACTTGGATGAGATATTAAGCGCTCAAGACCTCATAAGCAAGCTCTTGGTGAAGAACCCGAAGAGGAGGATGGGGAGTTTGAAGGGTTCAGTGGAGATCAAGAGGCATGACTTCTTTAAGGGAGTGAATTGGGCTCTCATTAGGTCAGTCAGGTCCCCTGAGATCCCCAGAGATTTGAGGAGAATGGGAACCAGAGCCCCCGTCCAGAAGCTCAGCAAGAAGGAGAGGAACGAGCCTTACCACATCCCTCAGCATTTTGATTACTTCTAAAGTGGTTGTTTGTTGGACATTAATAAGTTGGAAGCAAGAGTCATGTGTAGAGAGGTGTGGTTGCAACTGTCCTCTAATCCACTAATTAGAAAGAATTTATAGAAAGGAGATTACTTGGTTATTGCTCTTGCTAATTAATTACTTTTATCTTGTATACAATCGCTCTCTCTCTCTCTCTCTCTCCTCAACAAAGCAAACTTTTCCCCTTCGCTTTTGACTGTAAAAAGACCAGTCCTAGATGAATAGGACTGAATATAACAAAGTAATGCTGGCATCCCTACCCACTTGCATCAAGGATGACCGCAAAAAATGTTTAAACAAAAAGATGTTACATTACAAGTAGCATCACCCATGTCGTAAGTTTAATGCATGCTGTCGGGTACCCCACTTAAAGAGATATTATATGCTTCTCATGAAATTTGTTATAGCATATATGCATCGACCAGAAAAAATTACTAGATTAAATATTAAATTCATAATTAATGAAACTAAATAAAGTAAAATAAAGAATTACACTTCCATGCATCTTCTATGTAAGAGCCCATAGTCCGGCATCAATGGTATATTGGGAAAACCTTGGATCAAAAAAAAAAAAAAAGCCATATATAACATCTTGGAAGTAATCTTTTCAGTTGAGATTATGGCTCGTTACAAACAGTATTAGATTCAACTCATGATTTATACATGATTAAGAGATATTACAGATAAATTTTTGAAACTAATTTTAATGTGATGTTTATGATCGAATTTAATTGGATTTAAACTTAACTTAATAAAGATATCAAGGTTTAAACGCAGAGGCAATCCATGTATTTAAACCCACACTAATTGCATGATGGGAAGATATGGGTTCTGACACAGAGGCAAGAATTTTAAATAATTTCATTCCATTAGCTTTTGATATCAGGTCTTGAGTTATTGCATTCTACCTTTGCTATCACTCATTAAGAAAATTAAATAGTACCTTGCCACCGGTCTTTAATGTTGGACATGAGAACAGCCATCTAAAAAAGAAATGTTGATAACTCAATATATCATGCGCACAAGAGAGGAGGAGGTTGGATTAATACTTCTGAACTCGTGCAAAAAGATGTATACAACTTAGAATCCATGTTTTGTTTGGAATTAATTTTCGTTTCAAAAGTAATGGCTATGGAAAGCATAAAAGTAATAGGTGCTTATGATATTACATTGTATAAGAGATTGAGTAGGAAAAATTAAAAAAATATTGCGATGGAAGTAGCTATAGGCTTTCTAGCTAGAGCTAGATTTGGTCATTGAAGTATCCTCCATGTTGCCGCAGACTGTAAAGTAGAAGCCATGTAATGCACATGGCAGACATTCAAAAGAGGAAAGAAAAATGATGATACATGGCTATGAACAAGATTAGATAGTTGTCAGTTAATTTTGAAGTGGAGAAGGAAGTTGAGTGGATGATTATAGCCTCACTAATTGCCTGGAGGATCAACTATGTTTGTCTCTTTGGTTTTTTTTTTTTGGTTTTTGACTGAGAATTGGAGGAAGCAAGCTTTACCATTTTATTGATTCAACAAAGGTATAGGGAATGAAATATACATAGGGAATGAAATATACAGAGGGAACAGAAAGGAGAAAACAGAGAAAAAGATGAATAGTACTGTACATGTAAAGAATATTTTGAAAATTAAAATTGTTTCGAAAGCCTACTTGATTTTGTATATCAATAAATATGGCATATTAAAAGTATCCAATTATACTTAGATATTAATTGACTTACCTCCTAGTGCCAAGGCAATCGAATATAAATAGATATTTAAAAGAAAGCTAAAACCAGATGATTCAATTGATAAATTTAAAGCTAAATTAGTAGCTAAAGGATTTACACAAAAGAAAGATGTTGATTATTTTGATACCTTTGCTCCTGTCACTAGAATTCCATCTATTAGAATCTTAGTTGCATTAGCATCTATTCATAATTTGATAATTCATCAGATGGATGTAAAAACTGTATTTTTAAATGGAAACTTAGAAGAAAAAATTTAGATGGAACAGCCTGAAGGGTATGTGGTTTCAGGAAATGAACATAAATTATGTAAATTGATCAAGTATTTATATGGATTAAAACAAGCATCTAAACAATAGCATTAAAAATTCGATAAAGTTCTGCTTGCTGATGGATTTGTGATAAATGATGCTGATAAATGCGTTTATAATAAGATTGTTGATCGTATTGTAGTGATTATCTATTTGTATGTAGATGATATGCTTATTATGAGTAACAATTTAGAATTGTTTAATATAATCAAAAGGTTTTTATCATTCAAATTTGAATGAAAGATATGGGTGAGGTTGATGTGATCTTAGGTATTAAAATATGTAGGACACCTAATGGTATCATGTTGTTATAAGAGCACCATATAGAAAAGCTATTGAAAAGATTTGAGGACTTTAATAACAAACGTGTATCTATGCCTTATGATGCTAATTCATAATTAAAAAAGAATTCAAGAGATAGTTTCTCACAACACGAGTATACTGAAGTTATTGATAGTTTTATGTATTTGATAAACTGTACTTGACCTGACATTGCTTATGCAGTAGGCAGATTGAATAGATATACTCAAAACTCCTAACAAGAACCATTGGTTGCTATTCATAGAGTACTTCGGTACTTAAGAGGGACCATTGACTATGGTTTAATGTATAGTGGATTTCCTACTATACTTGAGGGGTATAGCAATGCTAACTAGATCTTAGATTCAGATGAGATGAAATCCATTAATGGTTATATTTTTACACATGTTGTATATGTAAAGGATATTTTAAAAATTAAAATTATTTTGGAAACTTGCTTGATTTTCTATATCAATAAATATGGCATATTAAAAGTGGCAGATTTCATGTGTCTGATTTTTATATGGACCAGATTTATAAGCCCGATTCTTTCATAGATTAACAAATCTTATATCATAAATATAACAGATTTTGAATTATACATATGGCAAAATTGAGGTATTATTTGATTTGTCAATCAATTACTATTATTGATTCTTCATTCCTTTGTAGTCGATTTTATAATCAATCATAATTATTTTAATTAATTTTTCATTTCTTTTATAATCCATTCTCAACCTTATAAATACCCTCATGGTTTAAGCTTTAGAATATGAACCAAACTTTCTTCTATATACTAGCTTTTGGTTTTCTCTCATATTTCCTTTTTAATTTTCTATCAATTTTCTTTTTCTTATCTTGAAGAATGGGTTTGAGTAGCCGTACGTGTCTTTGCATTAATTGTGCACGCTTGCAAAGTTCAATTATTGTATCCTGTAGGGTAGGCTATATTATCCTACTATACCAAGCAATTATCTTCAAGGGACACGATTTACTCTTAAGGATAGTAATCACACGTCTTAATCGATTGATAAGTATTTTTTGCTAACCATATTGATAATCTTATTAGATACATTACAACAATATATTGCAACAAATAGGAGGGACTAGAAGAAAAATAAAAGAGTCTTAGAAGAAAGAATAAAAAGTGGAGTCCTTAAAGAAAGCTTTCATGCAAACTTGGCCTTTAGTAGATCAAAAAATCAAAACAACAGATTAAGATTTCTTGAGTTACTGAATTACAAATTCAGATATTGAACACCCCAAGCTCTGTTTGTCCCTTAAAGAATTGTTTTGGTATTCTTCAAGTCCACTCATGATGAAGAATGTGAAATAAGAGTCGATGAATAATACCTTTTTTAGCTTGGTGGAAACTTTATTTAAACTACAGGACCTAGTATAATACATAAAAAATTTTGAGATTCATATGCATTTCCATGATCACTTTTTATGCAATGACATGAAATACCTTGGATATATTATGGATCAAACATGAATACTGATCTCCTACCTTTACATCGGTTAACATTTGAAAGTTAATTTGCGAATGTCAAAGTTAAATTAATTTTTTTAAGAAAAATATTGTAAAGTAATTATCTTAAGGATGAAGATCAATATATGCCTCCAATTTGACATGCTGGATAAAGGAATAAAAATACCTTTTCCTTAAAAGCAAACAAAAAAAATGATTAGAGAAAATATAAATGATTAGGCTCTATAGTATGAACTTGTCTCTAGGCTCAAATATTTGTACGTACACATGCACGTGTGTATATTTATGTATCTTTATAAGAAGGGATCCGAATGTAGGTCACTTGTGACCATCACTAGTAACTTCATCAAGTCAATTGGAATCTAATAAATGGACTAAAAAATTGGCAAAGAAAAATAATGCCTAGGGTTTCTTTTATAGAAATAATGAAAAATGGGTGTAGCAATAAAGAAAAAAGAGCTAGGGATCACCTGCAAAACAATTTAGCTAGTTCACCAATCTGATACGAAAGTCAGTGATTTGTTGAGCAATAGCAAGGACCCAATTGACATCACGAACCCATCCATATAATGTTGCATCAACCTTTGATTGTGAGACCAATCTGATGAATTGAGCGGTGACATGATGAATAAACAATAGCAATACTCTTAATTGAAGCATGCACAGTTAAGCTTCTAGAATAAGATGACAGAAGTAAATCCAAGAATATCATAAAGATGAACCTCAATTTGGCCGAGATCATCATAAATCTCAAGGCAATAAGATTTACCTAGACTGAAACGAGTCACCTAAGATTCAGGATGCCTCACATCTAATGGCTAGTGGTGGGCGTGTTTGAGCTATTGCCGAAATTACTTTGAATGTACAGTATGTGAGATGTTAGGGTGAACATGGTAGAGGAGAAAGATATAATGATCAACTACTTTATTTTTATGCAATAATAATAATAATAATAATAATAATAATAACAATAATAATAATTGGAATAGTTGGAGGGAGGGAGGGAGGGAGGAGCGGAATGATAAGGTGGCGGTGCGGGTGCAGGAGCCTATGATGGGCGGAGGAGGAGCGGGGTGGGGGGTCAAGGCAGGTAATGATAGCGGAGGAGCGAAGCCTGATGGTCTGCGCTCTGGCTCTGCCACCTCTCGATGACGCGTTCAGGCACGCGTAGTTTGTCCCATTCCCCGACTACGCGCCATGCGTCCATCCCGCGACCCGCGCTACCAACCGCACACTAACCACAACCACAACCACAACCACAACCACAACCATTCGAGGGCCGCAGCGACAGCCCCAATATCACCCATCGCCAGACCTCGCGCGCACGGGACCATTACGAAATGATGACCGTTTTGGACTCAAGTTGACCTCAAATTAGAGCAGAAGTTTGAACGGGTACTGAAATCCAAGTCGACTCTTGCCGCCGGTCCTAATTATGCTCTTCTTATGCATTGCCAGCCCTAAGATTGCTTAGCTTATAAAAATCTTTCACTAGCCCACTTGGGTCAAATCTCTTGCTACCAAAATACTCGAGCATTTTGTGGTGGATGCCCGTGAGCTACTTGGAAGCTGCGTGGCATTGATGCTATCACTTTCCAAGGAGGAACAGAAGTATTCTCCGGACTCTCTGCTTTGCTGGATGATCTGAGATTTTGTCGCTGTAGTCATGGTTCAATGTATTAATTGTCTTTTCAAGTCCTGCACCTAATTAATCCTCGACCTCGGGCCCTCACCTCGTTAATTTGTCTACAATTGCCTCTCATCCAATCTAATGATATGTATGTTTTCAACAAAAAAAAAAAAAAAAAAAAAAAAAAAAAAAAAAAAAAAAAAAAAAAAAACGGAAAGAGTGGAAAGAAAATAAGTAGATTGCATTAATCTGCCGCGCCCCATGAGCGAGCGCTTGTTTCACAAGATGTCAACGTGGCTTCTTCAAGGACTGCAAAGTCCTGGTTCAATTGGTGGATGAGGATACCACTCTATCAATGTTTAGGGATGTCAACAATCTGATATCGCTTTAATACTAGAAGAGTCGTAATCCATTGGCACATCAGTGTTGCCTATCTAACAGCAAATAAGTAACATGGCCAGCAGATTTCACAAGAATGGCCAATTGGTTTTGGTATGTCTGCTTACAAAGTCAACCGACAGAGGACAATCGAACCACTAGTCTAGTCTGCAAGAAGAAAAGCCATGGCTATTATTAATTGTTAAAGAGTTGGCGCTACAAGACCACCCACCCAACAGCTACTTGTCAAGTGATGCAACCCTGCACCTAGCTGCTTGATACAAATGAAGCTGACTGGACCAACCTATTCCAACCTCAGCTCTAACAGCCAATCAGTGGTAGCGAAATAAACAGCTCCAACTCGGCACATGAAAGCCCCCCCCCCCTCTTCAATCAAACCTGCAGGTGAGCTTAGACTCAAAGAGAGGAGCTCGGAAAACCATCGGGTGATTACTCTGCCATCATGGCTTATAATTGTTTAAATCTTGCCAAAGAAATCATGTGAAGAATCTTAAAAGAATGAGCAACAATCCGTGGCAATGATGGACCTCTCTTGCATGGATTTGTTATCAAGAGTGCTATCCAAGCTCTCCAATTGATGTTCCTAATCATCCCCGCCCTTTCAGGGGAGTGAATGATGGAGGATGATGAACCTTGTGGCATCATGATACATGAAGACAACCCCTTACATGATTACATGAGGTGGGTGGCAGATGGTAGAGAACTTTTTTTTTTTTCCTTCTTGACTGTTGCATGAATTCAGGTCCATGATTGATGGAAGTATGCATGCAAGTTTACTGACGGACCCATGGCACATTATGACTTCTTTACAGTTCTCTCCAATAAGACATGATGCCTTCTCTCAAGATCCATGGCCGGAAGACCAAAGAGTATATGTCAACTTGGATGCAGGTTTCGTATGCCATGTATTGGAGTACCCGAATGATCATGTGAATCATTTAGAAGGTCTAAATTATGTATCATGTGATCGGTGCAACCAAAATCTATGGCCCAAGAATCATTGAAACAATTAGAGGAGAGATGAGTAACAATACCTGCAAGGTTGGCTAGGGGATGAGAAATATTAGATGAAATTAAGGCTATTATGAGTTGCTGGCACTACTCCTGAGTCAAGACAGGGGTTGGTGCTGATCCATTATTTGAATTGATAGCAGTTAAGACCTGGGATAATCCTTTCGTTTTGGACTGCTACCCTTCTGTTTTGGTTATCATTCTTCTCAAGACAATGCGACTCCAAGTACCCGTTAAGACCACAGCAGTCACATTGGTAAGAAGGCTTACCATCATGTGGTTTGTGCGTTGATTTGCCCAAGATCTTTTGTTGTGGTATTAATGATAGCTACCGTTGATTGATCTTAACTAAGAGAAGTAAGGCTCTATATAGCGTGTTGACGTTCTTCTTGAAGCAGGAGTGCGTAATCCTTGGAAACACTCGGCAATGGCTCCATGAGGAGAAACCAACTACGTATGACACTGTGGGAGCCATTTAGCTTCATCAAGAATTGCATCAACCGATCTTTTTGTTGAAGAATTCTTAGATCATTGAGTGCTCCACATGTACAAACCAGATAAAAATTGTAGGATTGAAGACATCTCGTCCCATGAGCCTTTGAGATTGGTAAAAATATGTGGCAATTGAGTTGTTGTGTTGCCGATCATGAGCAATCGCATGTTGAATTAAAAAAATTCTCTATGCTATTTTGCGGTGAGATTCTGAAAATGCAATGAAGTTGAACCCTCATGCTGATCTGAATAAATCAATCTTTAAATAAAAGTAAATTTTTTCCTGCTAGACAAGAGAATAGCAAGTTACAAATTATGATTCAAATCTGGAGTTAAATATCTCATTCAATTTTTTTTTTTTTTTTTTTTTTTAATTTTTTGATCCCAACATGTTGTGTGGTCTCCATATAGACCATACCATTGCTATGTCCTTAAAGGAGTTGAGGATGCAAGAGGAGATCATGCGATTGAGATTGAGAGGTATTCATTGAAGAAAATTAAGAGGATCAATAATGGATGGCTTAGGTAGAGTGCCATTAATAAAAATCTAATTTGTGTTTGGGTTCAAAAGCCATATGCATGGCTCGGCTCCATGCGGGGTAGTTATCTCTGGTCAAGATTTAGGAGACTAGAACAGTCCCTGGATTATCGAGCGATTGAAAAAAAATAAAAACACGATGAAGCCGCTTCATACTCAGATAATTATGTAGAACAGCCTGAAGAAACAGGGGAGTTACTTATTTTGAAAAAAATAGCCTTGTGAAAAGAATTTACTTCTGATTTAAAAAAAATTGTAATTAGATTACTGGTTTTAAAAAGAAATTTCATTTTTAAAAGATTTCAATTTTAAATTTCAAAATCTTTAGCCCCATGTAGAATAATTAAATACAAAAATTTCTGCATTTAATTAAATCTATGAATTGGAGGCTTAAATCTCCATGTGATGAAAGTTGAGAACCATACACACTTGCTTGGCTTGATCGGATATGTCGTATGCGATTAATTTTTTTTTTTTAAGTGTGACGTTACGAGATAGTATCCTTTTGGCAAACATTACTTTTCTATCAAATTGTACTTTTAGGACCGTTAAGAAGCCCCAACAACTAAAGCGCCATTAAGGTCATAAAAGAGAAAACCATTAGGCCTTCCCAAGGATTAGTTGAACTGAGCCTATAAATAGGCTCAAGGTCCAAAATTGTAGACAATCTAACTCTATCTTAGAAGAGCCCATATTCTGATTCTTTATTTAATTCAAGGCCCTACTAAGAAAAAAGCTTGAAGCCCTAAGTTCTTGGAAGCTCAGTTGAAGAGAGCCTTTTATTGTTCTTTTATTTTTTATTCTAATTTTTTTTGAATATTTAAAGAAATCGTTGAATTGTACATTTATACGATCGTACTTATGATGAAGATTGAGATCAAATCCAATTGTTGTACATTAGAAATAGTTCACCTATAACTTACACAAAGAAAAAAAATTTAGTCTTTAGAATAATGTTTAACATTATTTCGGTCCAAGTCTAAGTTATTTTATTTTATATTTTTATTTAATTTTTATTTTATTATATTTAAATTTCTAGCAACTTTTAAGCACTTGATTCCAGCACTACCATCATTATTTATTGTGTTGTTCGGGATTTGCGAGGATCACAGGATCTACTCTAATACCATAATAACTTTGTTAGAAGCTATGGCTTTAATCTACTCTAACACACATATATGTATATGTGGGAGGGATATATTCCAGAATTAAATCCCAAAAATTAGCCTGAATATTCTAGATTTGATACATATAACACACTACTAATATATAGCCTAAATCTGTTCCAATATCTCCAAAATCTTCTCTAATATCTTCAATATATTTTTTCTAATATGTTGAAAATCTTCTCCAAATCTCCATTACCTTGCAACGGGAATTTCCTCTCAAATATGGTGCTGTCTGTGGCAAATGTCCCGGACTTCACGTTTGCAAATAAATGAACCAGCTGGGCTAAAGCATCAATTTCAAAATCCTTTATGCATTGGTTCTGTCCCAACAATGGAGAAGTTTCCATTGTATGGTCGAGATGAACCATCGGAATAATATCACACCATGTTATCCTGCTGCTTTTGAAAGAAAAGATATTTGGACATGAAACAATATGCTTTCCTGCATCGCTTAGAGGATTATAAATCCACGACTGCTACCATCACTCTTTCAAGCCAATGTAACGTATTGAGTGTCAGTCCAAACGCCGTGTCCTAGTCCCCATAAAGGCTGAATTTGCTAACGATGTATATTCTCTTATTGATGCTGTAGCACGTCATGCAACAACATTATCTGACTAAACCGCTGCACTTGAAAGTTCAAGGCTCTTAAGAATGGACTCAAACTTGTGACAGAATTGCGGTGCATCAGCCTATAGTTAAACACACACACACACACACACACACACTCATTATGGTTGTTTCATTCAACTTTCAAAGTTGACTCTTTCTATCTTTCTTCGCATCATAAGGTGTTTTACTTTTCACTACAGAACAGAACTTATGTATGATCCATTAAGTACGGTTCCTTTCTTTTCTCTCTATCTCTTTTTTCTTACTTTCATCCAAATTTAGATGAATGTTTAGCTGAATGTAGTAAAGTGAAAGAAAGGAAAAAAAAAAAAAAAAATCAAGAGAATTTGTATCTAACGAATTGCACCTAAATATGTTTGTGATACCCTAAATTTAGTTGCACATTAGATGAAAAAAAAATATATTATGTGCTTATAACTCAAATCCACTTGCTACTCATTAACTTTCACTCAAATTTTTGGACCACATAGTTTCGATCCGCTAACGGAGTTAATTGGGTTAGTAGGTGGGCTTGGGACGTTACAATGGTATTAGAGCCAATCCGAGTGTACAAAAGTTGGTGAGCATAAAGAAAGGACTATCCATGGATGTGATAGATTCTGGCTAACTTGTAGCGTGTGGCGTACGACGAAGACATCATATTATAAGGTGAGGAGATTGTGATACCTCAAATTTAAATGCATATTAGATGAGAAAAAAATGTGTTATGTGCTTATAACTCAATTTCACTTGCTATCCATTAATTTTTACTCGAGTTTTTTGGCCACGTGATTTCGATCTGCTAATGAAGTTGATAGGGCCAGCAAGTGAGCTTGGAGCGTTATAATATTCCTTCACTATATTAAAGAACTATATTATAGTGGCCTAGGGTTGTCGATTATTGTCTTAGAGGAGCTATTTCTCCAATTACTCATCATTCACTTGTTTGTCACAAACAATATGTAGCGTGATTAATTGCACCCACGGCATCGGCGGCTTTCAAGCCAACCTGGTGTTTGAAATATTGGGCTGCGATCGTAGGCCCACAGCACATCCTGAGCTCGAGTTCCAAACCCATTCAACGCTAGCCTACGGTGCAGTGCAACAAGAAGGCTGTCAATTTGGACTGACTAGTCATTTAGGCGGCGTCTCTCGTTAAGGTGGTATTTGAAATATTATCGATAATCTTGACTAAAGTTATCCAATTTAAGTATCCACATTGAAGTAGTAAGTAATCTATCATCATTGAGAGATTAAGATTACTATTGAAGGATAATCTTAATTCCATCCAAGAGATTAAAAATGTCGAGTCACCGTGATAATGTATGCTGAAATTTATAAACAATTTTATCTTTATAACTATTTATCTCTTTTTTATTTATAATAATATAATATATAATAATATTAATAATATAAATAAGATTTTAAGAATATTATTAGTATTGCATGTACGATGATCTTCCATTTCTATAGTATACCAAATTGTGATCAATAATCTTTAATTAGTGAAATATCTCGTACCAATGGAATGATATTGGATTACTGGTAATCTTATCATTGATAGTCCTACCATCGATGATTCCATTACTAAGAAAAATTATCATGATGATTAACCAAATAACTTCTTAGAGGAACATTTGGTTCGGCAATTAAATTGGGATAGCATGGGATTATCAATTCGATACCATTGGATTCGGAAACATGAGGGAGAAGGTTGTGGTTTGCCAATCTCGTATTTGTTGGCATGGGTTATTGGTGAAATGATGAAGCTTACGATGAAATAATGGTTTGCTAATCTAGTATTTATTCTTTCAAATGTGGAATTGGATTGAATTTTGTCGGGGGAACCAAACATGCCTAAATCTTAATGTTAGATTTGAACCCCAAATTGTCACCATTTCTGGGCCCAATCCTAGGCTGGTGCCCGTGGTTTACAACTGGGCCGGGCCTTGCCGAACTTCTACAGGACTACTTCCTTTGACCATGCCGCTTGTTGTCAGACTTCTCACGCAGTGGGCGCAAATTGTACTCGTAGCCTTTGGGCCTGGAAAGTTCATCCTTGTGACAGAACAGCGAAGGGTCCAGTCCTCAATCACCATCATCGATGCATTACTCACGACCAGTGATTGATGAGTGGGATCTGGTACACACCCCGTACAATGTCAAGAACGGAGCGGACAAACCAATGCAAAATTGTGGATACAGGATCATCATTAATTTAAACTTTATTTTGGTGAGTGAAAAAAGCATTAAATTAAACTTGACTACTATGGCCACACCCTTCAATGCATCTCAATGCTTTTAACAATAGAGTGTCAAGAGCTCAAAGAAGCCAACAAATTCTGGGACCAATGGTTCGGAAGCAATAGAACAAACATTATCCGAGGCCGGTGGTGGCAAAGGTGGCAGGATAGGAAGAGGGAGATACTGGCTTTGTGGATCCTCCGCTTGCCTCATGGCATCAAGCTCACCCGCTCCCCCTTGGCGAGCGTACCGAGCACGCCCACGCCGCCCAGGCTACCATATGGTACGTGGTACATGGCAACAGCTGTGCATTCGTTTATCTTTTGAGATGAGTTGTGGGCACGCTTCACGTTCGAAAGTGCTGCCACATGGGGGAGCAACCCACCGTTTTGTTTTACCCGTGGTTCCAAAACAGCAGGTGACCACTTTCCATGGGTCAGTGTCAGTCCGTCACATGGCGAAACAGGCTCCAGTCTTTGCAGCACGTTTACGGACATTTGACACTAAATTTTTGGGTTTATAAATTTTTTAAAAGCTAAATGATGACTTTGCTAATAACCAGTCTTAGTCGAGATAGCACCCCCACTTCTTCATGTGGGAAAGGTGTAGGATTATGATTTTTGATGAAAGAACGCACTGTAAATTCTAGATTCAACCGAGTTTAACAAAAAAAAAAAAAAAAAAAAAAAGAAGGTGAATTGATGATACTCTATATCTGTCTCAATGCCTCTCGGTACTCGCACGAAGCGCCATCTTCAACCAAGATGGTGAAATCAGTGGCGGCCCCTAGGCAGAGGCCACGGGCTAGCCTGGGAGAGAAGAATAGGTAAGAGGCAAGAGGCTCCCACCTGCCAGGTTTCCATCAAAACCAGGGGCAATGCGAGGCCCAGTCCCACCAACCTCGAGGACTGCGGTGTAAAACAGGTGGCTACCCACATATTGCAACCAAAAACCATCGACTGCTGCTACCGTTTCCCTAACTCACTCTCCATGCCTAGTGCTTATAAATTGCACACAATCTCCGCATCTCAACTTCATGTCCAAAACAAAAAAAAAAAAATCTCAAGGCCTCTTCCCACTAAAACACGCCTCGTCTAAGATCTCAAAATCCCTTCAGCTCCCTTCAGTCACAGTCCAAAAGATGGGCCCAGTCACCTGCTCCTCCTTGGATCAAAAGCTTGCAATGGCGAGGAGATGCTCGCATGGTACTCTTACCTCCCCCTCTCTTTTCCTTGGGAGATGAACGGTGCAAGTAATTTAGCAGCATGTTACTAGTCGTATTAGATTGGAGGGAATGATGACAATCTATTTTGAAATTGGCAGAGGGAGTCGTTGCAGGAGCAAAGGCGGCCATAGTGGCAAGCGTTGCAGCTGCCATCCCCACTGTGAGCATTCTCTTCCTCTTCTCTAATTTGTTTACGGTTATCTCTGAATCGCTTCCATGCGGCTTAAACTAACTCGTCGCAAGCTGGACCCAGATGGCTAGCGTCAGGATGCTGCCATGGGCAAGATCTAACCTGAATCACACAGCTCAAGCTCTCATCATCTCTACAGGTTTTCTATCATCCTTAATCTCGTAGGAAATCTTTTTTTCGTTTTCTGTTCCTCATTGTTGGTTTGATTAACGAGTTGTGAGTGCATCGTTGCAGTTGCTGGTGCTGCCTACTTCATAGTTGCGGATAAGACGGTGTTGGCATCGGCCAGGGAGAACTCCTTCAAGGGCGCTCAGCCATCTGACTTCAAAGCTTGATATTCCTAATCATAAATGTAAATTGCTCTGCTGAACTCGCTCTAGAAGAGCAAGCCTTTCTTGTGTATCTAGGAATGGGTAATGTAAACAAGATAATGGTTTGTGCGCTTTCTCCAATTATTCTTGTGAAATATAACCAGCATAATACTTCCATTTAATTCACTGAAAAGTTGACCCAAGAAACAGGCATGATAACTTAAAGAGGGGACAGTGTGATCGGTCCAAATTAATTAAGAGCTGAGCATATATATATATATAAAATTTCACGGCTGCTTTTTTTTTTTTTTTTTCTATAAATAAAAGATAGAAGACTTGATCAAAGGCGACAAAACAACTGCTACAGATCACAATTGACTAAAGTCACTATGTCCTAGCTTCAGGCGAGTTTCATGTAGCCAGGCAAAGAAGGAAGTGGACATGGAATTCAAATAGCAATAACATAGTACGAGACAATTTTCCTGTCTTCAATCGTACCTTCGGATCCACCTGTTCCAGATGAGTCGAAGTTTTGTTGCTGATATCCTTTTCTCATGTTTTTCTGAGGCTATGTGCGGTGCTGCCATTCGGTTTTTAGGCTGTTTTCGGCTCCAAAGGGATGTGTGATGTTTAGGGCTGGCTGTGGCCCTGGCCGGCCTGAGGCCCATCGAGCTGGAGTTTTTGAATTTTGGATCGGGCTTGAGTTTAAACTGAAGCCCATATTAATTTTGGATCAGATTTAAGTAGATGGTTAGTTTGGTTCAGGTTCAGTCCAAACTTGAGCCTAATTTAGATTCAATTATAAAGTTTGAATTAGATTCAATTACGTTGGATTGATTGATTCTTTATTTACTTTGAATTTATGTATTTATTATTCAAATAAACAATCATTTAATGTATACTATAATTTAATCTAAATAAATAATTTAATATCTAAGTAAATAAATAAATAGTTTTATAAAAATAGATTGTCGAAATTGGATTAAAAATGGGTTGGTTCAATATTTTGATTCAAATAAACTAATTCAGATTGGTCTATGGTCTAAATAATATATATATATATATATTTTATCCATGAATGATACAAAAGTGACCGAAGCCCAACTATGAAATGTGAAATTGAGGCCGAATTATAAGATATGAAGTTAAAAAGTCCAACTATGATAAATTGGAAAAGTGAAGTTGATAAGCCTAAAGTTGATAAGCCACACATGCTACTTAGCATGGCAAATTGATTAAAAAATAACGGGGTGATAAGCCACGCATGCTATTGAGCACGGCAAATTGATTCAAAAATAATGGGGTGGCAGTTCAAAACTAGTAAGAGAATTCTTTAAAGTCGCAGATCATCACCTACATCTCTGACTCCTTGGACATTTTTAAAAATCATCCAACTTCTCTTCTACACCCAAGAAAGAAATGTCTATAGCCTTGTCAAGGTTAGAGATCCTTTAGCTGGAGTCACCTTAGTAGCAGTCACTTTATTTGGAGTTACCTCTTCTTTGGCCACAACCTCCTCCCCCTCATCTTCAATGGGCTCGACTGGTTTCAAGTTGAAGTCAGGTAAGGCCTCTTGGATCCTCCTTTTATGGCGCTCATAATTTATTACATAAGAATCGATGTTATAGTTGTTAAGCTCTTCCTAATGCTCCATCGACTCTTTAAAAGAGGCAATGGCCCGAGTTGAAACTTAGGAGAGCTCGAGATGAAGGTCAGTTTGGTCTTTCATTAGCATGTCTGTCTACCTCTTCTTTTATTCCAATATTTTCTCGATCTTGAGAACTCGAAGCTCATAGATGGAGAGTCATCAAGTTTGATCGTTGATTTTCTTTTCTGTATTAGGAAACTTTTGATCTTTCTTCTTGAGAGTTTCTTAGAAATTGTTTATGAAACATTTGGTTTAGCAGTAAAGGGTACTCTTGTTGTAAATCCTCTCATTGAAATCCTCCGTCTAAAGCCAAAAATGCATCATTTGATATTTTTCTCCTCTACAATGGTAGTGAGCTGCTTAATTTCGTTGCTCCGAGTATTGAACTGCTCCATCATTACAAAAGCCTTATGAAAGCCCTACAAAACTAACTAAAAGTTAGATCGTGAAGATTGAGCTAAAATACTTGGAAGGAAGACATTGCCAAATAAAAGCTCACTTAAAAGATATGGTAAGTAAGGTTACAAGCCAAAGCACTATCTAACTTTCTTTTATTAGAAGTCAATGTTCATGGATAGACAAATCCTATGGAGTTAGCAATAGCTAATCCAACCCAACTAGACGAAGTCCCTTTAAAGTGCATTCCATCTTAGAACATAAACTAAGGAAGGAGAGACAGAGCCAAGTTAATATAAGCCTTGCGGTGGAGTTAAGCTTAGACTGATCTCTCTTTCTTAACTGCTAGAAGCAACAGTGGCAGCAACAGTAGTGGGCACCTCAAAGGGGCAGCACTATGGTGGCAGTAGGCATGTCAATCACCTCGCTTGGTGCTTCACTCGGCCTCTCTTTAGGGATGAAGATCGGTGGCTATACCTTTCAATCCTTAGAAAGTTTTTTTATCGATTGTCTGATGCCTAGATAGTGTGTTGGAGATCGCCTCGAGTTACCCGAAATGCTTCTTCAGGGTCCCGACAAAGGAACGAGTCGAAGTAAAAAAAAACCTCCTCTCTCGATTGAGTTAGAGTTGTCGAAGAGCCGACCTCTATTTTCTTACGCTTGAGCGTTTTTGTAAATTTTTGAACTATGGTATCTCTATAAAAACAAAGGCTATTAGATTGATTAGTTATTAAATAAAGAAAAAAATTTTAAGGAAGAACACAATACCCTTGGTAGCTTGGTTGAGCCTAGCTCAAACCAAAGTGGTCTCAATTAGAAGTTTTGTATTCTTCGAACGGTTAACCACACATAACCAACAAAGGGCTTTCTCTTCCCTAGAGGACAATTAGGGATTTTATTTGGCTTTAGATTGGGGTCCTTCCAACCGGTATTGAATAGCCATCCATCAACGGTCCAAGTCATAAAATAAAAAAATAAAAAAAAAAAAAATCTATTCTTCCATCCATAGAAGGAAGAAGGATTCTCAATAAGGATGAACTTTGATGGTGAACATAGCTCAAAATAAACCCAACGTTGGATCCAACCTGTGTTGAAAAGCTAAGACCAGGAAGTCCATGGTTACTCACCATAAGTTTAGTAATAACTGATCTGGGATGATGTGATAGAGATTTAGAAAGTTAGCTATATATATATATATATATATATATATATATATATATATAAAGATAGGAAGATGAAGTTCTACCTTAAAAGAATCCTCATAGAGATACATCTGACTTCTTTTGGAGTCAGAGGCGCCCTATCCTCGGGAGCATGAGTTTGGCAATAATTGAGCTAGCATGATGTGATAGAGATTTAGAAGGTTCGTTACAAAAGAAGAGATAGAAAGATGAAGTTCTGCCTTGAAAGAATCCTCATAAAGACACAATCGATCCCTTTTTAAAGCCAAAGGTTCTATCCTTAGAACTGAAAATCAATGGGAACAGAGTAAGACAAACAAATTCTAGCTAAGTTAAGCTTTGGATAGAAAATTGACCTCTTTGATCGAAGCAACATTTGCTTCTTCCGGCAAATTCACTGCTAAAGGATTCCAACTTTTAAACTACAACCTACATAAAGATTTCCTCCTATCTTAGGGCCCGAGGAAAAGAGATTTAAAACTTTAACAGCTATTGCCGATCTAAGTTCCAAAGAATTGGACAGAATCTCATCACTTGAGCAAAAAGAAATGAAGTCAGCAAACACATCCTCCCCCGGTTCAATCTTTGGTATAAGCAATGGCCCATTAGCGGCCATGTCCAAGTGATTTTCCAGGTGGGATGCTAGAGGGTAGCTACGGCATCTTAATGCTAACTCGCCTTTATAATAAGAGTGGGGGAGTGGCGCCCTCCTCGTTTAACGAGGTCGCAATCTTGGAAAGGGCGGTCGGTCGGTCGGTCGGTCGGTCGGTCTTATAGCTACCTGCCTCCCATGCTCTCAGCACGTGGGTTCTCACTAACCCCACGGGCATTTACAATTAGCCTTTGCCTTCGCATCTCAACCTTTCTCCTCGCCACCAAATAAAAATAAAAATAACTCCACTCCACGGCAGCGCGTAAATTAGTTTCTTTGTGGCCAAATTTTTGTGATGATGACTCATGGAGTCGCAGAAGCCCCTTTGTTGTTGGTTGGTTGGTCCCGTGTCACGTCTCTCGTTCCAGGCATAGCTGCATCCCAACTTACCACGCCACGTGGCATCACGAAGTGGCTATCACCGCTTTGCCATTTTTCTGGTACTGATGCGCTCAAATCTTTGGTAACCCAAAGCCAGTCTTAATAATATTATCGATTCAGACCCGAGCCAGTTGGGTTCGAGTCCCTCGACCAGTTTACGTCCTAACTGCACTTAGCTCTCACCTAAACGAGCCCAAAAATGACAGAGGCTGTTACGAACCTCCTTGGCTTCCCAAAAATTTCTCTCCCCAGCTTTGAATTCGATCGCTATGAGATTTGGATATGATCCGCTCACCTTCCCGTATTATAATCTTCCTATGAAACGGAAAAGGCCGGGCCGTTCTATTCTCCTTCCATCTTCCGAGCATGGAACAATTGTCGGGCACCAGCAGAGGAGAAGGATCAGATCGGAATAAGGGAGGTACGATCGTCTCTTTTCAATGTTTATATGTGGATTCTTTCTATGTGGTTCGTGATCTCTGGTTCCAATGCCCTCTTCGAGAGGCGGCCATGGAGGAAAATGGAATGGGATTGCCAATATTCAAAGATGTTCTTCTGGTTTGAGTTTTCCCCCTTTTTCCCTTTAAAGATTCATATTTCGGACCATCATTTCCTCGTCAGAATTGAATAAATTATCCTCATCGATGGTGAGGAGCTTTTCTTCATCGGAATTGAATAGATTGTTGTTATTATTATTTTTTTGGGACATCTCTCCTTAGTTTTGATTGACAGCACAAACCAATGACCTACAAACGTGTAATGCACATTACAACGAATAGATTAAAAACGATCGTGAGAAATTCTTTAAAGTTTAGAAAGATCTGTAGGGAATTCTCCTCCCTATAATAGCATAAATATACTTAAATATACGGTAAAAATAGCAGAAATTAGCTCCAGTAATGTCCCAAAAACCTCTCGAAGAATTATGAACAGGGAGCCAATCAATCTTTTCATATGCACAAGAATATGAAAAATTAGAAGTAAATTTTGTCATATAAGAGCATCTTCTTATTTTCCACCAATATTCCAAAAATCTCTCAAAAGGGAGGAATGATGCTCCACCCACTCCATTAAAAGAATGAAGCATGAGCCAGGGTTTTGGGCTGGTGGATGGAAGTAAAAGAACAGGGATGGTACTTGATATTGAGGGAGGTCCCTTTTCTAAGGTTAGAAGGTTTGTATAAAGATACGAAGAGTTGGTTAATGATTGGGATTGGATTCTCTGAAATCTTTTCTAAATCTAATGATTAGAGTGGGTTCACATTTGTAGACTCTAGAATTGGTGGAGAGAGTGGAAGGTGATTTCTGACACATGGATCTAGGAATGTTAGCAGGCCAAGCCTGGGACAATTATATGCACCATTTTGAATACGCCTAATTAAATTTCTTGGTGTGAAACAAGAAATGCCATGGACATCCCAGATTGATTTTTTTTTTTTTTTTAATTTTTTTTTTTATAGATTTCTAGAGAATAGAAGTTAAGCAGGCATGACATAATTTTTTTTTTTTTTTTTAAAGGTTTATAGGTGTTCATTGCAGACTGCATGCATCGTTGGTTGTGTGTGCATGTGCTATTTATGAGAGCGCATAACATTGGTCATGGGTCAAAAAAGGACTCTGATTTTTATAGTATACTGGGGCCAAGTGATTGTATGTCCAAGTACAACCACTCAGTTAGGACTTCAGAGTGTTTTGAAGATGTTTTCTAACAGTTAGGTCAGGGTTTAGGTGAAGGTTAAGGATGCAAGCCTTTTAAATGATGTTAGCTGAGAATGGGTACCACCCCCGCAGGTGGCAGTAATAGCTACCACTGGTAAAATGGTGGATCCTACGACTGTAGATAGTAAGGGCCATAGCAGCTTTAGGCAAACGATAGCTGCTTGCCTGATGCTTTTCATTTTCTAAAAGATTGCTCTTTACCCACGTTTCATTTGTCATTTAACGCCTACAATCAACTAGTCTAATACTCTCTGTTACATGCTGATACTTATGGTTGTATATTTAAAAGATTTCAAGGCCTCACTTTTTACACGAAATATAAACCATGATTCAATTAAATTGATTGCATTTGTCTCTGAAAGGCTCTGATGCATTTATGCATGCCTATTGGAAGTCTTTGTCTAGTAAACTAAAGCACGGACTCCTCCATTATTAGCATTTATGCATTTATCTATGCACCCAAGCTGGAGAAAACTCTTCATACCAAGTATTTCCATTCTCAGCAGATCATTTTGCTGAGATGAAATGTTGAGTGAGTGGACTCTTTTCTAATATAAAGCATTTCTTTCCTTGACTTCGCAGCACGGTTTGCCTAATTGTGTTTAGTTAAATTTCCAAGTTCATGATATTGCAGTTAATCTTTTTTTCAAGAAGACATCGTACATATCTCAGAACAATGCAAGATATCTTTTGATTAGTGTGTTTATTGCAGAGTAGATGATGTTTTATGATGTACCAGTTAGCCTTTTTCTCAGGGAGAAAATAATCTGCAATACTTTCAGGACAGCTAAGCTTCTCAGTGAAAAATATTCTAGACTTAAGTTGCAAAATAAATAGGGAGAGAGAATACTTGTACTTAATACAACATCATAAGTTGATAAACTAGTTGTTCTTTTTGACACTTTGGTGTTTTTTGCCATATCTTCTCTTCTTTGCTTGAAGTGCCGGGCATGCGACCACTCCAATCACTGTGTTAGAGAACAGGCAATATAACTCTAGGAAAATTTTTACCAAGAATGTCATTGTTGAACCTTCCTTTGATTGTCTCAACAAGGTAATTGATCTTTGATACATGATATGGCGTAACAAAGATTGGTCTTGACCTTGACATGTGACATGACCCTAGAACTAAAGGAATCCATTTAAATCCGAGTGTGATTGTTCTTGGTTTGAATGAAGCTTAGGAGACATCAAACGCAAGGTTGCTTTGATAGTTTGTGCTGGGGTTTGGGGAGGGGTCCGAGGAGAGTTTGATGGTTCGCATGAAAAGATGGGGTCACAACAAAGAAAGAGAATTTTATCATTGTGTTGACGTCACCTACTGCACATTGACCAATAACCATGCCACATGGCTGCAATCCAGCCCACATACCCCATTCCAACATTGGTATTTTAATATAGTTAGATCCTTGATACCATGGGAACAAAAATATGTTGCAAATGTATTGCTAGTTCGTGTGTCAATATTTTTGTATATGATCATGAGACACCAAAATCTAGGTAGAACTTCAAATGGGTTTTGTTAAACTCATACAAGTAAGATGTAATGCAACCAATCCTAAATTCGTTGACATCGATAATAAAATTATATTTTATATAAGATATAAAGATAGGTAAATCCTATTCCGTTCAATAATTAATTTTATGAGGCCTAACAGGAAGGAAGGAGAATGTGAGAGGGAAAGGAGGGCGCTTGGAGGCCATCATCGGGGAAGAAAAAATTTCAGAGGCTTCCTTTTCCCTTCCTTCCTTCTGAGGTTTTTGTTTCTTTCCACATGAATCAACGTCTCAACCTCGTACTTTTTCTCACCCCTTCTCTGCTGTGTTCTATATATCCTTCCCTGTTACACTATGTTCCAGTCCATCCTTTTGGTTCGGGAGGAACTAATCTAAACAGAGCCTTAATTTGGCCAACAAAATCCTACTGGTCAAGAATAATATTTGTAAAGGATCTTAATCCATACTCAGAGACACTAAATAGAAAACTATTTTTGCTAAGGATTCTGATGAGTGATTATTTAGGATCTACATGGCCTAGACCTGATCAAAGTGGGTTCCACATTTTGAATGTGGATCAAATTCTGTCCAGCCTACTAGATTGTCTTATTTTAAATAGATAGAATCTAGATATAGTTTGAGGCCATGAGTTTTTCCCTTTATTTTATTTTAGAACTAGTTGGATTGTTTTTAAACTAGATTGATCCGTATAAATATAAATAACTATGTATATGTCTGTAGATCCCCCCCATTTTTTAAAAAAATTTTTTTGAGATAGAGAGAGAATACTATATTTAGAGAGTTAAAGTAGGTTAGGTGAAAACATTGCTGGTCATTATAGTATGGCTTGGAATGAAAGGCAAAGGAGGGTGGTAGAGGAGGAAAAGAGAAGAAAAAGCATGTTATGTCATCGAAACCCCCCTGTTGGGCTTTGGTCATGGTCATGCATGGAAGCATGTCCCTAGGAGAATCGAATCAGCCTGCCATCTCTTTCTTCGCTTTCTTTTCACAGTTTACCATTGCCCCCTTTAACTTCCCCCGAGAGAATGGAGGGCATATCATCCTATGGTTTTGAAACACCCTCATCACTCACACCATGGGAAAGAAAGAGGAGCAAAAGCAAAAGCAAACCCACTCGGATAAAAACACAAGGGGTCAGAAAAAGAAAAGGGAGGCGAAGTAGGATAGATTAATATCCAACATGAGAAGAAGGCGGGGGAAGAGGGATCTAAAACAAAGGAAAAGATGGTCAACACCATCCTCGAAGACTACTTCCATTGTCTTTCTTTATCGAAACTCACCAGTTTTCCTTTACTTCCTTTATTTTGAACAATTCACTTAGTGCATGCAAACTAATAAAAGGATGCTTTCTCCCTCTTCAAAAATTCCTTCAGTCTCTCTCAACTATGGGAAAAAGATAAAGCTCTGGTAGAACGCAACATAATTAATAGCTCTATGAACACAACACAACAAATGGTTCTATCCTTATCAAACTTTGAGGTCCTTGTCTTATGTTGTATCTTCTTTCAGATAAACATGGAATAGATGCACATAATATGTTCACTTCTGTTCATGGAAATATGTATGCGTACTTACATGCATCTAGAATGGAGGATTTCACATCGGATGGAAGTCAATGACAAAATAGAAACTAGAACTGTAATATCAGGTTGATGGGGGTAAGATTGGTCTTCTTTGGATGCTTGAGTGAATGCTTTAGGCCTCATGTTGGACAGGGTTCTATACTGCTGCCTTCAAGGATCAGCTGTGTGACCCCTTCAATTCAAGGAAAAGAAAACATTGGTTCAAGTGGTGCCTCTTATAAGTATACATTCATCAAAAAGTTGATTGGTATAACAAAAATTCTATCAGAATTGGTAATAGGAAATAGAGCCATATATGGGCAAGCTTGATCGATTCCGGACTTGTTTCCTCAAATCGATCACACGCCATACCCCAAGAGAGAAAAAGAAAAAGAAAAAGAAAAAGAAAACGTAATCACACCCTGCTGAGGATGGGAAAAAGAGGCGGGTCTTTCCTGTCAAGGGTCCATATAATGTGTGGAAGAATATTCAATTGGTTTGCTGGTTAAGGTTATTTTTATTATGTGTTCCATGTTCTTTCTTATCCCATCCTAGGTCAACATGAAAGCACCTCTCTCAAGCTCGAGTCCACGTGGACTTGAGCTAGTGGTGCCACCTCGGCATGAGAGGTCCCCCTCATTGCTACTGTGATGGCCTGTGGTCTCTGTACTGTAGCGTGGGACTGGAATAGATTGGTAGGCCCACATCGATTTCTTTGTCTCTTCACTTAGAATATTCTCAGGAGCAGAGCAAATGTTTAACCGAAATGCTCAATCCTTCTGGAAATATAATCTTTGATGATTAATTTCTTGCATTATTGAATATTTATGAGCGTGCGAAACAACACACGCGAATAAGAGATTGATGGCCTCTTGAATTATTGTTAAGGAATGTCGCCAGGTGTGAATCTATGGCCTTTTGAATTATTGATAAAGGGGAGGGAAGGTGATCGAGAATAAGACATCGGAATGGGTATTTGCTGATATGAGAATCGATTCTTAGGGTAAAAGTATAATCCACACATCGACACTTCATCATCTTCAAGCTAGCAGCATCTTGGCCAAACACACTCCTACTCAGGGGAGGCTCATCCACTGCCACAAATGCCAAGCGTACGTGCATGCATGTGTGAGCTAGTGGCATGCATGGTTTTAGCAGATCACACTGAGTTCTAACGTCTTGGTGGTCCGATCATATTACAAATAATTAGACATGAGCATTACTTAGCCGCACACGTAAACGATTTAACTTCATCGGTTGAGACTTGTTACATTTCAAAGGGGCAAAACTTAGATGTAGCTCATCAAATGTTTGCCATCTGATTCTCCACGCATGTACCATTTTATGTTTCATTAAGTTGGAAAAACAATGATGAATACAAGTCATTTGTTAAGTATAATCATTATACACGTGTCAGTTATTAAGTAGAAAATGGGATAGCAAACATGCAAGAGACTGCATCTTAGTTTCGTTTCGTTTCGTTTCGTTTCGTTTCGTTTCATTCGAAATATAAAATGTAAAATGACCATCATAAGAGAGGATCTAGCGTAAGATAGAAAACCCACTTAGCTGCATTATTACATAGTAAATTAGATTTCGTGCGCTTTCAACTAAGATATGTGGGGTGAGAATCAGGTAAAGAGGGGATGTTGGAAGTCGTATGCGAAATTACACTGCACATCATAATGCACATGCACTTCTCTCCTACCAACGTCTAAAAAGATGTTACTAAGGATGCCAATTTCAAATTCCCACCTAGTTTTTCTATCTTTAGCATCTCTCTCAATGCCCTTTCTCTTCTTCTTCTTCTTTTTATTTTTATTTTTTATTTTTTTTATTTTTTTTTTTATTTTTTTAGTTTTCTGTGATTCCATTGTTCAAGGAATGCAAGTAAAAAAGAAAAGAAAAGGGAACATCCCCGGCCCTCCACAGCCCATCTCGTTTATTCTCAATTATTGAGGTCCGCACGAGTATAAAAGCACCCCCCAACCCCCACCCCCTAAACCTAGACCACAGCAGCACACAAGCTCACCCAGCCTTCCTCTCATCTCCGACTCCTCCTCCCCGTCGTTCCCTCTCCGTTGCCTCTTAGGTAAGCCACCCTTGCTCATTCTCCTTAGCTTTCCGGTTCAATCTTTTCTTCCACCTCTTTGTGCTCTTGTATGCTTTCATGCCCAGCAGAACGGCCTGCAATGACCAAATAGCTGCATCTGACGGTTTGTTTCATGCATAGCAATCAAATGTGATCCAAGTTCAAGCACTTTGGTTCGGAAGGCTTGTCACGTAATAGTAGTGTAGTTTCAGAAGGAATTGGTGCTGTTCCTATGGTTTCGAACTTTGAATTGTAGAAGCAGGATCTTGATCTGTTTCCTTGCTTTATTTAGTATCTTTCTTTTCTTATCTGTCCTGGATCTTGCTCTTTAGGCACCTATTTCTTGATGCACATAGACTATTGTCTAGTTCAATCTTTTCCTGGAGTCTCTTTTTCTTTCCCTTGCCTTCTTCCAGGCCTAGATGTTACGAGTCTTTTGTTTGCAAAGCTGTAAGACATCCGTATGTATCCTTCTCTTTTATATATGTATACATATATATATTATATATATTGCAGGGTTTGAGAAGATGAACAGGAAGCCAGGAGACTGGAACTGCAGGTCCTGCCAGCACCTCAACTTCAGCCGCCGCGATTCATGCCAGCGGTGCGGCGAGCCGAGGGCAAGCAGCGACCGCTCTGAGTACGCCAGCTTCGGCGGCGGCCGCGGCGGGTCCTCCTTTGGCTTCAGTGGATCCGACGTCCGGCCCGGAGACTGGTACTGCTCCTGCGGCGCCCACAACTTTGCCAGCCGTTCCAGCTGCTTCAAGTGCGGCGCGTTCAAGGACGACTCCGCCGTCAGCGGTGGTTTCGAGGGCGATGTGCCGCGCTCCCGCGGGTTCGGCTTCGGCGGTGGCAGTGGTCGTGCCGGCTGGAAGTCTGGGGACTGGATTTGCACCAGGTTTCCCTTCTCTTCCTCGCACTGATTTTTTTTTTAATATTATACCTTTTAGACCTTGTGGTAACACTTGCATGCAGACATGGCTGGGCTGATTCCATCTTATCTGGGCACGCACGCAGCAACACACATACCCACACCTAGTTTTTCTCTCTTTCTCCTGTTTTCCTCACACACACACCCACATCAACTGGGAAGATAGCAGATGGCTGAGCTGACTCCATCTCATCTGGACACGCAGCAACAGACACCCACACCTAGTTTTTCTCTCTTTCTCCTGCTTTCCTCTCATACACACTCACAACAACTAGGAAGCTATCAGGCATGGCTGAGCTGACTCCATCTCATCTGGGCACGCAGCAACACACACCCACACCTAGTTTTTCTCTCTTTCTCCTGCTTTCCTCTGACACGCACTCACAACAACTAGGAAGCTAGCAGACATGGCTGAGCTGATTCCATCTCATCTGGCCACGCAGCAGCACACACCCACACCTAGTTTTTCTCTCGTTCTCCTGCTTTCCTCTCACACACACCCACGACAACTAGGAAGCTAGCAGACATGGCTGAGCTGATTCCATCTCATCTAGGCACGCAACACACACACCTAGTTTTGCTCTCTTTCTCCTGTTTTCCTCACGCATACACCCACAACAACTAAGAAGGTAGTAGATAAGCGAGAGAGAGAGAGAGAGATAAAAACAAAAAAAAACAAAAGCAAGCAGACAAACACACCTCGGTTGTTGCTTGGTTCCTTTTTCTATGTGCTAGCCAACGTGACACCCGGGCAGACAGTACGGTTTAGAATCATGTGGTCGGCTGCCACCACCAAACACCGGCACTTACTTCCCTGGCATCGAGTGTTGCCCGTCCTGGACGTGTAGGTCCCTATATGAAATTGTGACGATATTTGTAACGTAGATGTATTCACCATGGATCTGCTGCATGGTCAGTAGGGAACGCCATGTTTGCAGCATTTGGTAACCTACGTGTAATTGCTTTGCTCCAGTCGTGTCAGATGTACTTGGCTAATGCCGTGCTAACATGCCATCAGGTCGGGCTGCAACGAGCACAACTTCGCCAGCAGGATGGAGTGCTTTCGGTGCAATGCACCTCGGGAGTCTGGTAATCCATCTCCTCATGGGCTTATCTCTCTCTCTCTCTCTCTCTCTCTCTCTCTCTCTTTTTAAAAAAAAATCAAAATTTGCTTTGAATTTTTCTATTCTAGCTGGTCCTTCATGTTTCGTGTCCTGATACAACCTTATGCCTTTCCATGGCAGGAGCTGAAGTCTAAGAAGTAGACCAACTGAGATGAGATGAACGTGAGAGATGAAGAAATTATATGATATATAGTAGTAATCTCAAGTTATTGCTACTTTTGCTTCTAGCCAACTTTGCTTTTTTGTCCTTCTATCCGAAAAACCTTTTTCCTTTTTTTTTTTGGTTTTTCCTTCCTTCCTTTGGTTTTAAAGCCCTCTTATGGAACCATGGTTGAACACCTCTCGGAGTGTCCTGTCCCAGTTTTCTGTCATCTTTTCGAGTTGTATCCCCGATCTACCTTATGCTTTAGAAGTATAACCATCTAGTTGTGTTGTTGCCTCTCATATTAAAGTAATCAGAAAATTGTCTTTGTGTATTGTCTTAAAGATGGACTGCTTGCCTTCTCGTAGGATGGGTGGTGATGTCCTAATGTACTTAAATACCCGATGGAAAATCCCTCGACTATCTCATGAATGGAGAAATGATAACATTCCAGCACATGTTCTCTGCCTGGCTTTCTCATCTCCAATGATGGGACACAGGTTGGTATGTTCTCACACCCATATAGAAAGTGGTCCAAGGAATGTCTTGGAAAATGACTATTAAAGCTGGTTCACATTTCAAGAGCACTTTGCGGGAAAGAAGGCGATGATGGACCATGGTTAAGACTTTTCTTGAAATCAATGCAGCACACATTATAGATTTAAGATTCTAAGGGATGTCTTTGACCCACTTTATTTTCTAAACTGTAATTCTCTGAAAAAAAGAAAAATAAGGTCTCGAGTTAAAACGCTGAATGAAGACTCATATCAGGAAGCCTAAAGAGAAGAAGCTCCATGATGAAGTCCATTCAGATCCGTTCTGCCCTTACTCCTGTGCGTTCCCCTTTTAAAATTTGGTCTGCCAGGATTGAACCTCTCTTGGCTTTGTAATTGCAACACTTAATTCTAACTTGCGTGAACACCAACTTTAGTAGAGACTTCATGCATTACAACGAGAAAATACATGAAAAATTAACCAACCATGCTCATGTCTCGCGATGCTTTGTTATACTCGTTCAAGACGGATCCATTCCTTTCATCATCATCTTATATGCCGAAAGCTAGAACAGCATGGCAGATGTCTTTTAAAAGCAAATGTTAATATTCTTCTGTCACTATCTTCATGATCTAGATTTCTACCTATGTTTCTCCAATTTCTAGCCAGATTTATCTTCGAGATTGCCTTCGAATTTGGCTAAAGCTGAAGATTTTTTGATGCATTTTGTCCACAATCACTATTAAGTTTGACATAATTCACTATTAAATTGGACATTACAACAGGACAAGAGGAATATATATTTACTAAGAAAGCTTGCATTGAATTGCTTATTCTCTCATCTTTCGAGCCAACTTTACAAAGGCTTCGTAAATTAAGCTCCTCTATGTGCTATCTGAGTACTACAGAATCGGTCAAAAGTCTATGACACATGATCGAATGTTTCCCCCCATCCTCCATTACTACAACTTTTTAGCGAGTTTCTTATCCCTCCTTCGAGCCAACTTTACGTTACTTCAGCTCTGCGTTGGTTTTGGTTTTCCGGCTTTGATCATTGTCTTGTGCAAAGCTAACTAATTAAAGAGCTGTTGTGTGGTGATATCTTCTTGGTTTTTCCGGTAATTCACGAGTACTCACTCGTCTTCATGGGGCAGTTCTTTCATCTAAATATTTATGCAGATTATAGATGGCACATAGATTCAAGTCCTTTAACACCAACTTGTGGGTGAAACCAAGGGCTGCAGGTCTCCAAGTAGCAAATCTCTAGCTGTAAATCTTGTCCGGAAGAACATCAGAATATCTATTTTAGTGATGGTCGGAACTCTTTTTTTTTTTTTTTTTTTTTGTGGATATAACAAAGGAGCTCATAGCCTTAAGTAGCAAACGCTGGCATCAACCTCGAAAATTCATTAAAGATTCATTAAAAAAATCATCTCTCCAAAGAAAGCTTTATGAACTTAACGTCGCAACATTTACAAGGTGATCTGTTGCTTAGTTGACCATCCAAAATATACGTACAAATCAGAAATTTTTTTTAGAAAAATTAGATAAAGAGGATGCCTTCGATTTTGAACTTCTTAAGTAGAGCATGATAACCATCAATACCACCATTAATCTAAGTCACAATAGTTCTAGAGACATCCTCCAAGATGATTCCGTCACTCTAGAACAAACTAGTTCCAATAAAACTGCGCTCCAGGCTGCATTCACTCTTTAGCGTTCCTTTGGCTCGCGCTTCCTCTATTTCCTTTCTCGGTCTTCGGATGGCTTCTTAGCCTCTCTTACCACCGGAGTCTGTGAACTGGCTCTCAAACCCGGTCCAAAGTCGGACCCGAATCATCCTCTGCTTCCGGTTCCTGCGCACCATGTTGAATGCACCTGATCTCATTTTCTTTCTCATCTCTCTGAGAAGGACGTCGACGACGGATGCATTTACTCAGCCAGCCTGTTAGACCATCTAAGTCTGGAACCAAACCCTCTTCAGCCGACTCCGGGGTTGGCAGCTCCCCCCAACCCCCCCCCTCCCCCGGCTTAATTATAAGGCTGGTGAAGGCAAGGTCGCTTTCCCAGTTGAGTGCAGGGTTTTGCGGTGTCTATCCGGACAAGCAGCTGCAGGGCCACTCATCATCTGCCTTTTACTTGTACATGAATGCTGTTCATTTTTGCAGTTCTCTCACAGAGATGCCGATGCTGTGAAAAGCAAGCTGGTCACGTGAAAGCAACGTAATTAATGTATTCATGAATTGCATGCTGGGACGTGCCACCGAAGCCTGCGGTCCACGGGGTCTCTCAGGACCAAGCACCTGTGATTAGGTGACAGGTCAATTAAATTTGGCTGATCTGCAACCCCATTGCAACGCTTGAAAGAAAACACCTGAACCCAATTGCGTGCATGGGGATGCATATGCACTCAACCCTTTCCCTCCGAAGAAATACCGGCATTTCCTAAACAGCTGGCCCGGCAACTGCTAGGCCTGGGACTAGTTAGTCTTTCAAGAAACAAATAAAACAACTAAAACAAATGAAAGATTAAAAAATAAATAAAAAATGAACGACTTAATTTTAATTATATATTGAGTACAGATATTTACACAGTCCAAATTATCCAGAAAATTAAATAGAAAAAAAAAATATATTTCAATTTAAACTAAAGAAAATTTTACCATCTCATAATTTCTTAAATCATAGTGCATAAAATCTTAAGAAAGATTTAGCCTGATTAGCATCATTGAAATCCTACTAATTTTAACATTTTCAATAGTCTGATGCTTGATTTAAGATTTTCTTATCATGATTTATCAAACCATAGAAAGAAAATCTTTGATAGATTTTTGCAACATCCTCAATAGCCTATCTGATTTGTAGTATCTTTGATAAGCTAGTGTGATTTTCAATTTGAAAAGGAAATCTTGATGGTCTGATGTGATAATATTTGATTTAAAGTTTTTTTAATATACCCACACAAGATGGTGCTCCCATTAAAAACACAATCTTGGGTTGAAAGAATTGAAGGCGTTGATAGGACAACGTTTTTGTTAAGGAATTAGCAAATAAATCTTTAGAGGCATGAGATATTTGAAGCTCATTATTGACAATTTTGTCGTAAACAAAGTGATAATCTATTGCTATATACTTTATTTATAAATAAAAAATAGGATTGGCACATAAATAAGCAACGCTTATATTGTCATAATAGATGATTGGTGTGGAGAAGGAGACATTCAACTCATGAAGAAGGTTTTAAATCTAAACAACTTTAGTAGTTGTACCTGCAATAGCCCAATTCTTAGCTTCTGTTGAGGATTGAGCAATGGTTCATTGCTTTTTCAAACATTAAGAGACAACATTAGGACCAAGAAATTTATTATAAGCTATGGTGGAGGTGTGATCCTCCTTGTTTCCAGCTCGATTTGCATTTGAGTAGGTGCAAAGCTAAGTAGAGATGGCTCATTTAAGGAAAAAACCATGATAGAGAGTATTTTTGAAATAGTGAAGCAGATATTTAGTAGCATACTAGTGGGACTTGGTTTCGAGAAGGTTATGTCCGGTCTGATTATGGAAAGATATTATGAGGATGCATGAGCTTATAGGCAATAGCATCAATGAAGGTCATGCCATCATGTAGTACAAGAAAAAATGTAGGAGATATAGTTACCACCATCCATATGTTAATGTTCTAGAAAGTTCTTAATGCACTTATATTGAGTAAGAAAAAATTAGTGGTGGTGAACATATATTCGACCTCTAAAAGATAGTTAAGGGGTCCAACATCTTTAAGAAAACAAATGAGATAAAAAATCTTGATCAAATTTCTTAAGAAAAGAAGTGTTATTTTTAGTGAGCATGAGATCATCAGCATTCACTAAGAAGTAAATCAAAATACCATCATGAGAGTAGATAAAGAGTGAAGCACCTGATTTGACGTTGATAAAGCTATAATTAACACTTATACCATGCACGAGGGACTTGTTTGAGCTTGTAAAAGGCCTTCTTAAGTCTATACACATAAGATGAAAAAATAGTATCTATAAAGCCAGAAGTCTGGGATATGTATACCTTTCCAATGAGATGGCCATGAAGGAAATCATTGTTGATGTCAAGTTGTTAAATTGGCCAACTGTAAGCGAGAGCAAGGTATAATACAACTCGAATAATGGTAAGCTTCATGATAAGATTGAAGGTATTGGTATAGTCGATATTAAGGCATTGATGAAAGCTCTAGGCAACCAAGTGGGCTTTGTATCGATTAATGCAGTCATTAGAGCATCGCTTAATAAAAAATATCTATTTACAACCTACAAGATTTTGGTAAGAGCATCAAGGTACAAGATTCCAAGTGCCATTACAAACAACGGCATTAAATTTTTCTAACATAGCAAAAGTCTCCACTTAAGGTCTTCAAGGGCTTATGAGACTTATGATAGCTCAAGAGAATGTGGGAGAGGATGTTTAGTGGTGACATTGATAAGCTTTGGCTTAAAGATATTATTTTTCAAATATGTAACCAAAGGTGAGTGCGGAGAGGACCATTTGGTGGAGGATTAGGGTTAGAATGAGACAAAATAGGGGAGGATGAGCGAGGAGGTTGGGGTGAGAGATTTGATAGGGCTAAGAAAATTGAATTAGAGGATGAAGAATGTATACTTGAGCCAACAGTAGCACATGAGGCCAAATCTAATGGATACATGATTCAAGGCACTGTTACATTTAAAAAAGGAGTAATAGGTGACTTTGGAAAGATGATCATTGTGATAGGAGATATAGTAGAGAGAATAGAAAGAAGAAGGTTAAACCAATTAGGAGACAAGTGCGGAGGTAGGGTAGCATGCAGGGAAAAGAAACTAGATTTTATCAAAAGTCACATGCCATCAGAGAAAAAGTTATTTAGTAGAGGGATCGAAACATTTATAAACATTCCAATAGAGAAAATAACTAAGGAAAACATAAGGCCAAGACCTTAGCTGTAATTTATTTTAAGTATAAAATCAGAAGCCAAAAGCCCAAAGTTTGAAATAATTAGGAGTTTGGCAACCAAAAGTCTGGAGTTTAAGATAATTAGGGGTTTTCAAAAGAAAGATTCATATGAAGACCTATGACTTAGAAGGGATGTGGATAACCAATTAATTAAATAAGCGGCAGTGACAAGTGCATGGGACCAAAATTTCAGAGGGAGAGAAGCTTAGTGGAGAAGCATGAGTCCAGTTTCAACCACATGATAATGACAGTATCCAACAATACCATTATGTTGAGAAGTATATGGTGGAGTTGTAAGATGAGTAATACAATATTGCTCAAAAAAAAATTTAATTCTTTAGAATTGACCTTTACCATTCGAATAAACTTGGATAATGGAAGGGTTAAAGAATTCTTAACAATATTTTTAAACTTGAAAAAAAAAAAGAAAACCATCAGACTTTTTCTTTATAGGATAAAACCAAATATACATTGTAAAGTGATCGATAAATATACTATAGAAATAAAAATTATTAATAGATCGAATTAGGGCAAGACCTCTAAAATCCATAAAAGTTGATTCTAAGGGATGACTACTTTGAAGTGTTAAAGAAAGAAAAGATAATTTTTAACTTTTGTTGATTAACAAGTATTACAAAGTGAGAAAGAAGTAAATGATGAAAAGGATTAAAAAAATAATTTAATAGTATAATGAAAGACATGATGTGAGGGATGACTAAGATGGTTATGCTAGTTTGAAAGTGAAGTTTTGATACCAACTCAAGCAAGTGGTTTTGAAGGATACGTAGTAGCAAGCTTTGATCACTTATAAACATCGTTGATCTTCAGCCCTTAGATGAGCTGCGTGTAGATCCTTAACAATAAAATAAGAGAGAAAGAACTTAATAGAGATTTGTTTTACAAAAATGAGAAATACTAATTAAATTTTATTGCATCAGATGAATATAGAGAACGTTGGAACGAGAAAAAGAGGTAGAGGGGATTTTGAGTTGTGTTACCAATGCGAGATCTTGGCAAACCTAAGCCATCATCTATAATAATTTCCCTTCATACTCAGAGTAAAGAAAGAGGTTATTAAGGTTTGAGGTGACATGGTAAGAGGCAACAGAATTAATAATCCAATCTTTGTTTGAAGGTGTAGAAGCTGTATAATTAGCCATCATCAACTTTCTAGGCAGAATATATGAATGCGAGGATAGTGTTTGGTAGTATGACCTTATTGATCACAAATTTAACACATGAGTTGTGAATAAGATGTTGCTATCCTTAATAATTTTGTTGTCTTTAGCGTTGTCTCTGATTATTACATTGAAGTTTTCCATGTTTTTAGTTACCCTAATGGAGGTTTTGAGTCATAAAGTTGCGACTGCCGCTTCCATTGCTAGAGTTGTAGTTATTATGGTTTCTTTAGAAATGATTAGAATGCAAGGTAGAATTTACAGTATTCCTCATATTTGAGAAATTTTTTTATGTAACTCTTCAAAAGAAATTGGATTTTCATGAGCTCGAATAGTAGCTGCAATTACCTTGAATTTAAAGCCTACTTAAGATCATGGATGATGAGGTCATTCTCAAAAACAGGGGCATCAATGAGGGCCAGTTCGCTTGTGGTTGCTTTGAGAGTTTGGAAAAACTTAGATGCAGACGTGGAATTGCAGTGGATTAGGATAATTTTTTTTTAAAAGCCATGGCTCTTAATCTAGATCGGTTAGCATAAAGTTTTCCAAGTTTTGTTTAAGCTTCATAAAAGGTTATGGCTGAGGCAATAAAGGAAAGCGTGGTTTCTATTATTGAGGCAAAGGTTGCATACGACAATAGTTGATTTTGATGCTACTACTAGGTATAAACAGGGTTTGAAAAAGAGGTTATGTCATTCTTAATTAAGGTTTATGATAGATATGATAGGGATCCATATGCATAAATGAAAAGATCAAAGATAAGGAGTAAAGAGTAGATCTAAACTTTTCATGATGGGTAGTTGGAGTGAAATTTTTACTGTAATATTTATAGATATTAAGGTATTGGTAGAGTTAAATGATATGGTGGAGAAAACAGTTAAAGTATTTTGCATGTTAGAGCTAAACCGCACTAACACCATGAATGAACAAAGACACAGATGAAAGATAAAATAATGAAAGGCTTGATTTTCATTGTATATTGAATATATATATATATATATACACACACATGCTAAGTCCAAGTTAACTAGGTAATTAAAAAATGTAGAAAGAAATATTTCAGCTTATACCAAAGGAAATTTTAGCAACTCATGATTTTTTAAATTATAGTACATAAAATATTAAGAAAGTCTTAGCCCAATTAGTTTCCTTGAAATTCTACTAATTTATAACATTCTTAGCAGTCTGATGCTTGATTTAAAATTTCCTTATCATGATTTCTCAAATCATATAGAGAAAATCTTGGACCGGTTTGCAACATCCTCGATAGTCTGCCTGATTTGTAGCATCCTTGACAAAAAGAATGAGATACATGGTTATGTATAAATATTCTTTAGTGAAAAAATTATAATTAAAATATAAGGATTATGACCCATATTTTATTATTTTTATTATAAATATACATATACGTATGAATATCTCCACTCTTCGATGAAGGAGTAATAATTACAACATAGGAATAATTGCCTATATCCCATTATCTTTGTATAAATATAAGGATATATATAAATATCCTCATTTTTAGTGAAGAAGTTATAATTAAAAAATAAAGATAATAGCTTATATTCTATTTATCTTTATAAAAATATATATAGTTACTTATAAACGTATCTTTTCTTCAATAATGAAAACATAAGGATAATGGTCTATATCCCATTATCTTTGTACGGATATATATAAATACCCTAAGAAGTTATCACTAAAAAAATAAAGATAATGACTTATATTCTATTATCTTTATAAAAATATATGGTTACTTATAAATGTTTATAAAGAAAATATAAGGATAATAGTCTATATTCTATTATCTTTATACAAATATATTATTATTTATAAATATCCTTATTTTTTAGTGAAAATGTTATAACTAAAATATAAGGATAATGGCCTATATTCCATTTTTTTTATACAAATATATGGTTATTCATAAGTATTTCTATTTTTTAATAAAAAATTATAACTAAAATATAAGGATAATGACATACATCTCATTATCTTTATACAAATATATGATGGATATACAAAAATATTCCTTATTTTTTTAGTAAAAAAGTTATAATTAAAGTATAAAAATAATAATTCGTATATTATTATCTTTATATAAATATATAGTTATGCATAAATATTTTTATTTTTCAGTGAATATAGATCAGGGAGAAAATTAGTGCTTTTATATTTTTTTTAAAAAAAATTTAAATAATATTAGTTTCACATATCTACGCCCCTCGCGGAAGCTTAAAATCGGACTTCACACCGCCGTCATCTTCGTAAGAATACTGCGACAATCATATCAAAGGCATCAACGGAAGGGAAGCAGGTTTATGAATCCTTTTTCTTCCTCTCATAAACTAAAGTCGGCAAGTCGTCTCCATACGCCCTTTTCCTTTTATAAAAATATTCGGCCATCTAACTCCGTCCTGACCGGAGATATGGATCCTGGATCCGCGACCCGAATCGTCAATCCGACCCGTGAGGGACTCTCTCTTCCCCAATTCCGGGCCTTGGTGCGGGATTCGGGGGCCAATTCCATAAAGCGACACCCAAGTTTAATATTAATCCGAATCCATTTGGCCGACCGTACTGTCTACGGTTTACCACAAATGGAAAGTAGATCGGTGCTTATGATTCGGAGACCGATGAGGGAACCCGAAGATGACTCCAGGGTAGGGCTCCGGATGATGCGGCTGGTAGGTGATGTCGGCTGTGAATGGGAATACGACCGGGTGGTGGTTACTTAGGGTTTTAGAGGCGACCGTTGGGGTTTTAGAGACTCTCCGAGGCGGAACTGAAACGGCTCCTGGCTCCTTTCCCCACGAACGAATTAATTTTGCACATTAAATTAGGTTTCCAATCTTGGGAAACCCTATCCATCGATCTTTTTCGCTTCTGGCGTCGAGAATTCCGATTAGAACTCTTCCTCGCGGCGGCTTATTTTCGGAATCCGGCTCACAGCCTCTCTTTATATCTCTTATCCGACGCGGAGATTTTGTTCCTGCAATTAGGGTAAGAGCATAATCGAAATCTCATCTTTCGTTTTCCATTGTTTGTTTTCTTGGTTTCTAAATACCATCGTGATTTTTTTTTAAAAAAAATAAAAATCCTACAGGAAGAGCAGAGGTTCTACCTTCATATTTAAAGATTTGTCTTCTTGAAAACCTAATTTTCTCGAGCATTTACCGCAGGGATTTCGGTTTGTCGCTTGATTTAGGGTTTTTCTGGAATGAAGAACGATCTTGATCGACTATATCATCAACCTTGTGGGTATTGAGCACAAGGTTCTCTTCTAGATCAATAAATTTTCGTTTTGGATTGAGACCAGTGTAACAGCATCAAACCATCATTTTTTTTTAATTAATTCGAATATGCATTTGGATTTTTAGTAGCAGATTTTTTTTTTAATTATTTTTTTGGCGTCAATTTGCAGTTTCCTTAATGATTTAAATTTCTCGTAGGCATCTTAGAATCGGTCGTTTGCAATTCTTTGATTTCATCTTTCTTTTTGAATACCCATCTGGATGTTTTGTTAGCAGCAGAGTTTATTTTCCCCCATTCTATGCTCCAAGATTAAATATTGTTTCTTTGGTTTTCCTTGTATTACAGTTGTCTCTCCATCGGAATTAGCATCAAAGGAATATTCCTAGAGATTTAGAAGCGAACCATCGGAATTGGGTATAGATGGGTACTCCTCTGGATCAGGCTTCAGCTTTCTTCATCTATGGTCCTCGTTTCGACACTGCTAGCAGCGACAATGTGATCACGTTGTGGCCGCAGAACCCTGCAGACCAGCTGGAAATCGAGGCTCCCCCTTTCAAGAGACCGAAGTATTCAGATGATGCCCCTCTGAATCCACTGCAAAACACCCCACCGATATCGACGATGCTTCCTCCCCCAAACCCCCAGACAAACCATCCTCCAAACCCTCCGATCAGAGGAACGAATTATTTGTTCTTCAAGACCCGGTTTTGCCAGAAATTCAGAACAGGGTCTTGCCCGTGGGGGAGCAACTGCAACTTTGCTCATGGAGTCGAAGAGCTCCGCCAGCCGCCACCCAATTGGCAGGAACTTGTGGCTGAGGAGCGGGCGAATGGTAGTGACCAACAGAGGATGCATAAGAGTAAGATCTGCCGGAAGTTCTACAACGGAGAGGTCTGCCCGTATGGGGATCGCTGCACTTATCTCCATGTGGAACGAGAGAGTTCAGGGATGGCCGTGGGGTCCATGGCAGGGCCAGAACAAGGGGGTAATGGAAGTGGCTTGCATCATTCTGATAGCAGCGGGGGATTTAGCTCTGCAGGGGACTGTAATGGGTCTAATCAGAAGTCAAAGATGAGGATTTGTTACAAGTGGGAGACCACAGGTCATTGCTCCTTTGGTGAGAGATGCATCTTTGCTCATCGCCATCCAGGTAATCTTCACTAGTTACTTATGTTTAGACATCATAATTATCTGACTTATGTTTTCTTATATGAGTGTCTGCATCCAGACCATCTGCAATCATCTTTTCTCTTTAATTTGAACTGGATTATGCTTTTTCCTCCCCTTTGTTGTGCTATTATTTTTATGTTTATGATCTGGGTATATTTGAAAATCATGTTATTGGATTTCAGTTCTTTTTTTCTGGAGTGGCCTTTGTTAACCCTGAATTATATATTTTTGATACTGCTTGTTTCTCATTTTATATTGCTAATCAATGCTATATGACTCTGATGATAATCTCTTGCATTCTGCCACTGCTTGTAAGTATCCAGAAAGACAGCTTCTCCACTAGTGGTAGCATGTGTTTCTTAGTTAGTTATGCCATGTTTTCCTTGAATCCATTTTCTTTCTTGTGCAGTAAAATTTTGATTATCTCTAGTCATATCTTCAAGATTTCTGTTGAACTTGCAATTCGACACATCAACTGAATCATTAGTTGGATTTAAAGTGTAAATTGGTTCTTGACACCTGAAATATGAGTGTGCTATCTCAAAAGCATAAACATTATAGGATGATTGATGTTACAATTCTCATTGTCTATTTCAACAATAAGTCAAATTTAAAGCCCTAGTTAAGATTTGGGGCTTATGCATAAATGCATGATCAAGGTTTTAAATCTTGTGGGACAGAGGTATCTTAATTTTCTCACGGAATGAGATGCTCCACGTCGTGTCCTGTCTCGATCCCTGATTTGATTAGGTGTTCTAATACTTACTTTGAATGCTTTTTTTTTTTAAAAAAAAAAAAAATATTTATGAAGCTTTAGATTTTTTTTAATTTTTTAAATATATTTGAAATTCAAAAGTTATATTTTTATAATAAAATAGATCTATTTAAAATTGACATCATAATGTATTATGATCGAAATAAAATGTGATGGGACAGTTGAGATCGGTCCCAGAATCTTTCTGGGATGAGACGTCTCCACCATTTCGACTCCATTCTATGAGACTTGAATCACTGTGTATGATTATACTGTTCATGAGATGCCACAACTAGAGGGTAATTGCAAGTTAAGTGCTTTATTAGACGGAATGGTCATATGGCAATTGAGTTGGAGCCTCTCTCAACATATCCATATATGGAATTCTGTGAAAGTTTATGGACTGCCTCAATGATATTTATTACTCCAAAGATCTGTCTTCTCTTCATTTAAATTGTAGGTATCGAATTTGTTTTCCATCCATGCGGGTGGGTAGCTGGTTTTCCAAACACCCCCTCAAGTCTTTCTATAGCGCATGATATACTCTTTTTCTGTCACCATTTTTCTGGATGTTCACCAAATTTTCTATGCCATTTGTTTTGCAATGAGTATCTTTTGGTCATTTGTGGCAACTATCTTATTCATTATGATGCTTCTGTGAGCTCTTTAATGAGTTACATGTCATGTAAAATTAAAATTAAGTTTGGTTTTCTCTTTTGTTAATCTGTTGTTTCTTTTAATAATCTTATTACGGTTTATTATTGGCTTTGTATTGTTGATCTGTGCTATTCAGTTTTTTGTTTTCAAGAAAAAATTGAGATGTTTGTTGTGTGTCACATTAACTTCTCATGCTGTTCTGTTGATGCAGAAAAGAAGTCTGGACGCCATCTGGAGTTAGATAATGGAAAAATTGGAGTAGCTCCATCAAAACCTCTCTCTGATCCTACAAATGATGTCCCACCTATTAAGATTGAGTCTACTTGTATGCAACAAGCTCAGCAGAAGAAGAGTGCCTTTCCAAATTTGTCTAAGAAGCTAAGTTGCATCTATGCAGATTGGATTGATGATGTTCCACTATTTTCCCGCACCTCTTAAAGCAAAGCTGAAACTTGATTTAGGGTCTGGTCATCAAAAGCTCTTTATTTATCTAAAACATTTTGCTTTGCGCTGGCATCCAACGTCATACTTCGGCTCTGCAGGAAGTTTGGTGGCCATTCATGTCAGTACACAACTCTCCATGCGAATGTGATAGCAGTGTCCTCAGTACTGAGTCATGAAACTATAGAGGATTTTTTTTTTTTTTTTATAGGTTTTGGGTAAATATTGCTATATTTTGTATTTTATTATACTATTAGTTGCACAATTAATGTTATACTCTGATGGTCAAATGGTAAAGTTATGCTTCACAAGTTGTATGACCAATGTTGGAATGATAAAATCTCCAAGTCCAGGTTCCTTCAGATGTGAAACAAATTAAGTAATGCTACATCAAATGGTGAAATGACAAAATTTTGCAAGCTTGTAAATATGTTGACAGAATAAATGGCGCAGATCGTATATGTGTTCTTGTATTTTGGAAGGAGGATTTCTCGTTAGTGGACTAAGTCCCAGATAAGCTACAGTGGCGTACTGACCAGTACAGTATTCCTCGGAGAAAGCTAACTAACATGCTAACTAAATTGTAATAAAATTTCACATCATTTATTAATCTCAAGCAATGTATCTAGATGTAATGTATCTAGATGTGTTATTGTGTTCCAGCATGCCCACAAGCTTAACTATTTACTGCTAGAAAGAAGCACAAGATTGAAAGACAGATAAAAACTAGGTTTAAAGCTTAAAAGAATAGGAGAAGAAATATGAATTTATGCTTTTGATTGGTCATGGGGATTTCATAACTGGATTGTTAGACACAAATAGGCTCTCTACACATGCTACTGCACATATGTTTAGTAATTTTGGTGTTAGTAAACCGACCATGATAGATGGAGTGAAAGGGGGTTTTGGTGTTGTAATTTTGCCCAGTTGACCACAGATCTGACCTATTAGAAAACTCTTGCATTGATTGGACCTTGAGGTATAGCCTGGTCAACCACATTATAAACCAAAGGAATAAACATCCCTAGTCAAACCAGGCTGATTTGGTTATAAACATGATCACATTTGCTGAAAAAAATAAAGAAATAAAGGCATACCCTTTCACTCCATCTTCCTCCTCACCTGGTTCTATAAGTATTTCAGAGAATTTTTCTATAAAAACAATATGGCCCTAAAGGAAAATTTAACAGTCTATTGTAAATTTCTATAGAAATATTATCTTAAAGAATAATTATGCATATAAGATTAAAAATCTGGTTTAACATAGAGCAGATTATGCATTAACAAATGCACACCATACCTTTGGATCAAATTTATAATCAAGAAGAATATTGGCTGCCTTAATGTCACGGTGAATGATCTTGGGATGGCTCGAAGATAAAAATAATTTGTAACATGAACATGGAACCACAATGAAGAGGAGAAACTTGTGGGAGTATCATATTACAGTGTGCAAACTTCATCAAATTTGAAATCTTATGAGTAACAATGAAGAAGAGAATCACAATCCTTACGAAGATAAGCCAGTCCCTTTGCAGAACCCAACATAATCTTAATCTTGATGGGCAATCCATGGTTGGTCGATCTTTCCCTGCAAAGAAAAAACAAAACACACATGATTTGTTAAATGAAAATGTGTAAGTAGGAAAACTGATTCACCAAAGAGCAACATAAGTGTCACGCCCCGGACCCAGCTGGTGGTGGCCCAGGGGCGACAGCCCGCCGTATGCCAGGCATGCAAGGCATCCAATACAATATCAATTATAAACAAGGAGAGTTAACCACTATATAATATACAAAGTTTAATCCTTCATATACAAATTATGTAATGTTGGGCAACAAACCAAAGTTCCAAAATTATTCCAAATGGGGTTACATATAACAAAATAAAATCGATTTACATCAAGAAACCCCCAATTACCCCTGTTGTTGCCCCTGATAATCCTGTGGCTCTGAAAAAACATTGTAAGATTTAATGAGTTTACACTCAGTAAGTAAGCCTACTATTACATATTATAGCCAAATAAGAATTTTTTGTTTTATCAAGTCAAATACATGTCATGCTTCCAATTTAAAAACATTTCGTCATATTATAGAACTGTACAAAACTCATATTCGAATAAATTGGAAGCAATTAATATGAAATAATATTTCAAAATACCATTTCAATTTCAAATCACTGTAAATCTCATTTCATACTAATGTCCCACGTCCACGTAATAACATCCTAAGGATGTAACCTCCCTGTACGCCCCCAGTGGAGGAAGGGTGCCGGAGTCAATTAGCATCTAATGCTATATCCTGTCACACCACATCCCTAGGATGTGTGTTCTCCACATATTCCCCTGTGGAGGTGGGTCCCGGAGTCATGTAACATGTAGTGTGGACCGTGACGACATATAATATCAACAATCACAAATAGCATTTATTCGCATAATAGCAAACATGTATCAATTTTCTTTTCATGTTTTACCAAAATTTGGTAATTTTCCATAATCATGTAATAACCAGATGCATGTATCAAATGCCAATTTAATTTACCAAAATTAACAATAATCAAGTCAAATATTCATTTACGAAAATGTGGTACCACAACTATCATTTTTCAAATAATACTATAAATCAATTCATTATTTCAATAATGGCATAATTTAATAATGATTTAAGAAAAATCATTATAACTGGCTTACTTACCTCACAACGCTAATCCAAAAGCGTAAATCAGCTGTAGGGATCTCTGGGTACCTACAACATAATTTTTCAGATTTTTAAATTTCAATTTTTGGATGTCAAACTGACTCCTATACTTAACCCAATCTAATCCTGGGCCCAACTTGGGGCTTGAATATCTCCAAATATAGAAGCCCAAATGGGGAAATAAAAATTCCCCGACAAACTAGGATCAACGTTGATCCCGACCATATTTTTCTTTTATTGGGCCGAGCCCAAATTGGGGCCCGAAAATTCAGCCCAAAGGGCTAAGCTGGGCCCAGGCCGAACCGGCCCGGTCCCGTTTTTTTTTTTTTTTTTTCTCTTCCCCTGCTCCACCCCTGGTTCCCCCGAACCGGGGGTGGCTGGTGGCCGGCGGCCTAGGGCCGCCGCCCGGCCCTCCCGGGGTCGGTGGCCGCCGACGGCCGGCCGGCCCCCGCGGCCGGCCCCTTTCTCTTCCCTTTCTTCTTCTTTCTTTTCTTCTTCTCCCTTTTCTTCTCCTCTTTCGACGCGTGCCGGCGGCACGGCCGGCCACCGTTGGCCGGCCGGACCTCACGGACGCCGCCCGGCGCGGTGAGGGCCACCGGCCGAGCCGAGGCTGCGAGCCGGCGGGCACGCCGCCGGGCCCGAACCAACGCGGGAGCCGATTTGGCTCCGCGGCGGGAGGGCCATTCGGCCCTCTCCCGTTGCTTCGAGCCCCGCCGGCGACCCGGCCGGCCACCAGCGGCCGGCGGACCCCGCCGGATGCGCCGGCGCCGGCGGGGGGTCGCCGACCAAGGCTCGGGCCGGCGGGCCGCGCGGCACGCGCCGGCTGAACCCACGGTGAAGGAGGGCGGGTGGGAACGACCCTCCCCCCTTCTTCCTCGGCGGCACGGCCGGCGGCCACCCCCGGCCGGCCGGGACCCCACGGACGCCGCCCGGCGCCGGTGGGGGCTACCGCCCGGGGCCCAGGCCGGCGAGCCGGCGGGCACGCCGCGGGCCCCCGAACCAAGCGCGGGGCACAGCAGCTCCCGCGTCGGGGAGGGCCTCTGCGGCCCTCTCCCTCACTCTCACGCTCTCTCTCTCTCCCTCTCCTCGCCGGTGACGGGGGGCTTGCCGGACGGCGACGAGGGTGGCGGGGACGAGCGGAGGGCGACTCGGTCGACGGTTCGCGACGAGCGGGGAAGAAGGGAGGAAGGAGATAGGGGGAGAGGCTTCGGTCATCTCCCCTGCAATTTCTTTTCTTTTAACGAGGGGAGGGCTGCACCTCCATGTGCGCGCGCGTGGGCGCGCGCGCGCTGGCGCGCATGCAGCGCGCCGCGTGTTGCGCACCCACGCCGCTTAATTATAAAAAATTTCTTAACGGGAGGGGGGGTTTACATCCTCCCCTCCTTATAAAAATTTCGGCCTCGAAATTAAAATACAACACGAATAAAATTTTTGAGGCCCGAAATAAAAATTACTAGCGTATTTATCTATCCTTCGATCAAAATACAACAGTAATTACACTTTTGTGCTTATATACAAATATCTATTCAGATACAAATAGATGAGGATATTTCTTTTTCACCTCCTCTTCAAGTTCCCACGTAGCTTTCCGTTCAGAATGATTACTCCACTGAACCTTAACATAGGGAATGCTACGTCGTCTCAGAACTTGGTCTTTATGGTCCACAATACGTATCGGATGCTCTTCGTATGTCAAATTCTTCTTTAACAAAATGGGCTCCGCTTCTATGACATGACTGGGGTCAGAAATATATTTCCTCAACATAGAGACATGAAATACATTATGTACCCCAGAGAGTGCAGGAGGTAGTGCGAGACTATAAGCCACTTCCCCCACTCTGCTCAAGATCTCAATTGGACCAACGTATCGTGGACTCAATTTTACTTTAAGCCCAAACCTCATCACATCTTTGGTTGGTGAAACCCTTAAAAAGACATGGTCCCCAACCTGAAATTCCAGCTCCCTTCTTCTAACATCAGCATAACTTTTTTGTCGGCTCTGAGCTACTCGGAGTCTCTCCTTAATCAGCTGCACTTTTTCTCTTTGTCTGAATCGGCTCGGGGCCCAACAATTTTCTTTCCCCCACATCATTCCAACACAAGGGAGATCTGCATTTTCTACCATACAAAGCTTCAAATGGAGCCATTTTGATACGTGCTTGGTAAGCTTGTTATTGTAAGCAAACTCCACCAAAGGTAGGTGGTTGTCCCAAGCACCACCCAAGTCCATTACACGGAGCTCGCAACATGTCCTCTAAGATCTGTATGGTCCTCTCGGATTGTCCATGTACGGGGTGGAAAAGGGCGTCTTTGAAATTCGGTTGGTCCCCAAAGCCCTATGAAGACTCTTCCAAAACTGGGACACAAACCTGGTATCCCGATCTGACACAATCGACTCGGGGACACATGAAGTCTCACTATCTGCTCAATGTACATGGTGGCCAATCTCTCGCTTGAGACCCCAACTCTGAACGGCAGAAAATGGGCTGACTTGGTCAATCTATCAATAATAACCCAGACCGCATCATTACTTCTAGGAGTTTTGGGTAAACCAGTCACAAAATCCATGGTGATCTTCTCCCATTTCCACTGAGGGATCATTAGAGACTGAAGAGGTCCCGCAGGCCTTTGATGTTCGGCCTTCACTTGTTGGCACACTAAGCACTTGGCCACATATTGAGCAATTTCTCTTTTCATTCCTTTCCACCAGAAATTTTCTCATAGGTCTCTGTACATTTTGGTGCCTCTGGGTGAAGATATAGGGAGAATAATGAGCCTCCCTCAAAATTTCAGCCCTCGGATCTTCCACATTTGGCACACGAGCCTAGTATTAAATCTCGGGATCCATCCTCATTTATTACGAATTCATTACGAACCCACGATTACTGTTGCCTTTATCCTTTGTAGTTCCAAGTCTTCTTTCTGGGAAGACTTAATCCTGTCAATCAGGGTTGGCTGAAGTACAAGCGTTGCAAGAAGCCCATCAGATTGCTGTACTCGCAAACCAACCTCCAATTTTTCAAGGTCTCTACGAATGTGAGGTGAGAAGTAATTATGGAAGCTAACTGCGAGGAGCACTTCACCTTAAGGCATCGGCTACCACATTGGCCTTCCACGGATGATAATGCGGTTCGGGTCATAATCCTTTAATAGCTCCGACCACCTCCTCTGCCTCAAGTTTAGCTCTTTCTGGGTGAAAATGTATTTTAGACTTTGATGGTCTGTATACACATCACAAGTCTCCCCATACAGATAATGCCGCCAAATTTTCAGTGCAAAGATTACGGCGGCTAACTCCCGAGTCATAGTAGGATAGTTCTGCTCAGGCTTCGGTTGCTGGAGGCATAGGCTATCACCTTCCTTCTCGCATCAGAACACCTCCCAATCCCTTTCGAGAGGCGTCAGTGAATAAAGTATATCCTCCAGATATAGATGGAAGAGTAAGGATAGGGGCTGACACCAGGCGCTGCTTGAGTTCCTGGAAACTTCCCTCACACTCCTCTGACCAAACAAACTTTGCTCGCTTTTGAGTTAAGCGAGTCAGAGGCAATGCAATGCGAGAGAAGCCTTCCACGAACTGCGATAATAACCGGCCCGGCCCCAAGAAGCTTCTGACTTCTGATACATTGGAAGGCCGACACCAGTTCACGACGGCCTCAATCTTCTTAGGGTCTACTGATATACCGTCTTTGGATACGATATGACCCAAGAAGGATATTTGGCTCATCCAAAAGTCACATTTCGCGGCTTGGCATAAAGTTCTTTTCCGAAGAGTCTGCAGAACAATCCTTAAGTGGTTTTCATGCTCCATATGACTTTTAGAATAAATCAAGATATCATCAATAAAGACCACTATAAACCGATCCGGTATGGTTTGAAGATTACGTGCATCAAGTCCATGAATGCTGCGGGGCATTAGTCAACCCAAACGGCATCACCAAGAACTCATAATGGCCGTACACAGTTACCGAATGCGGTCTTAGAAACATCTTCGGCCTTTATCTTGGTGATGGTACCACTGATCGAAGATCAATTTTTGAGAATACGAGCTCCTTGAAGCTGATCAAATAGATCATCAATCCTCGGCAAAGGGTACTTGTTCCGCACTGTTACCTTATTAATTTCTCGGTAATCAATGCAGAGCCGAAGACTGCCATCCTTCTTTTTAACAAATAATACTGGAGCACCCCAAGGAGAGACACTAGGTCTAATAAATCCTCGATCCGAGCTCTGCAGCCGACATTTTAACTCTTTTAACTCGGTGGAGCCATACGGTAAGGAGCTTTCGATATAGGTCCAAAGTGCCGGGGCTAAATCAACAGTGAACTCGACTTCACGATCCGGGGGTAATTCCGTCAATTCCTCCGGAAAGACATCGGGAAACTCTCGAGCCACTGGAATATCTTCCAACTGATGTTCATCCTGCTGAAGGTCCCTAACCATAGCAAGAAACCCCTGACCACTTTTTCTCAAGTATTTCCCAGCTTGCAGAGCTGACACTAATACCGAAGCCAGATGTTCCTGACTCCCACTAAAACTGAATTCAGGAAGATTAGGAATTTTAAAGATTACCCTTTTCTGAAACAAATCAATAGAAGCATGATAGGAGGCCAACCAATCCATCCCTAGGATTACATCAAAGAATTTCAGTGGGAGGACTATCAGATCAGCGTTCAACCTCCTATCTTCCAAGTCAATCAGGCAAGATTTACACACTGAGTCTACCATTATGACATCTCCATTAGGAAATGCAATATGCAACTCTTGCTCTAGAGGAACGGGTGTCAATGATGCATTGTTGGCAAGAAAACTATCAGATATAAATGAATGTGTGGCACCCGGATCAATTAAAGTTTGAGCATAAGTGTTGCCTACTTTAAACATACCTGTCATAAAGATTAACTTAACTTAGATGTCATGCGGCATCATATGTTTTTCCTCTATCTACTACCATAATCCATGCATTATACCGGTATGAATGCAATAATTTTTAAAGGAAATAATTTAATTTAACGGACATACTGTCACCACGGTGTTAGAGGCGGCGTCTCCGCCGAGTGAGGGTAAAGACCCTCCCTTGGGTCTGAGGCAACTGCGGCTCTTCCCCTGATCTGGAGGGGGCTGCTGATCCTTTCGGAGGGGACAGGTGGCCATTTTGTGGTCCATCTTCCCACAAATAAAGCAGGCACCAGTCAGCCTGCGGCACTGCTTGCCCTGATGGGCCTTCCCGCAATGAGGACAACGGGTCTCCTTATCCTTCTGTCCTGAGGGAGCCTGAAGGAAACCCTTCTTCTTCTTAGCCTGCCCTGAAGACTGGCCAGAAGGAGGTCCTCTCCTCTTCATCTGCTGCTCTCTCATCTGCTGAATGACAGTCATGTCCCTCTCAATGACCAGAGCCTTGCTCACCACTTCACTGTAAGTGGGGAGCTCAAATGCATTGACTGCCTGCCTCAGCCTTGGGTGCAGTCCCTCAGTGAATTTGGTGATCTTGGCTCTCTCGGTCATAACAAAATCTGGGGCAAATCTGGCCAATCGTCTAAACTCGGCTTCATACTGGGCCACAGAAAGGTTCCTCTGCTCCAACCTCATAAACTCAGACTCCATCCGTACGAACACTACGGGAAAATGCTGGCGATAAAAGGCCTCCTTAAAATGTTCCCAAGAGATGGCCCGCCCTCCAGAGTGCTGCTCCAACATCAGCCACCAATCGTATGCCTCCCCCTGGAGGAGGTAGGCGGCAAATCTGATCCGCTCCTCCTCCGGGCTACCAAGGGCCGTAAAGGCCTTCTCAATCTCTCTTATCCACCTCTCCGCATCAAGTGGGTCGGTGGATCCAGAGAAGGGAGGAGGAGCCAAGCTCTTAAACTCAGAGAAGCTACGACCCCCTCCCTGCCAGGGCTGAGATGGAGCGGGCTGAGTAGACTGATCGAGCTGGGCCGGCTGGGTCTGAGGTGTACGAGGGGCAGACGGAGTCTGCGGAATAGCAGAGCCAGATATAGCGAGGCGGTATATCTTGAATCGCTGTGCCGCATGGCTGAACCGCCTGAGTCACCCCCAAGAATGCCGGAGTAACTCGGGCGTGGGTCGTTGCCAGCGGGGCAACGGAACCCGCATTTGGTGAGGCTTCCGGGCCTCCCTGCTGGTCAGGGTCACCAGCCTGAGAGTCCCCCTCATGTCGCTGATCACTGGTGCGACGATGCATTATGAATCTGCCATGGTTAGATTCCAATCAATATCATAATAAATCCTCAAATCTCAAGTATTTATTTAAACAAGTCACTTGAATTTTTCTAATGTTATTACTCTCCTGATGTCATGTCAATATTTGACCTAATGTAAATCATGTGTTTGGCCCTAATGTCAAACCTTGCTCTGATACCACTACAAGCTGTCACGCCCCGGACCCAGCTGGTGGTGGCCCAGGGGCGACAGCCCGCCGCATGCCAGGCATGCAAGGCATCCAATACAATATCAATTATAAACAAGGAGAGTTAACCACTATATAATATACAAAGTTTAATCCTTCATATACAAATTATGTAATGTTGGGCAACAAACCAAAGTTCCAAAATTATTCCAAATGGGGTTACATATAACAAAATAAAATCGATTTACATCAAGAAACCCCCAATTATCACTGTTGTTGCCCCTGATAATTCTGTGGCTCTGGAAAAAAACATTGTAAGATTTAATGAGTTTACACTCAGTAAGTAAGCCTACTATTACATATTATAGCCAAATAAGAATTTGTTTTATCAAGTCAAATACATGTCATGCTTCCAATTTAAAAACATTTCGTCATATTATAGAACTGTACAAAACTCATATTCGAATAAATTGGAAGCAATTAATATGAAATAATATTTCAAAATACCATTTCAATTTCAAATCACTGTAAATCTCATTTCATACTAATGTCCCACGTCCACGTAATAACATCCTAAGGATGTAACCTCCCTGTACGCCCCCAGTGGAGGAAGGGTGCCGGAGTCAATTAGCATCTAATGCTATATCCTGTCACACCACATCCCTAGGATGTGTGTTCTCCACATATTCCCCCTGTGGAGGTGGGTCCCGGAGTCATGTAACATGTAGTGTGGACCGTGACGACATATAATATCAACAATCACAAATAGCATTTATTCGCATAATAGCAAACATGTATCAATTTTCTTTTCATGTTTTACCAAAATTTGGTAATTTTCCATAATCATGTAATAACCAGATGCATGTATCAAATGCCAATTTAATTTACCAAAATTAACAATAATCAAGTCAAATATTCATTTACGAAAATGTGGTACCACAACTATCATTTTTCAAATAATACTATAAATCAATTCATTATTTCAATAATGGCATAATTTAATAATGATTTAAGAAAAATCATTATAACTGGCTTACTTACCTCACAACGCTAATCCAAAAGCGTAAATCAGCTGTAGGGATCTGCGGGTACCTACAACATAATTTTCAGATTTTTAAATTTCAATTTTTGGATGTCAAACCGACTCTATACTTAACCCAATCTAATCCTGGGCCCAACTTGGGGTTTGAATATCTCCAAATATAGAAGCCCAAATGGGGAAATAAAAATTCCCCGACAAACTAGGATCAACGTTGATCCCAACCATATTTTTCTTTTATTGGGCCGAGCCCAAATTGGGGCCCGAAAATTCAGCCCAAAGGGGCTAAGCGGGATCGGGCCGAACCGGCCCCGATCCGTTTTTTTTTTTTTTTTTTCTCTTCCACAACTTCACCCCTGGTTCACCCGAACCGGGGGTGGCTGGTGGCCGGCGGCCTAGGGCCGCCGCCGGCCCTCCCGGGGTCGGTGGCCGCCGACGGCCGGCCGGCCCGGCCGGCCCCTTTCTTTTCCCTTTCTTCTTCTTTCTTTTCTTCTTCTCCCTTTTCTTCTCCTCTTTCGACGCGCGTCCGGCGGCACGGCCGGCCACCGTTGGCCGGCCGGACCTCCGGACGCCGCCCCGGCGCCGGTGAGGGCCACCGGCCGAGCCCGGCCCGGCGAGCCGGCGGGCACGCCGCCGGGCCGAACCAACGCGGGAGCCGATTTGGCTCCCGCGGCAGGGAGGGCCATTCGGCCCTCTCCTGTTGCTTCGAGCCCCGCCGGCGACCCGGCCGGCCGGACCCCGCCGGACGCCGCCTCGGCGCCGGCGGGGTCGCCGACCAAGGCTCGGGCCGGCGGGCCCGCGGGCACGCCGCCGGGCCCGAACCCACGGTGAAGGAGGGGCGTGGAACGGCCCTCCCCCTTCTTCCTTGCCGGCGGCACGGCCGGCCACCCCGGCCGGCCGGACCCCACGGACGCCGCCCGGCGGCCGGTGGGGGCTACCGCCCAAGGATCGGGCCCGGCGAGCCGGCGGGCACGCCGCTGGGCCCGAACCAAGCGCGGGAGCCTGCTTGGCTCCCGCGTCAGGGGAGGGCCTCCTGCGGCCCCCTCCCTCCCTCTCACGCTCTCTCTCTCTCCCTCTCCTCGCACGGTGACGGGGGGCTTCTGGGCCGGCGACGAGGTGGCGGGGACGAGCGGAGGGCGACTCAGTGACAGTTCGCGACGAGCAGGAAGAAGGGAGGAAGGAGATAGGGGGAGAGGCTTCGGTCATCTCCCCTGCAATTTCTTTTCTTTTAACGAGGGGAGGGCTGCACCTCCATGTGCGCGCGCGTGGGCGCGCGCGCTGGCGCGCATGCAGCGCGCCGCGTGTCGCGCACCCACGCCGCTTAATTATAAAAAATTTCTTAACGGGAGGGGGGTTTACAATAAGTGTTTAAATGGCATGCACAAAAGCAAATCATCCAATTTTGTATTTAATACTGAATGAATTATAGGATGATTAAGTGTGTCTGGCACATTCAAGGAAGACAGCCCAAAAGCAATAGATAAATCAAATAATACTTGTTATAAAATTTGGGTAAATTCAATTCACAATGGTATACAAGTCGTTGAAGTACCGATATATCTCCTAGTTTACCGCTCTGCATTGTTGGTCATAATTCACATTTCAAACATATAAGTGAACCGAGCTCATTTCAAACATATTCATTGATAGCATTTTAATGAATATGACAAGTTTTCTCTTCTTTCTTTCTTCCATCCATAGAAAGCAAATGGGATAAATAGTATCATTCCACAAATTTAATATCACATATCCTCTCAATTAATTTCGTCTTAGAAAACATGATAGTTTTCGCTTGTCAAATCTAAAATAATTAATTTCTTAATCAGCAAAACAGAATTAGTCATCAAAAGGAATGTAAAAGGACATAGAATTAAGAAGGTTTAAGAGTAGACATAATTCTAAAATGATCTGGAGATAAGATGTAAAAGAACTAAGATTAGCAGGAATTCTAATTAAACATTAGAAATAATTTGCCACTAATATTAGTAAGGATCAATTCATACTGCAACGGATGTAGATGGTCCACACTCTAAATATCCTAAATGAACTTCTTCAAACGTATGCCTGCAATATACTGCTCATTACATAAATCTCTATATCTAACACTCACAATGGACTCTTAAGCAGTTATACCTAGCTCCAAATTGGTAACAAGAAGGTTTTATTGCCACTTATTCTACAAAAGCTGTTCAACAGAGAGGGAACAGGAAAACATATAAAGAAAAAAAGTGCAGGTAAAAATAAAGTTCTAGATATTTACCATGCAAATGGAACTCCAACGTATTGTTAGGAACAATTTCATAAACAGAGAGAGAGAGATGATGCCAAGGCAACAAGACTTCAGAACACCAGATAATAAGCGGATGAACCAAAATGATTCAGGAATGAACTTAACACTTAGGAGGAAGTAGGAGCTACCACATTCAGCATATCTGGTGCATGAGAAGAACTGAAAATGGTAACATTTAGTGAACACATAATTGTATATAGACCCCACGAATTTGATGTCTCCTCTCAAAATATTAGTTTGATGTCATGACTTTGATGTCTAAGATGAAAATCATTATTATTGCCAAAACATACAACCTAAGAGATGCAGGCATATTATGACCATGCTTACAAAGTCAGTAGTCCATACCACATAATGTTGGGAATTGAAAAAATTTATGCCAGATTGGACCCATTGAAGATTCAATGAAGCAAGAGCAACCATAATGATGTTGATGATGCTTCCCATGGATCAGAAACTCAACAGAAAAAGAAAAGAACGTGGCAATACATAAAAATAAGCATAAAGGGTTGACTTAACTACATTCGAATGTAGCCAGCTATTAGATCTAATCATTTTTTTCATTATTAAATCTGCACAAATCTCAAAGCGATCCTATCCTTTTTTATCTTTAAGATCTGTGATTCGTATGGATCTAAGGATGTAAAGAACGATCACATTTAAGCTTGCCTATAGTCAAATGTAATTAATTCTCTCTCTTTTATATATATATATATAGAGAGAGAGAAATAGACTTAATTACATTCGAATGTAACTAAGCCTATATTGACCATCTCTCTTACTTTTGAATTCACAGAGTTCATGAAAATCAAAGATAAAAAAAAGTGAAAAAGATAGGATGACTTTAAAATTCATATAATTAAAAAATAAGAAATATGGTCAAAATCTGAACTTACTTACATTTAAATGTAGTTAAGCTTATATTTGATCATCTTTTCTCCTCTTAAATTCATGCAGTTTATAAATTTTAAAGATGAAAAAAGTAAAAAAAATAAAATAGCTTCTGAATTCGTATGAATTTAATGATAAAAAAATAATCAAATTTTATATTTAATTATATTTGAATGTATTTAATTTAACCTTTATATATATATATATATATATATATATATATATATATATATATATAATTTTGCCAGCAACGTCCCGTCCGGGTGACAACAAGGCAGATGACAGGCGACCAAGAAGTTATGTATACCTACGTACATTTAATTTTGTCACCTGCATCAGGTGATGGTGTCCGGTTGACGAGGTAGGGCGACAGGCCACCACAAAGTTATCGGGAAAAATAAGAAGCCATCAAAACCAACTTCTCGGTCACGGCCAGAGTAGGGAGGAGGATGCCCGTCGAGAAAGTCAAGCAAACGATTGGAGAAAAGAAAATTAAAACACAAAAAGTCCAAGCAAATACGCAAGAGACGAACCTTCGAAGCGGCCATGCATGTCGGACTTGGAGTTGAGTGAGACGCACGCACGTCATGACTAGAAGAAGTTAGCGGCGTGGATGCCATTAAGCGTCCCACGTTTTGTATTGTAATCAAACAGAACGGCTGGACCCGCTGATCATCCGCTCTTTTGTGTTCCACGTGTCGCAAAAATGGGATCACCTTACCGCCGTCGGCCTCGCATGAATGGTTCCTCTTGCCTCCTGTTCCCTTTCGCGAACCACAAATAAGGGCATGGCTGCCGAGCGATGCTCTTCCCTCCTCCCCAAATCCTAACCCTAAGAGATAGAAGCCCACCTCCCAAAACCCTAACCCTAGGACCAAGGATTTCGCCCGCCATGTCCATCCAGCTCAAAACCCACGCCTTCGCTGGCAACCCGATGCTCTCTAAGCTTGCCAGACCGGCCGGCCCGTGCTCTCCCGATTCTGCTCTCGAGACCCTCAAGTCCCTCCTCGCCTCTGGCGCCGACGAGGGTTCCTCGCCTTGTTTCAAGGTCTTGCCCTTCAAAAAGGGCCGGCCTTTGGCTCGTTCCTCGGAGCCCGTGTCGGACTCCTCGCCAAGATGGCATCTTGCATGGGCTTCCCCTTCCAACTTTAAGGATTCGTCGGTGGATGATTTCGTTTTTCTGGGGTCCGGGTCAGAGGAGGATGCCGACACGGTTTATTGGGCAATCGACGTCTCTTCTTCTTCTTCTTCTTCTTCTTCTTCCACTGTTGGATTGGGCGGTGGGGGTGATGATGGGTTGTGCTTCGTGGAGCTGAGGACTTTGATGGTCGCTACTGATTGGGCGGACACCGATGCCATGGGGGAATTGGCGATTGCGGGTCACGTATGCAATTATCTTCCTCTTGATTCACTGTTGGTTTTCATGAGTCCATTAACTAGAGAACAAATCTTGATCTTTCTTCTCAGTGCGCCATAACCTCGATCAATTGAAATCCTTTATTTGGCATTCTATAACCAGAGCTTTGATAAATCCTTAGATTCTTACTTAAAAAATTGAGAGGAAAAGGAAAAAGCCTACTGATAATCCTGGTGATACCTAGGCAGGGAGAATCGAAGACAGACGATTTTGTGTCTCTTGCTTTTTCCAGTATAGACAATCTTTGTTACCTATAAAATTTAGCCTTTCAAGAACAATCTCAATGTAGGGGGCTTCTCTAAGAAAAGTATCTGTTCATTTTAGGAGGAACCTTGATGACGGATCTTTTTTCTTTCTTTTTTTCTTTTGTGCACTTTCAGTTAGTTCACCAATTGAAGCTCATTCCGACTAAATAATATTTTGCTTATAAATTGTTTTGTATCACAACTATGAGCTTTGACATGGCACTCCTGCCTTTGATCAGGCCCGGGCGCTACTAGAATGGCACAATGTGTCGCGTTTTTGTGGGCACTGTGGAGCCAGCACAGTTCCCATTCATGCAGGGAGGCGCAAGCAATGCACAAATCAATCCTGCAACAAGAGAATTTATCCTCGAGTTGATCCTGTATGATGGTGATCCCATTTTGTTTCTCTCTTGCTATCTACCTCCCTCTTTAACATCATTGCATATTGTAGTTATATATTAGTTTGTAGGCATGAGTGCTAATATTGATTGGTAAAAAATCAAAAGGAATAGAATTTACCTATTTGGATGCCAGTAAACTCTATTGTTAGTCTTGTGCTAGGTTACATGTGGAACTGCTAGAAGACTTATCATATCACTGTGGCATATGATTTTGAACAGGTTGTCATTATGCTGGTCATTGACAAAGCAAATGATCGAGCACTTTTGAGCCACCAGTCAAGATTTGTGCCCCGTATGTGGAGTTGCCTTGCTGGTTTTATAGAGGTACTTAATCCACTTGTTGGATTGAGATTGAGCTATATTTTTTAGTAAGGGCTTGCGTTATTGCATATTGTCTGATAGGTTTAATCTTTATGTAGCAGTGACATTCATTGAGACATTCATCACAATGACAAGAAAATCTCTTGAAATTGTCGAAACATGGCACTGCATACTGTCTAACTGCTCATAGTGTATCTTTCAAAATTAAGTTTGCTATATCTATGGAAATCAATTGTTTTTTCTCAAAGTTCCGCAAGAATATTTTGGTAATCTTTTCTATTCACTCTAGATATATTGTACATATTCAAAGTTGGAATTGTGCATTCATCTCTTGGCAGTTGTAACTATGGTTTCATCCAAGAAAAAGCATATCAGTTTTAATTAACAATATAATCAGTGAATCTTTCTGATCGATGTCAGGTATGGTTTCTAACAAGTAAGTTATGTAGACAAACTAGCTAGAGCTGCATGACATGAACAAAAAAAGACCAGTTTTGTGTTAAAGATGGAAGCTAAGGTCTGAAATAAACTCAAACAAAGTTTATGCTGATCATAACTGTTCAGCTGTTCTTAGCCAGGAGAAAGCTTGGAAGAGGCAGTGAGAAGAGAAACCTGGGAAGAGACTGGTATTGAAGTGGACGAGGTTGTTTATCATAGTTCTCAACCATGGCCTGGTATCTTCTTATGTTCCAAATTTCTCTTTCCACATTTTATTGCAGGCATGTATGATCAATACTCCAATATCGTGCTTGCTTAACAGAGCATACTTCCAAAGAATAAAATAAATGGACATCCCTAAGAGATTATCCCAAGATTTTTCTGAGCAACTTGTAGATGTGTGAAGTGCACCATCGATCTTGCAAAAATTCTAATTTAATAGAGAGAAGGCTAAGATCATGTGACATATTTTACTTAATGAACTAGTCTGAGATTTGCTGTTGCATAGAAATATACTCTGTAGTTAATGAAACTTGCATACTTGGAATTGTTTTCACTAAGCAGTCAGTGGTAGGTTCTGAAGTTATCTCTATAATTTGGTTCATACATGCCAAATGTGGGTCAGGTAGCATGATATGAACTGTGGCTAATCTGAAGCTCTGATTCCAATTTGATGTGCAGCAGCCTGTAGAATATCTTTTCCCTGGGCCTGTTGATAGTTAATTTGTCATGTGAGGTCAGCTCATGACCACAAGAATCTTAAGTATAATATCAAATTTTGTTGAAATTCAATTTGAACAAAGTAAACATAAATTGCATGGTAATAATAAGAATTTTTGAGTTGTTTTGAGCAATCATCTTGCAGTTTTGCAAAGGCATTACAAATCACTAATACCAAGAGGATGTGACGTCAGTCGCTGGTAGCATTCACAGTGGTCAATACCAATTGATTTTCTTCAGCAATAGAAAATTTCTATGGCTATATTATTAAGGTTTGCATTACAAGACAGCATATAGTGCAACACCCCCCGCCCCCCCCCCCTTCCTTCTCTCCCTCCTTTCTCTCTCATTTTCTGGCCATAAGGACTATGAACTTAAAAGGGAACCCTCAAATCAATTGCTTGCCTGAAACTAAGACATATTGGAGACACCCTTTTACTGGGGTTAGTTCTCTCTCTCTCTCTCTCTCTCTGGCCATAAGGACCATGAACATTAAAAGAACCATCAAATCAATTGCCGGCCTGAAACTAAGAGATATCAGACACCCTTTTACTGGGTTTGAACTTTGTAGGTGTTCAACATGCAAAATTCACAGGCTGCTTGGACTACTAAGCTTATCCTTTTCATTTTGTTGTCTTTTTCCTTGTTTCTTTTAATTCTTGCACCTAAAAAGATAATATGCAGATGATTTATTTTTTCAGCTGATTGAAGTATCTTATTTCTTTTATTAACACCTACAGAAGATCAAGAAGTACTTGGTTTGGATCAGCACCTGAATTCATCAACAGGAATATTTACCTTTTGTGCCCACCAAATTGACCCAAATTACCCATGAAAAGATGAAACCTCGACTACCAATACAACTTAGGAAATTGGTTGCTTTTTCATATCTTTCTTTAAGTTTACATTCCAGTAAAATTTGCTTCTTCAGAAACCAGAAAGAGTTGTGGTGTTTCTTCAGAGAGAGAAGCATTGACTTCTTCTTCTTCTTCTTCTTTTCAGTCGGGCCAAACAGTATGCCATGTCAGTTGATGGTGGGATTCTTTGCATATGCAAAAACATTTGAAGTTCATGTGGACAAAGCAGAGTTAGAAGGTATTTTTGACTAATAACTTTTCAGGCAAATTTAAGTCTCATGATTTAGTAAACTGGAAATAGTTGGCATGTCATGTATCAGAAGGGCCTTCCTGTAATCTGAGATTCCAAGTTTTCCTTGAATTGACATCTGAACTAAATGAAGTAATCGAATTTGATTGCCAAATTGAATCATTTGAGAGCAAGTACTTCTTGCATCATATGGTTGTAAGTTTCTATCATGTTTTGAAAGTTCTTCCTTTTTCTTTCTGGTCTGTCATGTTTGCTTCATCTCTATAATTACTGTTACTCTAATGTTGAATCAGATGACATGGTGCTACACAGCTTTAGGCACTTACAGAAGCCAATCTGCTGGATTGAGAATGTTAATATTATTCTAGATCATGGATAAATCGGCTAAAGTAAATGAATTTTAATGATTTGTAAAGGACCGAATTATATGGATAAAACACATCTTTTTTTTTTTGAATAAGAAGATGGGAGAACATGTACTCTCCCAGCAAGTTCAATCTCTCATAGAAAGTGCCTCTTGCATCAGCCTCTGCCAAGATGGCTATTTTGAGCGGGGAACAACCAACCCATTGATGCAAGTCTTGTTCAAATTGTAATAATTATGATTCTGATTTAGTATAAATGCTACTTGATGTACTTGTTCTGGTATGTGTTCCTCTGCAACTGGGATATGTCTACTTTGGTGGTTCTCTCATTGCTAATTATTGATATGTAAAGAAGACTTGTATTCTGAACTAATCAATCAAGAGGTCCTTTATCTGATAGGACTAGATAAAATAATAGACTGATGGTCTTTAACTTGACTGTCAGCAAGGCTTCTATGGGTGTGTGTCTCCATGACCAAGTAGTTAAAAAGAACACCTCACCCTTTGGTGCGTTGTCTAATGTCTGTGAAGTTTTAGCACCCTATATGAATTGGAATTCAAAGTTCAAGGCTTTTAGAGAAAAAGGCGTAAAAGGAAATAATCAAAATAGTTGCCAAACTCGTGTGCATGAAACATTTTGCATTTATTCCTTTGCAAGACAACAAGAAAACTTAATCCATATGCAATTCCTTATCTATCCAATGTGGTGTGAAAGTAATTGTGTGTAACGTTGAAGTTTTTCTACTGCTATAATTGTACTTGTCTTTTTTAACATCATATGGTCCAGCCTTTACCATGTTAGATAATGAGGGGATAAGTCTGCAATTATATTTTTTGTCAACCTTAAATTAACATTTATTGGCGATCTCAAGCTCTGATCAGAAAAGAACAGGATTGACATAAAGCAGTTTGAAAGAAGAGGCTAGACTTAAAAACTCAAAAGCTGGTTTCAAATAGGCATAATAAGTTTATCTTTAACTAAGGCTCCTATTTAAAGCTGATATAATATGTCTCATTAGCCATTATTCTGTGAATCATGAGAACCTGTAGCTTTATATCCTCACAAATCTGGGACAGGCTTAGTTTATTTTTTGTGCACGCACGCACACACATGTACGTGCACACAAAAGTTCAATAATAAAAATTCATGCATAAATTGAAAAGTATTTCTTACCGTTTATGATCTTGGATGTATCCATGCTTATGCATAAATTGAGAAGTATTGTTACTGTCTATGAACTTGGATGTATTCCTGCATGCGTGTAGCTACTTATTGTACAGGGTAAGCATTTTTTTAATTGAACTACTAGAACGTAATACAATGCATGCTTTTAGACTTTTCTGTGGCCTTTTCTTAATATGTTGTAAGCTTGTTTTTGCATGTACTTTTGTAAATTTTACTCTGACATGTTAAAAAAGTGTCTTTTTTTTTTTAAAAAAAAGAAGGATTGGATGAAGATTATTATGAAGTCCAATCTGATTCATTGAGGCAATGAAGTAGCTGACAATTAAAGAGTTCTCCAAAATGAGCTCAACAGCCAAAAAAGGACTGCAGGCCTCTCTTTTATACATGATTAAGTTTCTGAAATTTCTTATCACTTGCACCAATGACCCAGCTGCCCACCATAAACTTGATATATCAGCTGCTCCAGTGAGTTGCATGTCTCTTGAAAGAGCCTCCTGTTCCTCTCCACCAATGTCATGCATGTGGACCCCAGTAGATGCAATTGATTCTTGTTTTTGATAACATCATTCCTGATGTTTGTATAGATGCTCAATGGCACAGCAGAGAGGATGTCAGGAAGGCGCTGACCTTTGCTGAATATGAGAAAGCACAGAGGACAGCTGCCTTCAAGGTCAACCAAATGTGTAAGGGCGTCCAGAAAGGTCAGAACCTCTCGTCAGACTTCAATGTTGAGAGTGGGGAGTTGGCTCCAATGTTTGTTCCTGGACCCTTTGCCATTGCGCACCATCTGATCTCTTCATGGGTTCATGGTGGTGGACCTGGTAACCCTGAGTTGTTGCCGAAGCAGTTGGATACTGTGTCAAATTTATGACCCTGCACCTGAGTCAGGTGATCGTTTCTGTTAAATAACACCTTTGTCATCCTGACTGGCAGCTCGGCTGGCACACTGATGAACTGAGGTCCATGACTGGGCCTACAAAGTTTGCTTTTGGTTTTCAATTTTGTTATAAATTGGCACCTCACTGGAGGGATCATGTTAAGGTGCCCAAGCTATGGTTTTTCAGGTTTCATGCATTCTGAATTATGTGGTCTGTGTATCATAAATTTGTAATTGAATAATCTGCAATTGTACCATGCTGTTTGTTCTTCATGGAGACTGCTTTGTTGAAAGTTTTAAATTCTGTTGCAGCAAAAGGTCTAAACTTCTTTTTTGAGAAAAGGACGGAAGAAATCCTAGCCGAAATCCAGATGAGAGTAAGACTTGAATTGAGGTTCTTGATATCAACCTTCAAAAAACTCTTATGACCTGCGCTAGTTAGCACCCTTGTTTTCAATTTTATTTATATTTCTTCATGGAGAATTATTCTCATTAACTTGTGGACTGAGAAAAATTGGATCCTCCGTGGTGGGTGGTTGCATCATATGCTAATTGTGCCGATAAGTCATAAACTGATTAAGTTAATTTGAAAGTATAATGATAAATAGAACCGTTTGAATTCAACCTATTTATTAATCAAATAAAAAATTTTAAATATGAATATGTATATTATATATATTGCATTAAGTCATGTAATCCATTTAATAATTAGGTCATATTCTGTTTAACATGAATGTATAATCTATGTAATTTATTTAATCTGTATAACCTATATAATCTTTATAACATATTTAATATAATTCACTTATAAAATAATTATATATTAAAAAACATAACTAAAATATAAATAAAATTTTTTTCATTCAAAAAAAAAGAAGAGATAAAAATAAAAATCTTAAATAAACATATTATCATCATCATACAATAATAATTAATTAAAAGTGACATTAATTTAGATAAATAATTTAAATAAATCAACCTGATTTCAATTAGAACTCGTTTATACTCAATTCAAACCTGCTAACTTAATATCGAGTTGAAGTTGTATTCATGTATCATGTTTAAAATTGCAACATTTAGGATTTTCCTCCAAGGTTTGGAGCTGTGGGTTATTGATACATGTTGGATTATTTCTTGATAAGAACTGGGACTCCACCAAAATAAATATACTTTACCAAAAGAATTATGGGTTACCATCAAGATTGCCATCTGGTTACAAAGTTCTGCTCTGCCCTCTCAATTTTGATTAAGGCGTGAGTTGCCATGAATGGCAGCGAAGTAACCTATCATATGTTGGCGTGTTTCTTTTTCTCTACAAAGAAATCAGCAGACATCAAGCTGGATATAACTTTCCGAAGCTTTGGTAGGGCCAATATGAATGAAATACAATCATCGTGTCAAAAAGCCTGTTTCAAGCCTAAACAATTAAACTGGCGAAACATCGGTCTTCTCCGGTTCCTCGCTGGTGCGCTCTTCTTACAACTAAGACTTCTAAGATCCCCATTCCGACTTGTCTTGGGGCTGAGGGTTTCTTGGAGTTGTTGCATTTTGGTTCTCGATGGAATCCCATGGGAGCAAAATGGTTATTTCAGGGACTCATGCATTCTTGGTCGCTGGTGATCGAACCTTGGAAGGAGTCGCTCTGGCATTGCGTACAGAGAAGGGTTGTTAATTGGAATCTTTGTGATCAATGCAGAAGTTCTGTAGAGATTTCATCTAGTCTAAATATAAATACGGATTTCTTGGACATGTTTTTCTTTTTTAATGGATTGTTGATGTAATCAAATCCCATAGGAGAACGACTGCAAGAAGAGTTTTGATTTTGGAATGAATCATTTCTTGATCATTGGTGATGTGGGTTTCTGTGTTGATTGGAGTTGCATTAGTTGCTGAATCCTTATTGAGTTTCTTGGTCGTTACTGATGAAGGTTTTCAATAGGAGTGTCTTAAATATTTAACATGGTTTTTTTTTTATTTTTTTTTTTATTTTTTTTGGATCTATTGATGCAAAACTAGATTTGCTTGCTAAGAAATGCAGTTTGAATCATTATCATGTAAAAGGTTGATTTCAGACTTATGATAAAGTAATCCTCCAGAGTTGAAATAAGATTTTCCATGCCTCTGTAGATAGATAAGAATCTTGTAGAACTAACTTCCGTACTCATGTATTGTATTATAGATGGCTCTTGATGACCACAATCATGCATTTTGGGAGTTTTTCCCCAAGAAAAAACAATGTGTTTGACCATTCAAGGTCAGTTGTATCTAGAGGTGCTTAGTCTGCCCGTGCTTAATCTAACAAAGTTCAATGTTCTTTTTTTTCCCAAAAATCCCTAAAAAGTCAATTTCCACGGATGTCTTTCTTTCACGGTCACCATCATTGCTTAGCGATATCTTTGGGAATACGTCATTTGTGACATAGGGTCACATGAATTCTCCATTAAAAAAAAAGTTTAAACAAACAACTAGTCTTAATCATTATTTAACGGTCTTAGACATTCTCTTTTATGATTTGATCATAATGTGCCACAATGTATCTAATATCTTATTGTTGAGCATAAACCATGAAAGCTTATACTAGCATGTATTAAATCTCACATCGACCATGTACCGAGTAGATTTTGGATGTTTAAACAGAATCAAGGAGCCCAAATAATACCTTCTTGACTAACTTTTTTGCATGAGATCTTAAATTGTTATAAATGGTAGAAGAGATTCAATTCATAATCTATGTAGATTAGAAGATACTGAAAATGAACTCTTTTAAGTCTTAACTATGGGCCGATAATGATGTTTATGATGATTATAATTGGATATGATTGAATTTAGATTTTATAACTTTAATTAGTAAGGATGTTGGGACTTAAATGAAGAATGCATGCTGACGTATATTTATTTCTATATCATTTATATTCTGAATAGATTTTTAGTGCTTATTCAACAGTAATGAGTTCAAATAATACTTTCTTAGTTAGCCTTCTTGAGTGAAGTCTTAGGTTGTTATGCAGACGCATGATAACCCAAAAAATTTTATAGTGACTAACAATGGCATAGAGTATGGTTTACCCAGCACTGGCCGTACATGCATTGGGATATTCTTGTCCAAGGGTCAAGTGAGTTGATCCATTTCTCTCTTTTTGCTGATAGCTTTCCTGATGATTGAAATTTTTTAATATTTTGCAGAATTTTCTTGTCTTTACAAATTGTGTTGGTGATAGTTGCATTCTTATTGGACCTTTATTTGTCTTCTAAATTCCCTATAGTCAATGGTATAGCCACAGTGTTGCAACATGCATCCTCAAGAATATTGATCCAAGCAACATGCCTATTAGGCTCTTTTCTATATTTGAATATGTTACGTCAAAAGCTCTTTTCCCTTCCAATATCATTCATGCATTTCCTTGTCCCATATATCATTTACTAGCACCAGTCACCACAAATGTCATACAGGATTTACATTCACCTGTTACTCTCATCTAGTATCTAGTATTGTGCTGTGCAATATAGTTATCCATTGAGTCATGTGACAAATTATTTACTAGTCATTGTCATCTAGTTTACTATCTTATATTAGTTATCCTGTTTGTTATTTGGGACGATGTTATCTCAAATATTGATCGCAGAATATTAGCCTGGGCAAAGATTTACTGTCTCGATATTTAACTTATCAGTATTATACTAGTACAATATTAATATCTCTAGTATGTGAGTTGATGTAGCATATACATCAAGTTTGATATCAGTATGATATAATACATTAAGTATGGGTTGCTGTATACTAGCACAACATGTCATGACATAGAACCTTCCTTCCAAAATGTATCACTTCGAGTCCCATTCATCTACTCCTTTCCACCTTTATGTTCTTGCATCAATTCATTGTCCCATGGTCTTTGTAAAATGGAGAGGACGTTCTGATCTTGCATTATGGGATCAATGAAATTTATCAACCACAAATCGACTAATATCAAGATAAATTCAAAATTACATTTGGTGGGTGCTGTATTGCAGGCGTTTTGATATATTTATCTAATTTACTCAGCGGTGAGACCAATTTTCCCAGTCAAAGGTAAGAACTGTAAAGATGGATTGATTATTGAGTCTGTCCCCGGCAAAACTCACTGGGTTATTAGAATCAGAAGCTATTGATTATTTTAAAGATGCTGCTGCTTTGTGTTTCATAGCTGAAAGCTTTAGCTCCAAGCTCATCTGCTAGCTCAATTAATTTCGTTAGCAAATCAAAATTATGTGACCCAAAAACTTGAGTGAAAGTTAATTGGTAACAAATAAACTTGAGTGATAAGCACATAATACTTTCTTTCTCATCTAATATAAAACTATCCCCGACTCAGAGTGGCTCCATGCCATCCTATGGGTAACCTTTTTTTTTATGCTCATCAACTTTCGCACACTTAGGTGCGCTCTGATACCACTTGTAATATTCCAAGCCCATCTGCTAGCCTAATTAATTTCGTTAGCGAACCAAAATCACGTGATCCAAAAACTCAAGTGAAAATTAATTGATAGCAAGTAAAGTCATAAGCACATAATATTTTTTTTCTTATTCAATGTAAGACTAAATTTAAGGTATTATAATTTACATTTTCTAATGCCATGTGCCATTGTTGATTTCAATTTAATGCTTTGTTTATTACAATCTGCGGTGAAAATACGTACGAGCAAAAAATAAGACATGATTCAGTTGTGCAACTAAGGGTTATATAACGAAACCAATCGAAAGCAATGCGCTTCTTTTCAATCTTCATTCCGGTGATCAAAGTAGCTTGTGCCATGAGTAGGGGAAGATAGTTGCCATAAAATGGATAACACTTGAGAACCATCAATCTAGGGAAGCCTTGATTGATGGTTGGTGATGAGAGTAAAGATAAGTATGACATATTGATTTGATTTATTGATAATTGATATATTTTTTATATGAATAAAATTAATTTAGATGCAATGCGCTACTAACATTAGTGCTCTTCAATTGTATTTATCTTTTTCTTTCGGTGCCATCTCTATTTTTATATAAGCATCAAGCAATAATAAAGAAAGAGAAAAAGGAAAAGATGTAGAAACCAAATTGAAAAACATGAATATAATGTATCATACCTAAGTTCAATTCTTTCTATATTATATTATATGTCAGTTCAATATCGATATAATATAAATGTTTGATATGAATACATCGATATGGATGATTATAGCTCTTTCGTTCTACATATCAGCTTGTTTGTTTGTTGCTATTTCTTTGATCCCGGATGGCAAAATATGATTGTGGTTTACTGAACCTCCGATCATGAATGAGAATGCCCTGACGTTCAGCTTTGCCCGTAGCGTAGCGAGGCGTCGGTCCAAGGACAAATGGGTCCCAAATAATCCAGTCCAAGTCCAAGTGCAGCGGCGGACCTTCTACTTTCCGGTGATCGTGGAGTGAAACTCAGACCCCGAGATGTTTGGGGGCTGTGATATTCGTACGCTAATTTCCATGTGGTTACGCCTTGTTTGGTGCCCCTTTAACGTCGGCTCAACTATCAATAAAATAACGTGGCGTGACAATAATATAACACACCTGACTGGTACTTCTACACAGCCCAGCTCGCTCTTTCTGAACCTCCAATCGTTCTCTCTGGTCATCTACCCCTTTACGATTCCGATCGTCGGCGGCAGTGATGGCGCTGCTACTCAGAAGACTCTCGAGGGCTAGCGCTGTGGGTTTCGGCAATGCGTTGAGAGAGGAGTCCAGCTGGAACCGCAGCCGCCGGCGGTTTCCGTTTGGGGCGGCCGCTGCCATCTCCAGCGGCATCGCCTTCTACTATTCGTTCTCTTCTCCCAACATGGTAAATTTCTTCCTGCGCAAAATCTCATCTAGGTTTTTATAAGAGATCGGCCTTTGGTAAAAATCGTCCTTAACGGATATTTCGAACGGTCAATTTTGCTTCAAATCTCCTCGTATGATTGGATCGCTCCTTCTATTTTCATCTTTTGTTTCGTCGCCTTGATTTTTTCATGGCTGCAAATTTTTCCTCTTTTTTTTTTTTGAATTTGGCACTGATTTGATGTGTATCAAGAATGGCGGATTCTTTATTAGGGTTCGGTGCCTTTCTTCTCTTTACAATCGTTCTTGATCCTGGTATATTTGTCATTTCTCATGTAATTCTGCATGCAAGATGTTGTTCTGGATTGAAAATTAACTGTTTCTGTTTTTGTCTCTCTTGAGTCTGTGATAAACCTATTTGTGGTGCGATGCATATGTCATTGCCGGATGGTTATCTCAGGAAAACATTTCTATTTTCCATGACCTTTGTCTGTAATATTTATGGGTTATTTGATCTCAGTATCTCTTTTACTTCTGTAAAAAATATCTTTTCTGTTAATGTTATAAAAGGATGGTGTGGCATCTCTTCGCAAAAGAAAGTCTAGATCTTGGTAACTCAGAATATAAAATTTCCAACGAAGGGATGATAGACAAACAATAAGAGTTGACTAAAAGGGTTCGTGTATTTATGAATTACATACACAATGATTTGATTGTTTAATTGTGCAGGCCCATCTTGAATCAAAAAGCGAAGAGCCTGCTGACAAAGTTGGTGAGTTTGAACTTCAGCTTTTCTTATTTGCAGCAACCTGAACGGTCTGAATCTGAACATATCTCCTAGAAATGAATACCTTTCCTATGATCACTGGACTCAGTTTATATCTGGAAAGTGTCTGTAGGCATAGCTTTGTTTTATCTTATTTGTTTTGTTAAAACCAAGAAAAAGACCTGTTTTTTGCGTAGAAATTCTAATGTTCTTTATGTAAAAATTTTATTTATCTGCTTGCTGCCATTCACATAGCAAATGAATTAAAGAATGTTTGAATGCTATAAGGTAAAACATCAGTGAGCAAACAAATTTTTAGAGCTTAACACATATGGGAAAAACTGGCAAATAACATGGTAGTTATGTTAACTACGTTGGTCTAAAATGCAAAATGAGCCTTTCAGCACTTTCTAATTAGACAATGAATCGACCATATAACTTCATTATTGGCACATATGTGGATGACTTTTCTAGGCTTGATAGTGCAATTATCCATCATCAACTGAACTGGGGACCAAAAAAAGAAATTTTAAAAAAATCAATATTTTCTTATTTTGCAACACTACTTGATTTTGTTTACATTCTTATTTATTTAAATTGATCTGGTTCTATTTCTTGCTTCCCCACTTAAATGTCTTTGGTTTTAGTTAAGCAACTTTGCGCATAGCAGCAGGTAGGAAGTTCTTGGGTCTCTTGCGGTATTTTTTCCCCCACTCATGCTTTCTTTGGCTTATCAAAACACTTAAAATCTTTTTATTCATTTACAGCACTTGACCCAGAAAAATGGTTGGAATTTAAGCTGCAAGAGACTGCAAGAGTCAGCTACAACACCCAATTATTCAGGTATTACCATTTGATGCTTTTTAGTTATTCCTGTTTTTATCAATCAGGATGGCTGTGGAGGGATTTCCTTTCTAAAGTTCTTTGTTGTACTTGGTTTGTGATCTTATATCTTTTTCAATATGTTTTTTTTCTTGGGCAATCTTGTGTCGTGATTGTGAAAGTTCCCAAAGTGCTAGCCAAATGGCCATTCATCATGATTCTTCAAATTTCAATGTTGAAAATAATGCTTCATAAAAAAAAAGGCACTGAGTTGTGTTAGTTTGCAATCTCATTCTAAAATTCTACATTCTTATGATATGGCCAGTATGGGATGTTTGTATTTTCAGCTCATATAGCTGGAAACCTGTATGACATAGCAAACGTGAACTCTCATAATGATTTTGTTGCCCCAACATGAATTCTCATAATGATTTAGTTGTGTGTTGGTTCCCATATTGCGAGTGAATGCATATGGTCTTCTCTGTATTCAGTAGTCTTATATTCTTGAATTCCCATTCATTGCTAGGTAAGAAATAATTCAAGTTCGTTTGTTAAAAATTTACAGGTTCATATTTGATCCTTCTGCCAAGCTGGGGCTTGATGTTGCTTCATGTATTATTACAAGGTATCATCCTTCTTATCGAGTTCTTTTGTTATGCCTGGTTTGTAGGTGTGTTGAAAATTTTTACAGGAGTGATATATATCACTTTTAGTGGCCTCCACTAAATAAATTGTTTGAGTTAGTTGAATGAGACAATGCTTGTTGTTATACTCTTGGTGATTTAAGAATGCTTGAGGTAGCATGTCCAGAGATCAAGAAAACATGCTAGGGAACTATTAGTACATGTAAAGGGAGACATGTATATGTTTTAGAAAGGCACTTAAGGAATCTAAAGGGAGACTGGTAAGATCAAGGAATAGGTGCTAATGAGATATTTGTTTACTGTTTTCTTTCAGTTGGTAGTGAAATATTTTTCTATATGTGTTTAAATGTGTATTCATGCATGCATACTCATCAGTTCTCATTTATCCCATGTGTTGTATGAGTAAGTAATTGAGTGATATTAAGTAAGATGAATGCTATAACTTCTTTTCTTATAATATTCTTGTGTACTTGCTGACTTTCTTTAAGAGCCATGTTGATTGCAGGGCACCAATTGGAGAGGAATCAGAAGGGAGAAGAAAATATGTTATTCGCCCGTAAGCTTTTACATTAGCCCATATTCATGATTGTTCGTGCTTTGTAAACTATGATGGCATTCACAAGATGTGGTTGTATATTGAACTGGGCTTATAGCATCAGTAGTCTATGTGGGTTCAAAGCCTTTGTGCAGATATGTTGTTTGGATAATTGTAAATAATATTTTGTTGATTCTCTCTCTCTCTCATATCTCAAAAATATATGAATGAAACATGATATGCCTTGACTAGGAGCATGTATTTGTGTACAATATGGTGATTCACCAGGTTGAGCTACCTAATGTGTAATTGAGGTTCTGGTAACAGAAGCCATGCTTGGACATATATATTTCTTATTATCATATCCTGAAAATCAGACTAAAATTAGCATTTCCAGGATTTTAGTGGATGCTAAGTTAAAGATTCTTGTTAGGTTATTTCCCAGAATTCTGAAATCTTCTTTTGCATTTAAGATGAAACTCCCTATAATTTTTTTTCCCCAAGATTCGATGATGCAAAAAGAATTATTTGGACTTGGCAGTTTCTCTTTTTACTTAACCAAACTCATTTAGGTGTTTTTCCCCCTTTATACAAGATTGCACTCTAAATTTTTAATTTTTGAGGTTTCATGTGCCTATAAATGACAACAGCAACAAAGCTTTAATCACAAACTAATTGGGATCAACTATGTGAATTCTTTTTCTCCATTTTGCTCAGTTTAAAGTGATACCTTTTGCAAAATGCAAAGATATTGAATCTATTCTTTATAATTTTCTTTCATATAATTTTTGGTTTGCCTTTCTTTTTTTTCTTCTACATATAACAAATCACTCTTTTACACCATTGCATCCTTAAGTAGACGTTACAAATGTCCAAACCATTTATATTGTCATTCTCTCAATTTGTCATTAATTGATGTTACCTTTATCTTTTTATGAATGATTTAATTTATTATTCCATTTTTCCTTATACTATCATCCTTCCATGTCAACATTTTCTTTTTAACTGCATTCATCTTGTGTAAATATAATTTTCTAACCATCCAACATTCTATACTATAAAATTTGGCTACTCTTATGGCTAGTTTACGAAAGTTTTCCTTCAATTTGGCAAATATTCTTCGATCATATAATATTCTAATTGCATTTTTCTTTTTTATCTAACTTGTTTTAATTCTATGAACAATATCATCCACAATCTCTCATTTCTTATGAATAAGATCTTAAATATCGAAAATGATCACTTTTAGGAACTTCACAATTCTTAATATTTACTTTACCTTCATCTCTATTTGTAATTATATTAAAATTACATTTCATGTATTCTTTGTCTCACTTAACCTAAAATCTTTAGATTTCAATGCATTTTTTTATAATTTCAACTTACGATTGATCCCAACCTTAATTTCATTCTTTAGTATTATATTATTAACAAATAATATGCATCATGAAATATCATTCTGAATATGCCTAATAAGCTCATCCATAATTAATGCAAAAAAAAAAAAGTAAGAATAAAAGCAAATCCCTGATGTAAACCTATTGCAATTAAAACTCATTAATATTACAACCAATAGTTCTGATACTAGAAACCGTTCTATTGTATATGTTTTTTCTGATGTTAATATATCTAATAGGTACTTCTTTCTTTTTTAACACTCACGATTAGACTTTTCTAAAGACTTATTGTATACTTTTTTTTTAAATTAATAAAAATCATTTGAAAATCTTAGACTTTTATGTACCTAATTGTACTAATTCAAAACAAAACAGATATATGCATGCAGTTATGACTGCAGTATTGGGCATATTGATACGCTTAAATTGGTTGTTTACAATTCCTGCTTAACCATTGGTAGGGACTTGTTAGGCATCACCAATACGCTATCTTGCACCATATCAATAAGAGAGCTTTTCACTGATGTTTTAGTGACTGAGTTTCATTGGAGATTTAGCTATCTATGACATTGTTTAGCTCATCAAATATGAAACAAATGTTGTCTAGCACTAGTATGATTTTGTCAAACTTTGCTCCACAAGTTGACTAACCAAAACAATGTTGGTCCAAGTGATTGCCTTAAATAAAGGTGTTTTTGACCATTTTATATATATATATATATAGGTAAACTTGGCTACATTCGAATGTAGCCAAACTTAGATCTGGTCACATTTTGCACCCTTGGATCCCCATAGTTCATGAATCCCAAAAATAAAAAAAAGTGAAAAAGGTAGATCGCTTCGGAATCCGTATCAATTCAAGGGTGGGGAAGGTGATCAGATCCTGAACTTAGCTACATTCAAATGTATCCAAGTCTACCTCTCTCTCTCTTTATATATATATATATATATATATTGGATCATGGGAAAGGTCCTTCTATCAACTTATAGATTTGAAATGCTGTTGTTTCTGTTTGAATTATAAAGGCATAATCAAGGTATGCTGAACCATGATTCATCATTTCAAAATGGTACAGGGCTACTACCATCTCAAACCAACCTATATAGCCTATAATTGCCTTATACCAATCTCATACTGATCTCGTACTGCATCGAACTGCCCGGTTTGGCTCGGTATATGGCGGTTTATGAGTTGAAATCTTTCAATTCACCTAATTGGTACATCATTGGTTCAGTATGAGGTGACTGGTATATCATCGGTTCAGTATAATAGTTTCTATACCGAACCATACCAATCTGGCATCGAAATAGTATCGGTTCTCAGTACAACAAACCTTGGGCACAATAGGAGCAACATCCTTTATTTTTTTTGATAAAAACAATGGATATCCACCTCATATTTTTGTAGTTCATGAAATGGGAACAAAGAACAGCCAAGAGACAAAATAGGTGTTAACAAACACCCACCCCCCTCTTTCGGGGGGAAAAAAGAGGCTAATTAAATAGATTTCTTTAATTAAATAAATGACTTTTTAAGAAACCCATTTTAAAGGACATTGACTACTGTCTTTCACTGTCACATGGAAAATGAAATGTCTATATAGATGTTAGTGTGGTCCATAAATTGAAGAATGGATATTTTGGACATTTGGTTATTGTCCTACTAATGAGTCCTGTGCGATTCCTTTCGTTTCTAGTCTGACTACAAGCATCATACACTAAAGCTGCACTTTCTTTTGGAATATTACTGGATTTGAAAGCTATAATATGTATTCAGGTTTTATGAGAATCTGTTATCTCCTATAAAGAATGTGAAATACCACATATATATATATATGTCAAGGCATTTGATTTTTCTTTTTATTACAGGTATACTCCTATATCAGATCCAGAATCTAAAGGCTATTTTGATTTGTTAATCAAGGTATGGATATGATGATGCAAGTCTACAATGTTTTTGTGCCAAATTTTTAGCCACCTACACAAAGATCTTTTTAATTTTACTTCAGTGCATGAGCAAAAGTTGGCAAATTCAATCAGTATACTAGTTTATTGTCTTGTCTGTCTTCTTCATTTAAACTATTACTTGTTTAACTAAGCAATAATTGGATTGCCTTTCTATGATCATATTCTTGGGTTTTATTATGTTTCTTTATGCAGGTTTATCCTGATGGGAAGATGAGCCAGCATCTGGCAACTCTAAAACCAGGCGATGTTCTTGAGGTCAAAGGGTAACTTATCAGATAAATTCTGAATTGTATTCTTACATTAGGCATTGTTCTTTTTTATTTTGGCTGAACACTTCCTTTTGACTGCTAGGCCAATTGAGAAGCTCAGATATAGCCCAAATATGAAAAAGAAAATTGGTATGGTAAGTAATCAATGATAATTGCAGGAACCCATGCTAGTATGTTCTATTAGTTCTGTGTGTGATTGCAAGCTTACTGTATATAGCATTGCTCCTCATCTTATACAACAAAAAAAAGAAAAAAGAAAAAACAAAATTCAGTAGTCCCAAATCTGATATCCAACCTTTTTTGTAAAATGGGTTGTCATATGGAGAGGACTTTTTTTCCTTCCACCAAAATGATCTTCACAATAATGATTTGAAATGCTTATGACTGACTTTAGAAAATTGTCATTCACCAAGTAAGGGCCTGTTTCTGCTCGGATCTGCTGGGATGCTTTTAAGTCGCTGTTGGCTAGCAGCTATGTGAGATAGCTGTTGGCCAACAGATGGGCTAACAGTTAATCTAAACGGGCCCCTAAACACTCCAGAATTTGCACAATGCAAAAGAAGATGGACCCTGCTAATGAAGTATTTCATATACCTCATTGTCTTTCACCTTCATCCTCTTGAGTGAACTGTGACACTTTTAATGCTAGCTTTACTGGATATAGGATAATGTACTGCATAGCAACCATCATCAAAGACATTTCACTAGTGATAAAACTTATATCATACTTGTTTCTCAGATTGCAGGAGGCACAGGTATCACACCTATGCTCCAAGTTATCAAGGCTATCCTGAAGAATCCTGATGACAACACTCAGGTATGCTCGACTGTGTCAGTTAGAATTATGAAACTCTTACCTGTGGGTTTTGAATACATTTTCATTTTTATTTGTTCAGTCCATGGTACGCCATACTGGTGGATACCACCTTTTGTTGGTCTTACTGTACCATGCTGGTACTGAATCAAGACTTGGTATAGTTGCATATGAAGTTTCGGCACGCCAAATCGACCCCTGTATTAGGTGTACCAAGATTGTATTAATGTAGTACTGGTACAGGATCCAGTACTCAAGAGCTACTCATGATTCCAATTTTCTTCATTCTTTTTGCTAAATGGGGACTCCTACACTGTGTATTTTAAAAGCCTTCGAAATGCCATTTTTATCTTCTATGACTTGTTGTTAGAAGTGAATTTGAATGGTATTGCTGGACTGGTGACAACAATGACATGAGGATTTCTGTTAGGACAGTTCCTTTATTACCAGATTTAATAGATGAATAACAAAGGCATCTGAAATTTATCTAATTAGCTATACAAACTTTGTAGATAGAAAGTATTGAATGCTGAAGGTTATCTCATAATCCCCATTGAGATGACACTGTTTAGCTGCATTTTGCTATCAAGCCCATACTCTTTTCTCTGTATGTACCACACCATTATGCTGCTAAAGATTGGTTGTCCATAAAATCTGTTTGTCTTTCAGAATTTTCGGTTCCTCTCTGGGGTGTTAAAATGGGTTCTGTTTACCTTTCAAACATTTAGTTGCAATAAAGAACTGTTCCCTTTTGACGTTCATTTTGTATAAGAGGAGACTGTTGATGTAATGATTTGTAGTAGTAGTTGTTGTTTTTGTTGTGTCAGCTTGCTTGTTATAATCGTTTCTCCAAATCAAGCATTAACGGTCTATATGAAATAGATAATGTGATACTGCCCCTTTTTCATTCAGGTATCATTGCTCTATGCTAACATATCACCTGATGATATTTTGCTAAAAAGGGAGCTTGACAGACTCTCTGCTAGCTATCCAAATTTTAAGGTAGCTGTCATGAGACTCATTCTTTTAGTAGAAAGACCCAGAATAAAGTTTCCTGAATCAATTATCAGCAAACTCAATTTACGCTTTTATTTTCATTCTTTTAATGAACAGGTATTTTATACTGTGGACAAGCCATCTGAGAACTGGAGAGGAGGTGCTGGATATATATCAAAGGACATGATTGTGAAAGGCTTGCCTGGTCCGGCGGAAGATGCTCTTATACTTGTGAGTTGTTATCAATCTATTTCATTCTGTATAGGCCTACCCATTAAGGAATTCAGTAACATTGTTGCATTGTTGTGTTTATGTATGTATACAGGTGTGTGGTCCTCCAGGGATGATGGAACACATATCTGGAGATAAGGCAAAAGACAGATCACAAGGCCAGGTATTAAGAATTCATTCCTATTGATAGTATTTTCCTATTTTTGACCAAGGATAAGAAATATTGCGAGGTACTATGACAGAGATAAAGCAATCCACTTTTTAACTCTTTAAAGCTTGAGATATACTGTCATCTTACTAAACTAGAACACTTATCGTAGTTGCATCCTATCAGCTATGACATTGCTCTTGCAACCCCGTTGAATAGCTGGGGAAAAAGTCTGCATGGAAAATATGACTGGAATTCTACTTGCCTTGTGTTAGTGTCACCATTGTTTAGCTGCACTATAGTTAGTTCCAGCGTGATAAACCTTTTGTGCTGATTTGCAGCTTACTGGGCTACTCAAGCAGCTTGGATACACAGAAGAGATGGTATATAAATTTTGAGAGGCTCAAAGGAAGCAAGGCTGAGAAATTTTTCCCTCTAGTTGCCTGATGACATTGGCTAGAACCGGGCTTTTTACAACCTTCATGTAACAGGAGGCAAGCTGCAAAATCGTGACATTTTAGCTGCTAATAAAATTTTAGATGATTGAATAATATTTCACATGCATAAATTTGAAACCATGTGTCCACAATGATGTAAACCCTAAGTTCAGTTTCAAATTATTCAACTCTCCAGATCTCTGGTTTGCATTGCCAACTGTGAGAGTGAATACTTGTTTCAGCCTTAATGTCATTCTTGATTGGCAGGATATGGAACATGTTAATGCAAAACATAATTGTCGTCTAATACGTCAAATCTGTGTTATAGAAGTCCAAGGCCCAGTGGTACTGGGAGGGCCGCGAATGTGCTCGTTCTCCTTGGATTTACGAGACTATGGAGAGTTCTGGCTGCTGAGGACCTCCTGCAAAGATCTGCCGGGATTACATAAAAGCATACATGTATCTTGGATTGAAAATGTTTTTCATCGGTCCGGGCAAAATTTTAGGCACTGTGAGACGAGCTAAAACTAGGTGGTCTTTCACTTTCCTCGGATTTGCTGTTGTATCAGACAAACTCAGACGGAAGGGTAATTTTAGAATATGGACCATCCAATGGAGGGAAGGAATACCATGTCTTCCATCGATTGCAAATATTTTACCGGCTTTGGTGCTGTGCCATCCCTGTTTTGCAGTGAAAATCAAAGGCTTCAATCAACCATGCATCAAGAGGCTGAACTGTTGGCCGGTTACGATATTTGTCGGACGACTCGTGCGGGCAGAAGTATCTGCTAGAATAGAGGGAGGAGAAGGAGATCATGGAGACCTTTCATTTTACCATACCAAGAGGAATGCCAGAATTTATCTTCTTTATAAACTTCTTCATGAGTGTAGCAGGAATAACGTCACTGGAACCACGGACGTCAAAATGAACAGCTTACCTTGTCATGCATGGCCTGAACTTTCTCCAAGTCATTGCGCTACTCGTACGTGCTGCAAAGATCCATTTCCATTATACCTGCAAATATCCAATGACCGAGTAAGCGGCTCAGAGGCTACTTATCAGGGACAAAGTTAACTTATCCAGCTCAGCCTTGTGCAGTTTTATTATTGTGTGTTAATTGCATTTTCTTGTTAAGCGAGTTCATGATCTTTGGGTCTCCTTTACGTTGATCGGGAGTGGATATCTATTTTTCCAGTTTCTATAACCAATAAATAAGCATTCAAATCTAAAATTCGCGTCGTTGATCATTATTTCTATTATTAAAAATATCTAAAGGTAAAAGTTACTGTGCACGAAGCGAGTGTAAAAATAAATGATTAAAATAATATGGGATCGCATTTTATTATAATTAAATATGAAATATATTGATTTTCAATCCCCTGATTAATAAGAAGGATTTCCAACTTAAATATTTCATTAGTTACTTTAACATGTTATTATAATAAAAATTCTATACTTTTGTGTATGCATGAGGTATGTCTTAGAGACCATCAAATATATAATTTTTAATTTTAAGTACTTTAATGATAGATTATAATCAAGATTTTTGATTTGCGTATTTTATTATTAATTTAAAAATTAAGGGAATCTTGTATCCTGTGATCTCAAGAAAAATATAATGTCTACATATATATATATATTATTAAATATTAACTTTTCTAATATGATCATGCGCAAGGTTTGCCTAACCCTTAATATTTTATAACTTTAATTTTTTTATTTCATGCATTATCATTCACATCACATCATATTATGTTCATATTATGTTAGATTACGTGGCTCTCGAATCATCAAAGATATTTATCTAATTTTTAAATTTAAATTTATTCAATTCTAAACATAAATTTGAGCATTGAGCTAATACCTATATTTATATTTGTAACTAAAAAATAAATAAAAATATAAATAAGTAATTATCATACATGAATATTTATATCTACATCTAACCCTGCTTAATCTTATATGGTGCTCATATATTTTTTTTTTAAAAAAAAAATTAGATATTCATACTAATATTTATTTTCTATTCAATAATGCGGCTATAAAGCTTAACTTTTAGTGTCTGCTTTTGTATCTGTGCTCCTAATATTCGATTTATGTAAATATCTGGTTAAAATAAATATAAATATATATTTTTAATATTTGACTAATAATCATATTTATAATCGTATCTGTCGAAATAAAACGAGACATAGATATAAAGTAGGGGGAGCGCGGCGCTGCAGTAGGAGAAAGTGTTCCGCTAAAGCGCGTCTTTGGTAGGGAAATCAGTCCGCTTTAGAGTAGAGCGTAAGTTGGAGACATTGATGCGATATAATATCAATTTTCAGCCAGGTTATAATAGTTTATCCGCAAATAAAATTGAAAATGGATGATTAGTTATTATTTATATTCGGAGGTCATCGTAGTAGAATCGCCAGCCGAGCTTCTCTGACCCTTGGAAACGATTCTGCTCACACGAAAAAGCTTCCGTGATTCATCATCGAGCTATCACATCTGCGTTGCATCTTCTCCGTCATTCATTTCTTCTCACGGACTCATGGTATGAACGTCTTTCTGATTTCTGATTTCTGATTTCTTTCTTTCTTTTCGGTGCTAAACTAGTCCCGAAAAATCTGAGTTTCTTTTATTCTTTCTTCCTATTTTTGATGGTTCTGATTTCATGATGAATAGACGAATCGGTTTCATTGAATTCGAGAATTCTTGGTGATGGTGATGGTGATGGTGATGGTGATGGTGATGGTTTGTGCTACATAACTTCCATGTTCTAATGGATAGCGGATATTGATCCCTGCTTCAGATCTGATCTGGTATGGTAGTATTTTTTAGATAATCTTGGGGGCTTGCTGGTCATGGAGATCTTTCCAGATGATGATCCTTGTGTTCGATTTTTAAAACCCCTAGCTGGCGGACTCAGGCAGCCATTGTTTTCCCCTCTGGTCACTGATTTTTATGAGGATATCCGGTTTCAATCATATTACATTAGCAACAATGAACATCAAATCTGATCCAGAATTAAAATGATGGTTGATCTAGCATCAGCAGTACGTCGGTCTTCTTTACAGTTCACAAATTTATACTTGGGGAATAACTTGAATCCATATACGTAGAAATAGGAGGCTCTGGATCCGGTTGTTAGTATTGATCGAATATGGATGCTTTGCAAGCAATTGCTTCAGCCACCCAGATTGTGTCCAGTATGATGGGAGCCGTCAGCGCCTTAGAACAAGCCTCGAGAAATCTAAATGAAGCTCCAAAGAGGATCCAAGTCCTGGAGGATTTCGTGTCTGTCCTCGACATGCGAAGCAGAAGCACGCGCACAAGCTCCATAACCCCCAACTACACCGCCAGATCCAAAGCTTGAGCAGCCTGAGTGAACGGCTCCATGCCAACATCACAAAGGCTCGGAGAATTGTTTCGAAGAGTAAAGCAAAGAACTTGGCCAGGCTGGTGTGGAGTTCCATGGTTGGTGACTCACTTTCAAAGCTGATTCAGCTGGTAAAAGATGATTTAAACTGGTGGCTGGAATTTCAGAAACTAACTGAGAGTGTAGAGAAAGTAATTGTATCCACCGCGGAAAATATACCTTCCCTCTTGCGAGTTAAATCGGAACAAGGCTACCCTGTGTCTTCGAAGTGCCATTATGTCAGCAAGCTTCTAGAGCAGGACGGTTCTCATAGGGTGGTTCTGATTGTTGGTCTGTCTGGCATAGGAAAATCATGTTTGGCTTGCCAGGTTGCATCTGATCCACCGAGCAAATTTGTGCATGGAGCAGTGGAGCTCGGTTTTGGCCAGTGGTGCAGTAGAGCAGCATGTAATGGAAGTAGAAACGAATACCACAAGCGTTTAGCAAAAAGAATATGCAGGTTTTTGGTGCAGATTGGTTTCATGAAGAAGGTCAGGGAGGACATGATTGGGGACCTTGAAGATGTGTGCTGCTTGCTCCAAGCTGCATTGGTTGGGAAGAGCATTTTGATCCTTCTTGATGATGTGTGGGAGCAAGACATAGTAGAGCGCTTCACGAAGCTGTATGATAATGAATGTAGATATTTGGTGACAACAAGAAATGAGGCTGTTTATGAAATTACTGAGGCAGCAAAGGTTGAGATATGCAAGGATGACATGTGGGAAATAAGCAAGGAGATTCTTCTTTATCATAGCTTGCTTAGCATTGAAGAGCTGCCGGTATGGACTTGAAACATATGCCAGACTTATTTTTGGTTTTAAAATGCCTATTTCATGGAAATGCTTGTGTAGGTTAGATATTATCCTTTACATTATATGTTACTCTTTCATGCAAGACTACTTTTTGCAGCCAATATATGCTTTTCTCCATGAAAAGAATGTGGTAAATTTCTAAATTGAAGATGCGATTAGCATTTTTTTTTTTTTTTTTTTTTTATGGAACTATTAGTTATTCCATGAGCGACTTAAGAAGCTTTTGGCATTATTGTCTTTAATATGTATGCCAAAGTGCATATTTCTGAGGTACAAGTACATCAAACTTGCCTCCACATTTATGTTCATAAAATATCCTATATTCCTGGATGTTGTAGGAAGGGTGAATATCATACACAAGGATTTTGAGTACAAATTTTAGGAAGAACTTCCTTCTGATTGATGGCAACTTTTGGTTGTCTCTTTTAAGATGTGCCAGTTAGTATCATATATCTGAATCTTTCATCCCACAGCATTTTCTCAATGACATCTATAGGCATGTTTGAATGAGATTTTATGAAAATTTTTATCCAACCTTCATTGCATCTCATATATGCATTAGCTAAATAAGATATAAATAATGCTGATACAGGATATACTTATTTATGAGCATTTTCTTTACAAAAACATGGAAATTAAAATATTAGGACAGACCATATATGTGTATTTAAAACTTTGTCATTAAGAAACAGCCCTTGTACTTTGCTCAGATATATGACATGGAATTAGACTATCTTAGCAAACCATACTTCTGATGTCATCCATATATCAAATAAGGACAAACTAACTATTAGATTTTCAACATTTGTGCAACAGCATGTAATTTGAGAAGGTAAAGGAAAAAGAACAAGAGTAGGTTCAAAGTTTGTCCGAAAATTTCTAACCTTTAACTCTAAATTAAAAATCAGTGTTGTTATCTTAGTTTCTGTGGGTCTTGAAACCATTTTTCTTAAATCCATTCTGAGAAATTTGGTCTCCTAGAAGCTGAGTATGTAAATTCTGCCAATTTGAGATATTTATCTTGATGTTCAGGATGTGAAATTATTCTGTTTAATATCTCTTTTACACACATGGAAACTGTTTCACAGTTGTTCATGTTGACCAAAATTGCATTGTGGTCTGCCCATCTCCAATGCTCCAAATAACATACACGAGAGGTATCATCTGAGTGAGGATAATGCCTTTTAAAAGCTCTCTGCTTAATTTATCTTAAGGGAGAAGATTAATTTATATGGTCTATATTCTTTTAATGGTTGAGTTGTCATGTAATATATTCCACAGTCTGTTGCAGAGAGCTTGCTAGACCGCTGCGGCCACCACCCTCTTACTGTTGCTGTCATGGGTAAAGGCACTCAGGGGGGAGACCAGAGCAGAGAAATGGGAAAGGGCCATATGCAACCTCTCCACCTATGCAACATGTGCACCAGGGCCAGTTTCTTATGTAAATGAGAAAGAAGCTGAGAATACTTTAACCATCTTTGGATCCCTTGAATTCAGTTTGGAAGCAATGCCTCAAGACTCTCAAAGGTTCTTCATAGCCCTTGCTGCTATATCACGGGCAGAACCTGTCCCAGAGGCCTGCCTAGAAGCACTTTGGTCAGTTATTGGACAGGAGAGTATGTTTCCCCTTGTAGTCTGTAAGCTAGTAGAAGGATCCTTACTGATCAAATTGGATTCTCATTTGTTGTATCATGTGCATGACATGGTTGCTCTGTACCTTGACAATAGAACAAATGATGCCATCCAAAGCCTCCTGATAGAATCTTCCCTTGATGGCGTTGCATCAATCGCTCCTTGGCTTTTTATCTTTGGGAAGGAGATTATTCAAAAGGTTTCTGAGGAGAAGTTGAAATCCTTCCTTAGTGTATTGCATGAGAGACAAGTTGTCATGACATTAGAAACCACTGTCTGTGCTCTTATGGCAAGCAAATCGATTTCTGAACTGGAAGCTAGCATGAAGAGTTTTGGTAGAATACTGGGTCCCCAGGTCGCAGAGCTTATCTCAGCTGGATCACCGGGTCTAATTGTAGCAGTTGCCAAGGCCATCACAACCATGTTTATTGAAGAGGATTACTATGACTGTGTCCAAACTCTTGAGGAAACAGATGCAATAGACAAGCTCTTAAAGCTTTTAGAGGACTGTGATGATTCTTCAACTAGAACAACAGTTTCAGCTGTTGTTGCAAAGCTTGCGGAACATGGGAGCACAGCAACCATTGATAAAGTTTTGGGAAGCATGCCATTGAATCCACTTGCAGAACTGCTAACTCCAGATTCTGAGGAGTGGCATGAGAGTGTATTTATGACCCTGACATCATTAGCTAAAGCTGGAAAGTCCAAGGCAGTTGAAATAATGATAGCTTCCGGAATTGATAAGAAACTACTCATACTTCTTGAGAGTGGCTCTGAGGTTGCACAACATCATGCTATCATCACATTGAAAACATTTTATGAACTAGGGGGGGTAACTTGAACAAGGGTGCCTGCGCCCTGGAACATTGAATCTTTTGCCTTGGCATGCAAGGCTCAGTTTGGAAAGATTTGTTCTATCAGACAAAAATGCAATCCTATCACCAAAGCCTCAGCCATTTGAAGATATTCTTCACAAGGTCTTTGATGGAGATCACAAACAGGTTCTGGAGGCAATGCAGGATTTGATACCCATAGTTGAGAAAGCAAGCGATTCAAGGATTGGAGACATGATCGTACAGAGTCATTTAATAGAAAGATTAGCATTTTTGCTGCAACATGGGAATGCTGAACATAATGGGGCAAGATCAGAATCTGCTTTTGTACTGATGAAACTGGCCTGTGCTGGTGGCGAGCCTTTCATCTGTAAGTTCTTAGAGTTTGATATTATTCCTGAGCTAGTTAAAATGATGCAGTGCAATGATGAGGAGTTGCAGGACTCAGCATACACAGCTCTCCATCAGATTATATTTGGAAGAGGAGGAAATCTAGTTCTGAACAGAATTGTCCAAATGGGGCTCATAGAAAAATTAGTCTATTGCTTAGACCGTAAGTTTTTGAAGACAAAGGAAGTGATCATGCTTTTTCTCATGGACATTGTGGAGGTGGGAACCAAACCTTGCATAGAAAGGATGATTTCATCGCAAGTTGTCGAGAAACTAGTGAACATTGAAAAAAATGGTGGGAATTTCAGGGGTGCAGTTGTTAGGTTTATCAAAGGATTAGATTTGTGTAAAAACCTCTCAGCTGCTGAAAGAAGGGTGATGAAGCAGCAGGTTGTTAGGAAAGCAAGGGCAGCAGTGAGAGGCCATAAGCTAGAAACTAGTATCATAGCCTCTATGGAAGCCTGTGTTTCTGAAGGTTCAAGAGGAGCCAGCAGCAGTAAACGAAAGAAGTAGCTTTTTGTGGATGCGGCTCCTGTTTATATTAGTTTGCTATTAAATGAAAAGGTTGAAAGTGATATAAAAGAGGAGGAACTGAGCTTATTGTTCTTCCCCAGTTTCATTAGGTCTTCAAACATTGTTATTCTGGAGAGGAAACACCACCAGCTGTAGAAGGTTCATTTTAAGGCAACAGTGCAAAAGAGCTAATAACACTAGTGATCCTTTCTTGCATAGCATGAAATCTCAATGAATACCAGACTACAAGAATAGAACACATGAATGCAGGCGGTTCAAGCTTCATGGATTTGTTAGGCTTCTGACAATAGGAAACAAAAGGCAATGACTTGTATGGTCTTGCATGGATTTTGTCATGGCATGGACCTACAAGCACCCCATGTGAACATTTTTCACTTATACTGATTTTTCAACTTTGATGCATCTGATTGAACCATAGTGTCTGCTCTTATTTCCGGCAAAGGTTCATAAGATGGGCTCAATTCATTCTGGGTCTATGCAATTTCCAGTTTGTTCTAAGTTTACTGGAGTGCCATATATAGCATCCCTTGGACCAGGTTTGGCTTGAAAACTTTTCACTTTATACTTATGTCTAATCATTATCATGGGAGAGAACCATGAAATTTAGAATAGGGATATTCATCGAATAACTGGAACTTCTAAAGTTGCTAAGTGTCATTCCCATGAATGTCAAACCTGATAATTTTATTCAGACATTGACAGTAGCTAATGTGATTTTATCTTAAGGATTTGATCGTGTGTTCTGTCCTGTTGTCGCATTTATTCTAGTCCCACCACTAACTCGTCTGACAAACCTGAAAATGCCATCAAACTACATACATAATTAGATTTTGTTGCAAAGATCTTGCCATATGATATCAGTCTTTGCACCACTGTCTCAACATGAAAATTACGAAATGTATTTGGAAGGTGTGGCAAAAAAATGATATCTTAGAGGACTAACATTTTTTTATTTTAATTTTTTTCCTGTGGTCTCCCTATAGTAGCCAGAGCTAATAAAAACATTAATTTCATATGATGTGCTTGGTTTCTTCAATCTTTACAGAAGTTTGTGGAGAGTAGGATGGCGTATATGTAAATAGAAAGGGAATATATTTATAGATTAATCTATTATCTTTCTTTTTGATATAATATCTGATAGCATAAGAGGGTGCTGAAACTATTATAACAGTTATAACACTGGATATAACACTATTATTTTACACCTTATCACATTCTCAAGTGCCATGGTAAGTGATAATAGAAGGATGATGATAAAAACATATTTTTTTTAAAGAAAAAAAAAAATTTATACTTGTCAGAAGCACTTGGGTTTAAATTTTTTATTACATCATTCAAAAAGAAAATATGAAATTTTTAATTAAGGATCGTAATCATTAGAGAAACCGTGACTCATCTAATTGACTTGCTGCAAAAAAAAAAAAAAAAAAAAAAAAAAAAAAAAAAAAAGAAAAAAATGCTATCAGAATGATCTTTTATTATATTACATATATCAAAATACTTAGAATGAAATTTACTTTAAGTTTGTTAGAGGTTTGCCATTAAATTCTTCAATTAACAAGTAACACATGTATAATTATCATATTTAATAAATAATAATAATATATCATTATTTTTAAATAGAATCTAAAAAATTTAATAAAATATAAAATTGTATATGTACCATTCGTTAAGTGAAAAATGTAATAATAAATATATAACGAATAGCATTTTGATAAGCATAAGAGCCTTCTAACCTGTTATAAGTGGGTGATGTGCTATATAATAACAGCAGTTTGATAATCCTCGTACGGCAACTATTCTATGAAGGGCATAAAGGTTATCATGACCATCATTTCAATAAAATAATATTTTAAATTGAAATAATTTGAGGAAAAAAATGTCATTAAGCTGATGTTCATTATTTTCCATTATGATGACTAAATTATATAATAGCCAATATTTAGCCTGAAAGAAAACCAGTACTGGCAGAATTGGGCATATACCATCATACTAACCAATGTCACCATTATAGAGCCTTGCCATTGCCTCTCTTTTAGCCTGCTGACCACACACATTTGTCCTCACTTTTAAAAAGAAGTTGGTATGCTACAATCCAATCCGAGTGATGCCAAAACTTTACGAGGACGTTGCGTTTCTTCTTCTCTGTAATGGAGGGAGTATTTGGGATGATTGTGTTAGTGATGATCCTTAAAGCAATCTCTCTGCCATTTCTAATGTAAGAAGGCAAACGCTGCACCACCAGCATCCATTTGCGTCATCCACGCTAAGAAGATTATACGGCAGTGGCCAGCAAAGCCACCACGATTTATTCCGATGGCAATCTTGTGCTTCAATAGCTGCTGTTGCTTGTCTCCTCACTTCACTTGGTTTTCTCCTGCAATTCAACAGAACAAGGTTTATCTCTTTTTCCAGGCATATCCATCCTCCTGCGGGTCCACTATTTTATTACTTCTCTCTTAATACCACGGCATTGGTTCTCAGCGACTGAGTGATGTTACTCCTAGCTTAATTTCGAGGTGCTCGTGATGTTACTCCTAAAGCTTGATTTCGAGCTACTGTCATGGTTGAAGACTTTTTATAAGTTGGGCTTTTAGAATGTCGCGGACGGATACTATATTTCTTGTATTTTTATCTTCTACTTATAAGGACACTTATGATGCACAAACTTCAAATTAGAGTTATCGTAGCAGTAAACTAGTGGCTTATTACTGCATCTGACTTCTTTTTGCGCTTCTGACATGGCTGTCAGTGATCGATGTGCTCACATATTTCCTTGGAAAAAAAATATCAATGCGTTTATGTTCTGCTTGTCATGGGTTTTGGCTGTGATCAATACTTTTATTTATTCCCTCTGGCGTCACGTCCTGCGTTTTGGCCAAGTCCAAGAAACAGTGCAAGCGGTGGCTGTTTAATCGCATTAATGACTTGTTTTTATATGAATCGTATGGGTTTAAAAATGAGAAAGATTTTAAAAAAAGAGATTTTTTTTTTTTTTTTTATTCAAGGTTAAAAAGGAGGAGGAGGAGGAGGAGGAGGAGATGGATAATGAAAGCTTAATAGAGAAAGGGACCAGCACGAGAAACATTGGAGAAAACACCTTTCGGATGGTGGAATAGACAGCCCATGGTGGAGGAGAAGGCGGGGAAGACCATAAATGCTTTGCGGACCACTCGAGAAAGAGACAAAACCGTAGTCAAGAATCTATCATCATACAACTCGGCAAAAAAGAGAGAAATAAATA